>CM070634.1:54484767-55703054 GCA_036346255.1 Ampelocalamus luodianensis | reverse complement strand
ATTTTTATGATCAAGGTTATCGATAAGTCGATAACCGCCCATTTCTACCGGTTAAGCTTGGCTAAGCAATTAATTCGCAACTACTAAGTGACAAGAGCCCATCCATGAACTCTAAATCACAGCAAGTAACCTAGGCTCATGGTAGTAGAGGATAATCATTTGCTAAGGAAATGCATTTACTAGGCCAACTATTAACACAAAGTAGCAATGCATACATAGAATTTGTAATCAACATAAATACTTAAAATACTGGGATTAACATGATCAAACTGCTTGCCTTCTTGCTGTTGCTCAAACTGTTGTGGAGGGTCGTTTCTGGTTACCGCAAATGTCGAACCCTAAGCGAAAGGCAAAAGAACCAAGAACAACCAATAAGACTAGCAACACTTAAACAAAAGAGCAAGCAAAAATTATCCAAATGCGACTTAAACTTATACACAAGGTGAAATACGAATATACCTAGACATAGAAACTGGAAAACCTAATTTGGATTTGTGGTGCAAAAGATATTACCTAAAAACCCATTTTCTACCATAATTAGCAATCTGTAGCAAAAACATTTTCTAGAAAGATTTGAAGCTGAAATTTTATGGTAGCTACCTACTGGCATAGCGGTAACCCATATAAAATTTCAGGTCATTTGGAGTTAAAATGATTTAGTTATGATTTTTCTAAGATGCAAAATTAGCATAATGCACTTTCCAGAAATATAACATGTGCAACTCCCATTTCACATTATAGTATGATAACAGAGGGATTTCCTAACATCAAATTTCTATTTTTAGGATTTACAGGGAATTATTGGTGCCTATTACAACATTAAATGGATTTTTAATTGCTACTAATAAGGTTAAATCTATTAACATATTTTTCTGGTGCTGATTTAGACCTATCACCATTTTTAGATCAAAGTTTAGTTAATAACAAATTTATCAAAGTTAGAACCATTCAATTATCAAATATACAGGAAAAGATATGCATTTTCCAAGTTTTAATACAATTCTGGAATATATAAAAATAGCGTAAAACAAGCTATTAAAGATTACAGAATTTTCTACTACTGTACATAGCTAAAAGCATTTTTATATTAAACTTTAGTGAAATACAAATTTATTGCGCTTGGTTTCATGAAAAAGGATTTATCTTGAATTAGTTATGAATTTCTAAAGTTTTGATACAATTTTCGCTTGATAAATAAATACTTACGTAAATAAAACCAACCCAACCGAGATAACGACGTGGCGCCGTGGGCCGTTGATGCAAAATCCAACGAGCCACACGCGACGGAAACAGCCGCAGACGCCGCGATTCAAAACAGAGCTCACCGTTGGATCAAGATCCAACGGCTCACGAGACGAATGCAACCGGACGGCGCGGTTGCCTTGGCCGCCACACCAGAGATCTCAAGATGAACGCACGAGAGCACTTCCCGCCGGAAGGTCCGACAGCACGATGATCGTGGCCGCAGATCAAGCGATGGACGGCCAAGAATGATGAGGGGAACCGATGGTCCGAACGCATACAAGATCTAGGCCGCAGATCACAAAATGGACGGCACCCAAGATTGAAGTGCAAACAGAATATCGACGTGGGGCCGCATGTCGCTGATCGAGAGTCACACATGCGAGATTTAACACACGCACAAAGGCACGCGACCCACCGGGCAGTGACTTAAAGGAGGTTTTTAGGACAGCTAATTAATTACTAATGACCAATGATTAGTGATGATTAGCAATTAATGTGTCCTAAAGACTTTGAACAGAGGTGATTTAGGGACAGAGGGCCCACACGCCAGTGACCCAAAAAGGTAATTTCGGACACATTTATTGCTAACAATGATTAGCAATAAATAACCCAAAATCAGCCCTAATGCCTCCTGATTTTCGGCGCTAAGCTAATGGGCCCACCTGGCAGTGGCACAGGGGGGTATTCCCGACAGCTAATACATGCCGACACTTTAATTAACCCATGATTAGCATTAATGATGCCTAAACGCACGGATAAAAGCCAGCGGGTGATTTAAGGGCGCTGGACCCATATGTCAGTGAGACATTAGGCCAGATTAAGACACCATTAATGCTCTACTGATTGGCAATCATTTAACATTAAATGTGTCGTAATTATCTGACGAAAACGGAGCTTCAACCGACAAAACCCGAGTGGCTTTGCGCGCTTGTCGCCGCGATCTGGCATGCGGCGCGCCACAAACTATCAAAATGGGTTCGCAATAGTGCCGCGGACCCAATGGTGGTGACCTCGCCAAGCGGGTGGAGGTTCGGAACGCCACGAGCCGGAAAACAAGAAAGAAACCGACACTGCAAAACACGAAAATAGCAAGATGATCTCGCCATGTCCAAGGAAGCGAAAAGCCATGACTTCTAGGGACTACATAGAAGCTACCTTAACCGAGAGGAGCTTCAAAGATGGCCGGGAAGACTTGAACACGATGAAGTCCACCTGAGCCAAGAAGATGAAGTGGAAGATGAGGTTCTCGAGCAAAATGAGTGGAACCAAATCATCACCACAGCTTCATTATAGCTCAAAGAGGCTCCAAAAGCAAGTAATTGCAAAAAGAATCACTTACTGAGTGGAGAAGAAAGGGGTGAAACTAACTGAAAATCTCCAAACTTAAAATTGAGTGATTCTCGTGAATGCAACCCAAAATCAAGTTAGGGAAATATAAAGGAGATTGAGGAGTTCAAAAGGGTGCAAGAAATGTTGAAGATGAACCACTGACACCAAGGCCGCCATGGGAGCTCTACGGTCAACAATGGTGGATTGAAGGTTTGAGATGGTTTTGAGCTCAAGCACGAGAGTAGCTAGGTGTGGTGCAAAAGAACACCGTGAGGACCTAGAGGGCCAATTTATAAGAAAGGAATTAGGTTTTCGAGCGAGAACCCGAGTCCATGGTGGGCTCGGCTCATGCTCCGGCCAGACCAAGGAAAGATGGGAGCAAGTGAGCATGGTGACAATGGAGGAGAAAGCCCGTGCGCATTAAATGCATTGCGTAGAGACGCTGACAAAAGCAAACGTGGAGGTGACACATCACGCCGCCTCATTTTCTCTCGCTCGCCATTGCGCTCACGCACGGAGAAGCCGAGGAGGAAGAAGAACAGAGAAGACAAACCACGACCGTTGGATTTTAGATGGACGGCCGTGATTTAAAAGAGTTCACGGACAACCGATTGCTCACGGAATCGGACGCTGATTGAGATCCAACGGTCCCAATTGGCTAATGCAACCGAGGGTCCGAACGACATCATCAATGCGGCCACGCGATTGGGATCCAACGGCCGATATCGCACGCACGCTTTAAAACGCGCTCGGCGCTTAGGTGGTTCAACCAAGTCAAGTGGCTCTGACTCGAGCCCGACTCAACCCAATGAATAGTGAATCACCTTTAGGTTTTAAATTAAAGCTGAGACTTTTGAGGATTTATTTGGGGTAGTAAAATAACTCCAAAAATTCTGAAATTTTTACAGTAGCTTGCTGACTGAGACATTGACCTTGTGTAAAATTTTCAGAGGTTTTATGCATTGTATTTTTCTCCAAAAATTCCACAAGGTACTGGTTTTAGGTTTGACTGAGAGTCAAACAGTTTGATCGCCTCTAAAATATTCAAACAA
Source organism: Ampelocalamus luodianensis (assembly GCA_036346255.1). Lineage (NCBI taxonomy): Eukaryota > Viridiplantae > Streptophyta > Magnoliopsida > Poales > Poaceae > Ampelocalamus > Ampelocalamus luodianensis. The sequence goes on along the minus strand of CM070634.1, from coordinate 55,699,428 downwards.
TTTCTAAAAATTGTGAAATTTTTCAGAGGGGTCACATACCATCCCAAGAACTTAGGAAAAATATTCCCAGAGATGATCACAACATTTGACAAGAATGTTTTTGAAGGAACAAGATTGGATCAAAAGACTTGTGACTTGCATTTCCATAACCTTTGTACAATACTTGTTCAAGACACAAAGGAAATACATGATGTAAGAAAAAGTTTTAATTTCTACTCATTTTCTTACATTCGAAACACAAGCCCAAAATTGGGATGTTACACTGTGGACTTCAAGTTGAGCCCCGGTGTGGCCTCCGTGGGTGAGGAGGTGGCCCGCTTCGCCGCCCCGCCCTGTCTGGACATGCTCTTCGAGCGGGTGCCCGTCGACCAGATATTTCGCAGCATCGAGGCGAATGCGGCAAGGGTGAGTGACGACGTCCCCCCCCCCCTCTTGTTCTGCGATCGAGCGGGATATCCAACGCGGCTACACAGAGATCCAAGACCGGGTCGATGCCGAGCACGCGTGGAGCACGGCCCTAGCCGCTGAGCGCGGGGCCCTCGCCGAAGAAGTGGAGGGGCTGAAGGCGAAGGTCGCTGAGCTAGAGGGCCAGCGGAGCCTGATCGCCGAGCTAGAAGAGCAGCTTCACGTGTCGAGGGAGGAAGCGGCAACCCTTCGGAGCGCTAACTCCGTGCTCGAGGCGGAGGTGACGGCGGAGCGGGAGCTTTCTGCTAGTGTAACGCAGGCTACCTGGCGGGCCATAGAGCACATGGAGGGCGCCATGGTTAACGTTGGCGCCGTGCCGCCGCCTCGAGGGCACACCGCTGATCAGGTGGATCGGACCCTTGATCGGCTGCACCGCGCCGCGAGGTTCGCCCCGCCGCCGCGCTTATGGCAACCATCGCGCAAGACCGGTGGACAGCAGCCTCGTGTCCTGCAAAGCAGCGGGTGTCCCCACATCAACGAAGCTTGGGGCGCTCTGGCCGTGGCTTCGCGGCCGAGGTTGCCGCCGGCCGCAGTCGTGCAATGGGCGCAACTGCTCACCGCTTTGGTCTCTTTCGCCGGAAGACGATGGAGTCCTTCGCACGGTGATAGCGCAACGGGCCAAAGGGAAGGACGCGCACTGGCCGAGTGGCGAGCGGGGCCACCACCGGAACTGTGTGACCCTCCGCCCCGCTAAGTAGTGTTGTCTTAGGTTTTGGCTTAGGTTTTAGCTAGGTTTCCCGCCTCTTTTCTTTTCATTTTGGTTTTGTTGCCCGGCGAGCGGGGTACCTTCATGTAATGACCTCAGAATCGCTTTTTTGTGATGAACGCGAAGGCTTTTGTTGGGAAGGTGTATGTGTTTGTGTTGATGTCTTCTTTATGTGCCTTTGAACTCGGGTCGAAGGGCGCTCATTGCTCCAGCGCTGCCAGCGCGCTGGCCACGCCACGGAGGGCGGCGGTGAAGACCGCCACCGCCGCCGCGATCGGCGACGAGCGGCTCGGTCACTAAGTGGTTCTCCGGTATGCTACCGGGCGTGTGTGTCACGCGCCGGCGGTAATGCCGAAGAAGGCTAATCCGAGGCTCGATGAAGCGATTTTTCGCGCGCGCCACGGGCGACCGCCGTGTTCGAGGAGATCCGGCTTTTTGGGAGGCTCGCGGGCCGCAGTCCACCGAGGTCCCGCCACGCCCGAGGCGCGGAGGTATCGCGAGCGCCTCCTGGTGGCGCCGCGAAGGGACCGCCGAGGAGGAATACTTTCGGCTTGGCGCCGCGCGCGTCCGTCCGACGAGGAGCTAATGGCGTGGTGCCGCGACGAGCCGGAGGAATTTGCGCCCGGCACCCGACTACCCATGAGATTGTTCTACGGGTTCGAGGGTTAGGCTATCGCTTTTTCATGGACCGGCCCGCCCGCTTGGGTTCCTCGCGTCTGGCCGCATAATTGTGTGTACTTTCGAGTTGATGAATAAAGCGTTGTTTCGCCACCATCGCGCTGCTCCTTCAAGCTTGTTTTTTGTTTTTTCGCTCCACTGAGCCCTTGCGCTCATGAGGGGAGGCTAAGTCTCGCGCCATCCCCATACTTACAAAATAGGGCTCCGCCGATCCTCGCTGCTTTATGCAGGGGAGGCGAAGCCTCACGCCGCCCCCATATTTTAAAATAGGCTCACTGAGCCCCGCTGCTTATGAGAGGAGAGATGGGCCTCGCGCCGCCCCCATATTTTTAAAATAGGGCTCACTGAGCCCTCGTGTTTTATGAGGGGAGGCGGCGGCCTCGCGCCGCCCCCATATTTTTAAAATAGGGCTCACTGAGCCCTACTGCTTTGCAAGGGGGAGGCAAAGCTCGCGCCGTGCCCCATATTTAAAATAGGCTCACCGAGCCCTCGTGTTTTGCGAGGGGGAGGCGGCTCGCGCCATCCCCATATTTTCAAAATAGGGCTCCGCGGAGCCCTCGTGTTTTGCGACAGACACCCGCAGTGTACACCGGCTCAAGGCCATGCGCGCGTGACTCGCTTAGACACCCGCAGTGTGCACCGGCTCAAGGCCATGCGCGGTGACTCGCTTAGACACCCGTAGGTGTGCACCGGGATCAAGGCCATGCGCGGTGGCTCGCTTAGACACCCGCAGTGTGCACCGGCTCAAGGCCATGCACGGTGGCTCGCTTAGACACCCGCAGTGTGCACCGTGGCTCAAGGCCATGCGCGGTGGCTCATTTAGACACCCACGTGTGCACCGGCTCAAGGCCATGCGCGTGCGTGACTCGCTTGTTCATTCGAAAGGGCAAAATACCGGGAGTACATTTATGGCGATACATCCCCAGCCACTGTTCGGCGGGGGATACCCGGCCGCACTGTGTGTACAGTCCTATGGGTAGAACTTACTGAGGCTCCTCGCGCTCCACGGTGGTCTAACCGCGTTCGCCCCGTGTTGCAATGTAGAAGGAGCCGCCGCCCGCGCGGTGATGATATAAGGACCCCACTTGCTCCAACTTGCCCATCGCCGCGGGGTTGGCGACTCGCTTGAGGACCATGTCGCTAGGCTCGAGCGCGCGCCCGACCTTCTTGTTGTGGGTATGCGCTACGCCTGGTGTACCGGGTCATAGTTGATATGGCTTGGACGCGCTATTCTTCGAGGAGATCGAGGAGACCCCGCCGCGCTGGTCGCCGCGTTGCCGCCGGCGCGATCCGGGTGGCGAACTCTCCCGGTCATCGCTCATCCCCAAATAGGAGTTTGAACGGGAGAAGCTCGTGGCCCCGGTCGGCGATGTCCTCGATTGCCCATAGCGCCTCGCAGCCTCCTCGCCGAGGCCCATGGGGAGGCCGACGAGGCGCTTTAGGCCGCCTAACAAGTTGTCGCTGGTTCGCTGACCGCTCCATTGACCGAGGGTGTCCAACGGAGGCGAAGCATATCGTTATGCCGAGGTTGTGGCAAAAGGCGCGAAACGCCGCGGAGTCAAACTGGGTGCCGTTATCAGTGACGAGTTCTCTTGGTACTCCGTAGCGACAGATGACGTTCTTGTTGGAGATATGCCCTAGTGGCAATCATATTGATGATGATATTTCATTGTATCCATGATTTAATAAATGTTCCTTGAATATTGCCTTTGTGTTGATTAACAAGTATGTGACTTGTTTGTGAAACTCTTTACTTGTATGGTTATTCTAAAGTTGTCCCTAGTCGGAGTTCATGTGAGGACACACGTGAATGATGGATTAGCACATGTATCAGTTGATGACCATGTTTCACAGGTCATAGACATGGAGATGTCAAACCAATAATGTGGACACATGTTTATAACATGGGGTTGGACCGACCCAACATGAGACATAGTAATTATTCTTATGGTTCTCTCTACACAATGTGTACGCCTTGTCCTTAGACCTGAGATTGTCGCATGTACTTGAGATGTGAATCGACCTACTTAGGGGCTATCAAACGCTACTCCGTGAATCGGGTAGTTATAAAGGTAGCTTTCGGTTTGTCATGAAGCATGTCGCGAGGCATGGTCAATGAGATGGGATTTGCCCTCTCTACCGAGAGATATCTCTGCCCTCGAGTGATCGGATCCGTAAATGCATGGCCATGCTACTTAAGGTTAAGAGTTAACCTAGTAAGGGATTCCTGATCACAGATCGAGAAAGAGTGGTCACTTGGAGCTCGACCGAATATCGTGAGGCAAAGGGATTGGCATGTACATAACGCTGTGATGGTTCGTCCGATATGATCTTTACGTATGTTTAGGAGTTGGCACGCCTTGCTAGAGGCCGCTACCAACTATTGACCAAGTATGTGTACTCGCCATGTCTAAACATATGTGAACCATAGGTCACACACTTATGGGTTGAAGCTTCAATTCGGATTGGATCCGACTTAGATCGGGCATTGAGTCCTAATGGGCCTCATTCGTAGAAGCCCATTATAAGGACGCCTATAAAAGGAGGGTAGGGCGCCGTTGAGGGTTGAGTTTTTCGTGACATCCCCAAACCCCGCCGCCACCCTCCCACGCCCTAGTCGCCGCGCGATCTAGTAGTCCGGCGGCGCCGCTTCCTCCCGCACGTGTGGATACCTTTGAAGGCGCCGATCTGCGGGCGCTGGGACGAACCGCAAGAAAGGAGTCAGACGGGGACGCCACGACGAGGACGAGGAAGTAGTACGACTACCGCCCGACGCATCGCATCAAATTGGTACGACTACATCGCCTCGATGCGCCGCATCAACTTCCGCACTGCCTGCCTAGTGGTAAGACCGTGATCTATAATCGTAGTGATCTTGGTTTACGTAGAATTTTTAATTTGCGCTAGTGTAGCCTACCCGCTTCCTACAAAGGGTATCGAGCGCTTGCCGCCATGTTATAGGTTCGTGATTTGCATATGGCGATATGTAATCGGCATGATCGATGTGATCGATTGTATAGTTCTCGTAATGGATTGGTCCGTTTCCGTGATCATGCCGCTAAGGTCGTGAAACAACATACCCTACCGGCCGGATTCGCCATCGTGGTAGACAAAGTGACACGAAACCGGTTATGCATGCGAAGATCAATATGATTGATCGAATCGAACCCAGATTAATAATCGATGTACCGTGATCATGCCGCTAAGGTCGTGAAGCAACATACCCCTACCGGCCGGATTCGCCATCGGGTAGACAAAGTGACACGTGAAACCGGTTGCGTGATGCGAAGATCAATATAATTGGTCGAATCGTAACAAGAGTCGATTTGTGGTAAATATGATTTGCCGATCAAAATCCTATGTAAAAATTGCATAGTGTAACAGCCCTAACTTAGGGTTTGTATTTTCAAATGTAAATTATGAGGAGGAATAAAAACTTTTGATGCCTCATGAAATCATTTGAGAGTTTCTACAATTTTCCCTAGCAATTTCCAATTTTTAGAATTTAATTTTTGTGATTGGAAATTGTTGTTATCAGATTCTTAGCTTTCAAACTTGTGATCATCCTCTGAAATTATTTTTCCTATCATCTTGACCATCCTATCTACCTCCCTGAATTATCTCACAATTTTTAGATTTTATTTGCTATTTCAAATGGCCAAGTCAAACTAGTTGAGAATCTGGTCAAACCCTAGGTCAGCATGCTTGTGAATTTTCTGCAGAACTTTTATTGCATAAAAAGTTCTGGAAAATTTATGCAATGTTGTTCTCTGTCTCGAGTAGCTACCATAAAAATTTCGGAATTTTTGGAGCTCGATCTATCTCTAAAATTCCCAAACTCTCTCACTTTCTAACTCAAATCGTAAAGCACTGCTCTCTGCCCGAACCCAACTCAGCTCGAGTCCGACTTCGCACCACTTGGCTCGGTCGCGTCAACTAAACGCACCGCCGAGTCCAATCGACCGTGACCGTCCGATGCAAATCGAACGATCCACGCCGCGCGCGAATCGACTGTCCCGCATGCATACATCTATCTCGACCGCCCACCCGATCCAACGGCCGATACATTCTCGATCGAAGTCTAAGTATCCGTCGCGCCGCTTTGTCCCGCCGCCGACATATGGGTCCCACCTGTCGTTCTTCCTCGCCGACTCGCTACCACGAGTCGCCGGGCGATCGCGCATGCGCGCACGCAGCTCGCCGCCGCCACGCCGGGACGCGTGTTCGCCTCCGTGGATCGCCAAGTCCATCTACCTCCTAGTGTCGCCCATTCCTTCTCGCAGCATTCTACGCCTCTCCGCCCATTTCTTAGCTTCGCCGAGAAAACCCGAGCAAGCGCCGCGCAGTTAACGCCGCCTTGAGCTCGCGATCGCACCACCGTGATCCACGCTTGACGCCGCTCCATTTTGCCCATCCCGGTTCTTGGCGCCCAGCTGAATCACCGTGGTGGTATCGCTGCTCGCCTCCAAGACTTCTCGCCCCGTGAGCTCGCTTATGCTTCGTGAGTCTCAAGCCTCGCCGTTGATCTCACTTGATCGCAATGCTTCACCGATGCTCACGGTGGGCTCGTCGCTTTTGATGCATTGTGGAGGGTGTGCGACTTCTTCTTCTCCGAGCCCTGATTTCGCCGCGGTGATTCCAAATACTGCACCTTCTTCGCCGGCATTGTCCGGGCGATCCTTCCGGCCGAGGCGATTCCGCGGCGCACCTTCCGGTCTTCGGCTCGCAGCGCCTTCTCCGCGAGCACCGCACCTTCTTCTCCGCCTCCGCCGCCGTGAGCCCATCTCCGCGACCATCGGCCCGCGCCACCGCCACCGGTTCGTGAGATCTTTGCAAACCTTAAGGTACCACTCACTCGCCCTAAGACCTCCCGGTTCGCGAGAATGTGGCGGCCGCGCCACCGCCCTTGTGGTCGCCAGTAAGCCGCCGGCAAGCTAAGGTCTAACCCTACTTTTAGTGATAACCATCTTTAGTCAAGATTACCGATTTGTGGGCCCTCTTGGTTAATCGCGCTAGAAATCCTTTAATCCAGCCCGTTATTTGTTCTTCGAAGTCACCGCCATGTGGGCCCATGTTGTCGCTAGGTTTGTGTAGCTCGTAATGCGCTTTCTGTTGGGAAGCGATTTCTTTGTGAGGGTGTGTTAGGTTTGCACTTTGGTGTCCAAGACGATTCTTAGAATACGCCGACGCCACTTTCGCGGTCGGCTGCTCGTCAAGATTTTCGCGGCCCGCCGCATGGCAGGGCTAGCTAGTCAGGTGCGAAATGGGTTGAGTGCATTATAGATTTCGAAATGATTTAGTATTTCGGTTTATGTTTTCGTTGAGTCATAATTCAATTAAACTTGTAAATGCATAACTAATTCAATTTTTATCCAAATTGCATGAAACCAGTGCTGTTAATTTTCATTTTAAATGTACTATTTACTAAAATTAGTGTCAACCTTGTCCCTGTATCAAAAATCTGTTAATTAATTTGATGTTGTAGAATGTAATCTCCAAACTAGAAAATGCATATCTCTTTTAATAATTGTCCAAAATCAATGAACCCAATTCTGTAATATTTCATTTTCAGTATACTAACTATTAGGTTAAGTTTTACACCCTGTTTCTGTTCATGAAAATTGGTTTAGTAATTAACTAGTGTTTTGATGTGTATTTAGTTTAGAAAATTCTTGGGAAATTCATAATAACTTAAAATGAATTGTTCCCTATTTCTAAAATTTTGTTATATCATGCTTAGGCTGCTGTGTGAATTTTGGTATGTTTTGTTGTTGTGGTATGTTTGAGTTTGCCGGTGTTATTCGTGTAATACCCCGATTATCTTTTAGAGAGATAGTTATTCGGGAGAGAGAATTAATGGAAAATTCAAGATTTTCGGTAGAAAAATTCAGAACCTAGGTTTCTGCCAGCTAATCCACCGGTGGCCGGTCATGAGTGGCCCAAGAGGGGAGGCGCACTGTGCCCAAGCCCATGCGCCCACACCTCCTCCTAACCCTAGGGCAGCCCCATCCCTTCCCCTTCTCCCCGGTGGCCGCCACAAGCATCCCTCCCTTCCCCATGCGCCCACACCCCATCCTCCCTTGCGCTCCACCTCCACCCCTCCTCCTTCAGCCATCTTCTCCTCCTTGCTGCTGCCACCCGAACCAACAAGGAGGATGAGCCCGGTTGCAAACGCATAAGGAAGAAGAAGAGGGGAAAAGAGGGGAGAAAGGAGGAGATTGAGAGAGTTTGTGATGGTGGGCTGTTCTTCATCTTCCCACGGATCTACAAGGGTAACAAAGAGCTAGCTTCACGGTTTGATGTTTGTTAGATGCAAATATGATTAGTTGTTTGATCAAGTCTTTTTTTAGTAGATTCAATTCTGTCCAGAATGTTGCGGGTCTGTCTCGTGGTTTTAGAGGCCGAATCTGAGATGATCATCTCCTAGAGATATTTAGGTCTTGTTCTTAGCTTTCAGTGGCCGCCAAGATCACCTCATTCCGACTTTCGAGTCAAAAGTTATGATAGATTTACTATCTGCTGTCCAGAATCCTGACGAGAATTAGCAGTCTCTGTATAGGTTGTTTTATGGCCTAGTTAGAGGGTGATTCAGAGGTCTTGCCCATAACAAATTTTGAAGGTGATATCACTAGATTTCAGGATTGATAAAGAACACCTCATTTGGATCTATAGATCAAAAGTTATGCAATTTTCTTTGTGACTGTCCAGATTGTAGGTCAGTCTGCCCAGATTGTATGTCAGCTTCTATCTTTAGTTTTGACCCGTGTGCCACTTTTTGTTAAAGGCAAAATATGAATGTTGTGCCAACTAGGTTATTGTAGGTAATTTCATAACCTTTTTAGATTGTTAAAGAACACTCAATTCGGAGTTGTAGTTTAAAAGTTATGGACGTTTTAGCTCTGCTGTTCTTTTTGCTCAGTCAGATTCTGTTCTGCTGTTTTGTTTGACAGTTAGCGTTTTAGTTTGGCCGAATTAGGTTATATCATCAACTACAAAGTTGTAGTTATGTCAGTTAAGAATCCATAGAAATTGGTCTCACCTCATTCCGAGTCCCAGACCAATAGATATGATTTTTACCGTTCTGTTGTCAAGTTTCGGGTTGTGCCTGAGTAGTCTGTTTTCAGATTTGAGCTAATTAGTTAATTGTGGACTGTCGGGAAGTCGTTGTAGAACGTTAATGGAAGCGCTATGTTATATGTTGTATTTATTTCGAGTATTTACTTATGTAGGCAGAGAGGCTTCGTTTAGGGACATCCTCTTTACCTACTACCAAGCAGTTGTTGCGGAAGGCAAGTACCTTGCCACCTTTATTGATTGTGATTGATGAATGTTTTTATGATCTTGTTGTGATTCCATATAATTCATGAGAAGGTGGATTGTTTATGTTTTGATATATGTGTTATATCCATGTTTAGATATCATGTCTTTCACTATTCTCAATCCATGTTATACATTCATTTTGCATGTTTCATCCACGAGTGGATTTCAAGTCCCACCATTCCAATGTGGGCAATGTTGACATTGTCATGTCCCGCCCACGGAGTGGATTTGAAAGACCCATCAATTCCAGGATGGGCATGTAAGACCCATTAATTCCGAATGGGCAACTTTGGACACCAGTATGAAACGTTCTTCATACGGGAATTGATCCCCGCATTTTTGTTAAGATGTGGGCTTAAGTGAACACCGACGGTGTGTCACTAGCTATACCGTATATGCATGTGTGCAGTCCATCCTGATTACATTCATTCATTTCATGTTTTCATAAGTGTTCACTGATGCAAGGTTCGTGATTCTTAAATGGTGATATCCTGCTCGCTTATATGTTCTGTCTCTTTCATCAGCACTTGCCGAGTCATGGACTCACTCTTGCTGTTTGTTTATTTTAGGTAACCCCGATGTTGGCTCACATGGGAGGAGTAGACACGCACTACTGCTCACATCATCCTATTCATGTTCAAGATTAAATTTAGTTCTATCTTACATTCGTTAATGATGAACTGTAATAATTAAATTATAATTGGTGAAGGAAGGATACCTTCTCCACATTGATGTTGAATTATTACTTCATGTGAACTTTCTTTATCAACGAACTAAAATAAATAGATTAGATGGTGAAGGAAGGATACCTTCATCATGTCTTGGTTGTTTTGATACAAGCATTAGTTGATTTTATTCAAATTCTTCCGCTTTATGGATGTATGTTAGATGTTTTAGGTGACATCTTGGCTTCCGAATAGCCAGGGTGTTACAATTCGTTCTTATTCGCTGTTTTGTTCAATCGTTAGGATTCGATATTTGTGGCAACCCCGAGAACGATCCTCCGCAACATATTGAGCAACAGCAGTCAGGCAAGCAGTTTGATCATGTTAATCCCAGTATTTTAAAGTCTAATATTTTGTTTCAGCTGTATGTATGCATTGCTTAATTTGTGTTAAAGTTGATTAGTTAAATCCTGTAGATGCATATCCTGTAGGAAATATTGACCTTTACTACCTAAACCTAGGTTATTGGCTTTGATTAGAGTTCGCTGGATGAACTCTCATCACTTAGTAGTTACGAGTCCAGTTGCTTAGCCATGCTTAGTTCCCGGTAGAATTGGGCGATCATCGGCTTAGTCGATGATCTTGTTCACATAAAATTTTTATTGTTCTTATATTTCAATTTATGCTATGATAATTGCAAAACTAAAATTGAAAACAAAACGATTTAGACGCGCACAATGGTAAGTTGGTGTGATCTGCAGTGATCGAAAGGTGCCCGTCAATTAAGGACCGAACATCTTGTGAGTGAATTTTTATCCAGCATTTCGCGCATAACCACACTAGAGTATATGGGACCTCTCTTGACCTAGTACTTTGGCGTGTATTGGCCCGGTCGCAGGAGGTCGCAGGAGGGATGGAGGTGGGAGCATGGTAGTTGTCCAAAAGCTTTATCCCGAGTGGGTAGTTGTCTTTTCGGCTTTACCATGTAAGCGTATGGATTTCTATCCATACGAGCGCTCGTAGTTAATACACAATATTGGAAACAGCCTCGAGGACTTAGTCAGGTAAGCATACCTTCTGTAGTGTGCTTTGGCTTAAAGGCCCAAGTGTGGGTACATGGTACACCCCGCAGGTTAAAAACTATTCAATAGCCTCGCCCTAGGTAATGGACACGCTTGGGTAAGCTTTTCAAGAGTTAGACTGCAACCTTTAAATTAAAACTTGTAGGTGGTACGAACTGGGATTCGTGCTATATTGTGGTGGCTATTGGGATAGTCACTTCTAGGTGGTTACTTGTATCTATCTTTATTTCGCAGCTTATTTCAACAAGAAATGAATTGCAAACCCGCTTTAAATCAGACATTATTGCAAATGAAAATTGGCATTGTGCAAATGAAACATATGGCCTCCACCAAACAAACTTGCATGTAGTATATGAACAGTCCGCTAGTTCACACGCCGCCTTTGGGTACAAAGACAATCTTTGTACTCGTGTGCTTTGCTTAATGTTTTTGTTGCAAAGGAAGAAGGTGAGCCTCAAGGGCCTCACTTCGTGAGTCAGTTGCCGCTTTCGTGACGACTAGACTTGGCGGTCCTGTAGATGCCTTGTGGGTTGGAGGCACACCGATTGGCTTTGTTTATAGCCATCTTATGGCGCTTTTGCTTCCGCTGTCTTTCTCTTGTTATGTTTGTATCTTGTGGCCCGCCGGCCTATGTCCTGTAATAACTCTACTATTTGTTTATCTTCCGCTTGGTAGTGTGTTGTTTGGACTCTATGTTTGGAATGGAATTGATGTCTAATTTTGTAGCGAGGTGTGTATACCGCTCGGGAAGTATACATATCTCGAGGATCGCTTTATTTGATTTGTGATGCTAGGACCAGTGGTTGGTTACATTACAAGCCTAATAAACCGGGTCCTCACAAAGTTGGTATCGTGAGCCATTCGACCGTAGTAACCCAAGCATAGTCGTCCTAGGATATTTTGAAAGTCTTATTTTCAAATTATAAAGAGGTTTATGAAAACATAGGCGATTCTCGATTTTATTCCTTACCTATCTTAGCTTTCTACTCATCTTACTCTAATTTAAGTTTTGAAACTTGGTTTTCTCTTTACCTTTCAAAAGATAGTTACTACCGTGGAATTAGTCCGGGAGAACCATGAAGTTTAATCCAACTAAAACTTGTGGGGATAATAGGGTAAGATGTAGAGTGAGTAGTTATGTGTCCGATTTTTGTGGTCGAACTTTGTCCCGCCTTGTGTTTGTTTCTCGACCGCTTCATGAATTTTGGGCTTTCTTGCTCTTAAATTTGTTGCTAACTTGTCCTAGTGAAACAGATGGCCGGAGAACGCTGGCGGCCAAGAAGTCGGGTCATGATGAGGAGCTTCTCCTCCGACCATGGTCGAGGTCCTCGCCGATCGAGCGAAACCGCATGGATCGACGCGCATTTTGGAGGTTATTGCTAGGAATACCTCCACTCGCCGGTGGTGGCGGTCACCGACTCGCGGGACTTGCAGAGTTCCTCCGCACACACCGCCGCCTTTCTCCCGCTCCGAGGACCTCTCGATGCGGATGATTGGTCGCGCATGGTTGAGCGGAAGCTCAACAGCACTTTCGCGCCCCACCAGCTTGAGGGCGCAGACTCATGGTGGGAGAACTATCTCGCCATACAGCCCGCGGCCATGTGGTCGCGTGGGAGGAGTTCAGTCACCTTTCGTCGGGCCCACATTCCGCATGGCCTGATGAAGTCAAGAAGAAAGAATTCTCGCGCCAAGCAAGGGCGCAACTGCGGACGGAGTACCTGCACGAGTTCAATCATCCGCCTCGTTATGCTCGGGAGAGGTGGCCTCGATGAGGCTAAGCAGAGAAGTTTATGGATGGCTTGTCCGAGGAGCCGCAGGACAAGCTATCTATTGTGGACTTCTTCGATTTCCGTGCCTTAGTGGATAAGGCCATTGTTGCAGAGCATAAGGCAAAGGCGCTGGGTGAGTCCCGCAGCGCAAATGGGAGGCGATCGCCTACTCACACCACCTCACTGCCCTCTGGCCGGGCCAGCACCAAGGGTCTGCTCTTTTGCCCCACCGCACCGAGGCCATCCGCACTCAGCCTCGCCCACCGCAGCCAATGTGGTTGCCGATGCACTTAGCCGAAAGGTGTACCGCAATACTGATGATCCAAGAGCAAGAACTCGCACTTCTTGCGCACTTCAGCCTCAACTTGGGTTTGGTTGAGCATGGTTCCTTTGTCGCCTTGATTGTACAACCGACCTTGGTGGATCAAATCAAGGCAAAGACAAAGAATCGATGATGGTGTGGGAAAAATCAAGCGTAATATCAAGGATGGATCACCAAGTGTTTCACGTAAGATGAGCACAGTGTTGTATGGTTTGGGCAAGCGCCTTGTGGTCCCAAAGGTCCCAGAGTTGCGGATTTGATTCTTCAGAGGCCCATGATTCGCCTCGCCCATCCATCCCGGCCACTAAATGTACCAAGATCTCGCCGAGATTCTCGTGGACTCGCATGAAGCGTGAGATTGCCGTGTTCGTGGCCGATGTGACATATGTTGTCGTGTCAAGGCCGAGCATCGCCCAAACAGTCTTCTTCACCCTTGCCTATACCAGAGTGGAAGTGGATTCAGAGGCATGGATTTTATCACCGGTCCGCCTGCACTTCTTCGTGGAAGGATGCTATCCGGGTTGTTATCGATCGATTGACGAAGGTAGCACACTTCCCGCCAAGATTTACTACTCTCGCTGTCACGATTGGCGATCTCTATATCTCCCGTGATTGTGAGCTTGCATGGTGTGCCACAAACGATTGTGTCGATCGCGCTCTCTTTTCACTTCTCGGCTATGGCACGCTTTACAGGAGGCCATGGGGACCCGTCTTTCTTTCACCACCTATCATCCTCGTGATCGATGGTCGACGGAGCGAGTCAACCAAGTCCTTGAAGATATGCTCGCGTTCGTGTCCTTTCCTATGGAAAGAATTGGGAAAAGTGCCTACCACTTGCCGAAGTTCTCTTACAACAACAGCCTTCCAAAGCTAGTCTCGGATGGCACCATTTGAGGCTTTGTATGGGAGGCGATGCGAACACCGTTGAACCGGTCGAAACCGTGAAAGGCGCTTGGCCCCGATTCCATCAATGAGGCCGAAAGTCAAGTGCGCTTGATTCGTGAGCACTTGCGCCGTAGCTCACCCGTGCGTAAGAGCTATGCAGATCGGCGCCGCCATGAGTTGAGCTTCCACCCAATGACTTTGTGTATCTCAAAGTTTCACTTTGAAGGGACACCGCTGCTTTGTCAAGGGCAAACCGCTCCTCTGCATGCTCGCCTTATCGCGCCATCAAGAAAGTGGGAGCCATTGCATACCGCTTGGAGTTGCCACTACACTTGAAGGAGTGCACGATGTTTTCCATGTGTCACAATTGAAGAAGTGCCTTCGTGTTCCCGTGGAGGAAACACCATTGGAAAATATCGAGGTGCAAGAAGATCTGCCTTATCGTGAGCGCCTGCTCGTATCCTCAAGAAGTCGAACGTAGAACAAGGAACCGTGTGATCAAGTTCCTTAAAGTTCAGTGGTCAAACCACTCCGAGGATGAAGCCACTTGGGAACGGGAAGATCGTCTCCGAGCAGACTACCCGTCTTTCTTCTCCCAGTGATCGTAATCTCTGGCAGATTCTTGTAAGGGGGAGATTTGTAACAGCCCTAACTTAGGTATGTATTTTCAAATGTAAATTATGAGGAGGAATAAAACTTTTGATGCCTCATGAAATCATTTGAGAGTTTCTACATTTTCCTAGCAATTTCCAATTTTTAGAATTTAATTCTTGTGATTGGAAATTGTTGTTATCAGATTCTTAGCTTTCAAACTTGTGATCATCCTCTGAAATTATTTTTCCTATCATCTTGACCATCCTATCTACCTCCCTGAATTATCTCACAATTTTTAGATTTTATTTGCTATTTCAAATGGCCAAGTCAAACTAGTTGAGAATCTGGTCAAACCCTAGGTCAGCATGCTTGTGAATTTTCTGCAGAACTTTTAGTGCATAAAAGTTCCGGAAAATTTATGCAATGTTGTTCTCTGTCTCGAGTAGCTACCATAAAATTTCGGAATTTTTGGAGCTCGATCTATCTCTAAAATTTCCAAACTCTCTCACTTTCTAACTCAAATCGAAAGCACTGCTCTGCCCAACCCAACTCAGCTCGAGTCCGACTCGCACCACTTGGCTCGGTCGCGTCAACTAAACGCACCGCTCGAGTCCAATCGATCGTGACCGTCCGATGCAAATCGAACGATCCACGTCGCGTGCGTAACCGACCTGTCCGAATGCATACATCTATCTCGACCGTCCAATTCAGATCCAACGGTCGATACATTCTCGATCGAGTCTAAGTATCTGTTCGCGCCGCTTTGTCCTGTCCCTGACATATGGGTCCCACCTGTCAGGTTCTTCCTCGCCGACTCGCGCTTACCGAGCTCGCCTGGCGATCGCGCATGCGTGCACGCACTCGCCGCCGCCACGCCGGACGCGCGGTTCGCCTCCGTGGATCGCTCAAGTCCATCTACCTCCTAGTGTCGCCCATTCCTTCTCGCAACCATTCTACGCCTCTCCGCCCATTTCTTAGCTTCACGAGAAAACCCGAGCAGCGCCGCGCAGTTAACGCCGCCTTGAGCCCGCGATCGCACCACCGTGATCCACGCTGACGCCGCCTCCATTTTGCCCATCCCGGTTCTGGCGCCCGAATGAATCACCAGGTGGTATCGCTGCTCGCCTCCAAGACTCTCGGCCCGTGAGCTCGCTTATGCTCGTGAGTCTCAAGCCTCGCCGTTGATCTCACTTGATCGCAATGCTTCACCGATGCTCACGGTGGGCTCGCTTCGTTTTTGATGCATTGTGGAGGGTGTGCGACTTCTTCTTCTCCGAGCCCAGATTTCGCCGCCACGGTGATTCCAAACCGCTCGCACCTTCTTCGCTTCGGCATTGTCCGGGCGATCCTTCCGGCCGAGGCGATTCCGCGGCGCACCTTCCGGTCTTCGGCTCGCAGCGCCTTCTCCGCGAGCACCGCACCTTCTTCTCCGCCTCCGCCGCCGTGAGCCCATCTCCGCCGACCATCGGGCTCCGCGTCACCGCCACCGGTTCGTGAGATCTTTGCAAACCTTAAGGTACCACTCACTCGCCCTAAGACCTCCCGGTTCGCGAGAATACCGTGGCGGCCGCGCCACCGCCCTTGTGGTCGCCAGCCGCGCAGCTGCTAAGGTCTAACCCTACTTTTAGTGATAACCATCTTTAGTCAAGATCACCGATTTGTGGGCCCTCTTGGTTAATCGCGCTTAGAAATCCTTTAATCCACCCGTTATTTGTTCTCTCGAGTCACCGCCATGTGGGCCCATGTTGTCGCTAGGTTTGTGTAGCTCGTAATGCGCTTTCTCTGTTGGGAAGCGATTTCTTTGTGAGAGTGTGTTAGGTTTGCACTTTGGTAAGTCAAGACGATTTTAGAATACGCCGACGCCACTTTCGCGGTGGGTCGCTCGTCAAGATTTTCACGCCCGCCGTCAAGGCAGGGCTAATGGCTCAGGTGCGAAATGGGTTGAGTGCATTATAGATTTCGGAAATGATTTAGTATTTCGTTTATGTTTTCGTTGAGTCATAATTCAATTAAACTTGTAAATGCATAACTAATTCAATTTTTATCCAAATTGCATGAAACCAGTGCTGTTAATTTTCATTTTAAATGTACTATTTACTAAAATTAGTGTCAACCTTGTCCCTGTATCAAAAATCTGTTAATTAATTTGATGTTGTAGAATGTAATCTCCAAACTAGAAAATGCATATCTCTTTTAATAATTGTCCAAAATCAATGAACCCAATTCTGTAATATTTCATTTTCAGTATACTAACTATTAGGTTAAGTTTTACACCCTGTTTCTGTTCATGAAAATTGGTTTAGTAATTAACTAGTGTTTTGATGTGTATTTAGTTTAGAAAATTCTTGGGAAATTCATAATAACTTAAAATGAATTGTTCCCTGTTTCTAAAATTTTGTTATATCATGCTTAGGCTGCTGTGTGAATTTTGGTATGTTTTGTTGTTGTGGTATGTTTGAGTTTGCCGGTGTTATTCGTTCTTATTCGCTGTTTTGTTCAATCGTTAGAATTCGATATTTGTGGCAACCCCGAGAACGATCCTCCACAACATATTGAGCAACAGCAGTCAGGCAAGCAGTTTGATCATGTTAATCCCAGTATTTTAAAGTCTAATATTTTGTTTCAGCTGTATGTATGCATTGCTTAATTTGTGTTAAAGTTGATTAGTTAAATCCTGTAGATGCATATCCTGTAGGAAATATTGACCTTTACTACCTGAACCTAGGTTATTGGCTGTGATTAGAGTTCGCTGGATGAACTCTCATCACTTAGTAGTTACGAGTCCAGTTGCTTAGCCATGCTTAGTTCCCGGTAGAATTGGGCGATCATCGGCTTAGTCGATGATCTTGTTCACATAAAATTTTTATTGTTCTTATATTTCAATTTATGCTATGATAATTGCAAAACTAAAATTGAAAACAAAAACGATTTAGACGCGGGCACAATGGTAAGTTGGTGTGATCTGTTGGGTGTGACTGGAAAGGTGCCCGGGTCAATTAAGGACCGAACATCTTGTGAGTGAATTTTTATCCGTGCATTTCGCGTGCTAACCACACTAGAGTATATGGACCTCTCTTGACCTAGTACTTTGGCGTGTATTGGCCCGGTCGCAGGAGGTCGCAGGAGGGATGGAGGTGGGAGCATGGTAGTTGTCCAAAAGCTTTATCCCGAGTGGGTAGTTGTCTTTTCGGCTTTACCATGTAAACGTATGGATTTCTATCCATACGAGCGCTCGTAGTTAATACACAATATTGGAAACAATCTCTTAGGACTTAGTCTGGCTGCATACCTTCTGAGTGTGCTTTGGCTTAAAGGCGGCTCAAGTGTGGGTACAGTGGTACACCCCTGCAGGTTAAAAACTATTCGAATAGCCTCGTCCTAGGTGATGGACACGCTTGGGTAAGCTTTTCAAGAGTTAGACTGCAACCTTTTAAATTAAAACTTGTAGGGTGGTACGAATCTGGGGATTCGTGCTATATTGTGGTGGCTATTGGGATAGTCACTTCTAGGTGGTTACTTGTATCTATCTTTATTTCGCAGTTATTTCAACAAGAAAATGAATTGCAAACCTGCTTTAAATCAGATTACATTATTGCAAATGAAAATTGGCATTGTGCAAATGAAACATATGGCCTCCACCAAACAAACTTGCATGTAGTATATGAACAGGTCTGCTAGTTCACACGTCAGTCTTGCGGGTACAAAGACAATCTTTGTACTCAGGTGCTTTGCTTAATGTTTTTGTTGCAGAGGAAGAAGGTGAGCCCCAAGGGCCTCACTCGTGAGTGTGTTGCCGCTTCGTGACGACTAGACTTGGCGGTCCGGCCGATGCCTTGTGGGTTGGAGGCACACTGATTGGCTTTGTTTATAGCCATCTTATGGCGCTTTTGCTTCCGCTGTCTTTCTGTTGTTATGTTTGTATCTTGTGGCCCGTCGGCCTATGTCTGTAATAACTCTACTATTTGTTTATCTTCCGTTTGGTAGTGTGTTGTTTGGACTCTATGTTTGGAATGGAATTGATGTCTAATTTTGTAGCGAGGTGTGTATACCGCTTCGGAAGTATACATATCTCGAGGATCGCTTTATTTGATTTGTGATGCTAGGACCAGTGGTTGGTTAAGCATTACAAGCCAAATAAATCGGGTCCTCACATAGATTGGATCTCTGCTTTTACGAATGTCCTGGACGCCCGAGATACTGATGTGGGCGCCGCCTTCGAACCTGATGGGGAAACCCCACCCCTATCCCAGATTGCATTCTATGCATAAACTTGTTTCGCAGGATGTATGTGACCAGATGGCCTAATGTGTATGTGATGCATGTTTGTAATATTTGCATGACTGCGTGTCGTGGTACGCAACACGGCCGAGCCATTGTGTTGTCAAAGTATTGTATTAACGGCTGCGTGCGTCGACTTGTGATGATTCCTAGTATCCATGTATTTTATTACTATCTCATATGAGTAATAGCTTATAGTAGTACTCGGAGGACACATCACTTGGAGGGATGGCACACATGAACCATGGAGATGGAGATCATCATGGTGGATGATTCTATGGCGATGGAGATCACCATGAGAAAATGGGCCATACCGAGTCACAACCGTGTGAATGTTATTCCTATTGTTTTACTCCTATGCATGTTTGAATGGTAGAAGTATAGCGATCCTCACAAAATGTTAAGTTAAACATATGCCCTCCCAATTAAACTTTGCATCATCCCATGTCTTGTAAATTGATGGTGGGTCTATAAAATTAGGGCACCATCAACTTTCCTTGACTAGATGGGTTTTGTATCGGATACTTACATGCATAAGGATTGGTGAACTTAACAAGGTTATCATAAAGGTTATGGGCCTTGGGGCATAAAGGTTGGGCGCCGGGCATAGAGATGTCACCCAACAACAAGAGTCATATAGAGATATGATTAGCAAGGTGTTGCTTATCGAATTACCTTGTCTCTAGCGGTGATGCAAAAGCTCACTAGTAGACTTGTTAATTATGGATCTTGAATCGCTAAGAATCAACAGAGGGATGTTGATTTTAGTGGGAGTACATTCTATTAAATTTGTTTAATACAATTTACTCTATCATGGTTTTATTTGTCTTAGTATTTTGCATTTCCTATTGTAGATCAATGGCATCTAGCAACCACGCACACCCTTTTGCTTTGCGATCGATTCTTGAGAAAGAGAAATTAAATGGAACAAACTATTCGGACTGGTCCGTAACTCGAGAATTGTTCTCGTGGCGTATAAAAGGAAAACGCTCGACACCCCAATCCCGTAAGAACTCGCTAACAATGCGCTCTCTGCATTAAAAATGCCTACAAGAAAGCATGTGATGACTCTCTTGAGATTAGTCGTCTTATGCTTGCATGCATGGAACCCGACCTTCAAAAGCGCTTGAGGATCGAAGCGTATGATATGATCATAGCGCTTAAGGACATGTTCCGCATACGTGCCAGACCGAACGGTTCTATGTCTCTAAGGCTTTTCGGAATGCAAGTTAATGTAAGGTGCACCAGTAGGCCCACATGTGATCAAAATGGTTGGTTACAAATGACTTTGATAAACTTGGTTTTCCAATTGGCCAAGAGTTGGCAATCGATTTCATTTTAGCGTCTCTTCCACCTAGCTATGGGCATTTATTTGAACTACCATATGCATGGGGCGGATAAGGGCCTTAATGAGCTTTGTGGGATGCTCAAAACAGAGAGTGACATTAAGAAGTGTGCAGGGCCTAGCCATGTGATGGTCGTGCAGTAACAAGTCTAGCTTCAAGAAAAAGGGTAAGAAGCCATGGCCAAAGAATAAGGGCAAGGTTAAAGATATGATCTCAAGCCAACGCCTAAGCCTAATGCCGACTCGAGCCGAGACAAGATGCTTCTATTGTAAAGAAATTGGCCACCGGAAGAGAAACGCAAGAAGTACATGGATTCCGATGAATGCAAGAAGAAGGTCGAAGTAAGACTTCCACCCATGGTACACTTGTCATAAATGTTTTAGACATTTTTCTCGCAGATTCTCCTATTAACTCTTGGGTATTTGATACGGATCGCTTGCTCACATTTGCAACTCGATGCAGGCTAATAAGAAGTAGAGGAGTCGCAAGAGGTGAAGGTTATTTTCGCGTCGGAAATAAAGCAAGGGTTGTCGCGTTGACGCCGCACCATGCAACTTCAGCTTCCTTCAAGATTTATTATGGAATTGAATAATTGTTATTATGTTCCTAGTATGAGTCAAACATTTTATCCCCTCATGTTTGATGAGAGATGGTTATTCATTTGCAAGTAAAGACAATGGTTGTTTGATCTCTAAAATGGAATGTTTATGGCTTTTGCGCCATTGTGAATGGGTTATTTATTTTAAATCTTGATGATGCGCCTATCTTTAACATAAATGCTAAAAGACTTCGACCTAATGATTTGAATCTCACCTATGTTTGGCATTGTCGTTTGGGTCACATATGAAAAGCGCATGAAGAAGCTCCATGTCGATGGTCTTCTAACTTCGCTTGATTTTGAATCATACGAGACATGTGAAGCTTGTTTGCTTGGTAAGATGACCAAATCACCTTTCAAAGGTTCTTTTGAGAGGCGCGACTTGTTGGAAATCATGAGGACCCGGTTTATTCGGCTTGTACTGCTTAACCATCCACTTGGTCCTAACAAGACAAATCAAATAAACTAAGCCTCGAGATATGTATACTTCCTAAATGCAGATACACACCCGCTACAAAATCATGCATCAATTCCATTCATACACATAGAGCCAAGCAAAAGCAACAAATCAAAGACATAGATAATATAAAGAGAGTTATTATAAAAGAGAGGCCGACCGCCAAAATTCATAAAGATAAGTAAATACACAATGAAGCAAATGGCCATAAGATGGCGATAAACAAAAGCCAATCGGTGTGCCTTTACCCACAAGGCAACCAACCGACCGCCAAGCTAATCGTCCCAAATAGCACAAGAACACACTCACAAAAGTGAGGCCCTTGGGGCTCACCTTCTTCCTCTGCAACAATTAATATTAAGCAAGCGATGAGTACAAAACTTGTTTTTGTACTGCAAGACTGACGTGTGAGATAACAGTAACTATAATTAACTACATGCAAGCTTTATTTAAGTGGATGAGGCTTTGGACTTATTTTCAAAGATAAAGCAAGTTTTCATTTGCAATAAGGTAATAGATTCAAAGCAAATTTGCAATTAACTTTTATTGTTCAAATAAAAGAGAGACAATAATAACATAGATAGAGAACAACACCAACCTAGAAGTGACTAACCCATAGTCACCACAACAATAGCATGAAGTACCCTTCATACCACCCATGTCAAGTTTAAGTTTTTAAAAGGTTGTAGTCTAGTTCTTGTGGGAAATAACCAAGCGTGTCCATAACCTAGACGAGGCTATTCGAATAGTTTTAACCTCGCAGGGTGTACCAATGTACCCACACGATAGACCGCCTTTCCACCACCCACGGTTAGCACACTTCCTTTGGTATGCGAGCATGGCTAAGTCTAACAAGACGCTTTCCAATGGACGATGCTAATTAAGAGCCGCAACCCACGGAGAAAGACACATTAAACAGCCTAACCGGTCCGCTAATGCTCCTCCAACACCACAAACACACACACACAGAACACACCCACCGACCAGCTCATAATTAACACCTCCCAAAGTACTTAGTCAAGAGAGGTTCCATATCCCCTCGTGTGGTTAGCACGCACTAATTGCTTGGATCAATGGCACAAGTAACTCGGTCCTTAGGGACTTAGGCACCATTCCAACACACCCAACAGATCACCCAACATACCATTGTGCCCAAGCCAAGATATAATTTTTGTTTTCAGCTTTTGATTTGCAAAATGGTAAAACACAAGGGTTGGACATAATGGAATAATATAAGTATTTAGGTGATCAAGATCACCGACTAAGTCGATGATCGCCCAATACTACCGATACTAGGCATGGCTAAGCAATATTTATTCGAATCTACTAAGTGACAAGAGCTCATCCAACGAACTCTAATCACAGCAATTAACCTAGGCTTAGGTAGTAGAGGATATTGATTTACCTACAGATTATGCAACTAGGGATTAACTAATCAATTTAACACCCAAATAGCAATGCATACATAAAGTTTAAACAAAGTATTAGACTTTAAAAGTAATGGGATTGAATGGGAAATGATCAAACCGCTTGCCTGCTTGCTGTTGCTCAATTTGTTGCGAGGGTCGTTCTGGGGTTACCGCAAATATCGAATCCTAAGCGAAAGAACGAAAACAACCAATAAGACGAGCAACACTTAAATGAAAAGCAAGCAACAATTATCCAAATGCGACTAAATTTACACACAAGGTAGAATATGGATATACCTAGACATAGAAACTGGAAAACCTAATTTGGATTTGTGGTGCAAAAGATATCCCTAAAAACCTATTTTCTACCATAATTAGCACTGTAGCAAAAATATTTTCTAGAAAGGTTTTGAAGCTGAAATTTTTATGGTAGCTACCCACTGGTATAGTGGTAACCTATATAAAATTTCAGGTCATTTGGAGTTATATTGAAAGAGTTACGATTTGTCTAAATTGTTTTAGGGTATTAAACTAAAATATGACCCTTATGATTTTTAAAAACAGTAAAATTTGTGAAACCAATTTTCCTAGCAAATACACTAGCAGTGGAAGCTAATCCAATTGGATTCATACAAAAATGAGCTATAGACTAAAAGTTATGCATTTTACAAGTTTGCTAAAAGTTCTGAAAACAGTATTAAGTTCACTTGTTTATTATTTTTGAAAATGGTTTTCCAGATTTGATCATGGTCTACAATTATTTTTCTATTTAAGTGAAAGTTATAAGGAAGCTAACAAAACTGGAATCATCTAATTTGGATCTAAGATGACAAAGATATGAAAATGACAAGACCCTAATGTGACACTGATTTCTGGACTTAGAATTTTCGGGACTTCACTAACACCTAGCGACGTGGGCGAATGAGAGCCGTCGATCTCAGATCCAACGGACGACATTGAACCAGACCAAACACTCCTCACGCGCGCGGAACAGAGGGCCGACGTGGAGGCTCCAGGGTCGTTGATCTCTGGATCCAACGGCCGAAGACCAGCCACGTCGCTCCCGCAACGTTGTCGTCCGACAACCCGGCGACCAAAGGCACGGTGGCGCGAGTGAATGCCAGGAATGGGTGCGCAATAGCATTGCGCACCCTCTGGTACCACCCACACCGACGGTGGTGGACCAGAGCGGCGGCGCGACGGCGAGGAGCGGCACGGGAAAAATGACAACGACGACAACAGCAAATAGCTCCGCAATGACCATCTGGCGGTGCCCGAGCATCTAGGGGCTACCAGGGAGCTACCTGACGGACGCGGAGGTGCAGAGGCGGTCGGAGCAGCTCCGGCGACGAAACTCCGCGACGGACCCGAGGAAGATGACGCGAGGAAGACGGTCTGGGCAAAATCAACCATGCCGCGTCATCACGATGGGTTCTAAAGAGCACAGAGAAGCTCCCTGAGAAAGGAATTAGAAAAAGGAGCACTCACCGGCGCTGGAGACGAAGAAGGATGCTCGCGGCCGATTTGGGGGAAATCCAAAATCCCGGTGCTCCCGTTGAAGCAACCTGAAATTGAGCAGTTGTTAAGCACCACCGAGGTGAGAGGGAGGTGCAGGAGCAAGAAGGGAGCCAGGGAACCACTGGAGCACGGCCTTCACCGAGAAGCTCCGCGGCAACAATGGCGGCGAGAGAAAACAGGGCGTTTGGGAGCTCCACAAATGCAGTGGGTGCAAGGGAGAGCTCACGGGTGCGTAAAGGAAGGCAGGGGAGGAAGATGGGAGCTTAAGTAGCTGAGGGAAAGCCAGGAGCAACGGCAACAAGCCTCGGATGCCAGCGCCTCTCACGGTCGTGACGAGCGACGGGAGCAGGTGAGCAGTGGACTTTCGGGGGCGGCCTGCTGACGCGCATTTAATGCACCTGCCCGTTGGCGTCGAGGGTGAGTGGACGCGACGCTACTGCCCACGAGCCTCTCTGCCATGGCGCAGAGCGAGCGCGAGCGGGCTGGCGAGCGAGCGCGAGGAGGACGACGATGGCCAGCCGTCCGATTTGCATCCAAGGGCTAGCGCGCGATCACGTTGAAACGGCATCGGATGAACGTCGACCGCCCGATTGAAATCCAACGGCTGCGAATCCGGGGCAACCGGAGTTGTCCGAATGCATACATGAACGCGAGCCGTCCGATGGAGATCCAACGGTCCAGAGCGCGCGCCCGATCGATCGCGCCGGTACAGTTAGTTGACTCGACCGAGTCGGTTGGCTCGAGCCCGAGTCTGACTCGAGTCCAATGAACAGTGCAAACCCATTAGGTTTTGATTTTTGAACTGACACTTTGAGGATTTAATTGAGGCATCAAATCAACTCCAAACTTTATGAAATTTTAACTGGAGCTTGCTTACCTTGGGGTTAACCTTCCATAAAATTTCCAGAGGAGTTTGTGCACTGGAATTTTCTCAAGAAATTCCGTAAGGTTAAAACAGAGGTTGACCAAGGTTTGACTTGCCTCTAAAATATTTCAAATAATTTCCCAAAATTAGGAAATAATTCAGAGGTGTTACCAAGCAACCCTAGAACCAGGAAAATTATTTCCAAGGGTTTGACAAAATATTTGACCAAGGAGGTTGTTGACTTGATAATTGAGGCTTTTGATTTTGAATTCCCAAAATTCCTTTACAAGAATTTCAGAAAAGTTTCAAGAGTAAAAGGATGAAGGAAAAGTTTTAATTTACCCTCAATTTCTTACATTTGCAACACAAGCCAAAATTTGGGATGTTACAAAATCATACATACCGATGTATGTGGACCAATGAGCACGATCGCTAGAGGTGGATTTCATTACTTCATAACTTTCACGATGATTTTAGTAGATATGGCTATGTCTACTTAATGAAGCATAAGTCCAAACTTTTGAAAAGTTCAAAGAGTTCCGAATGAGGTTGAAAATCAACGTGCCAAGAAAATCAAGGCTCGCGATCCGATCGTGGTGGCGAGTATTTGAGTCATGAATTTAGCAAACATCCAAGAGTTGCGAATTGTTCCACAGCCTAACACCGCCCTAACGCCTCAAAGAAACGGGGTATCCGAGCAGCGTAATCGGACCTTGTTGGACATGGTTCGATCGATGATGAGCCAGTCAGATTTACCATTATCCTTATTCATGCTTTTGATTACTAAGATGAACTACTTACCATGCTTTTTGTTTTATACACCTTGAGTAACATGTTATGCTTGAGTTAATTGGGAAACTATATGCATGATCAAAGGATAAGAATCAAGATGCCTAACGAGTATTTCGAGGTATCTTCTACCCCCCTTAAACATTTCGGTGCATATAAGATAAGTTGAGGAAGGAATGGGCATAAGGTGAGGGAATGGCAATGGGTATGCAATTTAATTCTAGCATGTACTAACTATTCCTAAAAGGTTCTAACATAGTTGCTATACATGCCGTCCGTAGGCGATGTGCAACTATTTGGAACAAAGAGAGCAAGTGGTTACAAAATCTAGCGTCTATATGCTAAGTAATATCATTACGGTGTACATATTCTAAGAGTAAACCCTAATTTACTCCTAATATCACTATAAGGCATCGTCTAGGAGAAATTGACATTACCCTAACCCGATTACAAACACATAACAAGAAATGAACTCCAAATGTTTGTATGAAAGCATAAGACCAGCGTAAAACCACAAAACAAAAGATTTGCTTCCCAGCATTTACTAACTCGTATTGAACTAACGAGCAATCGCTTAGGATGATAACATTTTAGAACACAACTCAAGTTCTAACGCATCTAAAAGGCATGGCAAAACCATATAAGGGTGCATTAGGCACTAGCCATCTAATATCACATCTTACCCTTTTAATCCCATGAGTTTTAGTTGATTTAACATCTCATTTTTAACCCTAACGACGAACTAAGTGCTCGAAGTCCGAAAATTGTGCTTGCGGTCCAGATCTTGTATCCGAGCTTCGAGATGAGTGCTTCAACTCCGAATGCTTCAAATCTTCACTAAATAACAACTAACACTTCACATTTTCAAATCGCATTATTCCCCAAACCGAATTTAACCGATAACCAACTAACTTTGAAAAGAGAAGAGAGGGGAACAACTTTTTCGAAAACTCAACAAGAATAAGGCGAGATGAGCAAGCTAAGATAGGTAAGGAGTAAAATCTGAGAACTGACTTAAGTTTTCATAACCCATTTGACATTTTGAAAATAATTTTTCAAAATATCCTAATGACGACCAAGCTAGGGGTTCCTACGGTCAGCACAGCTCTGATACCAACTTTGTGAGGACCCCAGTTTATTTGGCTTGTAATGCTTAACCAACCACCTGGCCCTAGCATCACAAATCAAATAAACCAAGCCTCGAGATATGTATACTTCCCAGAACTGCAGTATACACACCTCTACACAAAATTATGCATCAAACCCATACATGACGATAATAACAAGTTTAGCAAAAGACAGATAAATAATTAAGTAAACAGCGGAAGCAAAAGGCCATAAGATGGCTAAGACAAAAACCAACTGGTTAGCCACATAACCACAGGGCAACCGACCGGGCCACCAAGCTAGTCGTCAACCCGCAGCACATCTCACAAAAGGAAAGCCCTTGGGGCTCACCTTCTTCCTCTGCAACAAAAACATTAAGCAAAGCAACTGAGTACAAAAATTGTTTTTGTACTCGCAAGACTGACGTGTAAGGGTAACAGAACTATAATTTAACTACATGCAAGCTTTATTTAAGTGGAGGAGGCTCAGGGCTTACTTTTAGCAGAAAGCAAGTTTTTTTTGCAATACTGTAATAGTTTGAAGGCAGTTTTAACAATTCAATTTTATTTGCAGAAATAACAGCGATACAGTAAGTAGTGACATAAAGACATCCTAGAGATGACCAACCCAATGGCCATCACAACAATAGTATGAACGCCCGTTCATACCACCCATGTCAAGTTTTAATTAAAATGTTGTAGTCTAACTCTTGAAAAGCTTACCCAAGCGTGTCCATCACCTAGGACGAGGCTATTCGAATAGTTTTTAACCCTGCAGAGGTGTACCACTGTACCCACACTTCAGACCGCCTTTAAGCCAAAGCACACTTCCGAAGGTATGCCGGCACAGCTAAGTCCTACGAGACTTTTTCCAATATTGTGTATTAACTACGAGCCGCTCGTATGGATGGAAATCCATACGCTTACATGGTAAAGCCGAATAGACAACTACCCACTCAGGATAAAGCTTTTCGGACAACTACCATGCTCCCACCTCCATTCCTCCTGCGACCTCCTGCGACCCGGAGCCAATACACGCCAAAGTACTAGGTCAAGAGAGGTCCCATATACTCTAGTGTGGTTAGCACGCCGAAATGCCTGGATAAAAATTCACTCACAAGATGTTCGGTCCTTAATTGACCGGGGCACCATTCCAGTCACACCCAAGAATCACACCATCTTACCATTGTGCCCGCGTCGAAATCATTTTGTTTTTAGTTTTCAATTAAACATAGCAAAAATGCTGAATCATAAAGTTATATAATAATTTTGTGTGATCAAAGTTATCGACTAAGTCGATAACCGCCAATTCTACCTAGATCTATGTAATGTCCCAAAAGTTCGAGAGGTTCGAGAAAGAGTTTCGGAGGGACTTCTCGATTAGTAAAAGGATCAAAAGGAAATAGTTGATTTTCGCAGCTAGCGGGTGAAAGCGCGCTTTACGCCAACCTGGGCTGGCTCCGCCCATCAGCCTTAGGTGGCCGGCCAAGGGGAGGCACCACTTTCCCCAAACCCTAGCCGAGCCCCACTCCCTTTGGCCGCCGCCCCATCTCCTCTCCTCCCCCATGCGCACCACCTCCCTTGGCAGCCACCTCCTGGTTCCTCTCCCCTTGCGCCCCAACCTCCCCTCCAAGAGCCCTCCATTGCCGCGGCCTTGAGGAGAAGAAGCCCTCCTTGCACCGGCCATAGAGGAAGAAAGGAGGGAAGAAAGGAGGGAGAAGAGAAGGAAGAAGAGGAAGAGGAGGGATCGCCATCCGGGTTCGTGATTCGCAGCGTCGCCAAGGGTAACATGCTGTTCTTGAAGGATAATTAGTCTTGGGAGAGATTTTGGTTAGTCTTTGTTTAGATGGTAGTCGGCCTGCTGTAATGCAATTTTCGTCCAGTGGCTTGCGGGTAAATTTCGTGTGGTTAGAGGATGAATCTGGAGTTTTGGTCTCCTAGAGAGTTGTAGGTTATTGTCTTAGCTTTCAGTGGCCGCCAAGTTCACTCAAATCCGATTAACGGTTAGAGAGTTATGATTTTTCTAAGTCTGCTGTTCCACTGCTCTGTCAGTATTTAGACAGATTGTAGAAAACCAATTAAAAGTGATGGATAAAGTGAAAATCTGAGAACCCCAGTATAACGAAAGTTGTAGATAATCCTTCTAGCTTTCAGGAAAACTAAAGATCATGAAATTCGGACGAACGTAGAGAAAGTTATGATAGTTTCATTGTTGCTGTCCAGAAACCCGACGTGAAAATTGATACTCTGTTGTTTAGATTGGTAGGGCTAGTAAATGGCCGAATCAGAGAACCTCACCAACTAGGTTTAGAGGGGGAATTCAATAACCTTTTCAGAATGTCCAAGATCACTCCATTTGGATTTCTGTACATTTAGTTATGATTTTTCGAAGGGGCTGTTCTCTGAAAAGAAATCTGACAGCCGCTTTAATGTTGGGGGTTGCGCTTAGTGGACGATGTACTCATGTTGTGTTTATGATTTTGTTATTAGACCCTTATGGTAGCCTTAGTTTGTCTCAATTGTTGTCCAGGTGTGGGTTTGGCTCCGGAGCACTACTCATTCCCGACATCCACCTTCGCACGGTTGAGGCAAGTGCATTGTTGTTTGAATGATTGTCTAAATTGTGTGTTATTTGTCTGTATGGATGTATTGCAAGATGGTATACTTAATGAATGCTTAAGTATGGTTATTGCTCAAATGATGCTCATGCTTTACTATGATTAAGTGATGTTGTACTTTGGTAATTTGATGATGATAACATGATAAGCATTTGCATAAAGATATCATGTTGAGGCTTGGTCACGAGTGTCCAAGTATGTTTCCTTTGGAGATCCCCGCCATGAATGTGACGGGCCCGAGATCCTCACTCGTGGAGTGTGGGCTTGAGGTCCCCGTTACTTGCGGAGTAACGGGCAATTGGTCCTCGTGCGTGCGCGCAAGACAGCATGGGCATGCGGCGGCGGTCGATACTGCATTACAGTGTAATGTACACGTAAAGTTAAAGATAAAAGTCCTTGAGCATTGCATTTGCATACACGATGTTCTAATGTTAATCTCCTTTACATGTGTGTTATTGCCATGGTTTCTTAATGTACTTGCTGAGTCTATGGACTCACTCTTGCTTTATTGTTGTTTAGGTACCCGAGACAGGAATGACATGCATGGGGAAAGTAGACGCTAGTCACACACAAACCACATGAACTAAATAAGGATGAATGATCTTCAGAGAATGATTGATCTTTGAATATTATGATTTGTTTTATGCTATGGATTAAATGTAATAATGAGGAGTAGTGGAGTTTTATACCTCTCTAGTTATGATGGATTCTTAGCATGTTTCTGATTATCCTTTGATGTCTTGGAATGGAAGTTTAATTAATATTTGATTATCCTGTGTTGGAACCTTCATGTAAATAACTTTACAAGGGAGGTTCTGCCAAAATTTATTAGAATTGTCTTCCTTAGAGTTTTTTTAGAGTTTGTTTAGTAGCATTCCAGGTTCATGACGGACTGGGGTGTTACAGTTGGTATCAGAGCGGGCTGTAGGTCCGTGGAATATGAAAGGTTAAATTTGACACACTATGCACAGTAGGTGGGAATGGGTTAATGCATTGCATTATGCTGCTTTTGAGATTTTTTATTTCTCTTGTGTGATAGCTGCTAGATAGACTACTCTTGTGGTCCTAGATGATGAAATTGCTTATTGTTTGATTGTTTTGCTGTGATGATTAGATATGGCAAGGGGTGGAGGTCGAGGTCGTGGTCGAGGCCGGCAGGAGCCGGCGAGGCCGCATCGCCCCGCCGTTCGAATTCGTAGTGGGAGAAGCTAGCCTCGCGAGTCGAGGAAGAGGTTGCTTCAGCAGACAGAGAACCAGCCCGCCACCGCGCTGTTGTCGCCTCTGTGGTGGCCCCGCAGCGGCACCGCGCGCGTATGCCATGGGATTACATCAATGGAACGCTTTGAGGCCGGACACCTTCGACGGTCAGCACGCTCGTCGACGCAGCCTAATTGGTCACGACACATGGAGAGGCACTTCGAGCTCGGGATGACATCGAAATGAGGGCTCGGCTGTGGCCTTCCAATTGAAGGGGCGGATATCCGGTGGGAAGGAGTTCATGGCCGTGACAAGAACTCATGGACCGCCATTACGGGAGTATTTTGTTGAGCACTTCAGAAGAGGTTTTATCCACTTCATATGTGGAGCGAATGGAAGTCTCCTGCGTAACTTCAAGCAGGGAAGATGACAAGGATGAGTATGAAGCGTGTTTTAACAACTGGTTCGCTTTGTTCCACTGTGGCCACAAATGATGAGGAAAAAGCTAAGAGGTTTCGCGGGGCTCGTGCAAGAGTTCCGCAGTATTGGGAGCATTGAGTTGCGGGATTTCAGCTCCTGGTCGAACAAGCCGGGGCATGGAACCGGAGATGCACTTGGTGAGGAGCCGCCAGGAGGAGAAGGCGCGTGGTATCTCGAGGGAGCAGTGGCAGCCGTAAGAGGGTTTGGCAAAGGGGTGGGACCTTCGAGGCCTACTTCCAAGAGGTTCAAAGGTCCGCAGAAATCATTCAAGACCAAGTCCACAGGGCACGCCTTCTTCCACCTCTCGAAGGCTCGCACTGCACCTAGGTTACGTCCGGTCCCTGTGGCAAGGCATGAAGTGCTTCAAGCGCGGCAGATGAGCATAGAGCTTCTGAGTGCACTGGTTCGGTCTTGTCGCCATTGTGGTCGGGAGGGCCATAAGGCATTGGTTTGTCGGCGGAATCCCGCCAAGATCATCAAGTGGGAACTGTGCGCTGTCGGTGCAGCGCACAAGCAGCCTTCTTCTCGAGGGTCGGTTCGGATGTTAGCGGCTACTCCTACTCCAACTTGGGCACCGCCACGCTTACTTCCCTGCTCCAGAGGAGCTCCACCGCCGTGGTATTTTTGGCCGCCCTCCGTGGCTCCATTTCCAGAGTAGCACCTTCAAGACCTCCAGCGGTTCCTCGCACCACCGCACTGCATGTTGGAGCCCCTACCGCCCCAAACAGCTAGCCTCCTACGCTATGCCGACGGCAGAGTCGGTGAGTCGTCCCGATGTGGTGACAGTACGCTCTGGTGGATTCAGAGAGGCACTTGTTCTATTTGATTCGGGGCTACCTTTTCTTTTGTATCACTAGATTTTGTTAGTAAGGCGAGTTTGAGTCTGCAGCCAATAGCTCGATCGGTTCTAGTTAATTCTCCCGGGAATTCTCTCTAGCTCTGATTTGTCCTGGTTGTGTGATTTCGTTAGATGGAGAAGAGTTTATTGCTAACTGATGGTTATGAGGATGGAGCCGCTTGATGTCATCTTGGGATGGACTGCTGCATAATTACCGTGTTGTCATTTCTGCTTTTGAAGACAATAACCCGCAAGCTCCGTGCAGGCGTGAGATAGTATTCCAATGTAGCGCCCATCTCACTCACTTTTGTGATGGCTAGTCTTTTCCCGGTGGCCGATTTGCCAAGAATGGGTTCCTTTTGTCTCTAGTGGAGAAGCCGAGTTCATCTCAGAGTGCAGAAGAAATTTTGGTCGCTCGGGAGTTCTGGATGTTTTTCCAGTGAGAACTACCAGGATGCCACCACCTCGCCTGTAGAGTTCAAATTGATTTGGTACCAGCGCCCGACTGCCTCTATGACCCTCACCGTTGGGCCCGTCCGCTCCAGAGGAACTAAAGAAGCGCTTGGATGATTTAAAAGCAAAAGATCTCATTCGTCCCAAGCAGGTGTCTCCATGGGGAGCCCTGTTCTTTTACCAAGAAGAAAGATGGTAGTTGGCGCATGTGTATTGATTATCGTGTTTTAACCGCTTAACCATCAAGAATAAGTATCCTCTCGCCTCGTATAGAAGATCTATTTGATCACTTGAGAGGGGCCAAGGTATTCTCAAAGATTGATCTTCAATCAGGTTATAATCAAATCCTGTCCGAAAGGAGGATATTGAGAAGACGGCATTCTCTACAAGGTATGGGCATTTTGAATTTAAAGTTATGTCTTTTGGACTAACGAACGCCCTCCGCTTTCATGGAGACTATGAATGTGATGTTGCACGAATACTGGATGATTTTGTGGTAGTCTTTATAGATGATATCTTGATATATTCAAAGACCAAGTGAACATGAGCGACACTGAGGCTTGTGTTGGAAACACTAAGGAGCATAAGTTTTATGCCAAACCAAAAGTGCGAGTTTTGGACGTCCAAGTGGGATTTAGGGCATGTCATCAATGATAAGGGAATCACAGCTTGATCCAAGTAAGATTTCTACTGATGGTAGAATGGAAGACGCCAACCAATGTCAAAGAAGTGAGAAGCTTTCTGCATGGCGGGATACTATCGGCGTTTTGTGCGGATTTCTCCATTATTGCTAAACCCTTATCCGCACTCACGTATGATGTGAAGTTCGGTGGGATGATGATCGTGAGCGTAGTTTCCAAATCCTTAAGGAAAAGTCGTGACCGCCTCGTCCTTACACTTCCCGAGCCCGGGAAGCGATTTCTGATGTACTGATGCGCCTCGGATTGGGTTGGGTTGTGTCCTTATGCGGAAGGGAAGGTGATAGCTTATGCGCCAAGGCACCAAGAAGCATGAATGCAATTACCCAACTCATGATTTAGAGTTGGCAACAGTAGTGTTTGCCCCAAACTTTGGAGGCATTATCGTATGGTGAGGGTTGTGTTGTTTTTACAGATCACAAGAGTCTTAAGTATATTTTCACCGTAAAGATCTGAATTTAAGGCGTAGCAGTGGTGGAGCTAATTAAGGATTATGATCTATCTATTCAATACCATCCCGAAAGGCAAATGTGGTGGTCGATGCTCTTAGTCGCAAGGCGACGCCGCTACATTGGATTATCTCATTGCTGACTTTGACCGTATGGGAATATCATTTTGCTATGCGGGATCGCACGTGTTGAAACACGGTGATCTTGAGTCGGCCATTCGCAGCGGTGCGAGAGGCACAACAGAAGATCAATTATTGCAAAGGGTTCAAAGCGTTGGATTTGGGCAAGGACGGAGATTTCGCTTTGATGGGTGTGGTGCGTTGCGGTTTAAGGGCCGCTTTGCGTACTACGTAAAGCGAAGGTCAAGGATGATATTCGAAAGAGGCACATCGCACTCGCATAATCGCTCATCCGGTGAAACGAAGATGTATCGTGATCTAAAGCGCAATTTCGTGGAAAAGGATGAAGGTGGACATAGCTAATTATGTGGCCTCATGTGGTGTTTGTCAACAGTGAAGGCGGAACACAAACGCCCCGCAGGTTGTTGCAACCTTTAGAGATTCCGCAATGGCCGTGGGACGATATTTCTATGGATTTTGTAGTTGCGTTACCCGGTCACCAAGGGTAAGGATGCAGTGGGTGGTAGTGGATCGCCTCAAGAATCGCACACTTTATACCACCGCACTACTAACTCAAAGAAGTGATTTAGCTCCCATCTATGTGCGGGAGATTGTGAGATTACATGGGGTGCCAAAGACCATCATTTCCGGCAGAGATGCCAAGTTTGTCTCCATGTTTTGGGAAAGTTTACAGAGTGCCTTGGGCACACAAATCGTCTCGAGTACAAAGATTCCATCCACGCATGCAGGCGGCAGATCGGAACGCACCATCCGCACTCGGAGGACATGTTGCGGACTTGTGTTTTGTCTTGGAAGGGTAGCCGGGAGGATCAATTGCCTTTAGCAGAATTTGCTTATAACAACAGCTATCATTCAAGCATAAAAGCCGCCTGCTCGAGGTTTTGTATGGGCGTAGTGCAGTCACCACTTTGCTGGAAGCCGTGGGTGAGAAGGCGCTTTGGGTCCGGATTGGGTACAAAAGATCAGAGCGAGTGGCTCTGTGAGACAGAACCTATTAGCGGCTCAGCGAGCGCATGAAAAGTTATGCAGACGTGAGAAGAAGAGACTTGGAATTTGAAGTGGGGATCAGTGCTTTGAAAGTGTCCCCACTAAAGGTGTGGTGAGGTTCTGCACAGAGGAAGCTTAGCCCAAGGTACATAGGACCATTCACGATCTTGGCTCGAATCGGAAGTTGGCTTATCGCTTAGACTCGCCAGAGTCTATGCGTGGAGTGCACAATGTTTTTCATGTATCCATGCCGAGGAAGTACTTGCGAGATCCGAGCATCATGTACCGCTAGAGCCTCTACTCATAGAGCAAGATTTGACCTTTGAGTCAAAGCCATGCGGATCTTGGAGAAATCGAGAGAAGGTTTTGAGAAACAAAACGTCAAGTATGTTAAAGTTCTTTGGTCGCAGCGGTCGAGAAAGAAGCCACTGGAGTTGGAGGCAGCATGCGCGAGCAATATCCGAATTATTCTCTACAAAGTGCGTGTTGTGCTTTAAGTCTTTTCGTATCCGTCCCTTGGCGTGGTGGGTTAGAATTTGAGGACGAATTCGTGTAAGGGGGTAGAATGTAATGTCCCAAAAGTTCGAGAGGTTCGAGAAAGAGTTTCGGAGGACTTCTCAGATAGTAAAAGGATCAAAAGGAAATAGTTGATTTTCGCAGCTAGCGGGGTGAAAGCGCGCTTACGCCAACTGGGCTCGGGCCCGCCCATCAGCCTTAGGTGGCCGGCCAAGGGGAGGCACCACTTTTCCCCAAACCCTAGCCGAGCCCCACTCCCTTTGGCCGCGCCCCATCTCCTCTCCTCCCCCCCCATGCGCACCACCTCCCTTGGCAGCCACCTCCTGGTTCCTCTCCCCTTGCGCCCCAACCTCCTCCAAGAGCCCTCCATTGCCGCCGGCCTTGAGGAGAAGAAGCCTCCTGCACCGCCATAGAGGAAGAAAGGAGGGAAGAAAGGAGGGAGAAGAGAAGGAAGAAGAGGAAGAGGGAGGGATCGCCATCCGGGTTCGCATTCGCAGCGTCGCCAAGGGTAACATGCTGTTCTTGAAGGATAATTAGTCTTGGGAGAGATTTTGGTTAGTCTTTGTTTAGATGGTAGTCGGCCTGCTGTAATGCAATTTTCGTCCAGTGGCTTGCGGGTAAATTTCGTGTGGTTAGAGGATGAATCTGGAGTTTTGGTCTCCTAGAGAGTTGTAGGTTATTGTCTTAGCTTTCAGTGGCCGCCAAGTTCACTCAAATCCGATTAACGGTTAGAGAGTTATGATTTTTCTAAGTCTGCTGTTCCACTGCTCTGTCAGTATTTAGACAGATTGTAGAAAACCAATTAAAAGTGATGGATAAAGTGAAAATCTGAGAACCCCAGTATAACGAAAGTTGTAGATAATCCTTCTAGCTTTCAGGAAAACTAAAGATCATGAAATTCGGACTAACGTAGAGAAAGTTATGATAGTTTCATTGTTGCTGTCCAGAAACCCGACGTGAAAATTGATACTCTGTTGTTTAGATTGGTAGGGCTAGTAAATGGCCGAATCAGAGAACCTCACCAACTAGGTTTAGAGGTGGAATTCAATAACCTTTTCAGAATGTCCAAGATCACTCCATTTGGATTTCTGTACATTTAGTTATGATTTTTCGAAGGGGGCTGTTCTCTGGAAAAGAAATCTGACAGCCGCTTTAATGTTGGGGGTTGCGTTTAGTGGACGATGTACTCATGTTGTGTTTATGATTTTGTTATTAGACCCTTATGGTAGCCTTAGTTTGTCTCAATTGTTGTCCAGGTGTGGGTTTGGCTCCGGAGCACTACTCATTCCCGACATCCACCTTCGCACGGTTGAGGCAAGTGCATTGTTGTTTGAATGATTGTCTAAATTGTGTGTTATTTGTCTGTATGGATGTATTGCAAGATGGTATACTTAATGAATGCTTAAGTATGGTTATTGCTCAAATGATGCTCATGCTTTACTATGATTAAGTGATGTTGTACTTTGGTAATTTGATGATGATAACATGATAAGCATTTGCATAGAGATATCATGTTGAGGCTTGGTCACGAGTGTCCAAGTATGTTTCTTTGGAGATCCCCGTCATGAATGTGACGGGCCGAGATCCTCACTCGTGGAGTGTGGGCTTGAGGTCCCCGTTACTTATGAGTAACGGGCAATTGGTCCTCGTGCGTGCGCGCAAGACAGCATGGGCATGCGGCGGCGTCGCGATACTGCATTACAGTGTAATGTACACGTAAAGTTAAAGATAAAGTCCTTGAGCATTGCATTTGCATACACGATGTTCTAATGTTAATCTCCTTTACATGTGTGTTATTGCCATGGTTTCTTAATGTACTTGCTGAGTCTATGGACTCACTCTTGCTTTATTGTTGTTTAGGTACCCGAGACAGGAATGACATGCATGGGGGAAAGTAGACTGCTAGTCACACACAAACCACATGAACTAAATAAGGATGAATGATCTTCAGAGAATGATTGATCTTTGAATATTATGATTTGTTTTATGCTATGGATTAAATGTAATAATGAGGAGTAGTGGAGTTTTATACCTCTCTAGTTATGATGGATTCTTAGCATGTTTCTGATTATCCTTTGATGTCTTGGAATGGAAGTTTAATTAATATTTGATTATCCTGTGTTGGAACCTTCATGTAAATAACTTTACAAAGGAGGTTCTGCCAAAATTTATTAGAATTGTCTTCCTTAGAGTTTTTTTTTAGAGTTTGTTTAGTAGCATTCCAGGTTCATGATGGACTGGGGTGTTACAATCTAAGCATGGCTAAGCATCATATCGTAAATACAAATAAAAGGCCCTAACTCATTCACCGGGCTCTAATTCACCAGTGAGAATAATATTCCTAAGGTAGTGGCAGGGGTGAACAATTTCAGGGCAACAGTGCAATGGGATTAACTACCTCTAATCGACAAAATTACTTTGACACAAAAGCATGCATACATACAGGTTAAACAAAATATTAGACTTGAAAATAATGGGAATGAACTGGATATGATCAAACTGCTTGCTTTTGCTTTGTTTGAGATATACATCTTGCTGCAGAGGATCACTCTCGATATCAACGTCATCTAGCGATAAAAACTGCCAAAGCGAAAAACAGCGAATAAACACCAGAACGCCAAAAGATCCAAAAATCATTAACACAGAAGATAGATTATGAATTTAGGAACAACAAATTAGTTGATTCGGAGATTATTAAAATTAGATAGGATTTCTTATTACTGATCTTTCCAAACTCACATTTTCCATGATAGTCATACAGTCAAAATTAATCCTCTTATATGTTATATTCTTTCGACATACTTTGATGGTGATTGTGTGCACATCTATTAGCTACAACATATAATCACAATTTAATTAGCTAACTATTCTATGCAACTATTACTGCTATAAGTTCATTTAGACAAACAAATTTGTGATCGGAGTACTGACTAGCATAGCCCGACAATACAACTTATCAAAGTGCAACTTTAATTGTAAATTAATCAGCAAGACTAGTATTGATTCATCAACTACTAGAATTAGCCTTACCGCCAAAGAGCCTAAAACGACACAGATAGAAAGAGCAAGGGTGGGAGCTTCTGCTAGATGAGGTCCACAATACCGCCCCACTGATCTATAACCGAGATTAGCTAATTACTTAATTAATTACCCTCTCTACTCAGTATTTTTATCAAAAAGGACTTGGCTGTTTTGGGGTGTTGTTAAATATCCTTGTCACTAGTTCAGCTACCCATTTGCTAAATCCATTTGACTGATCTAGTACTTAGTCATAAGGCCTACTAGCAATTGCATCTAGCCTGCCTCACTGTTCATGATCAGGCACTCTAAAAGTTGAGATGAATTCTGTTACTTGATGTATTGTTTAATTGATCTCCTTACTAGTTAAATTTCTTTCAAAAAGGCTAATTGAATCAATAAACCTCTTTAGGTACTAGCATCAGTAATGTCCTAAGTTCACTGTTAATTCAAATCTTCATGCAGTCAGGACATTTTCTAAGTACTTGTATTAGAAAGTCACTAGTCTATTGCCATCGTCTAAGCTTCTTACTAATCCCATTATTCATTTGTTAAGCAATTTGGGGAATTCAACAACCATTACAAAGGTTTATTAGCCAATTGAAATTTCAGATTTTTAACTACCACTTCTCTGTTTATTTGGCTGCTATTGGCTACCTAAGCATCAACAGACATCTAGATACAAGACTTAACTATTATCATGTGGTTGCAAATATGAAACTTCCATCAATTGGTTACTTACTGTTCTTTTCAGATTTTATGTCTAGTACAACCCTGCTCATTCAACTGACAATAGAATAACTTCTGCACCAAAGTGCTAATGGCTAACTTCCCACAAACAACAATTTTCAGATTTGGTTAAGTTATTAGAGTGATAAAATCAGTCATAAACAGGATTGTTAGCCTAATGCCATTCCAAACTTCCATCTAATACTTCTCTGCCTACTCAACTGACAATACAAACTTTTACCTAAACACCATAAACTGATAACTAAACACAGTCCTTAGCAATGATTTCACTAGCTATACAAAGGATTCAAATGTATTTCACCTAGTTCACAAAATTGTCAGTTCAAATGCCAACACAGAGATAAATTTCAGAGATGAACCTTGCCCAAATTATTTGAAACTCAACTTCCAATTATGTTAATACATTTGAGTGAACTAATGGACAATCACATGGTTGATTAACAATCTAGTGTTTGGTTTAAGGCAGTGGGCTCCACTGTCATAGAGAGTGAGAGAGAGAACAGAGAGGGAAGAAGCTCATCTCGGGAAGAAAACAGGGGAGCCAGGGCATGGCGCGGGGCGGCGGTTCTGCCGGCGGCGAGCGGAGGCCGGAGGGGTGGCGAAGGCCGGTGAAATGGGTTGCTGGTGAGGGGAAGAAGCCGAGGAGGCAGCATTGGGTCTGAGCGCACCGAGTAGGCGGCGGCGCGGCGGAGCAAGCGGCGCGGCGGCTCTGCAGAGGCGACGGCCCGAGGAGGAGGAGAGGGGAAGGGAGGCGAGCACGAGCACTAGGGAGG
This sequence comes from Ampelocalamus luodianensis, assembly GCA_036346255.1. NCBI lineage: Eukaryota > Viridiplantae > Streptophyta > Magnoliopsida > Poales > Poaceae > Ampelocalamus > Ampelocalamus luodianensis. The sequence continues at coordinate 55,659,659 of CM070634.1, read as the reverse complement.
TGCGAGGATGCTCACCGTGCGGTCGGTGGAGGCGGGGGAGCTATGGAGCGAGCCGGCGACGGGAGCCAAGGGCGGCGCCGAGGTGGCTCTCGGTGGCGGCAGCCTAGGGCGGCGGGAGGCTCGGCCGCGGTTGGGAAGCTTCGGCGTCGGGCGGAGCTCGGCGGGAGGAATTGGAGGCGAAGCTTCAAGCGACTTCGAGGTGGTGCGGCGGAATTGGGGAAGGAGGCGCGACGCACCATGGACCGAGGAGGCGACCGCGCAGCAGAAGAAGGAGAAAGGAGCCGAGCACTGGGCACCGAGGAGGGGCACCAGGCGGTCGGTGGAGCAGCCGGAGAGGGAAGAGGGCCGACGGCGCCTGCTTTCGGTGGAAGGGAAGAGCTCGGTGGGGAGAGCTGGGAGGCAGGGGAAAAGCAAAGGGGACTTCAGTTTCATGATGTTGCCCCTATGTAGGCAGTGGGCGGAGGAGTTGATGGCGATGCCCTCGGCGCTGCTCTCACGGGAAAAGGGAACGGAGTAGGCGGCAAGCGGCGAGGCGGTGAGGCTGCGCTGGCACGCATGCAAGCCGAGCGCGAGGCTGCGAGCTGGCGTGGACGAAACGCCGCGTGGAGGAGGAAGCTCGCGGTGGGGTCGGTCGTCGGTGAGTGGAAGGAGGTGGCTCAGCGAATCGATGCAGTGCGGTCGGGGTTTTAGTTCAGTCCTGGCTTTTTGAAAGATATGAGCTTTTAGTTTTAGGGTTCTTGTTTGACTGAAAAACAAGCATGTTTGACCTAGCCATTTGGTTTAGAAATAAATTTCGAAAAATTCTGAAAATTTTTGTGGGCACTCTGAGGTTCACAAGGCACTTAGGAAAATATATTTAAACATTTTGTATATTAAAATTTGTTATAATTAAATCATATTCAAATCTGCATTTGGGATTTGTTTTGAATTTTGGGGAAAGCAAAATCACTTCTACAAATTTGGTAAAAATAATTAAAATTCAATATAAATAATCTAGTATTTGAATAAATTATTTTTAGAAATTTTTGTTCTTACAATTTTCTGGAATTTAAAAGAATCGAAATGATCAACTTTAAAAATTGAATTTTCAACACAACATTAAATACAAATAGCAAGAATTTGAAATTGTGCACAAATTTTTGGAGCACCAGGAGCATGATCAAGAGACACAACCAAAAGTTTTCAAATTTTAATACTTTTATATATATAAACTACAAACTCTAATTTGGGGCTGTTACAAATCTACCCCCCTTAAACAGAATCTCGTCCCGAGATTCTGGTAGTTCGGAAGTCGGAACGAAAGGCGGTGGCAACCTAGGTGGGTCTGATCACGGGGTCACTTTTCGGATTTCGACGCGAGCCGAACTCAATTTCGAATCCGGAGAGGTTCTTCAGAAGTTTTAGGTCCTAAAGTGGGAAGCTTTGTTGAAGGATTTCTAATGCCCTTCTGATAAGTGTTTCCTAAGTGGTTCTTTTCAACTCTAAACGAAATGCACCATCTGTTGTCTTGATTTCCTTCAAAGATAGTGCTGGAAGATCCTAACGCACCATCTTGACGTTGCTGATACCTTTTCCTTTCCATTGCTTTGTTTAACCTTTCCTTTCTTGATTCGAAGGTACTTCAAATATATCAAGCTTCACGTCACCTTCCCGTTGGACAAACGACTACCAACTACTTGCGTGGAAAAGGTTACCTAAAGAGAGGGCTCAGATCCGAAACTTTCGGACCTAAAGAGCAGGGAAGAGGGGTTAAAGCAGGGTTTATGGTGGTCTTACTAACCATTGCCTCTCTGGTTCCATTTGCCCAGTTGGGAAAAAGGGAATGCACATGGTGAATGCATGAGGGGATGCATGTGTGCAAATTAGTCCTAAGGCAAGTTTTAAATTTTGGTTAATGAGAGTGCAAATGCTCATATGCATGCTTATATGCTCCTATCAATGTGACATAACAATTTCATTTTTGTTAGGTGAGCACAGCAAGTTGTCAAATTTCAAGTTGGTTAACATTTTAAGACAAGAAAATCAAGGACAATTTCAATTTATACCTTTATATATTAGTCATTTTCATGCTTTTGATTACTAAGATGAACTACTTACCATGCTTTTTGTTTTATACACCTTGAGTAACATGTTATGCTTGAGTTAATTGGGAAACTATATGCATGATCAAAGGATAAGAATCAAGATGCCTAACGAGTATTTCGAGGTATCTTCTACCCCCCTTAAACATTTCGGTGCATATAAGATAAGTTGAGGAAGGAATGGGCATAAGGTGAGGGAATGGCAATGGGTATGCAATTTAATTCTAGCATGTACTAACTATTCCTAAAAGGTTCTAACATAGTTGCTATACATGCCGTCCGTAGGCGATGTGCAACTATTTGGAACAAAGAGAGCAAGTGGTTACAAAATCTAGCGTCTATATGCTAAGTAATATCATTACGGTGTACATATTCTAAGAGTAAACCCTAATTTACTCCTAATATCACTATAAGGCATCGTCTAGGAGAAATTGACATTACCCTAACCCGATTACAAACACATAACAAGAAATGAACTCCAAATGTTTGTATGAAAGCATAAGACCAGTAAAACCACAAAACAAAAGATTTGCTTCCCGGTACGACTAACTCGTATTGAACGAACGAGCAATCGTTTAGGATGATAACATTTTAGAACACAACTCAAGTTCTAACGCATCTAAAAGGCATGGCAAAAACCATATAAGGGTGCATTAGGCACTAGCCATCTAATATCACATCTTACCCTTTTAATCCCATGAGTTTTAGTTGATTTAACATCTCATTTTTAACCCTAACGACGAACTAAGTGCTCGAAGTCCGAAAATTGTGCTTGCGGTCCAGATCTTGTATCCGAGCTTCGAGATGAGTGCTTCAACTCCGAATGCTTCAAATCTTCACTAAATAACAACTAACACTTCACATTTTCAAATCGCATTATTCCCCAAACCGAATTTAACCGATAACCAACTAACTTTGAAAAGAGAAGAGAGGGGAACAACTTTTTCGAAAACTCAACAAGAATAAGGCGAGATGAGCAAGCTAAGATAGGTAAGGAGTAAAATCTGAGAACTGACTTAAGTTTTCATAACCCATTTGACATTTTGAAAATAAGTTTTTCAAAATATCCTAATGACGACCAAGCTAGGGTTCCTACAGTCGTAGACTTGATACCAACTTTGTGAGGACCCCAGTTTATTTGGCTTGTAATGCTTAACCAACCACCTGGCCCTAGCATCACAAATCAAATAAACCAAGCCTCGAGATATGTATACTTCCCAGAACTGCAGTATACACACCTCTACACAAAATTATGCATCAAACCCATACATGACGATAATAACAAGTTTAGCAAAAGACAGATAAATAATTAAGTAAACAGCGGAAGCAAAAGGCCATAAGATGGCTAAGACAAAAACCAACCGGTTAGCCACATAACCACAGGGCAACCGACCGGGCCACCAAGCTAGTCGTCAACCCGCAGCACATCTCACAAAAGGAAAGCCCTTGGGGCTCACCTTCTTCCTCTGCAACAAAAACATTAAGCAAAGCAACTGAGTACAAAAATTGTTTTTGTACTACTTAAGACCGACGTGTAAGGGTAATGAACTATAATTTAACTACATGCAAGCTTTATTTAAGTGGAGGAGGCTCAGGCTTACTTTTAGCGAAAGCAAGTTTTTTTGCACATCTTAATAGTTTGAAGGCGGTTTAACAATTCAATTTTATTTGCGAAATAACGTCTGATACAAGAAGTAGTGACATAAAGACATCCTAGAGATGACCAACCCAATGGCCATCACAACAATAGTATGAACGCCTGCTCATACCACCCATGTCAAGTTTTAATTAAAATGTTGTAGTCTAACTCTTGAAAAGCTTACCCAAGCGTGTCCATCACCTAGACGAGGCTATTCGAATAGTTTTTAACCTGCAGGTGTACCATGTACCCACACTTGCATCGCCTTTAAGCCAAAGCACACTTAGAAGGTATGCAAGCACAACTAAGTCCTACGAGACTTTTTCCAATATTGTGTATTAACTACGAGCCGCTCGTATGGATGGAAATCCATACGCTTACATGGTAAAGCCGAATAGACAACTACCCTCTCAGATAAAGCTTTTGGACAACTACCATGCTCCCACCTCCATTCCTCCCGCGACCTCCTGCGACCGGAGCCAATACACGCCAAAGTACTAGGTCAAGAGAGGTCCCATATACTCTAGTGTGGTTAGCACGCCGAAATGCTGGATAAAAATTCACTCACAAGATGTTCGGTCCTTAATTGACCGGGCACCATTCGATCACACCCAAGAATCACACCATCTTACCATTGTGCATGTCGAAACCATTTTGTTTTTAGTTTTAGTTTTCTCAATTAAACATAGCAAAAATGCTGAATCATAAAGTTATATAATAATTTTTGTGTGATCAAAGTTATCGACTAAGTCGATAACCGCCCAATCTACCTGTATCTAAGCATGGCTAAGCATCATATCGTAAATACAAATAAAGGCCCTAACTCATTCACCGGCTCTAATTCACCAAAGAGAATAATATTCCTAAGGTAGTGGCGGGTGAACAATTTGTGAACAACAGTGCAATGGGATTAACTACCTCTAATCGACAAAATTACTTTGACACAAAAGCATGCATACATACAAAGTTAAACAAAATATTAGACTTGAAAATAATGGGAATGAACTGGATATGATCAAACGCTTGCTTTTGCTTTGTTTGAGATATACATCTTGTGCGCAGAGGATCACTCGATATCAACGTCATCTAGCGATAAAAACTGCCAAAGCGAAAAACAGCGAATAAACACCAGAACGCCAAAAGATCCAAAAATCATTAACACAGAAGATAGATTATGAATTTAGGAACAACAAATTAGTTGATTCGGAGATTATTAAAATTAGATAGGATTTCTTATTACTGATCTTTCCAAACTCACATTTTCCATGATAGTCATACAGTCAAAATTAATCCTCTTATATGTTATATTCTTTCGACATACTTTGATGGTGATTGTGTGCACATCTATTAGCTACAACATATAATCACAATTTAATTAGCTAACTATTCTATGCAACTATTACTGCTATAAGTTCATTTAGACAAACAAATTTGTGATCGGAGTACTGACTAGCATAGCCCGACAATACAACTTATCAAAGTGCAACTTTAATTGTAAATTAATCAGCAAGACTAGTATTGATTCATCAACTACTAGAATTAGCCTTACCGCCAAAGAGCCTAAAACGACACAGATAGAAAGAGCAAGGGTGGGAGCTTCTGCTAGATGAGGTCCACAATACGCCCCACTGATCTATAACCGAGATTAGCTAATTACTTAATTAATTACCCTCTCTACTCAGTATTTTTATCAAAAAGGACTTGGCTGTTTTGGGGTGTTGTTAAATATCCTTGTCACTAGTTCAGCTACCCATTTGCTAAATCCATTTGGCTGATCTAGTACTTAGTCATAAGGCCTACTAGCAATTGCATCTAGCCTGCCTCACTGTTCATGATCAGGCACTCTAAAAGTTGAGATGAATTCTGTTACTTGATGTATTGTTTAATTGATCTCCTTACTAGTTAAATTTCTTTCAAAAAGGCTAATTGAATCAATAAACCTCTTTAGGTACTAGCATCGATAATGTCCTAAGTTCATTTGTTAATTCAAATCTTCATGCGATCAGGACATTTTCTAAGTACTTGTATTAGAAAGTCACTAGTCTATTGCCATCGTCTAAGCTTCTTACTAATCCCATTATTCATTTGTTAAGCAATTTGGGGAATTCAACAACCATTACAAAGGTTTATTAGCCAATTGAAATTTCAGATTTTTAACTACCACTTCTCTGTTTATTTGGCTGCTATTGGCTACCTAAGCATCAACAGACATCTAGATACAAGACTTAACTATTATCATGTGGTTGCAAATATGAAACTTCCATCAATTGGTTACTTACTGTTCTTTTCAGATTTTATGTCTAGTACAACCCTGCTCATTCAACTGACAATAGAATAACTTCTGCACCAAAGTGCTAATGGCTAACTTCCCACAAACAACAATTTTCAGATTTGGTTAAGTTATTAGAGTGATAAAATCACCATAAGCAGATTGTTAGCCTAATGCCATTCCAAACTTCCATCTAATACTTCTCTGCCTACTCAATCGACAATACAAACTTTTACCTAAACACCATAAATCGATAACTAAACACACCTTAGCAATGATTTCACTAGCTATACAAAGGATTCAAATGTATTTCACCTAGTTCACAAAATTGTCAGTTCAAATGCCAACACAGAGATAAATTTCAGAGATGAACCTTGCCCAAATTATTTGAAACTCAACTTCCAATTATGTTAATACATTTGAGTGAACTAATGGACAATCACATGGTTGATTAACAATCTAGTGTTTGGTTTAAGGCGATGGGCTCCACTTGTCATAGAGAGTGAGAGAGAGAACAGAGAGGGAAGAAGCTCATCTCGGGAAGAAAACAGGGGAGCCAGGGCATGGCGCGGGGCGGCGGTTCTGCCGGCGGCGGGCGGAGGCCGGAGGGGTGGCGAAGGCCGGTGAAATGGGTTGCTGGTGAGGGGAAGAAGCCGAGGGAGGCAGCGCTGGGGTCGGAGCGGCACCGAGTAGGCGGCGGCGGCGGCGGGAGCAAACGGGCGCGGCGGCTCTGCAGAGGCGACGGCGACCGGAGGGAGGAGAGGGGAAGGGGAGGCGAGCACGAGCACTAGGGAGGTGCGAGGATGCTCACCGTGCGGTCGGTGGAGGCGGGGGAGCTATGGAGCGAGCGGCGACGGAGCCAAGCGGCGCCGAGGTGGCTCTCGGTGGCGGCAGCCTAGGGCGGCGGGGAGGCTCGGCCGCCGGTTGGGGAAGCTTCCGGGCGTCGGGGCGGAGCTCCAGGCGGGAGGAATTGGAGGCGGAAGCTTCGAAGGCGACTCGAGGTGGTGCGGCCGAATTGGGAAGGAGGCGGCGACGGCACCATGGACGAGGAGGCGGCCGCGCAGCAGCGAAGGAGAAAGGAGCCGAGCACTGGCGCCAGAGGAGGGGCACCAGGCGGTCGGTGGAAGCGATCGGAGAGGAAGAGGGCCGCGGCGCTGCTGTGGAAGGAAGAGCTCGGTGGGAGAGCCGGGAGGCGGGAAAAGCAAAGGGGACTTCAGTTTCATGATGTTGCCCCTATGTAGGCAGTGGGCGGAGGAGTTGATGGCGATGCCCTCGGCGCTGCTCTCACGGGAAAAGGGAACGGAGTAGGCGGCAAGCGGCGAGGCGGTGAGGCTGCGCTGGCACGCATGCAAGCCGAGCGCGGTCGGTGGCGTGGACGAAACGCCGCGTGGAGGAGGAAGCCTGCCGGTGGGGTCGGGTCGTCAGTGAGTGGAAGGAGGTGGCTCGGGCGAATCGGTCTGGTGCGGTTGGGGTTTTAGTTCAGTCCCATCAACCAACAAGAATGTGCTTTTAGTTTTAGGGTTCTTGTTTGGCTGAAAAACAAGCAAGTTTGACCTAGCCATTTGGTTTAGAAATAAATTTCGAAAAATTATGAAAATTTTTGTGGGCACTCTGAGGTTCACAAGGCACTTAGGAAAAATATATTTAAACATTTTGTATATTAAAATTTGTTATAATTAAATCATATTCAAATCTGCATTTGGGATTTGTTTTGAATTTTGGGGAAAGCAAAATCACTTCTACAAATTTGGTAAAAATAATTAAAATTCAATATAAATAATCTAGTATTTGAATAAATTATTTTTAGAAATTTTTGTTCTTACAATTTTCTGGAATTTAAAAGAATCGAAATGATCAACTTTAAAAATTGAATTTTCAACACAACATTAAATACAAATAGCAAGAATTTGAAATTGTGCACAAATTTTTGGAGCACCAGGAGCATGATCAAGAGACACAACCAAAAGTTTTCAAATTTTAATACTTTTATATATATAAACTACAAACTCTAATTTGGGGCTATTACAATATTGCCTTTGTGTTGATTAACAAGTATGTGACTTGTTTGTGAAACTCTTTACTTGTATGGTTATTCTAAAGTTGTCCCTAGTCGGAGTTCATGTGAGGACACACGTGAATGATGGATTAGCACATGTATCGGTTGATGACCATGTTTCACAGGTCATAGACATGGAGATGTCAAACTAATAATGTGGACACATGTTTATAACATGGGGTTGGACCGACCCAACATGAGACATAGTAATTATTCTTATGGTTCTCTCTACACAATGTGTACGCCTTGTCCTTAGACACGAGATTGTCGCATGTACTTGAGATGTGAATCGACCTACTTAGGGGCTATCAAACGCTACTCGTGAATCGGGTAGTTATAAAGGTAGCTTTGGGTTTGTCATGAAGCATGTCTTTGCGAGGCATGGTCGATCGAGATGGGATTTGCCCCTCTCTACACGAGAGATATCTCTGGGCCCTCGAGTGATCGGATCCGAAATGCATGGCCATGCTACTTAAGGTTAAGAGTTAACCTAGTAAGGGATTCCGATCACGGGATCGAGAAAGAGTGGTCACTTGGAGCTCGACCAATATCGTGAGGCAAAGGGATTGGCATGTACATAACGTTGTGATGGTTCGTCCGATATGATCTTTACGTATGTTTAGGAGTTGTACGTCTTGCTAGAGGCCGCTACCAACTATTGACCAAGTATGTGTACTCGCGTCATGTCTAACCATATGTGAACCATAGGTCACACACTTATAAGTGAAGCCTAGTTCGGATTGGATCCGAATTAGATCGGGCATTGAGTCCTAATGGGCCTCTATTCGTAGAAGCCCATTATAAGGACGTCTATAAAAGGAGGGTAGGCGCGCGGTTGAGGTTGAGTTTTTCGTGACATCCCCAAACCACGCCGCCACCCTCCCACGCCCTAGTCGCCGCGCGGATCTAGTAGTCCGGCGTGCGTCGCTTCCTCCCGTACGTGTGGATACCTTTGAAGGCGCTGCATCTGTGGCGTTGGGACGAACCGCAAGAAAGGAGTTGTACGTGGGACGCCACGACGAGGACGAGGAAGTAGTACGACTACTCTGCCCATCGTACTGCATCAAATTGGTACGACTACACTGCCCCGACGCGCTGCATCAACTTCCGCACCTGCGCGTCTAGTGGTAAGACCGTGATCTATAACTGTAGTGATCTTGGTTTACGGGTAGAATTTTTTAATCTGCGCTAGTGTAGCCTACCCGTTTCCCTACAGTTCTTCCACATGAACCGTTGGGCGGCCGCAGCGGTTATTTTGGCAACCGGTTCGGCTTCAACCCATCTGGAGAAGTACTCGATGGCGACAAAGGCAAAGCGAAGGCTGCCCTTGGCAGCTGGGTACGGGCCGATGACATCGAGCCCCCAGCGCGCGAAGGGCCAGACGGGGGGTAGGGGCTGTAGCGGTGTCGCGGGGGCTCGTGGGTTGCGTCTTCTGGTCCATTGGCAGCCTTGGCATCTCTGGACGAGGTCTTGTGCGTCGCCGAGTGCGGTTGGCCAGTAGAAGCCCTGGCGGGAAGCCCTTGCGATGAGCCCCCGCGGCGCTTGGTGTGCTCCGCAAAGGCCCTCATGTATTTCTTTCAGGAGGGAGCGGCCCTCCTCCTGGCCGACGATTCGAGGAGGTGCGCCTCGCGCCTCTTTGTGCGATCCCCATGAGGCGGTAATTCCTTGCTGTGTGCCGCAGCCGCCTTGCCTCGTTTGGGTCTTCGGGCTCATGGCCCTCGAGATACTTTGTGATTACTTGTCACCAGTCGTGGGTGACGACTAGGACCGGGCGGCTTGGCGCCTTTGTTTCGTGTGCAGCCCCTTGTGCTTCGGGCGCAGCCCCTTGTGCTTCGGGCGGAACGCCCCGCATTGCGGAGGGCGCGGTGGCCACTTCGTAAAAGATCCCGGATGGGGGATCCTGGCCCGAGCTGGCCAAAATGGCCAGCTTGTCGGCGTCTTCGTTGTCGCATCTTGGTATTGGTTGAATGGTGATGCCGAGGAAGCCCTTCGATGCTTCGCGGTACGCTAGGTAGCCGCCATTTCGCGCCCTTGCCACGAAGGATTTGTCGAAGTGTCCTGCCACTAGCCGAGAATCTGTTTTTACAATCACCCTCCTTGCCCCGAGGGACTTTGCTTTTCGGAGGCCCAACAACAATGCCTCGTACTCCGAGGCATTGTTGGTGGTTGGGAAGTCGAGGCACGCGGCGTGCGACACGCGGTGACCATCCGGTGCGACAAGGATGGCCGCCGCCCCGCTCCGATGGCGCACCATGATCCGTCGGTGTACATTGTCCATGCTGGTTCGACGCTAGTTGGCACGCTGGCTTGCGGGGTCCACTCTGCCACGAAGTCCGCTAGCGCTTGCGATTTTATCGCTGTTCTCGCGACGAAGGTGATGGTGCCAGTTGGCCGCCCACTTCCCCACACGTCCTGAAGCGTCTTTGTTGTGGAGCATGGCGCTAAGCGAATCGCAGATGGGAGCGATGATGGAGTGCGCTTGGAAATAGTGTCGTAGCTTTCGCGAGGCCATTAGCAGGGCGTACACCAACTTTTCGAGCTTCGTGTACCGGACCCTGGCCCCCTGCAGGGCCTCCAAGACGAAGTATACGGGGCGCTGGCCTCCATTTTCGTGGACAAGCACGGCACTCACCGCCGCGTGCGAGGCTGCTAAATATAGTAAGAGGCCAACGCCGGCTCCGGCCGCCGGCCCGCAAGCGGGCGATGTCGCTTGAGGTCCTCGAACGCTTGCTGGCATTGGTCTGTCCATCGGAACAGATCCGCCCCTCTGAGTGTTTTGAAGAACGGTAGGGCCCTTTCTGCTGATCTGGACAGGAAACGGCTGAGGGCGGCGAGGCGGCCCGTGAGTTTCTGTACCTCGCGAGCATTACCGGGGGGCTTCATTTCTTAGATGGCCCTTATTTTGACGGGGTTGGCCTCGATACCCCTTTCGGAGACGAGGAAGCCCAAAAGCTTGCCGGCTTTTACCCCAAAGGCGCACTTTTGCGGGTTGAGCTTTATTCCCTCCGAGCGGAGGCTAGCAAATGTTCTTTACCACGATGTCATCAATGTAAGCTTCTATGTTGCGTCCGAGTTGGTTGGCCAAGACCTTCGAGATGAGGCGGGTGAAGGTTGCCCCTGCGTTCTTGAGGCCGAAGGGCATGCGGATGTAGCAGAAAGTACCCACGGGGGTAATGAACGCTGTCTTCGGCTTGTCCTCCTTCGCCATGAGTACCTGATGGTATCCGAAGTACGCATCGAGGAAACTCATGAGCTCGCAGCCCGAAGTGGCGTCCACGAGTTGGTCGATGCGCGGCAAGGGGAAATCATCTTTAGGACAGACCTTGTTGAGGTCGGTGAAGTCGACACACATGTGCCACTTGCCCACTTCTTTTTGTACAAATACGGGAATGGCCAGCCACTCCGAGTGCTTGATCTCGCGGATGACCCCCGCTTTTAATAGCTTCGCGATTTCGCTTTGGCGGTGCCACGCGCTGCGACATGCGCGCGCACGCTTCTTGGGCACTGCGTCGTCCCGGAGGGCCAACTGGTGCTCGGCGGTCATTCTTGCCACGCCAGGGATGTCCTCGGGCCCCCAGGCGAAGACGTCCGCATTGGCGTGGAGGACCTCGAGGATGGTCTCGTGTGCCGGCGGCGGCAGCTCCGCCCCGAGGGCTACCGTTTTCTCTGGGGAGGCATCGTTCAAGGGGAGCCTCCGGAGTTCCCCATGTGGTTTTGGCTTGGGGCCCACTTGGCGGGGGGCGCGGTTTGCTGCTCGCGCCCCTCCTGCCCCACGGTGTGGACGTGCCGTGCCGTGCCGGCGAGATGGTTTCCAGTTCTATGTGCCTGGCGAGGTCCTGGTCGCCTCTCACCGTGATGATGCCCTCTGGTGCGGGGAGCTTCATGCACAGATAGTTGTGGTGGGCAATGGCGCCGAAGGCGTTAAGAGTGGCTCGACCCAGAATAGCGTTGTACTGGTAGGGCATCCTGACGACGTCGAATGTGACTACCTCTGTGCGGGAGGCAAATTAAATCATCAACGTTACGCTAAGTCGATCCGCCGAGGCGTGGACGGGCGGCCGCCGAAGCCCACAAGGGGCACGCCCAGGGGGACAGGCGATCGGGGGGATCATCATCTTGCCAAATGCATCGGCAAATAGGAGGTCTGTCGAGCTCCCCCCGTCGATAAGGACTCGCCGGACCTCGAACTCGGCGATGTTAGCGGAGACCACGAGGGTCTGGTGCCGAAGTACACCTCGGGCGTCTTGGGCCGAAGAGATGGGTATCTCGGCGTAGCGGGCGGTGAAAAACCGGTATGTTGCAAGATGATGGATTCGGCGGGCGTACGTGCGGCACTGCCTCTTGGACGGCATGCCGAGCGAGGACCCTCCGGAGATCATGTTGATAACCCGCTGGTGGTGGTCTCCCTGGCCCTCCTCTATGCGGGGTCTCTGCGGTGGAGCGGGTAGTGCGTTGCCGGTGTTGCCCCGGGTCTCCCGCTCGGCCTACTGGCGGTTCTAGCCCATGTAGTATTTCATGGCCGGGATGGTGCGGCACTCCGTGGTCGTGTGCGAACCCTCGCCATGGAAGTCACAAAATAGCGGCGGCGTCCGCGCCGGGCGCGCCATTGCCGCCGCCGTCGTTGCGGCCTCGCCCGCCCGGAATCAGCCTCCACGGGCTGCTTGCCTCGCGTTCTCTTGGGGCCCGCCGTCCACGTGGTAGACACCGCGTCCCTTGTGTTTGTAGTCGCTGCCGTGAGGCTTAGTTGGTGCGGTGGTGGTGTGGGCCGATGCCGGCGGGGCCCTCCGAGTGCTGTCTTCTTCCGCCCGAGCGTACTCTTCCATTTTGTCGAAGAGCTCCGCCACCGTGCGAATGGGTTTGCGGGCCAACCTCTCCGACAGGGGGCCCTTTTGCAGCCCGCAGGTGGCTGCGTTGATGACGGTTGTCTCGTTGACGCCCCCAACCTGGCATTTTACTTCCGCGAACTTCCTGAAGAAGCTGCGGAGGGTTTCACCGGGGGCCTGCTTCACCGCGAACAGGTGTCCGACGTCCTTGGGCTCCGCGTAGTTTCCCTGAAAGTTGTTGCGCACCAAATCCCGCAGTTGCTCCCACGCGTACACGGACCGAGGGGGTATGGTGAAGAACCATGTGAGCGCCACGCCCTTGAGGGCGAGGGTGATACTTTTTGCCTTCGTGCTATCGTCTCCCCATGCCGCTTCAATAGCGGTCTCGTACACCCTCAGGAACTCCGACGGGTCCGTGCGTCCTTCGAATGGTGCCACCTCCGACATCTTAAAACCGGGCGGCCAGCGGGCCGCTTCCAATTCTAAGCTGAGCGGGGAGCTAGGGTCTCCCCGAAGCAACGAGGCCGGTGCCGAGGGCGGCGACAGCACCGTGTGTGGCAACGGCCCCGGGGGTGGCTGCGGCACCGAGGGCGGTGCTAAAGTCGACGGAGCGCCCCCCCCTTCGGGCGGTACCCTGGGTAGGACCGCGAGGGTCGCCGTTGGCGTGCCCCGGAGGATGGCCATCAACCGGCGGAGATCGGCCAGCTCCTGCTGGAGCGCCTCATAAGACCCTTGGTTGGCGCCCCCCACGTTGTGCGTGGAGTCGTTGGCTTCTTCCGCTGTTTTCGCGGGGGGCGCCGCCGCTGGGGAGGCCCTGCTCTGTTTGGCCCGGGGGTGTCCCGATCCTGCCGCCGCCTTGGCCCTCATCTTGGGAGCCATGCCGCGTCCCAGAATCAGTCTCCGTGACTTTCCTGCCAGGTCCCCACGGACGGCGCCAATTGTCGTAGTGGAAAAAAGACTAGACAGTAAGAGATGGGGAACCCCGGCATCCTTGAGGGGCCAGGATATCCTAAGACAGGGGACCAGCTGGAAGGGAAAGGACTTTGGTATATTTCTCTTTTTCCCAGAAAAAAGGAACCGCCCTTACATGGTGGGGGGATGGATACTTATAGTCATTCCCCCCTTACGTGAGGTTACAAGTTTACCCCCTACACGGCCCCACCTAAGTAGGGGTTGCAGGGTCTTTTCCTACCCCTAAGTATAGTCTCTGGTCCTTGGTGGACCGTCCTGGTCCCGGCTCACCAAGCTAGTGCACCTGGTCCAGCGGGACTGTTCCCGCAAGGGGACGGCGGGGTATTTGCTCTGGTCGCGACCTTTTGGGTGTCCGGATGGCTGCCACCTCCGGGGTCTTTGGCCCCTCCGGGCCCTTCGGCCCCTTCGGGGCACCTCGGCAACTCCGGGGCCTTTGGCCCCTCCGAGTGCCTTCGGCCCCTCCGGGGCCCTTCCTTGCGGGGCGGACACGCTTGGGTGCTTGACTGGCCGTGGGGCCGGTGGGCCGTCCCTACGACAACTACCATGAGCCTAGGTTATTGCTGTGATTTAGAGCTCGTGGATGAGTTCTTGTCACTTAGTAGTTTGCGAATTAATTGCTTAGCCATGCTTAGCTTCTGGTAGAAATGGGCGGTTATCGACTTGTCGATAACCTTGATCACATAAAACTTATTATGATCTAGATTTCAGCCTTGTGCCATGTCTACTTATGAAAACTAAAACTGAAAATAAAATAATTTAGACTTGGGCACAATGGTAAGATGGTGTGATTTTGGGTGTGACTGGAATGGTGCCCGGGTCAACAAGGACCGAACATCTTGTTACACTAAACTAAGCATTTTAGTGTGCTAACCACACAAGAGGGTATGGGACCTCTCTTGACTTAGTACTTTGGCGTGTATTGGCTTCGGGTCGCAGGGAGTTGCAGGAGGGATGGTGCTGGGAGCAATGTAGTGTCCGAAAGGCTTCCCCCGTGATGGCTGGTTGTCTTTCAGCTTGCAATGTAAGCGTATGAGTTTCTATCCATACGAGCGGCTCATAGTTAATGCACAAGATTGGAAACGTCTCGTAGGACTTAGCCGTGCCGGCATGCCTTCAGAAGTGTGCTTTGTGGCTTAAAGGCGGTCTAAAGTGTGGGTACATTGGTACACCCCTGCAGGGTTAAAACTATTCGAATAGCCTCGTCCTAGGTTATGGACACGCTTGGCAAGGTCTTTCAAGAGTTAGACTACAACCTTTTAATTAAAACTTGATGGGTGGTACGAATTGGGGATTCGTGCTATGTTGTGGTGGCTATTGGGATAGTCACTTCTAGGTGGTTACTTGTATTTATTATTAATTTGCTGTTATATTCAATATCAAAACAGATTTGCAAACTTGCTTTTAAATGTATTACATTATTGCAAATAAAGTTGGCTTTGTGCAAATGAGACATATAACCTCCACTTAAATGAGCCTACATGTAGCATATGAAAAGGTCTGCTATTCCACACGTCAGTCTTGTTAGTACCTTAGTTTGCTCAGTTGTCTTGCTTAAATGTATTTGTTGCAGAGGAAGAGGGTGAGCTCGATGGGCCTCACTTTTGTGAGCTGTGTTGTGGTAGCTTGCGGGGCGACTAGCTTGGCGGCCCGGTCGGTTGCCTTGTGGGTTGTGTTGGCTAACTGGTCGACTTTTGTTCTTAGCCATCTTATGGCGCTTTTGCTTCCGCTGTCATTCTCGTTTATTGTGTCATTTGGCCGGTCGGCTCTTTTGTAATAACTTTACTTTATGTATGTCGTTGTTGAACCTAGTGTTAATTGTTGTATGGAAATGATGTATGATTTTGTGATGATGAGCGTGTGCTGCAATTCTGGGAAGCACATGTCCATCGAGGCTTAGGATATTTAATTAGTAACGCTAGAACCATATGGAGGTTAAGTGTTACTAGTTAAATACCCCGGGTCCTCACAATTGCGGCCTCGTCCTCGGCCCCGGAAGCGGCCTCCTCGGGCTGCTTGCCTCGCGTTCTCGGGGGGCGGTCCGCCGTCCACGTGGTAGACGCCGCGTCCCTTGTGTTTGTAGTCGTTGGCGTGAGGCTTAGCGGGTGCGGCGGGGGTGTGGGCCGATGCCGGCGGGGCCCTTCGGGTGCTGTCCTCTTCTGCCCGGGCGTACTCTTCCATTTTATCGAAGATCTCCGCCACCGTGCGGATGGGCTTGCGGGCCAGCCTCTCCGAGAGGGAGCCCTTCTGCAGCCCGCAGGTGGCTGCGTTGATGACGGTTGTTTCGTTGGCGCCCCCCACCTGGCACTTTACTTCCGCAAACTTCCTGAAGAAACTGCGGAGGGTTTCGCCGAGGGCCTGCTTTACCGCGAACAGGTGCCCGGCGTCCTTGGGCTCCGCGTAGTTTCCCTGAAAGTTGTTGCGCACAAGGTCTCGCCGTTGCTCCCACGCGTACACGGACCGGGGGGTATGGTGAAGAACCATGTGAGCGCCACGCCCTTGAGGGCGAGGGTGATGCTTTTCGCCTTCGTGCTAACGTCTCCCCCCGCCGCTTCGATGGCGGTCTCGTATACCCTTAGAAACTCCGACGGGTCTGTGCGTCCTTCGAATGGCGCCACCTCCGGCATCTTAAAACCGAGCGGCCAGCGTGCCGCTTCCAATCCGACGCTGAGCGTGGAGCTAGGATCTCGTCGAAGCAACGAGGCCGGTGTCGAGGATGGCAACGACACCGGGGGTGGCAACGGCACCGGGGGTGGCAACGGCACCGAGGGTGGCAGTGGTACCGAGGGCGGTGCCGGAGGCGGTGCTGAAGTTGACAGGGCGGCCCCCCTTCGGTCGTCGGCGATGTTCAGGGTAGGACCGCGAGGGTCGCCATTGGCGGGCCCCGGAGGACGGCCATCTCCCGGCGGAGATCGGCCAGCTCCTGCTGGAGCGCCTCGTAAGACCCTTGGTTGGCGCCCCCCGTATTGTGCGTGGAGTCGTTTGCTTCTCCCGCGGCTCCCGCGGGGGGCGTCGCCACTGGGGAGGCCCTGCCCCGTTTGGCCCTGGGGTGTCTTGATTCTGCCGCCGCTTTGGCCCTCGTCTTGGGAGCCATGCCGCGTCCCGAAATCAGGCTTCGTGACTTTCCTGCCGAACCCCACGGATGGCGCCAACTGTCGTAGTAGAAAAAGACTAGACAGTAAGAGAAGGGGGAACCCCGGCGTCCCCAGGGGACCAGGGTATCCTAGGATAGGGGATCAGCTGTAAGGAAGATCACTCTAGTATATTTCTTTCTGCCAAGAAAAAGGGACCACCGATTACAAAGGGGGATGGCTATTTATAGCCATTCCTTTTCGTATGTGAGATTACAAGTCCACCCCCTACATGGCCCCATTTAAGTAGGGGCTGCAGGGTCTTTTCCTACCCCTAAGTGTAGTCTTTGGTCCTTGGTGGACCGTCCTGGTCCCGGCTCACCATGCTAGTGCACCTGGTCCAGCGGGACTGTTGCAGCAGGGGGATGTGGGGCATTCTCTCTAGCCGAAGTCCTCAGGCGTCCGGCGACACCCCCTCGGCCCCCTCTGGGCCCATCGCGGGCAGCACGCTTGGTGCTTGCTCGTCATGGGGGTGCGCGCCCCTCGACACATATGTACAAGGTTTATTTCTCTGACGGCTACTACCTAGACATACAATATGTCAATTGATTATCTATCATCTAACCATCTATGTCTTTGACTAATTGGAAACATTCAATAGCTACTTTATCCTACTCACTGCCATCCACTGAGACCTATATATCAATGTGATCCATCTGATTTTTGTTCCTACATTTCAATGGTTTGTCACACTAACATTTAGTTACTAATCTAATTACTGAGTTTAGATTCCATACCCATCAGTGGGCTATCATCCTTCTAACTCTAATTAACCCACTAAGTATTTTTACAATACATACTAATCCTTTCACTAATTAACTTCTGAAGATCATCTACTGATGTGAGGCCACGGTGTTGTTGGAAATATGCCCTAGAGGCAATCATAGAGATGACTATATTACATTATGTTCATAACATTGGATAATGTGTTATCTTGTTCCTAGAATTATATCGTTAATATTTGTCATCAAGTATGTGACTTGATTGTGAAACTTTGTATTTCTGCGATAATTATTCTTAAACGTTCCCTGATAGGAAACATTTGAGGACACATATGAATAGACTAGCATATGTATTGGTTGATGACCATGTTTCACAGGTCATAGATATGGAGATATCAAATCAATAATATGGACACATGTTAGAGAACATGGTGTTGGATAAGACCCACCTTGAGACACTATTGAGATTGTTATGATTCTATGTGTCGTTAGTTTGTCTCAAGCAATGATGATGTATAATCCTTAGACCTGAGATCAGCATGATTTCCTACATATGTAATGGCACTCTTAGGGGTTACCAAACGCTACTCCGTAACTAGGTAGTTATAAAGATAACTTTCGGGTATGCTTTGAAACATGCGGAGGAATGTGACTGGTCGGATATAGGATTTGCCCCTCCTAACATAACAGGAGAGATGTCTCTGGGCCCCTCGTTGTGGTCGAATAAAGAAAGTGCATGACCATGCCATTAGTGGTCGAAGTGTCGACCACATGAAGTTATTCGACACTTGCTCGAGAAAGTTTTGAACAGTCCATAGATGACATGTTATCTCACCTGGAGTTCAACCAAATGTCGTGAGGCAAAGGGAGAATACACAAGCAGGTCGTTAAGTTCCCGAAGTCGTAGACTGGCCGAAGTCGTAGACTAGTTGAAGTCGTATGGAGATGCGACCTAGTCGAAGACTACTCGAACATAATCACCAACTAGTCGTAAGGAGTTGCAAACTGGTCGTAGTTAGGTACTAACTGGTCGTAAAGAGTTACGAACTGGTTGTAACTAATTATGAACTGGTCGTGACTAAATACGAGCTGGTCGTAAGTGATAAGGACCTGGTCGTAGATCATATTGCATTAAGGTTCGTCTGAAATATTCTATGTGTGTTTGGGAATCGTTATGTGCTGCTAGGTACCGCTGACGACTCATGATCGGGAAAGAGTTTCCGAGTCACAAACGATTACACATGAACCTATAGGGTCACACACTTAAAGGGCTAGGATTTGATTTGGATGGAGATCCGAATTCTTATAGGCCACGAGATCCTAATGGGTCACAGGTTGAGGACCCAATATGGATGCCTATATATAGAGGGGCGGTGGCATGGGGTATGATTGATCAATCTTTCTGGAAGAAATCCCAAAACCCTAATAGACACGCTCTCCTCAACCACGCCGCCGGCGCTAGCACTCCTGCGCGTGGTGTCCCTGCCCTGTACGTGTGGATACCTTGGAGGTGTTGTTGCGAAGCATCAGCACTAGGACGATCCGCGACTCACGACGTTCATCGGAGTAGGAGGAGAAGGCACGCGGCAAGTATGACTACGACTGCTTCAACTCGCTACATCGACTCTACTTTCGCTACGAGTCGGCGCGTCTAGTGGTAATCTCGTGATCTATTACTAGCGGAGGTTCCTTGGTTGCGCGGTAAAAAAAAATTTGTTTGTGCTGTAGGGGAGGAGTTAGGGCGCACATGAGCTCAAGGGCGTTAAGGGGAACTTACTGGAGCTATTAGTGGAAGCTAAGGAGGCCCAAGGCGGTATGGCGACGCAAGCGGGCGGCAGCACGGTGAGGCCCACGGTGGCGGGGAGCTAGGGCGAGCGACAACCCAAATTGAGGGCTAGGGAAGGACATGGAAGTTGAGGCGGTGCTCCATACATGGCGAATCGAGGAAATACCCACTAGTGGTGAAGGAGCATCGCAGGCGGTGGTTTCGGGGCAGAGTTAGTGAAGAAGCCGGTGTACGGGGTTCCTGTGGAGGCAAGCCAAAATCAACATGGGGGAAAACATGAGAGGGCTTGGGAACACAGAATGACGCGAGAGGTTTGGGGGAGAAGCCTCAGGCTAGCCGGAACGGCGACGGGCGGCACGGCCAGGGCTCTCGACTTGAGTTGGAGATCTCTTTGGCTCTCTCGAGTTTGCGCTCGAAGGGGGAAGAAGAAGTGGGGAGGAAAGGCCGGGAGGGAGCTGAAGCACTGGCTTATAGGGATGGAGGGTGGAGGAGGCGATGGTGGCCGACATGGGTTGGCGAGCAGCGTGGCAGTCATGCACTCATGCATGGGTGTCAGGGTGCGACATGGGAGAGGGGCTACATGGCATTGAGCACAAGGGCGCGTGGAACAGGAAGTCTGTTGGGTGGGACCGGCCGATCAGTGGGAGGGGGGTAAAAGAAATGGAATTTCCAGATTTTTAGAAAACACTGAAAGTGATTGGGAACTTTTTAGACATAGAAATACATGTCCAAAAGTTATGAAAATTTTAGCAAGAGTTCCTAACTAAGTCTAGTTCGTACTGTAATTTTTGTAGAATTTTATTTGCCTCCTATTTTTCTGTAAAAATCTTTTAAACTCATGTTTTGCTTGCACTTTATTATTTGATTTTGAGGAAACTTGAAAATGTGTTTGATAATATTTCCCACTTTCTATTAGCAGTACAATTATACCAAATTTGGACGCTTAATTCCTTCAATTCGATTTGTTTTAAGAAATTCTCATGTGAGGATAGTTCATAATCTGATATTTGTTTAACAATTCTAATTGGCTCTTGAATATTATTCTTACTCTCGAGTTTATACTTCATGTAATTTTTCAAAGGGTAATAATCTTAAGTTTTTGTTATTTCTGATACTAGGGTTTATGTTTTGAGGGTTTCCATAATTAGAGTTTTTAGTAATTAAGTTTCTGCCTTATGATTTTATGTCTTTAGGGTTTTCTACTTTTGCACCACTTATGCTGGCAAAAAGAGAGAATACCATTCAAACAATTCAAAAAAATGCAGATAAGCAGAACGACAATAGATAACATTCAAAAAGTTTTAAAAATCTCACATTTTCGTATTTAGGCATTTTTGGTATGTTACAAAACCCGCACCAGCTTTTCTCAGTGAGTACACATCACTCACCAGTCATCCCACCTTTTCAGACTGAATTGACCACACCATGTCATGCCACCTTTTTAGACTGAAATGAGAACCCGCACTAGCTTTTCTCAGTGAGTAGACATCACTCAGCAACCATCCCACATTTTCGGACCAAATTGACTACACCATCTCATGTCATCTTTTTAGATAGAAATGGCAACCCACACCAACTTTCCTTAGTAAGTAGACATCACTCACTATTTGAGCTATGCCGAAAGATTCTCTCACGAACATGAGTGCGCCGCCATTCGCCACAGTATACCCCCTTCAACACTACTGTCAGACCCGGGATTAACACTCCCGAATCCTCTGTGCATTTCTGAACTAGTCCCATGACCAGTCGCTAGTTCACACAGTAAACAAATATGGTAACAAATTCATATCACAACTTTATTAATAATTAACAGAGTTTATTACAAAGAGGCTTACAAGCCAGCAATAAAGAACACAACGGAAGACGAAAAGAAGTAGTGGAGTCCAGCTGATCTACCACATGCAATCGACTGGGGTAGCGGCCTAGTCGTCGAGATCCACACTGGTAGCAAAGTCCTTCTCCTCTGAAATTTTATTTGCATAAAGAAAGTATGAGCACAACTACCGTGCTCGCAAGTTACACCCGTCAAATAACAGAATGACATGCATACATGGATGTAACAAAGGATGGCTTATTGGTTGATTTGCATAAAGGAGCATTTTTCTTTAAATACTTGTACTAAGTTCAAAAGCAGATATTTTATAACTAAAATTCATTTTATAAATTCTCAATTTTATAGTCAGATAACATTCACACATGAATGGTGAAGGATACCCTCCTATCACATGGATTCCTGCCCAATTCTTATTTGGATAAACCAGTTTTGAAGAAATCTTTTTCAAACAAAATCAAAGCCTAACTTTGAGCAGTTCGGCCAGCATGTCCATAACCGTGGATACGGCTATTTGAATAGTTTTACACTCTGCAGAGGTTGTATAGCTTTACCCACAAGAGATAATCAACTATTAATGTTCGTCTGACACACTTCCGAAGGTGTGCGACTAAGTAATCATCATGAGGCTTTTACAATGCGCTATTCCACCATAGTCCTCCCTCGCTAAGGTTTCACCCCCTTTGGACTACCCGTCCGCAGGGTTTAGGCCCCCTCTTGTGCCAGATGGGACAAACAAAGGTCATGAAAGACTACCTACCGCATCAATAGGAACGACCATGATGGAACTTTGCAAATTAATCAGCCAAGTCCTGCCCATACAAGACATGTGATAGTACGATAAGGCATAGTATCATACACTCGAAGACCGGTCCTTAACTGACTTGGGCGTCTTCCAAATAAAACCCTGGGCCTTAACCTTAACCAGATTAAGCCCGTGCATAAACCTGCACCCACCAATTATCCATTTCGCCCAAGTCCAAACCCATTTTCATTTTATTTTCCAAGAAAAAAAAGTATTTTATAAACCTTCTATGGTAAAACAATACCATAGAACCAATTTAAATCAGATTTAGAAGATTTGGCTAAAAACTTCCCAAATACAAGATTTGATCTAAGCATTGGCTAAGCATATGATTAATTTTAGTATCATTTTGTCTAATGGTGACAAGGTATTCACGTTCAACGTTCAAATTGGCTATACAAGGAAGATTGGAATAACTAGGCAATTAAAACAGGGAATTAAAATAATTGTATAAACATATGCATGTAGTAATAATTTAAAAAAGAATATAAATAATTCAAAATAATGGGATCAATATGATCAAGGGTATAACTTGCCTTGCTTGATGAGGTGATATTGTTTTCCTTAACAGATCACCTAGTATTGAGGTGATGTTGTTCTCCTTAACAGATCACCTGGTACTGAGGTGATGTTGTTCTCTTTAACAGGTCACCTAGTACTCACAAGTACTTTCTCCAGGTAGTCCAAGTGTACAATCACGATGATCACACAGTCAAAATCAATCCTCTTATAAGCTCTTCAACTAGCGTCGAAATCTAATCGCGAAATAAGCCAAATTCAAATAACAATTCAATTAAACTCCAAATTAAATAATTTTGGTTTAGTTGGCTAGATCTCAATTTTATATGAATTTACAAATTTGAATGGGCTCAATCGGAGTTCGGATGCAAAATATATGAGATTCAGAAGATTGAAATTACATAAAATGATAAAATTAGGGTTTTTCAGAATTATTGGAATTATTTTTCTAAAGGAAAAGGTCTTTATTGCGCAATGATGCCGTCATAGGAGCTTTTTTCGGCTAAAAAGGAATAAAGAAAAAGAATTTGGCCGTGGGACCCGCTGTGACTCGGCTCACATGGACCAGGTTTACGGGTGATTAGGTATGAGGGGGTGGACCGTGCCACGCGGGCGCTGACCCAGCGTGACACGCGGGCGCCACATGGGCAAAGGAGTCGACGAGGCGCTGAGGTGGCGAGCTGACCGTGACGCCACGTCACCTCGACAGCAAGGAGGTTCTGGACTGGCCGACAACAGCGAGCGGCGGCGCGGGACCGGTGGCGAGTGGTACCAGTTTAACAGGAAGGCTATTGCGCATCTAAAGAGATACTCACTGGTGGTCGGGGTTGACTAAGGTGGCCGGCGGCGAGCTTTTGGCGGCGGGGACCTTCGGGTGTTGACGGCAATGGTGATCTGGCGGCCTTTTGTCGACGTGGATGATCGCCAGAGATGGATCACGGCACGCTGATGACGATAGTGTGGTCGATAAAGTAAGGGTGTCGCTGACAGCGAGGTAATCGGCTGCGAGAGCTTCGGCGGCCGACGAACTAAACTACAAATTTCGGCGGCTAGAAGTGGCGGGAGGTTACGAGGGTAGAGGGGATGAGATGAGGGAGTAGAGGCGCACCCGGGGCGCTAATTATAGGGGTGCGGGCGGGGTTCAATCGCCGTGGAGGGCATGAAGGCCGCGCGGCATCTCCGGTGCAATTACGGCAATCCAGACTGGAGATGGAGGGGGATAACGGGTGAAATGGGAGCGGCGTGATGCGGGTGAGTTAATGTGTGCTCATCCACGCGCGGAAGGGAGGCGTGAATCGCGGCGGTGATGGAGCTCTATGCGGGCGCTAATGGCGGCCGTGTGCGAGAGCTGGAGGAAGAAGACGCGGGGAGGAAGAAGCAGTGCGGGCCGTCCGATTCGCATCCAACTGTGCAGAGGAGGCAAGGTGGCATGGGGACGTGGATGCCGTCGGTTTTAGATCCAACAGTCCTCATTGGTTAAGACGTTCGGTCGCCCGAACGTTACACGAAGATCTGATCGTTGTATCCCGATCTAACGGTGGAGACGGGTTTGAGGTTTTTAACTCGCGGAAGAGTGGGCCGAGCGCGCGTGAAAAGGAGTTGGGCCGGAGAGAGTTTCGGCCCAAAGGATTTTAGGTTTTTTAAATTGGTTTTTCAATTGATTTAATTCCAGATAATTAGAAAGGGCTTTAGAAAATAGCAAAGTAAATCCAAAAAATATGAGAAAATTCACAGAAATTCTCTTATTTATTTTGGACTTAATAAAACTATTTTCAACTCATAATTGGCTATTAATTTTGCAAAATAAATTGTTTTGACTTTAAAATATTTAGGAAAAAGCTTTTAAAATCTTAGAAATTTCTAGAAATTTATTTTTCAGTTCAAACCAAATAAAACTTCAAGAACTTCAAATAAATTTTACTTTTGACTTTTAAATTTTCAAAAATTCAAATAAAGCAATGAAACTCTATCAAATTTCAGAAAATCCAACAAAATAATTATTTTATTTATTTTATTTTGGTAATAGCACTTTGGGATGTTACAAACTACCCCCTTAAAAGAAATCTCGTCCCCGAGATTAAGAGTGGCTAGAAAGAAAGCTAGGGATACAAGGTTTTTAACTGGAGTTGTCGTTGTCTTCATCCTGCTCCTCATCAGACGGGTCCTGAGCTGTGATGTTGTACGAACGTCCTCTTCTAGAATGTTGTGGCTTCTTGTTTGCTTGCATGATGTTGGCTGGATTTGCTGCCTGCTGCTTCTTTGGACATTTACTGGCGAAATGCCCAATCTCATGGCGATTGAAGCACGTGATACCTGCAACATAGGATGGGTCCTTCCGTGCCTGATCACCATCAGATGTGTTAGAGGACTCCAAGTTGACTGGGTTGTCTGATATTGGCTGGGTTTTGACTTGATACGATGAAGTCCTTCTAGCTTTAGGAAAGCCTCTAGGGTTGAACTTCTGTGCAGCCATTTTTCTCTTGCGATTCTTCATCTCCCGGTGCTTGCCCTCTTCACTAATTGCCTTGTCGACTAGCTGCTGGAAGTCAGTATAATCCTAGGAAATCAGCTGTATGGACAAATCATCATTGAGTCCTTCAAGGAATCTTTCTTGCTTGTCTTCATCTTTCGCAACATCTTCCGGTGCGTAGCGTGCTAGTTGATTGAACTTGTGCAGGTACTCATTCACAGAGAGGTTGCCTTGACGAAGTGTGCAGAACTCCTTCTTCTTGAGGGTCATCATGCCGGAAGGGATATGTGCATGGCGAAAAGCTTGCACAAATTCATTCCAGGTGATGTCTTGAGCATCAGCATGTGAGATGCTGAAGTTGTCCCACCATTCGGAGGCTGGACCCATGAGTTGGTGCGAAGTGAACAACACCCTCTCACGATCAGTGCACTAAGCAATATCCAATTTCTTACTAATTGCCCGGAGCCAATCATCTGCATCCATGGGCTCTGTGCTCCTCGAATAAGTCGGCGGACACATCCTCATAAATTCTGACATACTGGTTCTTTGGGGTGGTGGAGTTGGAGTTGGAGCTTGGGAAGCTGTAGCTTGTCGGGCTTGATTGTTGTGGATGGACTGGGAGAGCAGTTCGATCAGACGGTTTTGATTGGTCATTATCTGCTGCCATTCAGATCCATTGATTGGAGCACTTCCATCATTGTTGGCGTTGGTTCCATTTCCAGAGTGACGAGTGTTCACCATCTGTGGGTGACTCCAAAGATTTAGGAAAGGATAACAAAGGATAGGGAAGAGACAAATATGAAGGACTAAGGGGATAGTGCGAAGCAATAATCCCAAACGAAAGAACCAACTGAAAAGCTTTACAACGTTCTATCGATCGGTACTCTTAATTTAGTGAAACGACTCAATGCACAGAATGAGTCTTGGCAAACTTAAGCTATATGGTTGTGTTGACTATCTTTTGCTCGTAGTATTTGATGACGATGCTCTCTTGACAGTTTCATGCCTTGTGGTCTTGAACGTAAGGGTTAAGAACGTGTTGACCATCTGTAGGAATTTCCAATGAAAGAGGATCCATTTACATTATAAAATGGTGAAGAACGAATTAGGTGAGAAAGAGCTTCTATAAGGAAGCTATAGATAGACAACCAAGACGAGGAGAGAACAAATTATTTTTCTTGTTATAAAATAAGTTTTGAAGTTTTTCAACTAACGGCCATTCTAACTAGGTCACGACCTACAGTCGATATGGCTCTGATACCACTTTGTCAGACCTAGGATTAACACTCCCGAATCCTCTGTGCATTTCAAAACTAGTCCCATAATCAGTCGCTAGTTCACACAGTAAACAAATATGGTAACAAATTCATATCACAACTTTATTAATAATCAACAGAGTTTATTACAAAGAGGCTTACAAGCCAGCAATAAAGAACACAGCGGAAGACGAAAAGAAGTAGTGGAGTCCAACTGATCTGCCACAGGCAATCGACTGGGGTAGCAACCTAGTCGTCGAGATCCACACCGGTAGCAAAGTCCTTCTCCTCTGAAATTTTATTTGCATAAAGCAAGTACGAGCATGACAAACTCTATCAAATTTCAGAAAATCCAACAAAATAATAATTTTATTTATTTTATTTTGGTAACAACACTTTGGGATGTTACAACTACACCCTAGCCGCTTATAAAACTAGGGTAAATTGATGAGGACAACAACCCTTCGAATACGACCGCTACTCCACCTCCAACCGGGCTGCTCCACTTCCATTGATTCGGCTACGTCAAACTCTTCTCCAATGGGTCGACGAATTTGCTTCACTTATATATATGGTGCTGCGCCACCTCACATTGGGCCAAGGGCCTTGTATCAATCATTGGGCCCAAAGGACAGCCACCACTTTAGGATATTTGGGCCGACCACCTCCCTAGCCGCCACCTCTCTTGCGTCGCACTATTCACGACCATACTGTTCACTTGAACAACATCATGAATAGTCCCATCCTATTATCTCTTAGTTATGTGCGGCTCCTCCTCCCCTATTTAAGGTGGCTGCACCCCTCTAGTTTCCTTGAATTTTGTTTAGTTAAAAGTTAGCGACATTACAACTTATGTATTAGCCTGTGTCGACTAGACCAACCCTAAATACCACTTCAGAATCCTAACCTTTTTTAGTATTTCAATCCTATTTGCAATTTTAGATTGCTTATTATCTTGTTCTTGAGTGTTCTTCGATTGCATACAGGAATAGACCTTCATGGTCAGGTCGATCGTGCTTCTAGCAAGGTCAATAACGATCTCAGAGTTGGTTCAGCGATTGCCGGGCATATTGATCATGTATGATTGGTAGTCGAATCATGAGAGTCGTCTCCACCAAATAGAATTATCCTTCTCATCGAAAGATCGGGATACCCATTGTCGCCTCAGGTGGTATCAGAGCTTTCATTCATCAGTGAGAGTTTTTTTTACCTACAGTCCACAAGCCACGAAAATAAAAAAATAGGGTTAGTTCATCGTCCAAACCAATCTGTGCCTTTACAGTTTTTCTTTTCGGTATTTTGCTTGTTGAATTTTTTATTGCATCGTCGTGTTAGTTGCTGAATTCTAGTTTAGTTGAAGTCTAGTTCGTCATTGTCTAGTTGCATCTGTGTGTTTTTGTTCTCTTGCCGCAGGACTTCAACGATCTCGCTGCCGCAGCAAGCAATTTTTCCTGTCACCGCTGCCTTCTCGCCGCCGCGGCAACCCAACACATCGCTGCCTCTATCCTACCGCGGCAACCACATAGTTCTACCGCCGCCACCAATTGCTGTCGTGGCCACCACCATCACACCGTGCCTACTTCGTTCGACCTCCGATTCAAGTTATTCAAGTCTCTAAATTCATCTAAATTCAATATCTATCTATCAGAACGTAAATTATTTAATGAGGTGTTTAATTAAATTTTATTTGAATTTGGCTTGTTTTCGCGTATAGATTTCGATGACTTCAGTGAACCAGATTTCGACGCTGTTTCAGATCAACAATTAATTAAGCAAGGTAAGTTACATCTTTGATAACGTTTGATTCCAATATTTTAAATTATTTAAATTTTATTTTGAATTATTATTGCATGCTTATTTCTATTTAATATAATTTAAATACCTGTTTTGAAATTGTAGTTAATCCCAATGCATTTGTATGACCAAATTTTGACATTGAAATATCTATACTCTGTCACCTTAGATAGAATCTAGTCGGTATAATAGTATGAACTAGAATATTTTAGGTAAAATTAAGCTTAGCGATGTTTAGACATGAAATATTTGATTTAGAAATTTACAGTACAAAATTAAATGTGGTTTAAATTGTATCTATAGCATTGGTGTGCCATGAAAGTTTATAAATAACTTTAAGAAATAAAATAAAATTAGATTAATTTGGACTTGGGCGAAATTGATAGTTGATGGATGCAGATTTATGTGCGGGCTTAATTTAGTGAATAGTTGAGACATATGGATTGTTTTGTAAGTCACCTAGTCAATTAAGGACCGGTTTGTGAGTTACGAATTGTTAAGCTATTTCGTACTTCCACAAGTCTAGTATGAGACAGATTAGGCTAATTAATTTGTAACGTTCCACTGTTAGGTGTGCCATGTTGATGTGTAGGTGTCGGAATGACCTACTTTTTATTTATTTTCACATGGCGCAAGAGGGGGCTTCTGGTGAATGATTTAATCCAAATGAAGTGAAACCTTAGTGAGCATAACTATTTTGGGATGACACATTGTAAAGGCTTTATGATAATTACTTAGTTGCACACCTACGGAAGTGTGTGAAGCGAATATTATAAGTCGATTATCTCTTGTGGGTAAAATTGTACAACCTCTGTAGAGTATCAAACTATTCGAATAGCCGTATCCACGGTCATGGACATGCTCGGCAAAGCTTTTCATGGATTAGACTTTGATTTTGCTTTCAAACTATTTTATAAAACGGTTTATGACATGGATAGATGTCCATAAAAAAAATATGGGTTGAAGTCTCGAGCTGGTGCCTATGTTTAAGTTAGTGTTAGGTTGGTGTCTACACTAGCTTTATTAATTTAGTTAAACCTCAATTTTAGATATTGTAAAAATTTGAGTTTTTGAACTTAGTTATTATATTTAAATTGTCAAATATTATTTTTGCACAAATAATTCTATAACACTTCCTTTGATAATATTCATACATGCATTTACTCTGTTATGGGTATAACTTGCAGAATATATTTTATACTTACCCTTACTTAATGAAATATTGTTCAACTAGGCTACTACCTTAGTCAATTATCTGTAGCAAATTAACTGAACTCTACTACTTTTTCTCATCTTTCGTTGTGTTTTTTATTGTTAACTTCTAAACTTTTTTATAATAAATTTAAATATTTATTAATAAAATTGTGTGAATTATAAATATTACCATATTTGTTTACTATTTACACTAACTATTAGTCCAAGAACTAGTGTAAAATACAGAATTTAGAGATGTTACACCCAGTCCGACAAATTCATAAATTACATACATGTTTCTGATCCAGTAATGCTGCCAAATGATACTTAATTTGCAGAAACCACACATCAGTCTCCCAATCGAACACCACAGGAGTAATCTAACCACATTTGTCAAACTGCACGCGACAATTGAGACAGCTCGGTTCGGTCGCTACTCGCTACATTCGACAGCAGTGCACCGTTCACATGCACCATTATAAAAATTGTTTTGGCTCATGAGCCTATTGGCGATAAAGCACGCGATAAACAAACAACCACAAGCAATCCCATGAAACCAGAGCTCTTATTTATTTGCAGGAACTGGCTTGGCCCAAGAATCTGGGGAAGCAATACAAAATATCAACAGAATGATTGGTCTAAAAGCATTCAACGAATTTACACTCCGCACTTTAACCAGAAGGCAAATGGAAGCTAGCTACGATCTATTAGCACTCTTGTCGTCAGTGCTCCAACTGTACCCGCCTGACATCCCCATCAACTATTCCAAAATTTTTGGATTCTGAAGTTCAACCAGAGCATTCTCTAAAAGTTCTTTGGCCTGATCTATGTAATGTGTAGCATCTGTTACCATCGTCTCAATTGCCTTCAAAATCTGCAAACAGCCGCACTGGGAATCAGACATCAGAACATCAAAGTAGATGAAAGAATCGCAATCACGCTACTTGATGGTTAATTCTCAAGCTATGTACAATATCAAAGAGGTATCAGACACTGGAAATTACACCTAAATTTTTCACCCAAAGTTGGAACTTAACACAAAATCATTAGACAGGGAGGCATAGCGGCCGAGATACTGCAACAATAGCCCTCCCAGTGCAGATATGTCACATGAAAAGTACAAGGTAGCCCTGACAAGACCAGTGTGGGCAAAACTGACTCAACCATCAACCCACGATACGGCTCAGGTCACCGGTCAACAAGATGAACAGGTGGGTTACAAACTGAACTGCTAGTTTTAATATCTTGGTCAAACTATGGCATACTATGAAAAGATATCTAGCACAACTTCTATGCCTTTCTAGCATTGAAGCTGTGTTGGTAAAAACAAATTACAAAATACCACCATTATAGTGCTCCTAGTTCCAATCGAAAGCCACACACTGACTGAATTTACATGCAATATCAGTTCAACTTCTATAATTTTGTTCTTTTCAGATTAGTCGTGTAAGTAAGAAACAGAGTTCAAAAACATCACAGAAAAAATTGCTTAGCATAAAGAACAGTAGCACAAACAGCCAGTTTAGGTATCTTAAACGGTAGCGCACACGGAATCGTACGAATGCTTTAACTCAATTATACTTCATGCTGCACTGGTTGAGTATGTCAAAGGCTATATTCATGCTTAGGATTGCAAACTTAACAGAAGACTAGGGAACCAGCAAATCATCTCAGATCCAGACACATCACAGTCCTAGTTACAGTATATGGACATCATCAAGTTGGACCCAGGCCACCACCATCCAAGTTCACCCAAATAATATGATTTGAATAAATTACACCGCAAGTCCCCAAACCCCAAACATGTACCATAGTTTCACTTAGGTCCTTAAACTTCTAAATTAACCTAGGTCATTAATCTTGTCACCGATAGTCAACTGTCTAACTGCCTGTGAGACTGTCATGTGCGATACGGCCGGCCGGCCGGCCAGCACAACCAATGCAAGAGTCCAAGTCCACCTGGAGTTTGCATCCAAGAAGAGGACTACGAAAGTTAAGTATAGTTTGTTAGAGTCCGAAGGTTATTAAAAGATAGGGTTGGTAAGTGGGAGATAGAGTTGGTAAGTTAGAGATGAAGTTAGTAAGTTAGAATGAGTTAGGGATGGATTTCGGATGTTAGGAGGCAACTCATTCTCTATATAAGCAGGCTGTGTACGTGAATTTTAATCAAGCAACGAACAATGAAGTAGTAGTTCCATGTCACCAATCCTAGCTCTGGTCTCTCCCTAGGCTGACTACTATAGATACGTTTCTCTCCCCAATCAATGCCTTCCTTCATCTAGCACCGTTCAATCTCAAGTCATCTCCGCCCGAACTCTCTCCAACAGATGTTTACCCACCCGATGTACTAGCGTACATGACACTGACTTAACAGATGATGCTGATTTGGAGATGGGAGGTGGAT
Source organism: Ampelocalamus luodianensis (assembly GCA_036346255.1). Taxonomy (NCBI): domain Eukaryota; kingdom Viridiplantae; phylum Streptophyta; class Magnoliopsida; order Poales; family Poaceae; genus Ampelocalamus; species Ampelocalamus luodianensis. The sequence goes on along the minus strand of CM070634.1, from coordinate 55,627,910 downwards.
TTCACTAAAAGAGGACCATAGAATCCTTGATGGGTCCTAAAGCAGCACCCATCAGGTAATGCCTACCATCCTTGATGGGTCCTAAACAAGTCCACCATGTCATATTTTCATGTCATCCCTTACCATCCTTCATGGATCCTAACAAGTCTACCATGTCATCTTTTCATGTCATCCCTCTTAACGGAGTCTACCATGTCACCTTTTCATGTCATCCCTCTTAATGGAATCTGTTGTCCACTTCAGCAAATTCTGTCAGCTGGGCCTACTTGACCAACAACTACAAATTTAGGATGACAAGTTAGTTTAGAAGTTTAACAAGTGAAACTTCAGTACAGGTAAAAGATCCTACGGTGCAATTTATTTAACTAATTTCTTTAGATCATAGAGCATAGTAACCGTATTCGCTATAAAATCCCACAAATTGCGAACCGGATTCGTCAAACCCGAACAGGTTTAGGGTACGGGGTTCGTGTTCGCAGTCGAAATTAGAAGAAAAAGTGACGAACTACGAACCCGGATCCCATACTGCGACTCGGACGAACCGCATTTTTGGTAAACTATGTCATAGAGTACCACCCTATCAAAACAATGCTTATCAATTCCATCCTGGTACCCGACCGGAATGGCTGGAACATGCGCAGCACAGTAGCCTCAATCCCGAACCATCCTCAATATCGGTCATTCCGGCCCATTCCGATAATTCCACTACCGAGCATAATTGATGTGACCACTCATTTGAATCAACTCGGAAGGCCCAGTTCAATACTACTTCATCGGTAAGTGAAATTATGTTAGACTAGTATACTAAACTATGGTAAAATGTATGAAGTTATGAACTCGTGTTGTATTATTTAACTACGTACGACTTTTATATTTATTAAGTCATTGAACTCTGTTATTTTTATTGTATGGTTATGTATTTGAAGTGAGATTCCAAGTGAAATTATGTGTGCATATAATTACATATATATTTATGAATAAATAAATATTATTATATTGAAATCCAGAACGATACGCTGGAATGGACCGATATCGGTGCATTCCATACCAAGAGGCAAACTAGAATGACCTCCTGAATGGAATTGACAACTATGATCAAAACCCAAACCTCCAACGCTACTGCCACTACTGTACCTAGTACATTACAAGGGATAAACACCATGGAAAGGAGACCGACGGTGACGGTTAGAGGTAGAACGACGCTTAAAGGAGAGGGCGCCTTGCTGGGGTAGAAAGGATCTAGATTAGGGAGAGGGACTTGAGAGTCTTCGGACTAACTCATATTCTTCTCCTTCCAACGATTACAATAAGCCTCCTTATATAGAGGGCACTTCCAACAATTATGAATAAAATCAATCTAAATGATAACCTTCCTAACTAATAGATAACCTTTCCAATTAACTAATCCCTATACAAGGAAACTAATCAACTAGTTAGAGAAATAGATATTCTTATTGAGGAAGGAAACCCCCTTCCAATCCTAATGCTACAGTACCAAATACTGTTCACATGAATAGTAATTCGAGCAAATAACTTCTTCGCTCCTCGACAAGCAACTCGTCCTTGAGCTGTAGCAGCGGACATAGCTACAACCCTTGGAAGCCTCACGTCAACGAAGTATAGCGCTTCCAGCTCCCTGCCATGCTAGAGTAAGTCGACGCCTTGAAGATTGCCGTCTCCACACGCTTGAAGTGGAAGCCCGACTGTTGATGCGGCCCATCATACCAGCACAAGTGCCAAACCCTCCTTTGATAGGGTTTCACCATGGGAACCTCCGGCGTTCCCTTGGATAGTTCTACAGCTACTGGAGCTCCAGGCTGCAACGCCGCCGTCGCGCCTTCGTGCTCCGCCGCCTCCGCCTGATGAGTCGCCGCCTCGCCTTGGAGCTCCTCTGCCGTTGGGTGCTGCGTCGCCGCTGGCGGGTTAAACTCTACCGCCCTTGGGAGTTGAGGTCACACTGCCGTTGGCAGTTGTAACTATGCAACCGCTTCCTCTAGCACAGCCGCCCTCATGGCTTGCCGCATACACCATGTGTGTGGGCTTTGGGAGAACCAATACCACCTCCGTATAAAAATGGCGCGCCGCTTGAAAAGGCCGCGTCTCCCACATTAGAAGAAGGCGTAACGAGTACATGGTTGTGCCTCCACTACTGCAGCCTCTAACAATGTTGCTGCCCACCTTGCCTTCTTCATCTCCTCCGTCGTTGTCTTCTACACCATGAAAGAGTAGGCAGCAAAAGGACACTCGGCATGTAGGCCATCTCCTAGTATGGCGGCAACTATCACGGGGGCTGAGCCGAGCAAGCTATCGCCCGGTGCGGCAACGATCGCTGGCGGCGTTAGGACCGGGCGGTTTGGCAGCACGCTTGCCACAGCACTCGTGCTCGCACCAACCCTTGGGCTCCCCGTGTCGTCAGTCTTGATCACCTCCACGCGCGCCAATCGAGCGTTATGGTCTTCCAATCGGTTGTTGATGGTGGCGAGCTGAGTGTCGTGGTTGTCTTGCTTCAGGAGCATGGCATCGAGCCGCGCGATGAGCTGTGTGAACATCGTCGCCGTATCCGAAGAATCGAAACCGCCGTTGCTTGACATGATCTGTGCAACGGTTGTAACCGCCATTACAAGGGATAAACACCATGGAAAGGTTACCGACGGTGACGGTTAGAGGTAGAACGACACTTAGAGGAGAGGGTGCCTTGCTGGGGTCGAAAGGATCTAGATTAGAGAGAGGGACTTGAAAGTCTTGAGACTAATTCATATTCTTCCCCTTCCAACAATTACAATAAGCCTCTTTTTATAGAGGGTTTTTCTAACAATTATAGATAAAATCAATCTAAATGATAACCTTCCTAACTAATTGATAATATTTCCAATTAACTAATCCCTATACAAAGAAACTAATCAACTATTTAGGGAAATAGATATTCTTATTGAGGAAGGGAATCAGTTTCCAATCCTGATGCTACGGTACCAAGACTGTTCACATAAATAGTAATTCCAACACAAGACAGCCACTGACGTCACTATAGTTACTCAACAAAAGAATAGAAAGCACCAAAAGCAAGTTCTTTCGACTACAAATATAGCGATGAAAAAAATCGGCCATAGTGTAACATCCCAAATTTGGGATTGTGTTTCAAATATAAGAAAATGTTTAAAATTTAAAACTTTTCTTGCATCTTGAAGTTTTTGAACTTTTCTGCAATTCTTGTAATGGAATTATGGGAAATCAAAAACCAAAATCTCCAAATTGACTGTCATGACCCTTCTTTGCCAACTCTTGTCAAACCTAGTAATCATCCACTGGAAATAATTTCACAATTTTTAGAAATTATTTGATAATTTTTGGAGGCAAGTCAAACCAGTCAAAACCTGGTCAAACCCTAAAGCAAGCTTTGTTAAATTTCTGGAGAAAAATGATGTGCATAAAAACCTCTGGAAAATTTATACAAGGTTTATCTTAGAGTCATCAAACTTCAGTTAAAATTTCAGAATTTTTGGAGGTAGGCTGCTGCCTCTAGAAATTCCTCAAAGTTTTCAACTCGAATTTCAAACCCAGTCAAACCTCCTTTCACTGTTCCTCCGACAAGGCCCAACCATTAGTTGCGGTCAAACCCAACCGCTTAGCTCGCGCCCGCGCCGTTCAAATCCCACGCGTGTTCTAGCCGCTGGATCTCCATCGTGCGGTCTTAATCGTGTGGCCGTTTGGACCTCCGATCCCGCCCCCGCTTGGGAGCCATTGGATTTTAATCTAACGATCGAAATCGCCTGTGTCGTTTGGGAACCCTCCAAACGCCCGATTTAATCGTGACCCTTCATTTTCTATCCAACCGTCAGGGGTTTGGGTCCGTGTCTTAGGGTTGGACTCGACCCACTTAACCCTTTTTGACTCGAGCCGCTTTGTTTCGCCGACAGGTGGGGCCCCTTTTAGTCTGGTCATCTCCTACCTCTCGCCCACGCCATTGCCGTGCCCGAACGTGGGTGAGGCAGTGTCCTGTCACGTCCATGGAACCTTTAAACGACTCCTTGCCACAGCTCATTTATTGCACGTCAGTGAATCTCCCCCAAAGTCGCGGTCGTGCCTGCTCCCACCTTCACCTTCGTCCTTGGCAAAGCTCCCGGTCCAGTCCACCATTAATGTTCGCCCTCGCCCCACCGTTGCTCTCTGGCGATAATAAGGCCCCGAGCTCCTCCTATTCTCTCTTTCCAGCACCCCTTAAGCTTGCCAAGCATCCTCTCCACTCAAGTGAGCTCCAACCCGCAAAAGTCCTCAAATCACCATTTTCGGCTGAGAGCAAGCTTCATCACCATTAGGGTTCCAGTGGCCTTCCTCCCCCTCTCTTTGCGTCAGCTTGTGCCTCTCACCTCCTGAAGTAAATCCCCTAACCTTATTTGTTTTGACATTTTCAGGAAGTGTCAAGTTTTGGGATTTGTTCAAATCAATTTGAAATTGCCCTCTTCTCCTCAAGTCCCAGTAAGCCCTCCTTTCTTCAATTCACTGCTTGGAGATCTTCTTTGAGCTTTGTAGAAGCCCTTACCCGCTTACCTGGACTGTTGCGGAGCTTTCCTTCATTTTCGCTTTTTGACCATGGTGGTCACCGTTGTCTTCTCCGGCTCGCTGGCGTTGTGGGCCGCCGCCGCCGTCGAGGCCATCACCAATGGGTGCGCAACACTATTGCGAACTCGTTCATGTCTTTGTTTTGCGCCGTCGTGCCCTAGGTCGCCGGCGACGAGCCGATGAGCAAAGCGCGGTTGTCGAGTGCTGTTGTCGTATTTTGGCAAAGTGCTGGACCTCCTCGAGTTCATTCTGGCCGTTTAGGAGCACCCCGAGCTAGATCCCAGCCGTAGAGTCCTTTTCTACAAAGGCTTTAAGTCGCAGGACATCTTAGAGTAAACCTGGCTGTTAAATAATCTCTATGGAGTAGCTCGTAGCCGTTGGATCTTCTGGTGTAAAGTCTTTAGCTGTCAGGACCTCCCCCTAGCCTTGATCCAGGCCGTTAAAGACCTCCTTAGGTTAATCATGACCGTTGGAGCACCTCTGTGTTCCCGCAAAAGACCACCCTGGTCAGTTTTGCAAAAACCACCCCTAAGACCACCCTCGAGGTCCTCTTGGTCTTTTGCAAGGAAAACCTCAGGACGTCCTCCTTGCGGAGATCTTAACCTTACAGACCTCCCCATGGAGATCTAAGCCGTTCAGGACCTCCCACTGGAGATCTTGACCGTCTAAGACCTCCTCTGTTAGATCCTTACCTTTAGGACCTCCCCTTAGCTCTAGACCGTTAGATCTAGATCTAATGGGCTAGACCTCATCGGCGCGTTTAGAGTTCTAAATGATGGATAAGTCTCTGTGTTGGCTTTTGCCGCCCTTCAAGGACAGCATCCTTGACTGGCGGTTAGCATCTCTTTAGGACAGCATCTTGGACTAGCTTTAGGACTAGCTTTAGAGGACAGAGCATCTAGGACAGAGCATCTTAGACTAGCATATGCTTGGCATATGCTTGGCTGATTAGCCCTATAAATATGTATCCCCAACCCCTCAGGTTGGCATGGCATTGTGAAGAGAAATATACAAGAGAAAATTGCCCCATCTCCAAGTGTCATCCTCTCCATGAGAGTAAGGATCTTGCTATCACCAATAGTAAGAGCCCAGCGACTAACAAGTGGTATCGAGCTTGTGTATCCTGTAGCTTTGAGCATCTCCTGCCATCTCCTTCTCGACCTCGCGGCTGACCCATGCAGAGGCGCAGCAGCCCGGTGCCCTCGCTCCTCTCCGGAGGCGGTAGCGGCTCGTCGTGGCGACCCTCTCTCCACGCAACACCCCGATGCGCGCCATGTCCGCAGAGCGATCTCGCGTTCGGCCGCCTCGAGCACGCGGCGTCGGCCGGACGGCCGAGCTTCGCCAGCAGCAAGCGGCAATGAAGCGGCAGCGCAGAGCCGCGCAGCGCGCAGCGGCGCCGAGGCCGGGTAAGGCGAGCCGGGCAGCGGCGGCGAGCGGAGAAGCAGCGGCGGCGCAGATGCGGCGCGGCGCGCGCAGCGGTCAAGGTCTCGCGGCGGCGGCAGCAGCTCCATCTCTCGCGATGACAGCGCGACGCGGACCTTGAGCGGCCGAGAGGAGGCGGCGCGGCGGCGCGCGATGGGTAGCGCGCCGCCACGAGCTTGGCGGCAATCGAGACAGCGCGCGGTCGCGTGATGGCGCTCTGGAGGAGGCGCAGACGCGGTGGCGCTCTGGAGGCGCGCGCGGCGGTGGCGCTCACGGAGGCGCGCTTCGGCGGTGGTGCCCCGAAGAGGCGCGCGCGACAACGGCGGCAGACGGGTCGATAGAGCGCGGCCTTCACGAGCGCGTGGCTCTCTCCCGGACGTGCACGTGGTTACCACGGGTTCGGTGTTGTCGGGGGCCGGCCCGGCGGTGGGTAGCCTACCTCACCAAGGCCAACTCGTCGAGTGGGCGCGGTGATGAAGGCGAGGCTCGGTGCGGCACATGTGGAGGCGGTCCGGTGACGGCGGCGTCGACTCGACCAGATCGACGGCGCCGGATGCCTCATCGCTGCGATCCCGCCGAGATGCGATTCGCTTCCAACAAGAAGATCGCCAGAGGCTTGGGACGCCATCGCCTGCGACGCGCGCGGCGGCGGCCGCGCCGCAAGTCCACACTGCGAGCGCCGCGCGGAGTGGGAGACCACGGCCTTCAAGCGGTGAGGACGTTGATGACTTTGCTCCGTCTCAACACTCTGCTCTGAAGTTGGTAAAGTTCGGCGACGACACCTCGGCGAGAGAGGCGTCGAAAGCTCTTTATTGCGTCCCGAGAAGTACAAACAAATGGCTCGCTCGATCCGATCTGCTGGATCTCTCCACGATGACGATCGAGGAGGCGTTGGTCGCTGAAGGTCGGCGGCGGCGATGAGCCACGCGTCTCTCGACCGTCACCATTGGCGGAAGCTCCTCTCGCTCGGGAGCGGTGGGCTGCCGCCAAGGTGACGAGGAAGAAGGAGCCTTCTTCCACGATAAGCGACGCATCGCGTGGCAAGCGCGCAAGCCGCGCAAAGACGCCAAGCATGGGCACGAGGGCGTCTTAGGTGATGACCGTGGGGCGCCCGGGCGGCGTCGCCGCAAGCAAGCCGCGCGAGGCGACTCTTGCTACAATCTGCGGCAAGCTTGGTCATTGGGCGGGATTGTCGGCGACCACGACGCGCCGAGCCCACGTCGCGCGGCGGAGAGAGGAACAACCGCTCTGTTCATTGCTCAGCGAGCATCGAACTACCTCAGCGCACCGCCGCAACGGCTCTCCTCCACCTTGACGAGCCAAAGCACACGCCTCCCGGCGAAAGTTAAACAGCAAAGAAGACCGACGGGTGGTGCCTCGACACCGCGACACCCACTACATGGCCGGCGGCGGAGTTCTTCTCGAGCGTGACTCGAGCGTTCGAGGCTCTGTCAAGTTTGGGGCGCCTCGGCGTGGAAATCAGGACGACGCTCTGCTCTAGGATCGGGATGGCTCGATTCCTCGCGAGAGACACACAAGACTTAGGGAGATTGATGGATAAGTCTCTGTGTTGGCTTTGCCGCCCTTCAAGGACAAAGATCCTTGGTGGCGGTTAGCATCTCTTTAGGACAGCATCTTGGACTAGCTTTAGGACTAGCTTTAGAGGACAGAGCATCTAGGACAGAGCATCTTAGACTAGCATATGCTTGGCATATGCTTGGCTGATTAGCCCTATAAATATGTATCCCCAACCCCTCAGGTTGGCATGGCATTGTGAAGAGAAATATACAAGAGAAAATTGCCCCATCTCCAAGTGTCATCCTCTCCATGAGAGTAAGGATCTTGCTATCACCAATAGTAAAAGTCCAGCGACTAACACTAAACGTTCCGATCCTCTTTTGTCGTTCATCTTTAGATCTACGGTTCAGATCTGGTGAACATTTGGACCTCTGAATGTGATCTTGATCTAAGTCGTTCCTTTTGAAATCCATGGCCTAGACTTGGTGAGGCGTTCGGGAAGTCCGAATGTCCCATCCCCCGTGGGCCGTTGGATCTAAATCCATCGGTGGAGACCTTGGCAGTTAAGACCTCCTTCGAAAAATCGTAGCCGCCAGGACCTCCCCTCCCTCAGATTTCACCGTTCAGACCTCCCCTCTTAGTGTTAGCCTTAGGACCTCCTCGTGGAGCTCTAGACCATCAGATCTAGATCTAATGGTCACGACCTCCTCAATGCGCGAGGAGATCCTTCGCGTGCGCTGTGCTCCTGTGCTTTGGAACCGTTGGATCCTAGATCGACGGTTCCGACCTCCCCGAGTTTCTCCAGTTCTGTCGGACCACCCCAAGAGCTCCAATTTTCAAAGTATTTAAGTGTTTTAAATTTCAAAAGCACATAACTAAATCGTTTTAGCTCCTTTTTGAGTGAGTCAAATTGCATTAATTCTGTAATAAAATGAACTTTAATCTGAGAATGAATTTAGGCACTTTTCTGTGGCGGAAAATGTTATGAACTGTATTAACTTGTTTCAACATAAAATGTTGTCTAGAAACTCATTAAAACTTGAAAAATGAATAACTTTTCTCTGTAATTCCAAACTGAGCAAACTAAACTTTGTTAAAATCCTCTAGTAATGTACTTTAGTGTAGAATAGGTTTTAATGAGGTCTTTGCCACTGAAATTAATGATATGTTAGTTTTACAACTTAGAAAAATCATAACAAATTTATTTTAACTCCAAATTGAGTAAACTCAGTTTTGCTAACCTTAGGATGTCAATATCTACCTACCCTAAAAGTTTCAAGTTCAAATTCTTTCTAGAAATTTATGCCATGAACAGTCACCGAAATTAATTTAATTTGAATTTCCAGGCTGAGAGAATTTGTTTAGGCTATAGCTTTTGCATCTTTAATCCAAATCAAATAATTCTTGTTACTAAATTTGTCTAAAATCATGCTATAACTGCTGTATAAATTTCATGGGTTTTGGATAACTTTGGCTTTTGAGTTTCTTTCGGTGTACTTCGTTTTTATTGGATTTTCTCGTTCTCTCGATAGGTTCCGACGCTCGTGTTGATTTCGTGAGTGATCCTCTGCAGCAAACAAGCGACCTACAGCAAGACAAGCAGTGTAACATCATTTGATCATATTGCTCCCATTACTTTTAAATTCTAATATCTTGTTTGTAAAAACTAAGTATGCATGCTTCTTGTGTCAAAGTTAATTTTTGTCGATTAGATGTAGCTACTCCTATTGCATTGTTGCCTTGAAATTGTTCACCCCTACCACTACCTTAGGATTATTATCCTCACCGGTGAATTAGAGCCCGGTGAATGATTTAGGGCCTTTTATTTGTCTTTACGACATGATGCTTAGCAATGCTTAGTTACCGGTAGAATTAGACGGTTATCGACTTAATCGACGACCTTGATCGCACCAAAAACTTGTTATCACTTATGATCCATAACTTACGCTTTGTTTATTTGTGCAAACCAAAACTAAAAACAAAATGTTTTAGACGTGGGCGAACTTTGGTAGCTTTCATGGTTGTTTATTTGTGCAAACCAAAACTAAAAACAAAATGTTTTAGACGTGGGCGAACTTTGGTAGCTTTCATGGTGGGTGCACTGGGAGTGCACGGGGGGTCGTGGTAATCCGACTCCCCAGGGTTGAGGATGTCGCCCATGTCATGTAAGGACCGAGTTACTTGTGTCACTAAGCCAAGTGATTTTGCGTGCTAACCACACTAGAGGGATATAGAACCTTTCTTGACTAAGTACTTTGGGAGGTGTTCATTATGGGTCGCAGGTGGTTAAAACTATTTTTATAAGGGGGGAGCATCCGCAACGGCTTGAGCCATGGGCCGATGCGTCCTACTCTTCGGGTTGTCGCGACTCTTAATTAGCATCATTCATTGAAAATATTTCGTAGGACTTAGCCGTGCCAGCATACCAAAAGAAGTGTGCTAAATCATGTGGCAAAAAGGCGGTCTGAAGTGTGGGTACAGTGGTACACCCCTGCAGGGTTCAAACTATTCGAATAGCCTCGTCCTAGGTTATGGACATGCTTGGTAAGGTCGTGCAAGAACTAGATAACAACCTTTTAAACTAAAACTTGATGTGGGTGGTGCGAGTGGGTAACTCGTGCTATTGTTGTGATGGCCATTGGGTTGCTCATCTCTAGGATGTCTTTAGGTTATTACTTATTATCTCGTTGTTATTTATGCAAATAAAATTCAGATTGTTAAAATGCCTTCAAACTATTACTTATTGCAAATAAAACTTGCTTTATGCTGAAAATTAACCTTGGGTCTTCTTCTTTGATTAAAGCCTGCATGTAGTAGTAACTAGGTTTGTTACTCGTAAGTCTTGCGAGTACATTTTTGTACTCAATTGCTTTGCTTAATTGTTGCAGAGAAGGTTGATCCCCAAGGGATCAACTTTGGTGAGTTTTGCTGCGGTGTGAACGACTAGCTTGGCGGCCCAGTCGGATTGCCTTGTGGGTGTATGGCAAACCGGTTGGCTTTTGTCTTAGCCATCTTATGGCATTTTGATTTCGCTGTTATTTCTAACTCTTTAGCTTGTTGTGGACCGATTGGCCTCCTTTGTAATCTCTACTACTTAAAAATACGAGTTGGTGGTGGTCCGTCCTCCCACCACCTTTCTCGTGCGTCCGATTGTCAGGTGATCAACGGACAGATCCACGTTAAACGTGGGGAGGACTGCACCATATTAACTACTATAATCTGGAGTTTACTTCGCTCATCGCCGCAATCGTCCACCCCACGCAAAACCGCCGCTCTCCCATCTCTCCCCAATCGTCTCACCCCATACTAAACGCGCCTCTCCCATCGCCCGCGCCTCGCCCGCCTCCTCGACCGGCCGCGCCGTCGCGCGCCTCGCGCCCTCGCCCGCCTCTCAGGCCCTCGCGCGCCACCACGACCCCTCGCCTCGCGCCGTCCCCCTCCCATCCCGCCACGCCACCTCCGCCCGCCGCGACCCTCGCCCCGCCCGTCCTCTACCTCAAATTCCCTCGCCGATGCCGCAACGCCCTCTCTCTCGCTCGCACGACGAGCCGCCTCGCCTGACCCATCTCCCGAGCCTTTCGCCTCCGCGCTCTGCCCTCGCGCGCATCCTCCACCTCCATCGCGGCCTCGCCTCAAACCCGCCTCTTCTCCAACCTCGCGATCCTCTCTCTCTGTCCTCTCACTGCGGCCCGTTCTTGGCCTCTCCTTCCAACTCGGGAAAGCGGATCCGCGTCGGCAGCGCGCACTCGGGAAGCGGAAGTGGCGGCGATGGAGTGCGTCTTCGGCATCGTGGGGGCGGGGCTTCGTGGTGGTGGTGGCGGACACGTCAGCCGTGCAGAGCATCCTCATCCACAAGAACGACAAGGGCAAGATCATTCTGCTCGACTCCCACATGGTCCTTGTCGCCTCCGGCGAGCCCAGTGACCGGTAAGACCCCCCCCCCCCAACCATATACCTTTTAGCCGACGGCTCCACTGCGAGTCTGGATGTTTTGGGCTCTCGATCTGACCCGATCTGGTTGGTTTCGTGCTGGGGATTTTATGGTGGTGTTTCTGGCAGCGTCCAATTCACGAAGTATGTGCAGAAGAACGTTCACCTATACAAGTTCAAGAACAACATGCTCCTCTCCACCGCCAACTTCACCCGCGGCGAGCTCGCCACCGCCCTCCGCAAGGTATTGATTCAGTTCGGTTTGCTCGTGCATTAATTTCTCACCGAAAGGGGTTAGCTTGTGCAGTGCTTTACCTTTTGTCATGGAAAGGGGTTAGCTTGGTGTAGTGGCATGCCTATCTGTGTGATTTATGGTTTGATTGTTTGATTGCTCGGAGATTTACATATGCTGTTCGGAGATAGGTGATGTGACATTGGGGAATTTTCGGCCAATGCCGAATTGGCGATTGGATAATTTGCAATGTGGTAGTGTTGCCATTTTAAGCTATCTGGGGTAGTATAGGGGAAACTGTTGTACATGAGAATATGATATAAATATTGTCCACTGATAGTGCAGTAAATGCTGGTTTGAAAGAACAACATGAATGTCAAATTAGGAGTACATGCCAACCTTTTGATTGTAGGATGCACGTGCAAAACTCGCACCAATCGGTGCCATCTTTGCGTCATGTACTCGTGTGGAGCAAACACAGTAGGCCATGGTTCGTGTTGGATTAGTTGTTATGATCTATTAGGATAGGTCAAGATTCATTTTGGATTTGTTAACGATTTTTACTCTTAAAACTCTCACCGATGCTTTATAAATCGAGAAGCGGAACAAACACACACGCCGGTGCCTGGTGAGGCTTGTCCATATGTGGTTCTTCTCCTTGATGTAACATTGTTTCTTCTCTCACGAGCTTTTGCCTTTTCTGTTTTGCTTGCACATGTTTTTATTTACATTTGGGACATTGGTGCATTAGTCCAGGTACGCATTTCATATTGTTTTTCATCATGGTAGCAGTCTATCAGAGAACGTTCTTGATATATGCACTATAAGCTTTTATAGAATCTAAACTAAAGAATGTACGGACCCTAATTATAGATTAGCTCATTAGTAGTTCAACTTTACGCATGACCATTTGCTGTTCTTTTAGTGTCTTCAGATGCATTTTGAACACTTGGCTTCATGTAACTGGCGGCTCGCATAGAACAATGCACTGACCTCTCTAATAAGTGAATAAGATATACAGTTACACACCATAATAAGGATTTGGAACTAAAGATCAGCTCAAGTTGTCCTAATGGATTACCGAATGAGGAGGTAGAATTTTTTTGTTTTGTACAGGGAAGGAATTCGGCTATGTGTAATCGGTGATTGCTCAAGGCTGCCGGTTTCTCAACAGAAGACTGCAAGAGAAGCCGAGGAGGCAACAAGGAGCAACCACAGCTCGATCTGATACTGGCAATCAGCTACAGCAGGCGAAGGGATATAGTGCAATCATTATGTCCTTAGCACGCTAGGCTCCAAGTATAACTGAATTTTTTCGTGTATTGAGTCTGGAAATATGTCCGGCTGTTTAATAGAAAAGTTAGCTTGCTGCATGTAGGAATAACATCAAATCTTGGTTTGAACTATGCAACATTAATTGGTTCTTTGGTTCCAAGCGAGAGATTGATCGCACTTTCAAATCCGATTGCTTCGTTTGGGGTCGGGTTCATCACGACTTCGCCTTTGGGACGAGGGTCTCTTCCATGCGCATGATTGGGGTTAGGTAAGATCGGCTCTGGTGTGTTCGTTGTGTTGGCCCTTTTTCTAGTCGGTTATCTTCTTTGCTTTGCTAATAGTAAAGCAAATTGTTCGCCAAAATGTTGAAGCTATAGAGCTATTGGGCCTGTTATTACTAGCTTCTTATGATAAAAATAGGGTGTTTAAATATCTTTTACTCAAGTAGCATTTAAATATCTTTTACTCAAGTAGCATTCTAATAAATCATTGGTTGTTCTTGATATGCAGGTTTGTTTCTCCTGTGATCAATTTATATGCAGTTTTGCCTTGCTGCTCTGTTAGTCACAAGGCAAGCTAATATCAAGCTGTCTTGATGGGATCAAAAGATCAACCTGGTTGAGTATGTGAAAAGCTGCATACATCATAAGCGCCTGATCTAGATAGTTAATTTGAGACTAACCTACGTGATGCTTGCTGTTTGTTAAGATACTCCTTGAGAGAGAATGCGAACAGTACATATAATTTGTAAACACCTGTTGCTTAATTAAACTATTGGAACATATAGGGGATTTTTTCGGATATGGAGTTTTCTTTAGCTGTTTAACAATTTTTTAAGAAAGGGGTATTGGAAATTATAGATTTCTAATAATGATCTAACTGACATGAAAAGAGAGATGTTCATGTTCTAACTGACATGAAAGTGCTGATTCAGTTTATTAATGTGATTGGCTTAAGTGAACGTTCTCTCCATCTTTCATGAAATGAGAAATGTGCCTATTTACTACTACTTTGTTATTCTAAGTTTCAAACCCACTTTCCATAAAATGCTTTCTATGTTGTCAGGATCCTTTGTTAGTTGATGGAAATTTGTTTTGCAATTTGAACATCTTTTCTTTCTTTGTAGTGGGAGTTTTGTTTCATTTTTTTTCTTAGTGTCGATACTATAGGCTTGGCATGTTCTAGCGTTATCATGTGGTGGTCATAATGATTTTCAGTACTAAGATATTATCCTGTCAAGAAGATAAATGATTTTCCCAGGTATCAAGGTACATGATATTTGTAATCATAACAAATTGAATTACTTAAGCAATAAAATTAGCCAACTATTGAAAAATGCTTTTTATGGATGGATGTTAACAACATTCTAATTATTCTTCTGTAAGATCTTTTGTATATGTGTAATAGAAGTGGACCAAACTGAATACTGTGCATGTGATTACACTAAACATACTCAGTCAGTTGAAAACAAGAAACAATTTTCAATTCCTACCATATTGCACATCCATATACAGCAAAGTAGAAGGGGCTGTACTTGAATCTATGTTGCCAGTTTATCTATTTCCCCCTAATTTCTGGATAGAAGTTAATTCAAGAACAGTAATGACACATGAGTTAAGAATGCATGGTTGAGTTATGGCCATTCACAGTGAATTTGTATCAAACAAGAAGGCTGTAGTTGTATTGTTTTACTTTCGAGGTTATGGATTAGTATTTAAGATTTGGCAATTGGCACTAAACAACCGTTTGAGTTAATTTTATGAATTGCATCTGTTTTCGGGAATCATTGTGGGTTACAAGTCCTAATATTTACAATTTGAATTCAGTTGAGCTTTGAGAAGAAACTAGAGAAACATTTTGCTCTGGTGTTCTGGATTGGAAAGTTCAGATTTTATCATTATTTTCAGCTATTTCAGTAGGCAAAATGTTCTTTCTTCTGAACTGCGTGTAGATTGTTGAGATCTGGTGAAATGTATAGGTTAAGTAGTCTTCTTGTTGATGTTCTCACATTAAGTAGTCTTTCTGCTGACACATACAGGTTACTTTGATCTCAAGTTGAGATGCATTTAGAGGTTAGTAATTTATGTTGTTGAGGTTAATTGACATTGATACATGAAAGACAAATACTCAAAACATGAGCACTGATAGTGTCACTAGGTAAATCACAACAACATGAAATAAAAAATGGGAAGACATGGCCAACTTTGACAACATAATTTGTTAGATGTTAACTACGCAGCAGTTGCGCAGCAGAAATGCTAAGGACATCTGTACTTATTTTTTTAAGATTTTAAGACTATTATAGCGAGAAATTAGTATTTAATGGAATTTGTCATCAACTCATCATCCCCAGTTCTCCACATGTTCTTACAATATTTATTTGACTCTTTCTTGTTAGTCTTGATACAGTTAGTGGAAATAAGAAACTTCGTATAGGTTGTTCTGGTCCTTACAAGTCATTCCTTTCTACCAATGAAATGCTTTTAGGATCCTCAGTTTGGTTGTGGTTTTCTCTGTTTCTGCCTCATATCTTTATGCAATTATGTGCGCTTTGGTTAGTGGATAGTGTCACCTCATGATGTGCTTGACTATTGAGATTTAGCTGTTGAATTTTCTGGTTTTGCAAGGTAAATCATGGATGAGAACCAACAGTTTTTTTTTCCATATGCAAAGCTACCAACATAATAACTTCTAATAAATCATGTGAATTTATTATCGTACTTGGAGAACTTACATGCAGGCATACAACATTCACTTCTATAGTTTGAAAATGAAAATGACATCCTCAGATCGTTTGATAGTTCTGTAATTGCATCTTTAAGAAAATAAAATAGGTAGAAACTACATTACAATGAACTATCTGCAAGATGTACTTGTTCGGTTGTTCTAGGCTATCAATTGGGAAGCTACTTAGTTTGCTATGAAGCAAGACCATGTAGGTCTTCCAAACATCTATTTGTTTTTTCACCTGACCTTTTCAGAAGTTTATGTTGTATTCCGAAGGAAATTATAAATCCATTTCTGAGCACAGAGTTACTCATTGATTCTTTTTTACTTTGGCAAGTCTCTGATAGCAGCATACCTGTTGGTCCTAAATGGTTACAAGAATGTGTTCCATCTAAATGGAGGACTTAACACAAGGTTCAAGGAAGGCCTACCAGCTGTTGAAGCAGAAGAATGAGCAAGAAGGTTCGGTTACTTCATATTACGACATCATTGTTCACACACTGGAGTTGTGGTTAGTTGTAATGATGTGCATCACCGATAAATGTGTTTTTTTTCCTTCCTTTAAACAACCGTTTGAGATTTTATTTAAATAAATTTTGAGCCATGGAATGCAATGCAGAATTGTTTTGCATTCCTGACCACTGAAAAATTTCAATGAGAACCGATTCATAAAGCTTGCTTTTGTTAAATGCGCTTCACATAATATGAAAATTATTTTGTTCAAAATATAGGATTCCGTTGCAACGCACGGGCACTCTACTAGTAACTATTATGTATGTCTTTTGCTTGTAAAGTCAAGCTTCAGTTATATGTATTGTATGGAATTGATGCAATGTTTTGTAAAAAGGTGTGTATACTGCAATTCTGGGAAGTATACATTTTCCCGAGGCACGGTATATTTTGTTTGTGAGGCTAGAGTCAATGGGAGACTAAACATTACAAGCTAAATAAACCGGGGTCTCACACATAGCCTGTAACCACCATTACCTGTAGTACTGTAGCTACCGGTATTGTTATGTTGTGACCTATTTTCGATTGATTTAACTAGTACCCATTGATGTATATTGTTTGGTGTTAGAAATTCAAGATAACTCGAAGAAAATTGAGAGAACTTAGAAAAATTTAATATTAATTGATGACTAGTAATTCATGTTGGAATGAACCATTGCTCTTCCAATGGGCCAAAAGATCAATATATCTATATACATATCTAACCCCTCAAACTCATGGTGGATCAACAGTACTGTGTTTGGAGAGAGAAACTGTGCTAAACTCTAGTTTGTGCTTTGGTCAAGAAATCTACTAACTAAAGCTCCGAAGGCATATACTGAAGAGCAATTACTTGGTATCTGCACAATCTCATGTACGAAACATCTACTCCAATATACTTGGTGAGCTCATACTTCACTGGATCTCGAGTAATGTTGATCGCACAGTACTATCAGATAAGAGGGGTCGGTGCATAAACTAAAACACCGAAATGCTCAAGTAGCCACCGAAACCAGGTTACCTCAATTGTCAACGACGCTATGGCTCTCAACTT
Source organism: Ampelocalamus luodianensis (assembly GCA_036346255.1). Lineage (NCBI taxonomy): Eukaryota > Viridiplantae > Streptophyta > Magnoliopsida > Poales > Poaceae > Ampelocalamus > Ampelocalamus luodianensis. The sequence goes on along the minus strand of CM070634.1, from coordinate 55,610,706 downwards.
AGCCTCAGCACTCGAACAGAAAATGACAGTCCGCTTCTTGATCATCCAGGCAATCAGGAGGAACTAAGAAAAACATAATAGGCAAAAAGAGACTGCCGATCAGAATGATCGCTAGCCCAGGTCGCATCAGAGCACGCCTGAAGCTGCAGAGAACTAGAGCGAGAAAAGAAAAGGTGACGAATGATGGTCCTACGATGATATCGCAGAACATGAAGGTGACTGCAATAGAGCTGAGTGGGAGCAGATACCAACTGACTCATAATGTGAACTGGATGAAAAATATCAGGTTGAGTAATCTCAAGGTAAACAAAGTTCCCGACAAGATGGCGGCAACGAGTAGTGTCCTCAAAAAGCTCACTATCAGTAGGCCGAAGGTGAACACCAGGCTCCATAGGAGTATCCACCATGCGCTGATAAGTGAGAAGTGCGAGGAAGGATATCCTAAATGTACTTCTCCTAGGATAGGTAGTAGCCCTCAAGCGTAAAAACGACCTCAATCCCAAGAAAGTAGCGAAGAGGATCCAAATAAGACATTAAGAACTACTCACAGAGACCCGGACCCCCTTTCGAAACGAAGGGACCCGGACGTTCGAGTGAACAAGATTAAAAGGATGAGTTGAGACAGAATCAATAGAGGGATAGGGGAGCTGCAGTTGCATGCCAAGCTTGCAACCCATACAAGGTAAAAAGGGGTCACCAAAAATAGACCCAAAAAGACCACGACCTACTAGAGAGGACAATCAGGATCCACAGAGATGATTCAAACGATAGTGCCACTGAGCAAATGAAGCAGTAAAGGACGTAGTAAAAACAGAGGCAGGTGTAGTGACTGATTGGCTGGTGGAGACAACGGAAGGAAGGTGCAGCCAGTTGAGCTCCCAAAGACGTTGCGATTCACGACGCCGAGGGCTAGCACCCAGCAAAGTCCCGTGCGACGATCCTGGACACAACAAGAGTCGGACTCAAGAATAACACGACAGTCGTGATCAGTGATCTGACCGGCCGACATAAGCTGCATTGTAAGCTTGGTAACATGAGAGATGGCAGGAACATGAAAGGAACGAGAAGAGAACTTACCTCACCCACGCCGATTCCGGCTCACCACCGGTCAAATCAGCCTCAGCCGCCGCCGGATATGCCATCCTCGTCGGCGGATCCGCCATCCCCACCGTCGCATCCATTGGGCCGTTCGGGTCGCCCGAACCTCTCTTCAATCTCCACCGTTGATCTTAACTCCAACCGTGCCGCCCTTTTTCTTTTTGAACTTAAAGGCGCGCATTAAATTGCGACCGTTGGATCCAACGGTATCTCTTCGGCCGTGTGCGCATACGATGAGATCCTCATCTGACCGTGGGATTTGAATCCTACGGTGCTCCTTCTATCTTGTGGGATTACAGCTGGATCTTGGTATGGCCGTTAGATTAGAATCGTGCGGCCCATATTGAAAGATACCGGTTGAATGTTATATTGCCCATCAATCACAGCCGCCCATTTCTAATCGGACGGCTGGTATCCTTTCAAGCTGTATTGTCGTATTTTGATACGGCTGACATCGAAGCCCCACCGGTCAACGGCATTTCTCTCTTCTTCCTCGCATCTGGGCATCGCCGCCGACTTCGTTGCCGGAGAGGTGGTATTCCGCCGCGATTTTGGCAAATCTATCCTTGACATCTAGCACTAAATTGCCACCGCATTATCTCTAGAGAGTTCTCGTTTGCTCTGGAGGTTCAAACTCTATATAAGCCCTAACTTTTTGGCTCCCTGCCATTGTTGACCGAGAGAGCTTCCCACTTTTCCTTCCTTTTTCCAGTGAAGCTGTCTAGCCCTCACTTCTTGTTCGTCTCTATCTATGCTTAACCCATCTTGTAATGAAAGCTTCGGGCATCATTTGTAGGTGGAGCCCGTGATCTTGTTCTCTGTTGAACCGAGCCGGTTGGAGCCCACCGTGGTGATTTCTTGCTCGGTGAGGTGCTCTACACCCTTTCTGTCAAGATCTTGTGTTATGATCCGCTTAGCTAAAGCCCTTCGTTGATATCGTTCTTTATCAAGCGGGGAGTTGTGGATTTTGCATCTATCTTATTTCGGTGAGAACTCAACTTCTCCTTCTCCTACTCAATACTGTAAGCCTTTTTCTTATTTCATTGCACCTTAAGTTCCCTAAGAACCTCAATCACTCTCTAGAACCATTCTCTTGTGCATGTAATGCTCAAGTCTTGCTTTCTTGAAAAGTTACTTTTGATAACTTTTCGGTCTTTCATGTCGTTTTCAAGTTCTAGGGTTTCACTTGTCATCTTTTCAACTTAACCAAGTCATAACTAAACCCTAGCATCTTACTTAGTTATTCTTTTGTTCTTTAATGTCTCCAATTCGAGTTAGCCAAAATCCTTCTCTGTCGTGTTTTGTCGGGCAAAACCGACAAACACTGGAGCTTCTTATTTTCTGGTAATTTTGAAAGTTTATGCTAGCAAAAGTGAGTCTAGGGTATTGTCTACTCTGTAGATCAGCTTTAATTCTAATTTGAAATCTTTGCTTTGTGAATCTCCAAATCCACCGAAATCTGCAAGTTGTGACTCTGTTGTTTTTGTCGTTGGTCCAACCGACAAAAGGCAGCATATTCTTCCTTTCTTAATTCTTGTCACTTAGTTATTAAAAGATAAGTTAGGACCCTGTATTAGTTAGAAATACCCTCAGCTTAAGTAAAGAATTTTATTTGTACATGTATAGCTCAAACCACCATTCTTTTGTAATCTGTCCCATTTTCAGTTTTCCAAAATCTGAAACTATATATCCAGATTAAACCTCAATTTTTGATAATTAGTATTAACTGCTATTAAGTGATAAGTTAAACTTTTAGTTTTACTTATTTAGCTGTAGCTAAATCAAAAATATATTCCTCTCATAGTCTAAGATAGCAGCAGCTCTTCTTTTGTAAATCTGTCCTGTTTTTCAGTTTCAGATGTTCTTAGGAGGGTGAGGGCGTATATGTGTCCTATCGCATGTACGTACCTTAAGGGTTCCGATTGCGATCTAGTATGTGTAGCGAACACAATCTGTATTTCTTTTGATTGGGTCAGTATTTCCGACGCAACATGTGTGCCCCGGTTAAGCAGATGCTATCAGTCGTTGTTTAAACAGGATTAGTTCACACATGGGTTGTCCAACTCAAAAGTGTCAACTTGTTGAAAAATACCAAATCTTAGTTTCCCCGGTCGGCATACCAAAGGAAGTGTGTCATCATTCGGAGGCATCCGAAGGCAACGGGCTAACTAAGTCGTGTGGGTAAAGATGTAGACCCCTCCAGGGTTAAAACTATTCGAATAGCCGTGTCCGCGGTCATGGACGACGATACTTGAGTTGATGTCACCTGTATAGATTTTGATTTCAACTAATGTTTGGGTTCTGGTTCGGCATGAGGGAATTCATGCAATGTTTTTGTTGATGGTGAACAACCGCTCCATTGATGTTACTGTTTATACTTACATTTCATTTACTTACTAATTTAGTCCAAATTGATTTATTAAATTGCTTTATCAAAACTTAGCAATTGTAGGTTAAGATGTATTGCTTTATGCCAAATTTGAGCCATTATACCTTCCTGTTGTAACCTTATGCATGTACAAATCTTAATCCTTTGTATAGGTTCTAACAAACACTTTCTTTTATTAGTTTGTGTAAGTCTTGCTGAGTACCTTCCGTACTTAAGGTGCTATAACCTCTTGTTGCAGGTGAAGATAGTTATTGATTTGAGATGCCCGTTAGTGCCAATCAAGGTGACGCTAACGAGTGAGGCTATTTCTAATCTCCACGCAATAGCCTGCGGGTGATGGAGCCATTGGTGGCTTTTGTTGTTTTGTTTTGCTTCCGCTGTTAAACTTTGTAGTGACCAAAGTCACTTGATACTATGGTACTAAACATAAACTATAACCTCCTGTTTAATTATGTAAATGTATAACTTGTATGTATGATGCAATGTTGTTTAAGGATATATGTGCAATGGTCACTGATCCTGGGAATCATTGTAAGACATATATTCGGGAACCTGAATATTAGATTTGTTACTTGTTAAATTTATACTTCTAGCATGATCTTTAATAAGGGAACCAAACTGTTCCTTAATTAAGAATTATGCTACAGTATAATTTTAATTAGGCACATTTCCAATATTCTGGGGTCCTCCTAGCGTTGGTATCAGTGCATACGTTGCCTGTAGGTTAGAAATAGCATGGCCGTTAGCATTAGAAAGTCTTTTGAGAAATTATTTTCAAGCTAGTAAAATAATTTCGAAAAGTTTAAGTATGTCATCTTTTATTCTTTACTCATCTTAGCCTCTAATTCTTACCTCACTATTCTTTGGACTTGCGCAAAATATTTTCCATTGCTCACCTTTTGTTTCTAAAAATAGACATGTTAGTGTTCACCCAGAACCCAGAAGGACAATGGCGAAGGGACGAGAAGACATTGTCATACTACGATATTAGGATTAAATTAGGGACTATTAATGGATAATATCCACCCTATTTATTTTTCCTATCTTGTAGAAGTTATATTTTGTTGTTTGACCGTTCGCTCTCTTTTGGTTTCCAAGTAATTGCACATCGCCTACGGGTAATATGTATAACAATTATGCCGGAAAACTATGATTTGTTTTATTGGATCTTATGCTGGCCTTTGCGCCTTTGCATAAGGGACGAGAAGGACAATCGTCAAGGTTAAGGTCTGTTGACGTTGTGGTGAAGAGGGACACTACATCAACCAGTGCACTACAAATTGTCCCAACTGTGACGGAGACCATCCACCAGGGAGCTGTCCGACTATTAAAGTCACTTGTTTTCTCTGCGAAGGACATAATCACTGTTCCAAGGAGTGTCGTCTACACCAGATGATCACTGAGTCAGTTGGACTACAACGACGAATCTTCCACACTGCCATCCCCAAAATGACCTCTAGTAAAAAAGGTATGCAAGGGCAGCCCGGAGAGAAGCCAATAAGCCACCGTCAACGAAACAAGAAAATTACTTGTTTTCATTGTGGTCGTCCCGGCCATTATGCTAATCGATGCTTCGCAAGACAGCGAGGGATGCCCCGGATTTATCAAGCTCCTACACCACCACCAGCTCCAACTCCGCCTAGGCTATCAATGTTCGCACCTTGTCCACCTCTACTTTCTTATCAACTGAGAGTTGTTGTGAATTATTCTAAGCTTACCAACAAGGTCAAGCCAGGATTGATATGTTTTCATTGTGGTCGTCCGGGGCACTATGCCAACAAGTGTGTGGCGAAACAGCAAGGGTTGCCTCCTGTTCAACCTTTCCCAGCTATTGTTCGTCCAACACTATCTTCAAAGACATCTGTCAAGACTGATCCAGTTCCAATCCGAGATCAGGTGAACCAGATCACGGCTAAGGAAGCGACCGAAACACTTGATGCTGTTCTTGGTATGCTCCTAATTAATTTCAGTTCAGCTACTGTTTTATTTGATTCTGGAGCATTCCATTCTTTTGTTAGTAGTCAATTTGCTGTTCAACACCATTTGAGCATGCATCATCTTCATCCACCACATGTTATTTACTCACCTGGGTCAGTCTTCAAGACTGATCAAATCTGCCGTAACGCCAACATAAACCTTCTTGGGGTAGATTTTTGGCCAGATTTGGTTGTGATAGACTCTAGAGGGTTGGATGTTATTTTGGGAATGGATTGGCTGTCCATTTGATCCATATCGGACGACTTAATCCATTGGTACATTCCACTGGTCCAAATATCCCAATCATCTCCCTCCGTTTGATCAAGATCTGTTGGTTCCAATTCTTCCCACGTATCCTTGCCTCCGCGGACTTCTTCTCTTTGTTGATCGTGACCGTTAGGATCTTCCTTGTGAGGTCCTATCTATCAAATCTCCACCTTTTTAATTAGTCTTGACTATTAAACCTCCCTTCCAGAGATCTAACAGTCGGGACCTTCTCTTTTCACATGATTTTGACCTTCGGACTTCGTGAGTAGGCCTTTGGACCTCTTGTCCATAGGACCTCCTCATTGTTACATCTGTTGGACCTCTGATCTTTGGATCTCCTCCGGTAATACCACTTCTTGCCGTCGGTACTACCACATCCCTCTCTATTCTTTAAATCTCCATGTCCTTGGATCTCTTTACCTATTGGGCCTCCTTGTCCTTCGATCTCATCTTAACTGTCTAGACCTCCTTTGGGCAGGTCTAAGCCGTTAAGATTTCATTTGGTTCCACCTAAGCCAAGCAAACTTTTTTCCTATGGACCAGGACCTTCCTCCTTGACCAATCTATTCCCAAACTTGACTGGTCCTACTTGCCAGACTTGGTCGTCCTCATTTTCTCTGCCACCTAAGTGCTTTGTGCATTTAATACAAGTCATATTGCATTAAGTGCGACCATGTACGTGGCTCTCACACTGAATATGGTCACTTAGTGGCACCATTGTTATCTTTCCTTGTCCTCTCTCTTATCAGCACTCATTATCCTACTCTTTTGTCCTTAACCAAATTGGTGGTGACACTTGCCTTGTCACTCACCTATTTGTTGACCAGTTAACTGGAGCCCGAGTCTTTTCTAAAATTGATTTGTGATCGGGCTATCATCAGATCAAGGTTAGAGCTAAGAACATTCTTAAAACAGCATTCTCTACTCGTTACATGTTATACGAGTATACTGTTATGTCCTTTGTCCCAACCAATGCTCCAGCTTATTTCATAAATCTTATGAATTCGGTATTCATGGATTTCTTGGATAAGTTTGTTGTCGTGTTCATTGACGACATTCTTATCTATTCCAAAGTCTGTTGGAAAACGTAAATAGCATTTAAGACTTGTGTTGAGAACACTTCGCAACATCTGCTGTCTACGAAGTTTAACAAGTGTGCCTTCTGGCTCAAGCAAGTCGCATTATCGAGACATGTGTTATCCGAATAGGGTATCACTGTTGATCCAAACAAGGTACAAAATGTACTAGACTGGGATCAGCCCCAAAATGTTTCCGACATCCGAAGTTTTCTTGAACTTGCAGGTTATTACCGTAGGTTAATTGAAAATTTCTCCAACATCTCCAGACCCTGACTCTCTCTCAGCAGTACATGATATTTTTCATGTTTCGCGATTAAAGAAATGCCATCATGATCCTACCGAGGCTACTGCTTATGAGAGTCTTGATCTTCTACTAAACCTTTCCCATCAAGAGCAAACGGTGCGTATCCTTGATGAAATGGAACGCATGACAAGAAACCGCATCGTCAAGTTCTTAAAAATTCAGTGGACTAATCACTCGGAGGATGAAGCCACTCGGGAGTCCAAAGATCTAATGAGGATTGAGCACCCCCACTTCTTCCTTGTTAAACAAAGCCATGTAAAAGAAGATATCATAACACCACCATGTTGTTTTGTATGATCTTCGTTTTGCTAGCTTTGAAAACAATCAAGACAACAGACGTTGTAATAATTTTTTTCTATCTTTGAAGGAAATTAAGTCAACAGGTGTTGCATTTCCAGAAAAGTCGTTTCAACTTCATTCCTTTTCAACTTCCAGTCTGCCCAGAATCTCGGGACAAGATTCTCTTAAGAGGGGTAGGTTTGTAACAGCTCCAGTTTTATGAACAGTAAAGACGTACTGTTCATAACAGTAATGAGATGCTGTTCATAGCATCACTTTTCATTTTTACAAATTGGGCATTATGTTACAAATTAAAACCTTCATTTTCTAGCCAAAATCCAAAACCTATTTGAAGTTTCAAAGGAAATACAAGTTAGTGCTTGTATTATGACTGGGAGGTATTTCTATTAAAGCCTAGATAAATTATCTTGGCCAAAAATAATTTTTGTTGAATTTTTAGAAATTATTTTGATATTGAGAAAAATATTTGTCTTTAAAAAACCTACTCGGTTTAAGTGAATTAAGTATGTATTTTAAAAGGTGAAATAGTGGTTTTCAAAATTTATTTGGGGAATATATCCCAGTAGCATCCTCGCAAAATTTCATAATTTTACAAATTTATTTGCTATTTTTAAAGTCCTGGTCAAACTTTTGAAGGTTTCAAATGAGTTAGTCAACTCTCCCGACCTAACCTCGGTCCATGTCACTGTAGCGACCGAGCTAACCAGGTTTGAGTCCAAACCAGTGCATCGGGCCTTGTCTGCCACGTCTCTACGTGCGCCCCAGTCCTCGGTGCTTGTGAGCCGTTGATCTCCAAGCGAACGGCCGAGATTCGCTAAGCCGCGCGGACTATCCACGTGCGCGAAGCAATTTCCACCGTTGGATCTTCATCCAACAGCAATCTAATCTTAATTCAAAACTCTAACGCGTCTCCAATCCTCCGCCGTTAGATCTTAATGAACGTGCCAGATTCATTGTGTCGTTCGGGACATCCCGTAGAGCCATTCCATCTTGACCGTTGGATTTTCAATCAGCGGGCCAGATCTAGTGGGTCGTTCGGGTCACCCGAACACCACATTGCATCTGAGCCCTTGGATCTAAATCGGGCGACTGAGAGTGATTGTGTCGTTCGGGCCATCTCAACGAACCACGCAATCTTGACCGTTAGATTTAGATCCTGTGGTACGCCATTTTCGGGCAAAGCCATTTTTAAATGGTAAAAGCCGAGATGAGCGCGAGCCATTGGATCCTGATCGAACGGACCGCATCCATTGGGTCGTTCAGGTCGCCTGAACCTCTCTTCAATCTCTACCATTGATCTTAAATCCAACCGTGCCGCCCTTTTTCTTTTTGAACTTAAAGGCGCGCATTAAATTGCGACCGTTGGATTTAAATCCAACGGTATCTCTTCGGCCGTGTGCGCATACGGTCAGATCCTCATCTGACCGTGGGATTTGAATCCTACGATGCTCCTTCTTTCTTGTGGGATTACAACTGGATCTCAGTATGGCCGTTAGATTAGAATCGTGCGACCCATATTGAAGGATACCGGTTGAATGTTATTTTGCCCATCAATCACAGCCGCCCATTTCTAATCCTACGACAATCCTTTCAAGCTGTATTGTCGTATTTTGATACGGCTGACATCGAAGCCCCACCGGTCAACAGCATTTCTCTCTTCTTCCTTGCATCTGGGCATCGCCGCCGACTTCGTTGCCGAAGAGGTGGTATTCCGCCGCGATTTTGGCAAATCTATCCTTGACATCTAGCACTAAATTGCCACCGCATTATCTCTAGAGAGTTCTCGTTTGCTCCGGAGGTTCAAACTCTATATAAACCCTAACTTTTTGGCTCCCTGCCATTGTTGACCGAGAGAGCTTCCCACTTTTCCTTCATTTTTCCAGTGAAGCTTTCTTGCCCTCACTTCTTGTTCGTCTCTATCTATGCTTAACCCATCTTGTAATGAAAGCTTCGGGCATCATTTGTAGGTGGAGCCCGTGATCTTGTTCTCTGTTGAACCGAGCCGGTTGGAGCCCACCGTGGTGATTTCTTGCTCCGGTGAGGTGCTCTACACCCTTTTCTGTCAAGATCTTGTGTTATGATCCAGTTAGCTAAAGCCCTTCGTTGATATCGTTCTTTATCAAGCAGGAGTTGTGGATTTTGCATCTATCTTATTTCGGCCGAGAACTCAACTTCTCCTTCTCCTACTCCGGCTGGTAAGCCTTTTTCTTATTTCATTGCACCTTAAGTTCCCTAAGAACCTCAATCACTCTCTAGAACCATTCTCTTGTGCATGTAATGCTCAAGTCTTGCTTTTACTGAAAAGTTACTTTTGATAACTTTTCGGTCTTTCATGTCGTTTTCAAGTTCTAGGGTTTCACTTGTCATCTTTTCAACTTAACCAAGTCATAACTAAACCCTAGCATCTTACTTAGTTATTCTTTTGTTCTTTAATGTCTCCAATTCGAGTTAGCCAAAATCCTTCTCTGTCGTGTTTTGTCGGGCAAAACCGACAAACACTTCCTATTTTCTAGTAATCTTGAAAGTCTATGCTAGCAAAAGTGAGTCTAGGGTATTGTCTGCTCTGTAGATCAGCTTTAATTCTAATTTGAAATCTTTGTTTAGTGAATGTCCAAATCCACCGAAATCTGCAAGTTGTGTATGTGCTGTTTTTCCTGTTGGTCCAACCAACAAAAGGCAACATATTCTTCCTTTCTTAATTCTTGTCACTTAGTGATTAAATGATAAGTTAGGTCCCTGTATTAGTTAGAAATACTCTCAACTTAAGTAAAGAATTTTATTTGTACATGTATAGCTCAAACCATCATTCTTTTGTAATCTGTCCCATTTTCAGTTTTCCAAAATCTGAAACTATAGATCAAGATTAAACCTCAATTTTTGATAATTAGTATTAATTAACTGTTATTAAGTGATAAGTTAAACTTTTAGTTTTACTTATTTAGCTGTAGCTAAATCAAAAATATCTTTCTCTCATAGTCTAAGATAGCAGCAGCTCTTCTTTTGTAAATCATCTGTGCTTTTTCGCAACGTGCAAATCTAGACTTTAATTCAAACCCTAATCTGGATAATTAGTATCTTTAGGTATTAAATATGAGTTATTATCCTTATTTGAGCTAGACGTAGATTAAGCATGTTGATAATTATGCATTCAAGTATTGATCATGCATTCTCTTTCTATATTTTGTTTTCTGCCATTTTCCTACTATTTATTGGATTTTATTTGACTTTTTAGATTCTGGTTCTTCTGAAGTGATTAAATCTGTTATTGAGCAACAAAAACCTGAACAAGAGGTGTATTATTACCAAAGCAAGCATCCTCTTTGCACCATGTTGATCCTAAGTTTTGAACTGTAGATTTACAAACCACAGTGATACTGTTGCATGCTATTTCCTTAAAAACTATCGATGATCTGTCCATAGATAGTTATAACCTGACACTTGTGGTTTACCTAAAATCAGATCATACACCGAAAATCTAAGGTATTGTTTTATATTAAAATACTTGGTTTCAAACTTTGCTTAGCCATACAGTCCATAGAACGTTAGTGTTTGGCAAACTTATCTTGTCAAACATGGGAGCAACAAATAAATTTCAGTCGTTTTAACTCTTTGTTCAGTCTATTTAAATCTGAACTAAATTTAAATTTCGTTTGATCTGGACAAGAGGATGCTAGTGATAGTGCCTTCGTGCACGAGATTGGGAAATGTGGTGGACTTGTTTGGATCAATTAAGGACTGAACTCTGACTATTCAATTCAAGCCCCAACGTACTTCCACACATGGTGTATGGGCGTTGTTTGGTTAAGTAAAGGGTTGATGCTATTGAGTTGGAAACAGGGGAGTAAGGACATGTGTATTGATCTCATATGGCATAGATGCTTAAGTCTTCGGGCCGTGTCGTATGCCATTTGAATTTTTATATCAGTATCAGATGTTCTTAGGAGGGTGAGGGCGTATATGCGTCCTATCGCATGTACATACCTTAAGGGTTCCTATTGCGATCTAGTATGTGTAGCGAACACAATCTGTATTTCTTTTGATTGGGTCGGCATTCCCGACGCAACATGTGTGCCCCGGTTAAGCAGATGCTATCAGTCGTTGTTTAAGCGGGATTAGTTCACACATGGATTGTCCAACTCAATAGTGTCAACTTGTTGAAAAATACCAAATCTTAGTTTCCCCGGTCGGCATACCAAAGGAAGTGTGTCATCATTTGGAGGCATCCGAAGGCAACGGGCTAACTAAGTCGTGTGGGTAAAGATGTACACCCCTGCAGGGTTAAAACTATTCGAATAGTTGTGTCCGCGGTCATGGACGATACTTGAGTTGATGTCACCTGTATAGATTTTGATTTCAACTAATGTTTGGGTTCTGGTTCGACATGAGGGAATTCATGCAATGTTTTTGTTGGTGGTGAACAACCGCTCCATTGATGTTACTGTTTATACTTACATTTCATTTACTTACTACTTTAGTCCAAATTGATTTATTAAATTGCTTTATCAAAACTTAACAATTGTAGGTTAAGATGTATTGCTTTATGCCAAATTTGAGCCATTATACCTTCCTGTTGTAACCTTATGCATGTACAAATCTTAATCCTTTGTATAGGTTCTAACAAACACTTTCTTTTATTAGTTTGTGTAAGTCTTGCTGAGTACCTTCCGTACTTAAGGTGTTATAACCTCTTGTTGCAGGTGAAAATAGTTATTTATTTGAGATGCCCGTTAGCGCCAATCAAGGTGACGCTAACGAGTGATGCTATTTCTAATCTCTAGCCTGCGGGTGATGGGGCCATTGGTGGCTTTTGTTGTTTTGTTTTGCTTCCGCTGTTAAACTTTGTAGTGACCAAAGTCATTTGATACTATGGTACTAAACATAACTGTAACCTCCTGTTTAATTATGTAAATGTATGACTTGTATTTATGATGTAATGTTGTTTAAGGATATATGTGCAATGGTCACTGATCCTGGGAACCATTGTAAAACATATATCCGGAACCTAAATATTGGATTTGTTACTTGTTAAATTTATACTTCTAGCATGGTCTTTAATAAGGAAACCGAACTGTTCCTTAATTAAGAATTATGCTACAGTATAATTTTAATTAGGCACATTTCCAATATTCCGGGATCCTCACAGCAGCAGTCCGAGGCTGGTAGGGGCCACTCGGAGCAGAGGTCGGAGAGGCAGAGGCCGTGCGGGCATCGTCGACCTCGATTCGAGCGGCAATAGCTTCATTGTCCTCATCCGAATTTGGGGGCAGCCGGCGCTGGCTAGGTAAAGCTCAGTCGGCGAGGAGCAAAGGCTCACGATGAGAGCTCGGTGGCAGCCAGCGAGGAGCGGAGGTGGCTGGTGGAGTTCGGGGTCCCGGCGGGAACAAGGCGACGGGCGACGAGAAGCAAAGGGCCCCCAGGGTTGAAGCTCGTCCGACGAGGAGCAGAGGCTTGCAGGCCGGTGGGAGCAAGGCAATGGGCGGTGAGAAGCAGAGGGCCCCACGGGTGAAGCTTGGACCGTGCTAAGTAGAGGCTCGAGGCGGAGCTTAGGGGCCCAACGGGAGTAGAGGCGGCAGGCGGAGTTCGAGGGCATCTCACAGCAGAGGTGGCTGCGTCAATTCGGTCAGATCTGGGGAACGAGGCGACGACGGCTCGAGAAAGGAAGTGCTCGCAACAGAGACAGAGTCGTCGTTCGCGCAGGCAGCTCGCAAGGTGCTTGCGGCAAAGAAGCAGTGGAGGCGCGCGGGGCAGCGGCTGACGGCGGTCACATGGGAGGAAAGGCTGGGTTAGAGTTTTCGTGGCTCTGATGTCATGTTGGAATAAACCTTGCTCTATTCCAATGGGCCAAAAGGCCAATATATCATGTACAAGGTCAATCAATATACAAAGAACACCCTAAGACCCTAAACTATATACATATCTAACAATTCCAAGCAGTAACAAGCTTGGAACTGGTCAAACAAGGTAGTAACCGGCTGAAAACTGAAGGTCGATCAATATACAAAGAACACCCTAAGACCCTAAGCTATATACATATCTAACAATTCCAAGCGGTAACAAGCTGGGAACTGGTCAAACAAGGTAGTAACCGGATGAAAACTGGAAATTCGAAATTTTTGAGTTTAAATTTGACAATTCTACCAGTTACCACCAGTTCGAATCCTTGCTTCCAAAATATGTTCACAACCCACCCTGTATGGACAAAAACACCAAGGTCACACCAGCTGGGATAAGAAATATGGAGTGAACCCTGCTGTCCATAATTTCAGAAGCAATCAACAGGTGGGACCAGGTTTGTAACACTGGATAAGACTACTATAGCCATGGGATAAACCCCCAATGGTATGCTCCGGCAAACATCTCGTGAAGCATACACAAGCCAGTATCTGCATGGAAGAGAAACAAACACTACATGACGAACACATGAATTTGCCACCAGCTCTCTCTCTCTCTCTCTTTCTCCCTCTCTCAAGATATACTTCTATCCAAGAGCGTTGAAGGAAGCAAAGTAAATTTGGATCAGTCAGATAACTACTAATACTGAAAATGGAATCTCGAATACGTTATAAAATGAAATATAAAACTTGGATGATGGCTATTGAATCTTGCAAAGAAAGATAGTAAATTTGTCAATGAAAAATAGCAGGCAAGATATTTTGAGACTTCAGCTATAATATCTTCATACCTGTACATGGCAAACAGAAAACCAATGACCCAGTGCATACTCAGCGCTGTGGCTCAATAGGTCAGCCAAAGCCAAAACCTTCACTAGCCTCGTGGATGGCAAGAAGCAAGCGCTCTTCTAATTGCTCCTTTGAGGAATACTCTGGTATGTCCAGTTGGTTAAAGCTGCAAATTTTGCATCCAAGCAGCGTTGTTAAAACGGCACGCACAGTTACATATAGAAGTTAAGAAATGAATAGTCAGTTACTAAAAATCTTCAAATTACCAGGTGTGGGCAGATGGAAGCCTCTCTGGAGCTCCATATGCCTTGTGAATCTGGAATCTCTGAGGACCAGAAATACCTTGTAGCGCTTTGAAACCCTCTAAGGGTACCTGGAGCAGCATGATGAATAAATTACAAAAGGATTGTCTTACTGAAGTTTTGCCTCAGTACATATCTATATATAGTTTGAGTTTCCAATTTGCTTTACAACAAAGAGACAGGCAATTTTAAATGTTGAAAGGAGAACTTGTGTCCAGTTCAGTTCACTAATCCAAACTATGACTAAAGTTTTTCTACCCCACATCAAAATTTGTTTCATCTTCAACTAATACATAATACATTGTTAATAACCCAGGGACAGCAAAATAAATATGTAGTTCAAATACTATTGACAGAATTGAGAGTTGACAGCTGTGTAATTGAAGTGATGATAATGTGAGGTTTGATTTAATAATGATGATGATGACGATCACACACAGTAGGATTATTTCCTACTGTTTTCCCCTCAAACAATGTGAGGTGTGGCAAGAATAACTAAAAAAAAAATAGCATCTGATAATAAAACAAGTAATTTTAGTAAAATAGCAAAACAATATGTTCACAATTTAGACGTGATAAAAGTTAGAGGTAAATAAAAAAAGGATGTGAAATATATTCAAATTCAATGGTTATCTCACAATGGCAAAATATATATATATATATATATATATATATATATATATATGAAGCCTTTTTGCTACTCCCAGGTGTAGTTACTCCCATTGTATCTATCGTCCATCTGTCTCAGATACCACATCATTGATTAGATTATTGGATCGGATACCACTACATAACAGTCGCTAACAACCCGCAATACATACCATGTAATACCTGCAGAAGCAAATCAAAATTAATATCCAACTAACAACTACTACGTAATTGACTATTTCTTTTGGCAACCGCTCCCATGAAGTTTGGCATTGGGACATGATTGACATGAGCTGGTACTAATTGCTCTGCACATACAGATTCTCCTGTAATCCCGTTCTTGTAGTGCAAATGCTCCTAATTATATATTCCACGAGTACATATGCTGTTATATTCCCATTCAAAAATTGAAGATACTACCTATCAATGTACATATACTCCCATTTGTGAAGTGCAAATACCACCCTTGTACACGTACGCTCCCATTCATAAAGTAGTTTTTTCCACTTGTGTTTTTTACATATACGTTATTTTTAGAGGTTGAATACATACTCCTTTTTAGGAAGTATACATACATACTCCTTTGACAACAGTAAACGCGCACGAAAGGAAAGCTTTGGTCGGTTGAGGAAATATCAAAATCACGGAAATCTCAAAAAAGGAAAGCACCCAAAAATTTAGCTAGGATTAAATGCTAGAAAAATAGCTAGGATTAAACGCCAGGAGGTATTGGATTGGGTCTCTCTCCTATCCGTGATTTTCAAGCCCGCTAGACTCTGAAATACGCACGGATCTCATCGAGGATTAAAGGGTGGATGGAGAGGGAGTAACTACACCTGAGAGTAGATAGTATTTTTCCTATATATATATATATATATATATATATATATATATATATATATATATATATATTCTCCACAACTTCTAGATTCATCAACTTTCAGATGAACTCTCCATGTGAAAACATCTTAATAAAATATTTAGTAATATTTATGTTCGAAAATGTGTTGCAGATAACAAGATCATGAATAATTGAGTGAAGTATATTTTTACTTTTGATGTTCCGGTCACAAATTGTAGCAGTCTTGCCATATCCTCCTTGCTGAATCCTTTAACTACTTCCCAGAACCATTGGATGACAGGAGATGCAGCAGAATATCCGATATACTCAGCATTTGCTTTCAGATCATCAACTGAAAAAACAACAAAAAAAAGTTCCAGAGGAAATAAACAAGAGTGAAGATTTTCAGCTGAGAGAAGAAAGCCACTCACGGTCAATTTCAGGAAGACCACTGATCAATAGTTCAAGTTCTTTATCATTAAATAGGGAGATTAGCTCCCAGGGAACTAGTTCTGTGAAACCTTCTAGGAAAGCATTAATTTGAGGACGAATTGCTGTGGTCAATATATGCTCAGCCACAAGGTCAACATATTCATGCTTTGTTTCTTCAGTGACCCTGATGTTTCTTCCACCAGGTTTGAGCTCATAATCAGTAACCTGAATAACAAAGAATTATTAAAAACACAACCACGAGACACATC
Source organism: Ampelocalamus luodianensis (assembly GCA_036346255.1). Lineage (NCBI taxonomy): Eukaryota > Viridiplantae > Streptophyta > Magnoliopsida > Poales > Poaceae > Ampelocalamus > Ampelocalamus luodianensis. The sequence continues at coordinate 55,594,120 of CM070634.1, read as the reverse complement.
AACATGCAACTAAAAAAGGTTTCAGCACAAGATAGAAAGTCTCAATACCTCGTTTTTCTCATAAAGGATATGTTTTTCCTCATCGGGGTCCATGCTGAATGTTAAGTCAGGAATATCACTTACGTCATTCTGCTCAAGAAATGCACAATTTAGGAACTTAACACATGCACATAGATTCATTCATACAAAAGATGGGATAGTGGAAGCAAACCTCCAGCATCCACTTCAAATTTTTATAGTAATCAGGATCGACAGCCTCTATATCATTATAAGTTACTTTAATACCAAGGATGTGTTTGTAAAATGAACGGGTAAAGTGGACATCCAACAACTGGCCATCAAATAAGGCTTTGGCAACCTGTCCAAGTAACAGGGTGTCAAAAACAAAATAAAAAGGTATAAGCATATACTTCAAGGACATTGTCAAGAAATCTTACCACACGACCAACAAACTTGAAATAAGAAAGGTGCTCTGTTTGGTAAACAGAGTTGGGGTTAGGCTGGAAAGTTGCATTATTCCCAACTGTGGTGAAGAGCAGAGCTCCTTTGTCAAAAGTAACTCTTGAGAGCAGTTGGTACCACTCCCTAGTTAGTCCTCCAGCATCAATCCCCTCTTCTCCTTGAAACTGTACAGTCAAGCGTCCCTTAAGATCCTGGCCACGACGTAATCTCAACTGATTGTATGAATCCTCCAAAACATACGCCCGGCGAACACTAATGCGCAACGGAGCTGAAAGATGCTGATCATGTTGCTGTCTGATGCGTGATCTGAAGTAAACACGTTTATTGTCAAAATCTATCAGCCTTGGTACTTTCAACATCATAGAAAGTGACTTCTCTAGCAAGCTTGGGTTTTGTCGAATGAACACATTGAGAAGGCGTCGATGTCTTTCTGCCACCCTGACAAAAGTAATATTGCACATTCCACCAGTCTTTAGTGAAGGTGACGATGAACTCCCACCAAGTTCTTTCACTTCTGTAGCAGTCACATTGGAATCTGATTGCATAACTGCTTGACTTGTTTGAAGCTTCTCGCATAAAACAAAAAAAGATTCTATAAATGGCAACAGGCGTTGTGTGCTTGGAGGAAGAGGTGGGGATGCAGAGGAAGAGGCACCAACTTCTAAAGCATCAATCAAAGGGGCAGGAGAAGTGAAAGTTGAATTGTGTACAAGTTTCGCCTCTGTAGTGCTTATACAGTTGCTTAATTCTTGCCACAAAGGCTCAAGTGCTACATTAAGATCCCACAACATAGATTGCTCCTCCTGTCCCGCATCTTGATCTCCCCTATTATCAATCACATCTGAAGTCAATGTAGACAGGACTTGCAATACACGCAGGATGGCAGCTCCAGCCATAGAACAAGAATTGAGCCCAAGCATTTGTGTGTTCTTCAATGTTACAAGCTCTTCTACAGCTGATGAACTTAAGCTCCGAGCAGCACCAGCTAGCTCGATAGAGAAGAATTTTCGATGGGATGCCGCAACACCAGCAAGTTTTTTTACCACCTCCGCAGCAAGTGAATACACTTTATCTGGAAGACTGGTTATTTTAATAAAAAAAAAAGTAAGTTTGTCATGTACAGAAATTGGGAAGAAAAAATTATATTAAATATATCCCACATTTTGTTACTTAAAACTTAAAAGACCCATCAGATTTCCCCCAGAAGGTACGTACCCTTTTTCTCTTAAAATTCAAGGATGGTAAGGTAAAGATAATTCAAGAAAGTATCAAAATGTTGCAATGTACAGTACATGGCCTTATAATATGGGCTGTTTGGTTGGCAAAGAGCCCTAGACAATACTATCTTCGGATAGGATGCTGCAGGATCAGTGTTTGGTTAAGGGAGAGTAGATGCCAGTATCAGGGCCCTGGATGGTGTGATGCTGTCATCCAATCCTACATCGCATCATATCATGTCAAACAATGTGCACACCCAGGCATCTGTATGACCAGCAACAAACCAGTGAAATGGCGTTCCACTTAATAACCACTCCAAACACTTGTTTGAAAAGATACCGGTTGCCAAAGGTGTAGCAAATCTCACTCAAGACTTTTGTGGTATGTCTGACCATGAAATAATGAAGTGATTTAAGTTAGGGCTCATATCATGGACGGCTGCCTACAGAGTTATCAGGTCTAGTATGTGTCATCAAATATATGACATCCAAATAGTTAACTACTGATATTTCTCTCATCTATATCAGACTGCTCCTTCCTATTCCACAGAAGAAACAAAGGAAAATCAACTAGTCCTGAAAGGAATATTCAACTACATCTGGACCCTATAATCTAAGAAACAATAAGGAAAAGATAGAACAAAATAATTTCCTATGGTGCTTGATATTCTTTTTTAGTTTGTACCCAACATTCACGATTAGGGATTGAGCTCTACCATCTGACAAAATATAGCTGTGCATATAAATGTAATCCGGTACAGTATTCTGAGCAACTTCAGTGGGTCCACATTTTTCTTATACCAAGGTCCCTGAAACCACAGAAAACCCCTTGTTTATTCACCCATACAAAACCCACTTCCCCTCCCCAAACTGCAAACCAGGGAAAAAAAACCACTTCCCCACTGTCCCTTGGAAAATTACACTCAACCCAAAATACCAAAACATTTGTTAGCATTAAACAGAAAGTACAAGTAAAGCTCTAACATGAAGGGGCAAACCATCACTTTTTTCATATTGTACAAGTAAATAAAAAGATAAGGTGAACAGACTAACCCCTCAAGTGCAAGAATATTGCACAGGTTGTGTAATTCAGAGTCGGGAAGCTGAATAAGAATGTCATGCACATTAATAGACTGACTGGCATGCGAGACTGGCACCTCAACATCTTTAATTTGAATATTTTCCTGGATAGGAACATGCTCCAGAGTAGATGGTTCCCCCTGCGTTTCAGTCAGTGCCCCATTAACCAATTCAACATCAGAATTGTTAGCAATTTGCCCTGAACGAGGTGGATAATTGACTTTGGAGGCAGCATTGTTGACAACTACTTCAAGCAAACACATCACCTATCATGCAAATTAAAACTGAGGATAAATATGAGGCAATGGGTCCAAGAGCTGCCATACTGTATAGCAAATGATGAGAAATACCTGCTCAAGATATACCCGACTCCGTAGAAATAAGGGTTTGTTTAGGAGCTTAAGGAATAATAGGATAGGTGTATAACCCTCTGAAGATGGTTGCATCATGTCCGATGATGAACTTTCTTGAGATATCTCTTTAACATGCTTCAGTGTCAAACAGTTTGAACTTGCTGAAGGATTGAAGTAAACCAAAAGGCCCGCAACAGATGGATGGTTTGAAGCAAGGTATGTCAGTATTTCAAGAAGCCGCCATGTCACAAGTGGAGGCAGACCTGTAAAGAAGTAGCACAGGTATAGAATTGGGTGAGTAATATAGTAACAACAGTGTTGAATAAAATAAAAAAGAACAAAAAAAGGAGAAAGATAAAACAGAGAAACATTGGGGAGAGTGAAGAGCAATCCAAGAAATAATGACAAAAAAATGAATAATCCAACAATCATACAAAGTTTGTAGCATAGAGAAAAGGTTACCATTTGCAGATTGTGGTTGTGCATAAACAATGTTCCACTGGCATCCATGTAACCTATATGGAGTCATGCAATCCGATGTATTAAGCCCCTCAGTTTCAGGTTTAATCATGTTGAGTAAATGGCCAACCAAGGTAACACGTGTAACACTGTGTACACATAGGTTGAACATAAGCCTTTGAAGAAGGCCTTTGCTGAGTGGCTGCAAAAACGAAAACAGTTAAAACAGTGTGGCTGCAAATGTAACAAGCTGATACAAAAAAGCACCAAAAACTTAATGAGAAAAAACAACTTATCATTAAGTTTTGTCTTCAACTTATCATTATGTTCATGAATATGACCTTGCAAGATGGTAGATGAATTTTATCATACCTTATTCTAAAAAAATGATAACTGGATCTTTTCATAAGTTGAACAAGGCCTGACTCTATCGACAATGATAAATATGAAGTTACAATGAAAAAAAAAACTAAATGAATAAGTCCACTTAAACCCCTTAACTATAAAACTAGATATAGATCTAGAATAACCGGTCAAGGGAACGACCACAGCTGGAATTTGGGGACTAGAAACTTATTTATTCATATTTGCTTGGTTAGAGAAGATACAATGACATCTCTTTTATAAGGATAACTTAGACTTCGCCCCAAGAAACAACTTTTAATTATAGAAACTAACTAACTGAAGATAAGCTTCCAAACTAACCAAATCAATCTAATCCGTAACAAAGGAACCTAATAATCGCGGGTGAACAGTAGTACAGTACACGTGTGAACAGTGTGCGCTTGTTACAGTACCGCGCCCATAGCATTCCTTGCATGGCTGTGGGCTGTGGCTCCCCCCTGGGCCCATGCCTATGACACACAAGTGGTTTGGGATGGTGGTTTTGCCACGTGTGCAGCTCATGTCACCAAATTTGCTACCGTGGCATCCTAGTTAGCAATAGCAAATAAAAAAAAAAAAGAACCTCTACAACATTATGAATTAATCAGCCATAAAAAGTACAATGGGGAAAGACAGGAATACAAGCTGGACAAGACATTCTAATGTGAAGAAGAATCAGGTGGAAACCTCCTTTTTAGTGAAAACTTGTGTGAAGTGATGACTTATGAATTGGATTGGTAGTTTCACAATCAAATTCAAGTGCAGTTGAGAGAAACCAAAAAATAAAGACAATATTTGGTATGAACACCTTTTGTAGTTCATGACAACTCCAACCCTTTTTAATCACTGTTGGGAAATTGTATGCAAAGTCCATACGATACATGGAGAGGGGTTTGCACTAGATATGCAACTATATATTCAAGCATGCAATATTACATCACAAAACTACAGAAGAATATCCTAACACCACAACATGCGAGAACAGAACATATACGAGTGAGAATGGTTAAAAGCAAAAAGGGAAAGATCAGTTTCAAGCAAATATAAACCAAAATATCTAGGGAATAGAATATAAGCACAATATGGAAATTACCGGAGCCAGCTGCAGAAGGCGAATAAGCGCTCTTAGGGCATCTGAATCCAAAAGTGGAGTCCCTTCTACATCTTTACTCTTTGTGCTGCCTGATGCAGAAGAAATAACCCTTCTACCAACAGTCACACCGACACCCCTGTCCATAACTGTCTGATTATCAGCAGGTAACCTCCTTCCTCCAAGCCTGTAGCTTCCTCCAAAAAGGCTTCCCCTAGCACGGTAACGACTCAATTCTCTGTCCCGAAGAATTTGAGCTTCAGCAAGTAAAGCTGAAGGTAGAGCAGACAAAACTGCTTCTGATGAGGTCAAAAGCACCTATGTTATGTAAAATAGGTCAGCATTACAGTCCTGATACAGAAAACCAGTGTTGTAACAGACAAATGAATAAGCCATACCTCTTCACGTAGATCAGGAGGAAAAGTTGCTATAATTGAAGCATTATCCATGTCAACTGGCTGTCCAACCGGTTGGGAGAGAGCAATCCTTTGTGCTCGCTGCTGAGCCAAAACCTCAGCTTGTATGTCTAGTGGAAGAGCAGCCAAAAATTCAGGATCTATTTCTTCCACAGCTGGTGGAGTATAGGAAGCAGTTGGCACAGAACGATTCTGCTGAGAAGCAAGGACTTCTGCACGGAGATCCTCAGGCAATGCTTCAAGGAATGTTGGATCAATTTCATTTGTACTAGATGCCTCATTGTTAGCATTCAATTGGTCAGGTTGAACAGCCTCTTGAGGAGTTCCTTCATCTCGCGGTACTGACAAATCATTGCCATCCAAACCAGGAGCCGAGTTCTCAACTTGGTTGTCAGCAATATCAACACTATTCATGTCAACATCAGTATTCTCTATGGCAGAATCAATATGAGCATCGCTCAGCTCAGGTGCTGCACTTGCGGAAGTGAGACAAGCATGACAACTTGACTCCAAATCAGATGGGGTTTCCCTAGGATCATTACTAATCTGTGCCTGTTGAGGTGCTTCTACCTCATCCTGCATAATATGATCGTAACTTTGTAGATTACCAGACAACGAGTCCCTTTCAGGATGAGCACCCGGTTGTCTGTCAGCAGTAGACATTATTTCATTACTCTGAGGTACAGAATTCAGGTCATCAGTTGCTGTTTGATGAATCTCTTCTTCAACATGATCATCAGCAACATCAAGTGACTGTACACTTAGAAGTCCATTAATAGGGCAAATACCATCATTTGCAGGGGCAGCTTCTTGGTTGATTGTACCAAATTGTTGAGAACAACCAATAGGTAGAGCAGGGGAATCGGTGGCAATAGGTTCTGGTATGTCAGTATCTTGTGATGGTAATTGTGCATTTACATCATTGCCAGTCTGTTCAGGTTGCATCTGAGGAGCATTATTTGAAAAACTACCAACATTCAATTGCGACACAAATTGATCCTCCACTGCCTGGGCAACAGCAGCTGCATGATTACCTGCCTGAGGTTGACCATCATCAGTCCATAGATTGTCTCCAGGGCCCCGCCTAATTCGGAGAGATTCCATACCAAGTGAGAAATCTATCAAAGGAGGCGGTGCAGTACTTACAACACGCTCACCAAACACTGGGGCAGTTTCAGGTGGAAACCCAGCATCTAGCATGTACAATGGGATATCTGCATTCGCAAAAGACAATGTGTGCAAATCTCTAGAGGTTCCACTAGAAGGCCACACTGAACCAGTCCCCTCTCTAGATTGCACTGGCCTGACAAGCAATGGATGCTGAAAAGCATTTCCATCAGACCTGGGTCGATCAAGAAAAGGCCTATTTCCACTTTGGCGACGCCGCTCAAGACCAAACGGACGATGCGGATTAAACGAAACATCTGTCCCCATACCTTGAAATGCTTCCGCAGAGATATCTATAAAACCACTTGTGTCTCCATGACCCCTGGAAACTCTCAGATGATGACCCATTCCAGTTAAGCTTTCCCTCCATCTCACTTCTATAACACGGTTCTCAAGAAAATCGTCATCTTCTTCATCCATCATGTCATCATTGTATTCATCACCAATGACAGTGTTCTCCTGGTCCTCAATATCTGTGTCAGCTATTGACATCAAACCAGCTCCCTCTTCTGCTATTTCCTCGTCATCCTCATCCTCATCTTCTTCATCCTCACCATCCTCCCCTAGATCCTCATCCTCCTCACCCATTTCATCATCAGCTTGATGTTGAGATGGGAAAGCCAAACCAACATCACTAGTACTAGCCATTACATTACCTTCAATAGTTTCCTCTCGCATGAACTCCATGCCATCCATTGAAGGGTTACCAGCAATATTCTCAATCAAATCTACTCTCATCTCCTGCTCAACAGGCTGATCTTGTGTGGTGTTATTGGTCCCATCAACATGAGAAAGCTCTTCGACTTCCTGCCTTGTAGATTGGACGGTATCATTAGTATCATGTCTGGTGTCTGTACTTTGTTCATGGATTACAGTTTCATCAGCTTCATGTGTTTGTTCATGTGACCCTGATATTCTCTTCTTAGTATACAGATCCGACTTAAGGACTTGATCACTTGCATTTGCAGTCCTTGTGAGGCTATCCAAAGCCTTCAATATAAGGTTGACAACCTTTGGAGCATCCGGGTGGTCCAGGTCAATCACTTTGAGCAAACCAGAAAGAGACTGCACCATTCCACCATCTATCATAGGTTTTGCGATATCAGGCGAGCAACCAAGAACAGGCAAGCTGTTCTGACTATTTTGGGACAGTATTGAATTCACCAGCTCAGAGAAAGCTAAAACTTTTTTGTCGGGTATCAAAGACCCTCTGGAGGTGCTGCTTGCTGAATCTATGAAATAACAAAATGCCTTTACGATTTCAGAAATTACCCTTCTACGGCCTTCAGCAGATCTGCAACATAAAGCTACCAAGAACCAAGAGGTTCTTTCAGACAACTTTCCCATCCAATAGTCTGAGACATCAGCAGATTTGTCAGAAGATAATGGCAGCAACAAATGAAATATATGATTCAGTAACCCATTGTGTCCAGCTCCTTGATCACCACCTCGTAACTGTGATATCTCTGTATCTCGTCTCAGTATTATCCCTACTGCATGCATATACATGAGGAGTATCTCACTCATCAACTTAAGGACAAATGCCAATCTTGACAGCATGGCAGATCTCTCAGAGAGGGCATCACCATCTAGATTACGTCCATCATCAACTTTCAACTTTCCCTTTGTGTTTGGCTCATCAACATCCATAGGGGTCAACATAGAGGAACCATCAAAGCCCTGTTCTTTCTTTGGGGATGGGTAGCTCATAATGATCTCCAGAAGCTGATCAATCACTTGAGAAAGACTAGTAGGAATCTTTTTATGGTTCCGTGAACACCTGTTTGGTGTATCAACTGACTTGATATCAGCAGTCACCCGAACAGGCTCATTACACGGTGTGCCACTTTCAGTTGAAAAAACTTTCTGTTTATCCTTGTCTTTCTCCTTATCCTTCAACAGGACTACATTCATTCTACCTCCTGAGGAATCTAATTGGCAAACTGAAGTTACAGCCCTCATGAAGACCACAGGATCTCTAGATATCAGTGGTGCCATGTTTGTCAGAAACGAGCATGGGGTACAGCTGCTGCGGTTACTTAATGACTGCCGTATCTCCAGTTCCATAGCACTCTGCAGGGTCTGAGGGTCCTCAATGAGGTGACGCACAATGGCAGATGCTAAGGTCTCAAATCCAGGAAAGATGCAAGTCTTTGGAAGACTGAAGAGAGATGCAAGGCCACCATCTTCAAAGAACTGGGCAGCAAGCATATGTGTTTTCGTCAAGCGGGCACAGAGTTGCAGAACAGCTTGCATAACAATTGCCGGCGCATGTTGCTTGATGAATTCACAGCACAAAGTCAGTGACTTTTGACTCTCTTGGTCAGACAAATAGCCAGTGGATTTTCCCAAAATCTTTTCAAACACATTAGCATTTACATCTTTTGCTGAATCAACAGTTTCAGTTCTCTTCTCAGCAGCCGGTGACGGATTTACCTTGGTATCTGCACTGGATGCATCAGAAGACGATTTAGAAGTCCCTTCCGGCGATTCCATACTGAGCCTTGGAGTAAACTGGAGCATGTTATCTAATATAAGCAACAAAGCACTGATAGAATTCCAAGTCTGATCAGTCTGCTCTGCCCTTGATTTAAAGTTTTCCAATATATTAAGAACATGAGGGATAACACCATTTTCTGCACCAATTTCACGTACGCCACTGTCTTCACTCAGAAGTAAAGCCAACAACCGGGCAAAGGAGTACAGTGCATCTGTATCAACTGCGGAATCTGATGGAAAACATTTCAATTGCTCAAAAAGATATAGTACTACCTGCTGACGGTCTTCTCCCTTACGACGGTTGCACAGTGTCACTAGAAGGTCAGTCAATGGGAAAGGCATGGAATCACTAGAGCAGAAGAGCTTTGTTGATACAGTAAGAATGTCCTCCAAAGGGAGCACAACCAAACCTTTCCCTTCCACTACACTTGAACCAATACCATTCTTATTGCTGCCATCCTCCTTGGGTGCCTCAATGGTGTTTCCAAGTGACAAAGCTAGAGCCTGTGCAAGCTGCACATCTTCTTGAACAAATTCTTCTGGATGGCTAAACAACCAATCTGTTGCCATCTCAACACTGTTAGTTCTGACACTTCTCAGGGCTTCTTCTGCCCTAGCTCGCGAAAATCCCATCTCAACAATTGAAGCAATAGCAGACTCATCAAGATGGGGGCTAGTAAGACGTTGGTTGGCAGCTCCGACACCACTGCGGCTTTGCTTTAGATCACCAACACCAGAGCATATATGGTTTATAATGGAGACCAAGGAGGTAATCAGATCTGGGCTACACCTAGGAAACATTGTATGATTCCAAACAGGAAGAACTGCTTCCAGAACTTGAGACTGGAGCATACGAGCGAATGATTCAGGCTCTGAGGGCGCAGGGAATAGATTAATGGACAGCTCGGTCACAATAGGCTGAACAAGAAGCTGATTATGAGAAGAGGATGGAGACAATAAATATGTAGAGTTCACGTAATATTCCAGCAATTTACAGTAACTTTGTAACGTATCTAGCAGCCAGGAATTGTGGGACACCTTCTCGCTGATAGAGGAAGCTTGATCTGTGCCAGCAGTCGGCATAGAGAAAGGAAGTGTCCATAGCAACTGACTGGTAGCTTCGAAGGTAGTTAGAACCTCCTTGAATGTTCCATTCACATAAAAACTATTAACTAGTGCAGAACTGCATGAGCGCCGCCTGTTGTCAAAGGTAAGTGCAGCCATGTCTTCCACAACCTTTCCAAGGTATCGGCATTTCACAGATAATGACATCTCAAATCCAGCAGTAGAATGTCCAGAGTAACAAAGAGCAGAAAGAAAAAGTTGCGCAAGTGCAGTCACGAGACTTCTAGAGGCTGGACTCAGATTAGAGTCAGCCCGACGGCGAGCCAGCAATCCTTTGACAAGGGTAGAAAGGAAGGAACGCATAGTATATCCAAGTTTCGTCAGGAGTTCAGAAACAACAACATCAGGACTCTTTTTTACAGTATCATGACTTCGTGAACTATCTGCTGGAGATAAAGGGCTCTCCATGTCTGTATTTGTTGCATCCAATGCTCCACTTAAGCGCCCACGTATCCTTGATAGCGTGTGCCGACCATGGCGGTGGATGCTGGCAGCAGATCGCGCTGCTGATACAAAATCGTGTTCCATATTCCATGGTGATACAGAAGAAGTCCTTACTGAAACAGGATTCATATATCTTGCAACTGGTGCTGCATTTGTGTCATCATCACTATCCCTTTCAGATGTATTCAAGATTAAAGCATCTCCAGGCACATCATCTTGCTCAGCATCTTGCTTCTCCACCTTGGAATCACTAAGAAAAGATATCTGCCATGTGACTTCAATATACACCTTTCCCAATTCCTTCAATATCTCAGCATCAGCAAAAGCCAGTTCTGACACCATAATGGTAGTTCCCTTCAGAAGAAAATTGGCGAGAGACAAAAGCCCTTCAAGGCTAGAAAGTTCTTTCAGGAGAGGTGATTGCTTTGCAGGTTCACTATCAACCAGTTTAGTTCCAGACACTGAACCCAGCAGCTCATTGGTCAGCTTAAGATGATCTCTAAAAAATGAGCAAACTGCTCTAGCAAGAGAAACAGAATGCTGAGGTGAGAAATTTTTAAATGCAACAGAAATACTCTGACCAATCGAAACAGATACAGGCATTAATGGCAATTTGAACAGTTGAAGAACGGCTTCAATGCCTTTTTTCTCAATGAACAGCCTGCATGTGTCAGAATTTTGCAGAACAGTTTCAAGGAGACGAGCAACATTGCATATACACTCAGGAAGAAATGACTCGATGGATGATGATATCACATCTAGAGAAGCATCAATCATCTGCCCTGAACTTCCCACCTCAGAAGTTCCAATCTCATTCCTTTTAGTACCTCCCTCCACATCAGTATCCATGGGAACTGGTGTAGAGGAGTTATCAGATTCCATACATGAACTAGACTCTCCGCCACACCCAACTTTTGAAATGGAGTTCAAGATTTCAATAAGCATGTCAACTCCAGAGGAACGTAGCGAAGATTGATGACGCATTAATTCATCCAGTCCACTTGATAAGGCCCCTGTTGTGTCCCCACCGAGAGCTTTCAAATATGATCTGGAAGTAAAGATTTTCACAAAGCATCTTAAAGCATTGCAGTCCTTTACCAATTGAAGCCCGCTGATGTTTAAACATAATGCATCCAAACACTGTGGTATACATGTGACAGCATCAGAATTGCAAAGAACACCAACCATGATGGCATCAAGAAATGCTTGCGGCAAACCAGCTGCATCAAGGACAGTGAAGCAAGTTGGATCTTTGTGTATGAGATCACTCATGACATTTGCAGCAAGTGAGAACACACCACCACCAAAGTCCTTGCCTCTCCTAAAAATGGTACATAAACAAGGGGGCAATACAGTCTCTTCTGAACCATCAACACGGGCAGAATTACCAGGCACATACATTGCCAAAGATATAGTACTCAGTAGAACTTTCATTAAGTTCCTCCGATTATACGAAATCAAGGCTTCAGAATGAACAGACTGCACATCTGGCGCAGAAGAACTACTTTCAACTTCTTTACCTTTATTAATAGACTGAGACTCTTCTGATTTCTTCGAACCAATCTCAACCTGTGCCACTTCTATTTTAAGGCGTGCTATAGTGTCATCTAGACCACCTAGATCTCTGAACAATGCCGAAGAAGGATTATGATAATCCAAGAAGCCCTCAATGACATGTACCGCAGTATCAATTAGGTGTAGATGCTGTGTGTTTTTGTCTTTCAGGAGAGGTAAAATGGTGGGTATAAAGCCTGCTTCTTGAAGGGCTAAAGAACCTGGAGTCGATGATACCAACATGGACACAAGTGAGAGAAGTTCTTCAGCAAATATTATGGATGATTTTGTAGAACCGTTGATTATAGAATCCACTGCCTTCTGCATGAGACTAGGAAGGATACCACCATGACCACCAGAAGTTACTGAGGACAATACAGTAGGCTGTTGGGATCGATCTTGGCACAAAGCAACCAACGAAAGGATACCCAATATCCTATTTTTTTCTGGTATCTCATCTTCATAGCTCAGTAATGATAACAATTCATCTATGAATTCTGGTTCATTGTTCAAAAACACTGCTAGACCTTCAGAATCATGGCTCGCGTGCACAAGAACAATAAAAGCATACAGACGAATACGGATGTATTGGTGTCGACATGTCATAGAGTCAAAGGCCCTTGCAAATCTCAATCTTGTAAGAAGAGAGAACCTTAGAGTTGACGGCACACTGTAATCCTTGACCAACTTGTCCAATATTTCAAGATTATTCTCCTTGTAGCTATTGATATTTGGTAAATGAATGACTTCCAACCTGTGCTCGTTGTCTACAGATTGGGACTTGTCTGATTTATCAGCACCTCGATAGAACTCAAAATGGAGAGTGGAGCCAATCTCGGCGGCAACTGGATCACATCCATTGGGTAGAGAACATGCTATTAATCCAAGGCCTCCTTCTTTTCCACCCCAACCTTGAGAAAAGGCAAATAACTTTGAGTTGAGGGATGCACTATGTATAGAGCTTTTCCCAACTGACTTGTTTACAAATGCCATCAATGTCTGCAAGCTTGCTTCAACAATATCTGCATCTGTGGATGCTAGAAGAGCAGACAGGTGCTGCTGGAACCAATAACAAGCAAATTTGACATAAATTAGAAGTATAACACTACAGACAAATGAAACCACAAAGCTATATTCTTAAATTGGAAAATTAAAGACACAGATAAAAAAATAAACAAAGTAGGTTTATTGAATAAAAGAGGACAGCTATAGGGCACTCACCTCAAAGAAACTATAGAAGTGCCTATTTGTGCAATTTTCCAAGATTATTCCTGAGACTCGAAGAATTTGAAGTAGTGCTTCTCTAGGAAATGGGGGATCCACATCAAGAAAATTATCTTCAAGTTGTAAATCTTTCCTTGGTCTGATAAAACTGTCAAAAAATAAATCGAAGTGATTGAAAAGGTCCACCCAATGATGAAAATCCCCCTACACAAGTTTAATAACAAAATAATAAAAGTCATAATTCACCCCATAAAAGATGTTATGCACAGTAAAGTGGTAGAATGTATAGACCTTGTCAAATTCCCATACAAAATCTTTCAATGGCAACTCTACATTCTTGAGAGGAGTGGTAGTGACACTGTCGATGAAAGATTTTATATTTGGAGGCTGCAAATAAAACAATGACATTGGTGAAAAAGAAAACAAAATATGACAATTCAAGCAGTTCAGAAGTAAAAAACATAAAACACTAAATGGAATTAACTTATATGCAGGTGCTTCATACAATATCAGATAGACCCTAATCAACTATGATTAACAGATTCAAGTGAATATAAATTTGGTAAAAGAAACTCATTCTCCAGTCATATATAAGAATTCAAATCTTGATAGAGCATAGAAGATAGATTGCATTTGAATTTAGACTAGATATGCCAGATTGCAATAAAAAATAATGTTAGCAAGGCAGATTCTACTAATCCAATTTGAATCAAACAGTGTGAGAACATATCTTATACTTTGTCCTATAAAGTTTATAAGTTATAACAATTTCTTAGCCCTGCACACTGGTCAAAGTATTTAGAATGTTTACAAGAACAAATAGTAACTGCTCAAAACTCATTTCGTTATTATGCAAGTCCACATTGAATTTTGCAATTGTGTTTTGTCTTTAAGATAACTTGTTCATACATAGGTTGCAAGGACATGGACAATGAACACTACATGACATACACATGTCAACACAGTATTTCTCCAAATGTATTGTGGAACAGGACTTAGGGTATGATGTATGTTCCTGTGAGTTAAATATTCATAGCACATGTTGGAAACATAAATTCAACACAAACAAAACAAAGTCAGTGTTCCATGCAACAAGAAAATGCACATCAACAAAAGACAATGCATATCTGGATTCACTTGTGCTTCCAACAAACACAGTGCACATGGCATTGACACAACATGCACATGACACTGACACTACATGACATACACATGTCAACACAGTATTTCTCCAAATGTATTGTGGAACAGGACATAGGGTATGATATATGTTCCTGTAAGTTAAATATTCATAGCACATGTTGGAAACATAAATTCAACACAAACAAAAGTCAGTGTTCCATGCGACAAGAAAATGCACATCAACACAGTATTTCTCCAAATGTATTGTGGAACAGGACATAGGGTATGATATATGTTCCTGTGAGTTAAATATTCATAGCACATGTTGGAAACATAAATTCAACACAAACAAAACAAAGTCAGTGTTCCATGCGACAAGAAAATGCACATCAACAAAAGACAACGCCTATCTGGATTGACTTGTGCTTCCAACAAACACTGTGCACATGGCATTGACACAACATGCACATGACACTGATGATTTGAAAATCCTATACATGTATGAGATATGTAACGGAAGAAATGGTGCCTGATATTTGTCAGACATGAGCCACACCAGCTAGTAGAAGTGTCAGTGCAAAGGTGCAACCTAGTACAGATATGCCTTCTTCACTGTTCACTCTGATTCATTTCATAAGTTTAGGCAGTGAAATAGGACTGTGTTATCTCAATATCCTCAGATGCAAAAAAAAAAAAAAAAAAAGGTACATGTGACCTTTTGAATTTGTAAATTCCAAATCTAACTTAAGTTCAGGGTTGTACGGAAATTGCAAAGCTATAGTTGTTACAAGGGAAAATATGACTCTGAGAAGCTATGTCGCAGAGGAAATATGACTGGCAATAATAATTGTAAGATGGACTGGTAAATTCACTAACACTTGTGCTCTGAAGGTAAATAATCAAACATCTGAACAAATTCACTCAAACTCATGCACATGCAAACACCAAAACATATCATTCAGGCATTCAATAAACACATACGGACATAACTCTTTAACAGGAAGGAAAACGTATACTTATAAATATGGCAAGATAAATTTAATCTCCCTTCAAGTACTTCCAGTTAACTTTCACTTCTTTTGAAACCAGCAAAAAAAAATGGTCGAGTAATAGCTTAGCACACAGTATGTAGGCCAAACAAATATCTTTCTAAATTGGCGTAGACATCCCGAGACCCTGATTGTCATCGAAACCCCAGCAGATAACAGCTCGGACCTACACTTACAATTTCCAATCAGATTGCTCACTGGCTCAATGCTTAAGCGCAAACCAACAACTGCTAGTGGCTTCTACAAAGTACAAATCCTACTTACAACAAGATCGAATCAAACACTAGGACCTAAAAAGTAAATTTTACCAGTCGTAGCATATGTCTCACACGAACAATAGGAAATTCAAATCCAAATTTATAGCAGAAACGTCGTCTCAAAAACAACTACAATGTAAATAACCCAACCATCCTATTCCCCTGAATGTGCCACACACCATTACTCCCCTCCAAAACCCTGCAAAATCAAATGTTCTTCCAGAAGTCTATATAGCCATATCATTGGTCACAAGCACATTCTTTCCAACCAAACTTCAAGTTCAACAACCCTTACTACTAGTAATTCCCCCCAACAAAACGCTACGAGATCAAGTCTTTCAGGAAAATAACTAAATAAGCAAGATTGCTTCTCCAGTCCCTGATCCATCACCAAGTGATTATTTCACATCCAGACAACTGTGTTTAATCCAATTGATCGTGTAGGCTCCTCAACCCACTCCTCACCTATTAATCCAATTGATCGTGTAGGCTCCTCAACCCACTCCTCACCTAGCCAATAAGGGCAAACGCCATCACTCCACTAATTCACCCCACACCGCGCACCAGAGACCCTAACCCCCCGCCAAAACCCCGCAAGATCAAACCCTTCCCACCAACAAACCCCAAGAAGATTCCTACGGCAAACCCACACGGGAACAAAGAATCCACCAGAACGCGCACTGGCGCACAAACCCAAACCTAACCTCTAAAACCTCCCCCACCCCAACCGGAATCGCCACCGCTAAACGCAACCATACCGAGAGATCCCAGATCGCGGCGATCGTGGGTGAGGAGAAAGGAGGGGAGGAAAAGGGGGGCACCACGTACCACTTCCACCGCGCGTCGCCGCTTGAGCTTCATCCCCAAATTCGCATCGCCGGGGGGTGGGGA
The DNA here is from genome assembly GCA_036346255.1 of Ampelocalamus luodianensis. Lineage (NCBI taxonomy): Eukaryota > Viridiplantae > Streptophyta > Magnoliopsida > Poales > Poaceae > Ampelocalamus > Ampelocalamus luodianensis. The sequence continues at coordinate 55,577,327 of CM070634.1, read as the reverse complement.
GGGTGGGCAGGAGCCCGCCGCCTCGTCCGCCGGGGGAACTGCTACCTCGCCGAAGTCTCCAGCGGTCGCCGCCGAGGCGCGCGCACGGCTAGGGTTTTGGGGGAGGAGGGGCGTGCGGCGCGATCGGAATCGTCTCGGGGAGGAGATGCGTGTGTCGAAGCGAGAGAGAGAGAGAAGGGGAAGGGAAAGAGCGATGGATGCTGCAGCTACGCGTACGACGATGGGTTGGTTATATGATGGAGATGATGACGGTGGACATGGACACACCCTCGGATTCCCAGGAGTTTTGGACCCAATTGGCCCCATAAAGCAACGTAATTCTAAAAATGGTCTTGATATCTCAAAAATCCCATTTTTAATCTCCTCTTCGCGAGTGCTGCTGTACAGAACAGCAGCTACTGAAATGCTGCGCTCGCCGACCGCAGCACCTAGTTGTTGTCGCACCGCACGGCAAAGAACTTTGTTGCTCGCGCGCGCACGCAAAGAAGAAATCGCGGCACATTTGGGCTCGGCGGATTTTGGTCTTGCCAATCGCACGCAGCGACACCTAGATGCTGCCAACTGGCACGGCATGAATTCGGTTGCTGCCGTCGGGAACGGCAGCACGTGCTAGTATGGGGCTAAAACTGGAATTTTGATACTAAAGAGGCTAGTTTAGGAATTAATTTGCGATATAGGGGCCAAAACAGTCCAGAAGTCGAGTCCCAGTCGCGCACTCGCGCCGCACGATTCACCGGGTTTGTGTTTACAACTCGGAGAGGACACGCGGGCAATCGTAACTAAGAGTCTGTTTGGTATAGCTCTGCTCCAAGTTTTAGTAACTCCAACTCCAGCTTCACTTTTGGATCCACTTCCTTGAGAAGTTGGAGTAGTCTGAGGAGGTGTTTGGTTAGGAAGCCAGCTCCCACTCCATGAATGAGAATGATCTATGTAAAAAGACGAGAGTAACCTTGGTTTTGTGACTTGTATATTTGTCAGACTTTTTACTGTTTACTTGGTATTTGGGCTGACTAACACCAAGATTAACCGTTGTATTATCGGATTTGCAAAGCCGTTGGATAAAAAATAAATTTGAGATAAAAAAAATCGTGTACATGAACAAAAAAAATGTGTTAGCTACTATCCATCCAAATGTGCATGTGAGAGTCAAAAAAAATTCGCGTGCATGAAAAAAAATGCGTTTGTTGTAGTCTGCACCGATTCTTGAATGGGCTGTTTGAAGAACTGCAGATGGCTGTAGCTTTGCATGACTTCAGAAATTTCTCCCATCTTGTCAACAATGGGCTTGATTTCTCTATGAGTGGAGAAATCAAGAATACTATGCTGTGGCTTATCAGGCAAGGACAGTAAGCTGCTAGCAGGGCAGGAAGTCAAGAACTCGGTGAATCACCATTGGAAAATCATGCTTACTATTTGGTGGAACGTGTCGGGGGCGGCGGTTTCGACGGTGGCGGTGGGTTCCTTCGGAGGCGAAGGGGCGAAGGACGCGAACCCGAGGTGAGGTGGCCTGAAGTTGCTCTGTGCGCGCCCGGGGGTCCGGAGGTTGCTGAGGCAGGTGGCTGCTCCAGATGGTGTGTTGAGGCTCGAGCCCTGTGCTAGAGCCGAAGGTGGAGGCCTCCAGGATGTCTCCGGGCGGAGTTGCGAGGTGGCGCGGCGGTCCCCGTTGGCTGTGCGGAGGGCACCCGGAGCCGGCCAGATCCAGGGGCGAAGGTGGAGGCCGCGAGGTGGCGTGGCCTAGTGCTCGGGGCGCAAGGCGGAGGTTACCCGAAGGAGCTCTGCACGCGGAGGGCGAGGTTGGTGCTGGCGAAGGCTTACCGACGCCGGTGCCGCTGGGCGATGCTGAAGGGTGCTCCGGAGGTGGGCGGTTGCTCCGAGGCGGAACACCTTCGGAGCGACCTTGGTGCCGACCACGAGGCCCCCTCCGAAGGGTCCAGCCGGCCCACACACCGCCGCACCCCCCAGCGGGAGCCTCCGAAGGTGGCGACGAAGGGGGGCTCCGGAGGCGGAGATGGCGACCTCGAGCTGGCGAAGCGACAGAGGCGGAGGAGGCCCGAAGGTCAGCCGGGGGCCCCGGAGGCGATGGGGATGCGCCGGGCCCCGTGTTGCTCCGGCTTGGTGTGCCAAGGCGCGCGGACCGAGGGCGCGCGAATCGCCGAGGCCGAGCCGGGCGGGCTCGATCGGGCGCGGTGCGGCTGGAGGAGGTGCGGCCGGAGGAGGCACGCGGGTGGAGGCGCTCCGGCGGGTGGAGGGGCTTCGGGTGGCGGCGAGGACTTCCCCGGGCGCGAGGCCTCCCGTGCTTGGTGGCGGAGGGGCCGCGTGGGGGACCTCCGGCGGTGGCTCCGAAGGCGCGGCGGACCGAGGGCGGTGCAAAGTGCCGGCGCCGGCCGGCGGGGAGGGGCTCGGTGTGGACGCGGTGCGGGGAGGAGGCGCGCGGGTGGGCGCCCGGCGGTGGAGGGCCTTGGCGGCGAGACTTCCGAGCGCGAGGCCTCCCGTGCTTGGCGACGGAGGGGCCTCGTGGGGGACCTCCGGCGGGCCGTGCGAGGACCTCTGGAGGAGGTGAAGGGGTTGCGCGAAGGACGTCGCCTGTGCCCTCCGGGTCTTGGGCGAAGGATGGCCGATGGTGCTACGGTCCTTCCGCTTGAGGTGAGATGCACACGCGAGGGCTTCGGGTGACCCGCGAGGGGTGGCGGTGGGGTGCCGAAGGGCCACGCGGGGACCTCCGGAGGCGGCTCCGAAGGCGCTGCGGACCTTCGGGCTAAGGACACATACGCCCCAGCGAGCTTCGTGCGGTGGCCGAAGGTGGGCCGGAGGTGACCTGGGCCTTCGGGCTGAGAGTGAGGTTGTGGCCGAAGGTGCCTGGGTGGGCTTCGGCTGTGTGAGTTGTTGTCTTCAGCTCCTCCCGCTTTGTAGCTTCTTGTTCGGACCCCACGGACGGCGCCAACTGTCGTAGTAAAAAGACTAGACAGATGGGTACGGGGACCCTCCGTACAGCGGAGACCCTGAAAGGGGAGGAGCCAAAGACACAAGTGTGTATTGCTTTGTATGTTCTGTATACAATGGAGAGAATGAGAGAATGAGAGAGAGCCAGCCCCCCTTTCCTTATGCCTTTGGGGGCTTATCTATGGGGGGCAAGAAGGGACATTTACCTTCTTGTCCCCAGAGGCGAGAAAAGACAAGAGGGCATTTATGTACACTGGCCTAAAATACACTATACAAGCTAGGTAAGCCTAAGTACGGTATTCCTGACGGCCCATCGGTATTCCTGATGACCCTAGGGTGCGGGGCACCCCTTGGGGCCCTGCTACGACAACATCCAAATTCCAAAAATGAACAGTGATGTTATAAACAACATCTCATTACTGTTTATAAAGCATATTATTACTGTTCCTTAAAACTAGGGCTGTTACAAACCTACCCCCCTTAAGAGAATCTCGTCCCGAGATTCCGGCAGATTAGAAGTTGGAAAGGAATGAGGCTAAGTAAATCTTTTTTAGAGACACAACATCTGTTGTCTTAATTCCCTTCAAATATACAAAGAAATATTACAACATTTGTTGTTTTGATTGCTTTCAAAGCTTAGCAAAACGAAGATCATACAAAACAACATAGTGTTGTTATTACATCTTCTTTTACATTTTATTTGTTTAACCTTGCCTTTCTTGGTCCACGGGCAATTTTAAACCGAAAAGAGGTGGGGATGCTCAATCCTCATCAAATCTTCGTGCTCCGAGGTGGCTTCGTCTTCCGAGTGATTAGCCCACTGGATTTTCAAGAACTTGACGGTGCGATTTCTTGTCTTGCGTTCCATTTCATCAAGGATACGCACTGTTTGCTCTTGATAGCAAAGATCTAGTGGAAGATCAAGACTCTCATAAGCAGCAGCCTCAGTAAGAACATGATGGCATTTCTTTAATTGAGAAATATGAAAAGTATCATGTACTGCTGAGAGAGAGTCAGGGGTCTAGAGATGTTGAAGAAATTTTCAATGAACCTACGGAAATAATCTGGAAGTCCAAGAAAACTTTGGATGTCAGAAACATTTCGGGGCTGATCCCAGTCTAGTACATCTTGTACCTTGTTTGGATCAACAGTGATACCTCATTCGGATAACACATGTCCCAAGAATGCGACTTGCTTGAGCCAGAAGGCACACTTGCTAAACTTCGCATATAATTGATGTTTGCGAAGTGTTCCGAACACAAGTCTTAAATGTTGTTCATGGTCTTTACCAGACTTGGAATAAATAAAAATGTTGTCAATGAACACGACAACAAACTTATCCAAGAAATCCATGAATACAGAATTCATAAGATTCATGAAATAAGTTGGAGCATTTGTTAGGCCAAAGGACATGACAGTATACTCGTACAACCTGTAACGAGTAGAGAAGGCTGTTTTTGGAATGTCCACAGCTCTAACCTTGATTTGATGACAGCCCGATCACAAATCAATTTTAGAAAAGACTAGGGCTTCAGTCAATTGGTCAATAAATAGATGAGTGACAGGGCAAGTGTCACCACCAATTTGGTTAAGGACGAAAGAGTAGGACAATGAGTGCTGTTAAGAGAGAGGACAAGGAAAGATAACAATGGTGCCATTAAGTGACCACATTCAGTGTGAGAGCCACGTACATGGCCGCACTTAATGCAATATGACTTCTATTAAATTCACAAAGCACTTAGGTGGCAGAGAAGAATGAGGACGACCAAGTCTGGCAAGTAGGACCAGCCAAATTTGGGAATAGATTGGTCAAGGAGGGAGGTCCTGGCCCGCCAGAGAGGTCCTGCGGAAATCTAGAAGAGACCCCGCAGAGGTCAAGGGAGGTCCTGACTGTTAGATCTTTGGAAGGGAGGTCCAATAGTCAAGACTAAATAGAAAGGTAGAGATCTGATAGCTAGGACCTCACAGGGAGATCCTAACGGTCATGATCAACAAAGAGAGGAAGTCCGCGGAGGCAAGGATACACGGGAAGAATTGGAACCAACAGATCTTGATCAAACGGAGGGAGATGACTGGGATATTTAGACCAGCGGAATGCACCAATGGATTAAGTCGTCCGATATGGATCAAATGGACAGCCAATCCATTCCCAAAATAACATCCAAATGATGTTTATGATGATGCTACGGCAGATTTGATCAGCCTTGAAGACTGACCCAGGTGAGTAAATAACATGTGGTGGATGAAGATGATGCATGCTCAAATGGCGTCGAACAGCAAATTGACTACTAACAAAAGAACAGAATGCTCCAGAATAAAATAAAACAGTAGCTGAACTGAAATTAATTAGGAGCATACCAAGAACAACGTCAAGTGCTTCAGCCGCTTCCTCAGCCGTGATCTGGTTCACCCGATCTCGAATTTGAACTGGATCAGTCTTGACAGATGTCTTTGAAGATAGTGTTGAACGAACAACAGCTGGGAAAGGTTGAACAGGAGGCAACCCACGTTTCTTAGCAAAGCACTGGCTTGCGAAATGTCCAGGACGTCCACAATGATAACAGATCACACTAGGCCTGATATTGCTGACAATGGGTGGCTGATTTCCACTAATTTTTTATTGCACGAAAGAATTAGGAGGTCTAGGTACAAAGGTGAGGGGTCGTGGTGGAGCTGGTTGTGGTGTAAGAGCTTGATAAGTCTGGGGCATCCCTCGTTGCCTTGTGAGGCATTTATTAGCATAATGGCTGGGGCGGCCACAATGAAAACAAGTAATTTCCTTGTTTCGTTGATGGCGGCTTATTGGCTTCTCTCCAGGCTGCCCTTGCATACCTTTTTGACTAGAGGTCATTTTGGGGATGGCTGCGTGGAAGATCCGTCGTTGTAGTCCAACTGACTCAGTGTTCATCTGGTGTAGACGATACTACTTGGGACAGTGATCATGTCCTTCGCAGAGAAAACAAGTGACTTTAATAGTCGGACAGCTCACTGGTGGATGGTCTCCATCACAGTTGGGACAATTTGTAGTACACTGGTTGATGTAGTGTCCCTCTTCACCACAGCGTCGATAGACCTTAACCTTGACGATTGTACTTCTTGTCTTCCCAGGTTGAGTGCTCAAAGGAGTACTAGGTTCTGCCATCCTATTGTCACACGGATGATTAGAGGACAGACTAAGGATACACTCAATTGAGTGCGAAAGATGTTTTTGGCAGAAAAAAAAGGAAGTACTAAACTTAGCATGCATAATGATATGAATGCACCACAATTTAACACCAAAAGAAGATGCAAAGGCGTAAAGTCCAGCATAAGATTCAATAAAACAAATCATAGTTTTCTGACATAATTGCTATACATAGGCAATGTGCAATTACTTGGAACCAAAAGAGAGCGAACGGTCAAATAACAAAATATAACTTCTACAAGATAGGGAAAATAAATAGGGTAGATATTATCTATTAATAGCCCCTAAGTTAATCCTAACATCGTAGTACGACAACGTCTTCTCGTCCCTTCGCCATTGCCCTTCTGGGTGAACACTAACATGTCTATTTTGGAAACGAGAGATGAGCAATGGAAAATATTTTGCACAAGTCCAAAGAATGGTGAGGTAAGAATTAGAGGCTAAGATGGGTAAGGAATAAAAGATGTCATACTTAAACTTTCCGAAATTATTTTACTAACTTGAAAATAATTTCTCAGAAGACTACCTAATGCTAACGGCCATGCTATTTCTAACCTACATGCAACATATGCTCTGATACCAACGCTGTGAGAACCCCAGATTATTGGAATTTAAGCCGAATTAAAAATTACACTAAAAGCATAATTAATAATTAAGAACAGTTCGGTCCTTAATTAAAAATCACACTAGAAGCATAAATTTAATAAGGTATAAATCCAATATTCAGGTTCCCGGATATATGTCTTACAATGGTTCCTAGGATCAGTGACCATTGTACATATATCCTTAAACAACATTGCATCACACATACAAGTCATACATTTACATAATTAAACATAAGATTATATAACTTGGTTTCATTCTACAATATAAGTGACTTGGTCACAACAAAAGGTTTAACAGCGGAAGCAAACTAAACGACAAAAACCACCAATGGCCCCATCACCCGCAGGCTATTGCTTGGAGATTAGAAACAGCTTCATTCGTTAGTGTCACCCTGATCGGCGCTAACGAGCATCTCAAACAAATAAATATCTTCACCTGCAACAAGAGGTTATAGCACCTTGAGTACGGAAGGTACTCAGCAAGATTTAAACAAACTAATAAAAGAAAGTGTTTGAAAGAACCTATACAATGGAATAGAATTTGTACATGCATAAGGTTAACAACAGGTAGGCATAATGGTTCAATTTTGCATAAAGCAATACATCTTAACCTACACATGCTAGATTTTAACAAAACGATTTTATAAACAGATTTGAACCAAAAACACTAAGTAATATAATATGTAATTATAAACCACAACAATAATAAAGTGGCTTTCCACCACAACAAAGATATTACATGAATACCCCTTCATGCCGAACCCAAAACCCAAAACATCGGTTTAAAATCAAAATCTATACAGGTGACATCAACTCAAGTGTCGTCCATGACCGTGGACACGGCTATTCGAATAGTTTTAACCCTGCAGGGGTGTACATCTTTACCCACATGACTTAGTCAGCCCGTTGCACTCGGATGCCTCCGAATGATGACACACTTCCTTTGGTATGCCGACCGGAGAAACTAAGATTTGGTATTTTTCAACAAGCTCACATTATTGAGTTGGGCTACCTGTGTGCGACCGATCCTGTTAGTGTAGGCTATACCCCCTACACCAACAGGGCACACATGTTACGCCGGAACATCCAATTCAATAAAAGAAACAAAAGTTGTGCTCCCCCACACATATAATATTGGAATCGGAGCTTTATGAACCCTGATACATTCAGAAGTCCTCGCCCTTAAGAACATATGATATGACATGGTATGAAACCAAACACATGTGGCATATGTTACTGATAAGCAAGCACATATGTCATATGCAATCAACACATATATCCTTATCAACCTGCACCCCAACTCAATAACACCAACCCCTTACTTAACCAAACAACGCCCATACACCGCGTGTGGAAGTACGTTGGGGCTTGAATTGAATAGTCAGAGTTTAGTCCTTAATTGATCTAGACAAGACCACCATATTTCCCAATCTCGTGCACGAAGGCACCATCACTAGCAGCCACTTGTCCAGATCTTATATATGCTTTTAAGGCTGAAATTAAATTTAGTTTTGAAACTTTGAACAAGAAATCAAAGATTGAATTTAGTTCACAAAACAGATCAAAAGTATTTTATTTTCCCATGGTTGACAAGATAAGCTTGTCAACCAACTAACGTTGTACTGACTGCGAAGCTAAGCACAAGCTACAAGAGAAATTAACAGAATAAGGATACTATCTTAAGGCATAAGTTTATGAATTTAATTCAGGGTGAGCCAAAATTATTGGTATGTAGCTAGCTACTCACAGATCACAAATACTTTAGAAAATAGCATGCACAGTATCACTGTAAATTTGAAAATCTAAAGTATTGAAATCTGGGTTCAATATGATGCAAAGAGGATGCTTGCCTTGGTAATAATACACCTCTTGTTCAGGTTCTTGTTGCCCAACAAAAGATTTAACCACTTCAGAAGAACCAGAATCTAAAATACAAAAATCCAATGAACAACAAGAATCGGCAGGGAACAAAATATAAAAAGAGAATGCATGATCAATGTCTTAATGCATACCTAACAACATGCTTAAGCTACATCTAACTTAATAAGGATAATAATCCATATTTATTCTTGTAGACACTAATGGTCAAGAGTTAAGGTTCGGTTTAGAGCTACAGTTTCAGAATTTGGGAAACACTGAAAATAGACAGATTTCAAAAGCAAAGCTTGCTACTTAATTATATTATGAACAAATAACATTTCTGTTTAGGTTATAGCTAAATAAGTAAAACTAAAAGTTTAACTTATCATTAATATTAGTTAATGCTAATTATCAAATTTGAGGTTTAATCTGGATCTATAGTTTCAGATTTTGGAAAACTGAAAATGGGACAGATTACAAAAGAATGGTGGTTTGAGCTATAGATGCACAAATAAAATTCTTTGCTTAAGCTGAGAGTATTCCTAACTAATACAAGGACCTAACTTATCATTTAATCACTAAGTGACAAGAATCAAAAAAGCGTCCTACTTTAATTTGGAAATTTAAACTAGTCTCCCTCTCGGTTTCCCTTGTATTGTGAGCTTTCCTTCTCTTAGCTTGCGCGAATTTGTTCGATGCACTTGATGCTTCTTTTTATGCCAATGTAACCCTTGTTGCCATGTCACCATATGTCTTTCTTGACCGCCCGCATGTGCTAGGGTTTTATCCTCGAGAGCACGCTCCTCTCGTTGGCCACATGGGTTTCTTCTCCTTGTTGGCCGCATGTGTTTCTCCTCCATGAATTTGTTCCCGGCCTCCTCTCCTCCCTCTCGGTTCCAAAGTCTTTAAATTTGTCAAACCTGAGAATGCACCAAGTATTGCTTTAGGTAGTAGCCAATTCTCATTGGCAACAAAAGGAAATTCATTAAGAAACAAATGCACCTGTTGTTTGAGAAGTTTAGCTCCTGCTTCACGAATAACCTCATAAGTAGTAGGGATATCCTCATCACAATTAGTGTGCCTTTAAACCCACAAGGCAACCAACCGAACCGCCAAGCTATTCGTCAAACCCGAAGTACATCTCACCGAAGTGAGGCCCTTGGGGCTCACCTTCTTCCTCTGCAACAAATATCATTAAGCAAAGCAAATGAGTACAATAATGTACTCGCAAGACTGACGTGTGGACTAGCAGACCTATACATATGCTACATGCAACCTTATTTGAGTGGAGGCAGTATGACTCATTTTTAGCATAAAGCAATCTTTATTTGCAATAATGTAATAGATTGAAGACAATTTGTAAAATTTCGCTTTTAAGTGTTGAAATAATAACGAGAAACAATAAGTAGCAAAAGTAACCACCTAGAGGTGACCAACCCAATAGTCACCATAACATAGCACGAATCCCTGATTCGTACCACCCATCAAGTTTTAATTAAAATGTTGTAGTCTAACTCTCGAAAAAGACCTCCGCAAGCGTGTCCATAACATAGGACAAGGCTATTCGAATAGATCAAAACCCTGCAGGGGTGTACCAATGTACCCACACTTCAGACTGCCTTTCCACCGGCCACGGTTAGCATACTTCCTTTGGTATGCAGGCACGGCTAAGTCTAACAAGACATTTCCAATATTGTATATCAACTACGAGCCGCTCATATGGCCAGAAAACCATACGCTTACATTGTAAAGCCGTAAAGACAACTACCCCTCGGGGTAAAGCTTTACGGACAACTACAATGCTCCCAGCACACAACCATCTCATTTTACCACAACACAACACACACACGCCTACCTGCGACTCGTAGCCAATACACGCCAAAGTACTAAGTCAAGAGAGGTCCCATACCCTCTAGTATGGTTAGCATGCAAGAATGCTTGGTTTAGTGTAACAAGATGTTCGGTCCTTGCTGACTCGGGCACTATTCCAGTCACACCCAAAATCACACCAACATACCAATGTGCCCAAGTCCAAATCATTTTGTTTTCATTTTTAGTTTTACAATTAAATGTAGCAAAATGCTGAATCATAAAGTTGTAATAATTTGTGTGATCAAGGTTCTTGACTAAGTCGACAACCGCCTATTTCTACTGGTAGCTAAGCATGACTAAGCATTTTAACTCATAAACTACTAAGTGACAAGAGTTCATCCAACGAACTCTGAATCACAGCAAGATAACCCTAGGCTTAGTAGTAGAGATTGAAACATTTGTCTACAGATAATGAATCTAATAGGTCAACTAATCGACAATAGTTTGAAACAAGATAGCGATGTATACGTAGAATTTTGCAAACAACATATTAGATTTCGAAAATAAAGGGATTAACATGGTCAAACTGCTTGCCATGCTGGAGATGCTCAACCTGTTGTAGAGGACCACTCTCGATAATACCGGAATCATCGCAATCTATCGATCGAGCAAAAGAACAAATAAGAAAGAATAACACCGATAATAACCTAAAAGTTCAATTTCATCTATCATGCACAAAATTCATACAGCAGGTAGAGAATGATTTTAGAAAAATTTAGAAACAGAAATCATTTTATTTGGAGTTTAGAAGAATTTTCTAAGAATTTTCCAAGTTAAAAAAATACATAAAAACACCATTAAATTAATTACCAAAATTTCATGAACAGAGACATACTTAAAATTATTCTAGTAAAAAGTACATTAAAAATGAAAATTAACAAAACTGGTTTCATTCGATTTGGAGCAGAATTGAATTAGTTATGGATTTTCTAAGTTAAAGGAATTAACAGTGCAAAAGTAATTCAATTCGAAAATTCTAAAAGTATCAAATCCTTTTCCTACCGGCGCTCAGCTGACCCACGGTCACTAACCGGTGGGACCGAGCGAAGCGCGACCGTGTCGACCGACCCACCGCCGGCGCATACGTGGCGTATTATATGAATACGTCTTTGGTTTACTAAAAGCGTAACCCTAACCTAAACGTACAGAAAAATACGTCTCCTTTAAGAGAAAGCGTATTTTCAAACTTTACACATATACTTAATCGGCAACATGGGCCCACATGTCAACGACTCAGAATATTTTTAAACGGCTAGATTTAAATTTCTAAACATGTTTAAGCCAGGGGGGTCCACATGTCAATGATACAGTTTAAAAGAAGATTAGTACTAATGAGGGGTTATACCCTAAAGCTGCCGGCGGCTCGTCGGAGGTCCCGTGCGCGAGCGCTGCGGTGAGGAGAGTGATCCGGCAAAGGAGAGGCGCTCTGGGCTTGGGAGTGGTTCCTCTAGGTGCGCAGCAACCTCACGAGTATGGTGGTGACGAAGTGGGGTCCGATGGTCGCCGGAGTCGGGCTCGCGATGGCCGAAGGCGGAGACGATGAAGAGGTTCTCGAGTAGGAGGGGCTACGGGCATCGAGAAGCTTCGGGAAGGAGCGCCTAGAGATCGCCTTGGCTCCAGGAACACAACGCCCAAGATAACGCCGCCGAAGGAGGTCCGAGGCGGCCGGAATCGACACGGCGGCGAGTCACCGTGACCGGGGAAGAAACGGTCGCACTCCCTCGGCGATGCACCAAAAGCAAAAACAAAACCACCGTTAAACTCAGTGGAGCAATGTGATCATAAGGGACCAAACGCCGAGGTTAGAAACTCACTGGAACGCCGAAAAGCTACAAGGGCCGTGGCTGCCGGAGTCGAAGACGAAGAAGTGTCCCCGACGATTCAGCACACGCCACTGATTTGGGCTGGACAAAACGGAGGCGGCGTAACAAGGAAGTCGGAGGTGGATTTGCGGAAACTCGAGCGGCAGTGAGGTGGTGGCGCTGCCCTCGGCTTCTTCTCCGGCCGAAACTAAGTAATGGGCGGAGAAAGCACGAGAAAGCAAGGGGGGAAAAGTGGGTGAGCTCAGGGGTTTCATGGGGTCACGACGATGCCTCACAGCTGGACACGAGGGCAACAAGGTGGCAGCGACGAGGTACGTGGCACGCATGCGCGAACGCCGATGCGCTCGGCGCGACGGAGAAGACGAGGGCGAGCCCGACAGGTGGGTCCCGCCCGTCAGTGGCAGCCAGAAAGGTGGCGCGGTGAAGAGGTTGAGTCAGAGTCCGACTCGGGTTCGGGCGCGGCAGTTAGTTGGTTTGACTCAAACAATAAGATGCCGTTCGTTAGATCTTGATTGGACGGTTGAGATCCAATGGTGTGTTTGGACCGTCCGATCAGTCCGGGGGCGTGCGGGCCGTGCGATTTGCATCGAACGGTGGTTAGCGATTGGACTCGGGCGGTGCTGTTAGGCGGTGCGGTCGAGCCGAGTGATGCGGTCGGACTCGAGTCGGAGTTGGGTTCGAGTCCGATGAATAGTGAGAAGATTGACTGAGATTAAAATTAGTTTCCCAACTTTGACCAGAGTCTTAAAAATAGAAATAAAATTCCTAAAATTCTAAATTTAATCAGACGTGTTCCTGGGACACCCTAGTATTCATAAAAATTATTAAACTCACTTTTAATATTATAATTTGTATAATATAAATTCAAACTTAGTCTAGGTCATTAAATGGTGTTTGAATTTTCTAAGGATTGTAAGTAGTTCCAAAAATTTTAGAAAAAATATAATTATTCAGGATAAATATTATAAGATTTGAATAAATTGTTTCCAGAAGATGATCACAAGTTTTTGTCTCAGTTTTATTTTTGGAGTTATGATTTGAGTTGTATGTTCTAATTGATTTCAAAAATTTCAAAAACAAATAATCAAGCAAAAGCTCTAGGAAATCAAAACATGTTCAAAAGTTTTAAATTCTTCTCAATTTCACACATTTGAAATACAAACCTGAGATTCGGATGTTACAAATCTCCCCCCCCCCCTTACAAGAATCTCGACCCGAGATTCCGTTCACTAGGAAAAGAAAGATGGGTAGTCCGCACGAAGGCGATCTTCCCGCTCCCAAGTTGCCTCATCTTCGGAATGATTCGACCACTGAACCTTAAGGAACTTGATGACACAGTTCCTTGTTCTTCGTTCAGATTCTTCAAGAATACGAACAGGGCGTTCGCGGTAGGTCAAATCTTCTTGCACATCGAGATTTTCCAACGAAGTTTCCTCGGTCGGAATACGGAGGCACTTCCTCAAATGGGACACATGGAATACATCATGCACCCCTTCAAGTGTAGCTGGCAACTCCAACTTGTACGCAACAGCTCCCACTTTCTTGATGATACGATAAGGCCCAACATATCGAGGAGCCAACTTGCCCTTGATGCCGAAACGCTGATGGCCCTTCAAAGGTGAGACTTTGAGATAAACAAAGTCTTTGGGCTCAAAACTCAACTCACGGTGACGACGGTCTGCATAGCTCTTCTGCCTGGACTGGGCCGTGCGCAAATGCTCGCGAATCAGCTGAACCTGGCTTTCGGCTTCATTGATCGAATCTGGGCCGAAAAACTGTCTCTTCCCTGTTTCCGACCAGTTCAATAGGGTTTTGCAGCTTCTCCCATACAAGGCCTCAAAAGGTGCCATGCCGAGACTAGCCTGAAGGCTGTTGTTGTAGGAGAATTCGGCATACGGTAGGCACTTCTCCCACTTCTTTCATAGGAAAGAATACAAGCACGGAGCATATCTTCCAAGACCTGGTTGACTCGCTCCGTCTGTCCATCAGTTCGAGGATGGAAGGCTGTGCTAAAAGTAAGACGAGTCCCCATAGCCTCCTGTAGACTATGCCAGAACTTGGTGGTAAAGAGCGCACCACGATCAGAAACAATCGTCTTTGGCACACTATGGAGGCTTACGATCCTCGAAACATAGAGCTCGGCCAAGGGTCCCACACGAAGCTGAGTCTTTACAGGAAGGAAATGTGCCACTTTAGTCAGCCTATCAACCACGACCCAAATGGCATCGTTCCCTTTGCACGAGCGAGGCAGGCCGGTGATGAAATCCATGCCCACAGAATCTCACTTCCACTCAAGCACTGGTAAAGGCTAAAGAAGGCCTGTTGGACGCTGATGCTCGGCCTTAACCCAACAGCACACGTCGCACTCGACAACGAACTTGGCAATCTCGAGCTTCATTCGGGTCCACCAGAACCTCTGACGAAGATCTTGGTACATTTTGGTGGCCCTGGGATGAATGGACAAAGGGGAATCGTGGGCTTCGCGGGGAATCAAATCCCGCAATTCCACGACTTTTGGGACCACAAGGCGTTGTCCAAACCACACAGCACCATGCTCATCTTCTGAGAAACACTTGGCTGTCCCATCCTTAATGTTCTGCTTGATTTGACTCACACCATCATCTGACTGTTGCGCAGCTTTGATTTGGTCCACCAAGGTTGGTTGCACAACCAAGGCAGCAAGAGAACCATGCTCAACCAAATCCAAAGTGAGCCGCTGAAATTCTTCAAGAAGGGCAGGCTGCTGCTCTTGGAGCATTAGAGTATTGCAATGCACCTTTCGACTTAGTGCATCGGAAACAACATTGGCCTTGCCCGGATGGTACTTGTCGGGACCCCAGGTATGCAACCCCAGGACCCTCTGTGCATTCTGAACTAGTCCCAGATCAGTAGCTAGCTCGCACAGTTACAACATCGGTGTAGTCACAACCATACAACAAAATGACGATGAAGTGGACAAATTAATATTAAAGGTACTAAAAGGGACCTTATGGTCAAGTCTTACAGAGTGCGCCACACAGGGCTTAGCAACAAAATATAACTTGCAGCAGAAACATAACATCTCGTGGTGGCCACACGACATGCCCACAGGCAATCGAGTGGAGGACGCGACCAAGTTCGCAAAGTCTTCAGGATACTCCTCTTCATAAAACTCTGAGTTTCCGGGTTCTTCTGTGGGGATTTAACACACAGGGCGTAAGCCGTGAGTACTTTGAATGTACTCAGCAAGTCATAGGGAAATGTATGCAATTAATATTCATGCGAGGCTAGACAAAGACAGCTTTATGGCTATTTTCCGGAAAGCAATGTTGACAGTAAATAAAATAAGTAGATTGAAAACACAATTTAAAATATTAGTACATAAGTAATTCAGTTCTTTGAAACAACTAGAGATCAACCCAACCTTTCCATCCAAACCATCAATTCCACCATTTTAAAGAAAACATCTACCCCTTGCGTGAAATCTCCGGGCATGTCCATAACCGGGGACACGGCTATTCGAATAGTTTTTATACACTCTACAGAGGTTGTACAGCTTTACCCACTGTGATATCCTGATTTTCAGAATCGGGATGCTAATATTTAATTTAGCGATCTAATAAATATTTGGCAATGTTTTAAAATTTTCACATGTTTAATTAAAATGTTGCTTCTTAAAATCAAATCGAATTGAAAGTCTGCATTTAAATTGAATTACTTTGTTTCTTGTTTTCGCATGCGTTTCAAAAATCATGATGCGTGCGTTAGTACTGCCTCTCTTTTTAGTCCGACCGACCGCAGGCGAGACATGTGTGTGTCTATACTCTTCCCCAACTTCTCTCCTCGCAATCACCACCAAAAATCAAGAATCCGACAACGCATGTTATACCGTTGCGTTTGTTGTCTCGCGAGCGTTTCATTTTAGCGGTTAGTTCACGCATACGAGATCGTTTGAACGAATTGGAAAAATAAAAATAAATGCTCTGCCATTTCTTTCCTTTATCCCAGCCGAATCACCAAGCCACTCATTTTCTTAAGCATTCACATTGCCATTCTCTCCCAACAATCAAATCTATGCACAACCTTTTCTTCTCCCCTAAACCAAAAAGCCTCTGCCATCTTTATTTTCTTTATTCATTTCCACTGCCAACTCCAACATCTATTTGTTTAATCATCAAACAAAGACACACAACCATCTCAACTCAATGCCCTGCCCATTTCTTAAAGTCTAGCCGAACACAGCAAGTGCAAAGCCCCCACTGCCATTTCTTTACCCCAAACCGAACCACCTCTTTTCCCACTGCCACTTCTTTCCACAACTACCAAAGCCTTTCCCCATCCATTCGCCCCCCCCAAAACCGAGCTGCACAGTGCACAGGCCATTCTTCTCTCCATGAACACAAAAGCAAAGTTCTTCCATTCTCTCCTCTAAATCCCATCCAAGAACCATCATGCTTTGCATGTCATACCACCGTGTTCCCCATCGCATAAGCTTTCCATTTATGCAAGATTTGTTTGCATGCATGGTCGATTGAGTGATTTGGAGAATAGAAGAGAGGAGGAGGCAGTGAGCTTGTGGCCATGGTGGCACTTGGAGCACTAGTCGACGCGCGGCGTGTTCTGGGCTGCGGGCACATGTTGTGGCCCGTGTGCTGAGGCATCTGCGCGCAAAGACAAGCTAGCAGCGCGCGCGCACAACATGTATGCATGCAAAGACAGAGCGGCGGCGTAGGCGGCGCGTAGGCGGCGAGTGGTCGGCGCCAGCGTCGCGGCGACGGCGAGGCGCGGCGCAAGGCGGTCGAGAGTAGCAGCGGCGTGGCGGCCCGAGCCGAGGCGGCGACGGCGGCGGCGATGGCACGGCGAGCAAGGCGATGTGGGCGCTGCGAAGCCATGCATGTGGCACGGTGTGGTGCTACCGCTCGAGGAGGCCGTGGTGCGGCGGTGGCGCGAGGCGGGGCGTGCATGCAGGCAACCCGGCGCGGCGCATGCATGTCGAGCTCGGCACACCGGCATGCGCGCGACCTAGACGCCGTGGCGCACTGGTCGCGGCCGAGCGAGCCGAGGGTCATGCTAAGTATCTTTAGTTGTTTGCGTGCATGAGTTAGTTCGACAGTGAGATAGTATATGTTTAGATGGTTGACTCTGCGAGTGTTTTAGTTTGCTTGATAGCTTTGCTTTAGCAAGTTAATTAGGAGCATTGTTAATTAGTGGATTATTGCATGGCAGCACTAGAATTGTGTGCAACATTGTAGTCGTATCATATGTGTGAGTGCATGGCTACATGTAATTGAATATGGGCATGATCTTCTAGTCGTTGAGCCTTGGAGCAAGAAGCAGAGTGGTTAGTGATTTGTTTCGTCTGCATGTAGCAGCGTTAGTTACTTGTAGTGGCCTAGTAGTGGCCGAGTCCTTGCTAGTAGAAGTGCTAGATATAGTTTGCATATTAGTAGTGGTCAGTTTGCATGTAGGCTAGTACTTAGTCAGCCGGGCTAGTAGGAGCATGTTTGAGTGCATGTGGCGAACGCGGATGCGGACGAGCTCGGCAACGACTAAGGCGGACGCGGAAACGGCGATGACTACGGTGGACACAGACGAGTGGCCGAGAAGACGACATCCGGAGGTTCGTTAAAATTTGTTACCGCATTACAATATTAGTTGTGCATGTTGCATATTAGTCATGAGCATAGCATCTATTTATGCATATTTATTTGTAAAAATTATTTGGTAGGTTAAGACCGGTGTAACTCTTCGGTTAGGACTTATTTGTGCGTAGGCGGGATTATGTGATAAAATATTGTGGATGCGAATGATTAGATTGTTGTAGCGAATTTGTGTATTGTTGCTCGATGAATGACGGATTAAGTATATTATTGGATTGTTAATCGGATAATATTATTTTGAGAGACATGGAAAATTTGTGGTAATCTTTGGAGGATAAATTAATTGGAGGTTTTTCTCACATTGGATTAGTAATTTTTGGAGTTAGGACGCATAAGGATTTTACGATCTATTACTTGATGGATAGCTTTTGTGATGATATGTATTGAGATATGGAGATTGAATCAGGGATTTATTTAATCATGAGCAAATGTATCGGATAATTTTAGCATTAGTGTGTAAGTCACTTGTGCTAGAATTTGGAGATGGTAGGAATGGATTATTCGATTTTAGATAACTAATTGGATTGCGTTGTAATTAGTAGATAAATCCTATGTGCCGAGTCGATGCAATTGTACTCTCTTTTGGATTAGTAGCTAAATGATTATTAGTCGATTGTAGAGACGCATATGTGATTGGATTGGTAGATGTCGTTCACAACTAAGTTCGGTGGTATGGATATAAGTTGATCGATTAGTGAGCAATTAGATGTTGGATGTGTTCTTAAATTGTAAAGATCATTAGGTATCGGTTTGTCAATTAAACCTTGATCGGTGGAAAATTGAGTGTATGCGATTGTGATTTGCCGAGGCGAGACTAGTAGAGTTAGATAGTTAGCATTAGCTTAAATAGTATATCGAAGAACGATCGATGGATTCAATCATGGTCATATGCCTATGAGTCGGTGGATTTCGTGTAATTATCGGATAGGTTGTATATTTGGAAGATCGTGAGTTCGGGCATCACTCGATGGATTGAATACCTTGATAATGTCCTAGTGGAGATTAGTATGGGATTTAGATCAAGATATGAGAATATGATTGGAGAGAGTTATGCATGTGATTGGATTCAACACCGGAGAATCGGTTAAGTATATGCTTATGAGAAGATTAGATTGTCGGTAGATGTTTTCCTTTATAAAATAAATGGAAAAGAAAATAAAATACAAGGGCCCTATCTGTCATTGACAAAGGCTAGGGAAGCCCGTGTATAAAAAGGATTTAATTCCATTTAAAATGCAGAAAAGAATTATTTTTACACAAGAAATTGAATTAACTTTGAAAATTCTTAGAAAATTCATATGAACTCCAAATGAGATGAATCCAATTGGGTTGTCCATAAAATATTATTCTATATTTAACCATGTAGTTTTTATCTCCACTAGAATTCTGCAAATTTTCACAAAATAATTAAATTCGGGTGAATAAGAATGTAACATTGATTTTCAAAGACTTTAAAAACTGATTTTCAAATTGCTATAACTTTCACATATTAACTCTAAATGAAATAATTCTTTCACCTAAATTCATATAAAATCATTATATAGCTACTTTAGAAAATTCATGAATTTTTGAGCACTTTGAATTTTACAACTTTTGTCGATGTTTATTCGATATCGCCTTTCTATATATTCCGAGTTGCCGGGAGTAAGAGAGTACGTAACCGAGAGTGAGAAAGTGAACTCCCAGCAAGGCAAGCATCCTTTGAACTTTCTTTTTGCATCATATTTGATCCCAGTTTTGTTAGGATAGATGCAATCATAATTGCTTGCATGCTTATTTTATTATGTCGCTATTTTTGTTATGTGTAGTTTAGTTCTATCCTAATTCATTGAGGTTATCCTTGAATTATTCCAGCACCACATGCTTAAGATAGTATGTATGAATTTATATTGTTCGGGTTGCTTAGCCATGCAAGTCTAGAACCGGTAGCGAATTGTCGGGAATAACCCGACAATTGTGGGATAAACACAACTTTCATTATATACTATTATTTTAGACCTTTATATCTGTTTTATGAGTTAAATTTTGTCATTTTAAATGAGCTTTTGGTCTGGCCAAGTGTTGGTTAGTGATGGTGCTTTGTGCACGAGCCTTGGGTAAGTGGTGGACTTGTCTGGACGATTAAGGACCGAACTTTTGGTACCTACGGTTCAAGCAACACTCGTGCTATCACACGCGGTATATGGGTGCCGTATGGTCAAGTAGGGGGAGGGTTTTGTTGTGTTGAGTCCCACGGTGGTGAAATTGTAAGGGCATGGGACCGAGAAATCCTATGTTTCCTTTTGGGCCGATAGGGCATAGAGACCGTAACGTCTTATGTTTCCTAGGAGCCCTGGGTTGAGGGACTTAGCCCAATGAGATCTTCTTGCTAAAAACGACCATATCTTGATTTACAGTACCGCATACCATAGGAAGTATGCTATATTCGGAGGCATCTGGAGGCTTACGGGCTAATCAAGTCGTGTGGGTAAAGTAGTACACCCCTGCAGGGTATAAATCTATTCGAATAGCCGTGTCCACGGTTATGGACGACCGCTTGAAATTGTGACTACTTATTGTTAGACTTGGAATTAAAATTGTGGTTATAACTTGGTATCGACATGGATGGATGTTCATGCTTGTTGTTGTATCAAAGTGGACAACCACTTTGCTATCTGTATGATTTATTTCTTATTCAGCTCATTGCTTATTCACATGCTTTACTCCTACTTCAAATCTGATTTTGAAATGGCACTTGAAAAACTAGTATGTGTAGGTTGTACCTTGTTGTGTCTCTTTTACAAAACTAAGCCAATATGAGCCACCCCTTGGAATAGCCTTATGCATAACTAATTTTTATTTGTGTAAGACTTGCGAGTACTCTTTGGTACTCAGCCAGATGTTTGCTGGCTCTTACAGGTGAGGAAGATATCAAGACCGACGAGCTTGTCAGTGTCGATTTAGGAGACACTGATGAGTAGTGCTATCATTTAACTCCCAGTTGGTTGCCGATGGGTTATGGGGCATACCACTGTTGGTATTTCGGTTTATTTACTTGCTTCCTCTATGAACTTGTTTAATTTGGCCGGTCGGCCACTTGTGTTAGTTGTAACCTTGGAACTATGATGTATGACTTTGTACTATTTATGTATGAGCCTTGTATGGATGTGATCGACATTGTATGAGAGTATGAATATGTTGGTCGCTGATCTTGGGAGCCAACATAAGTCATGCTCGCTGTTCATGGCTTTCTATTTAACTCGCTAAGTGTAGTGCTTGACTTGTTGGAGAAGCGACAATCATGTAGTGCTCACAGAGGAGCGGCGCGCATGATCGTCGGGGCTCTAGATTGTAGTTAAGCCTCTCATTTGGACTGAGTTAAGTTGGAATCCATTTACTAGAGGTCCAGAGTTATGTCCTTAAGGCCATACTTAGTCTCGGTCTTGTGGAGATAACCCGGGGTCCCTACACCCACAAGAGATAATCATCTTATACTGTCAGGCGTTTCACGCTTCCGAAGGCGTGTGACTAAGAGATTATCACAAGGCCGTTACAAAGCTTTGTTTTGACTCGGTTTTGTTCGCTAAGGATTCACTTCTAACGAGTCTATCACTCGCCAGATTCATGCCCCCTCTTGCGTCATTCTCAACCAAAACAAAACTGACTCAAAGCATTGGTAATTAGTTGGCCAGGTCCACCCCATCCTGGACATGTGGTTGCACGATGTGACCCAGATCAATGGTTCAAGGTTAAGTCCTTAGTTGGCTGCTTAGGCGAGACTAATCCACGTCCCAATGTGCGTTATGGCACCCACACTTACCACCATCCACTCGCCCGAGCATAAAACATTTTCGGTTCAACCCGGCCAAAGACCACCCTAGCCTTGGCACAACATCTTTTAGCAACAGTGGCTGCGCCACGATTTCATAATTCATTTAATCACGTTTATTAATATAAGCATGTGATCATGAGTCCCGATGTATAACTATAGCAGGGCTAAGCATAATACGATACCCGAGTTGGTAATATATCAACGTCCAACTAAAATAAACCCTCCTATGGTGTCCAAGGGTTCATGTCATTCAAGGATACATGTCGATAGCAATTTATCAATGAGGCATACATTGATTCGGTAATTATCTACTCCCGAAACAATTTTTATATAAAACTAGCGATGCATGTATATATAAAACAATATATTTTTATAAAGATGGGTTCAATATGATCAAAGGTCTATGACTTGCCTTCGTTTAAGAGTTGAGGTGATTCGGTCGTCGGATCCGAGAAATCTTCCGAAAAGCTGGTTTCTACACGTGCGGAAAGAGCAAAATAAATAAAATAACTCCAAATAAATACCAAATTAGCACTAACAGCAAGAGGGGGATTTTACATGAAATTAGAAATTTGAATCACTCGAATCGGAGTTCGAACGAAGAAGTTATGGCCTTCCGAAGTTTGGAAAACACATAAAATGAAGAAAATTGGATTTTCCTCATTTTCTGATTTATTTTTCCAAAGGAAATTCGGATTATTGCGCCAGCTGACGTCAGCGAGGGGGTTTTAATTTTCCAACTGAATCATTTTTCAATGGGAAAATCAGAAAAAGCCACGTTGGCTACCACGTCGGACCCGAGCGGCGACGCTCGGGGCCCGATGGCTCGCTGGCGTTTGGTTGGACGACGACCGGCGGCGAGGGCACCAGTGCGAAGAGGAGCTTGCAGTGAGCTTGTTGCTCACCGGCTTGACGACGCGGCGCGAAGAGGCGGCCGGCAACGGAGAAGAAGGCGGCGGCGGGGAGAAGGCTACGGCGGCGACAGTGCTCCGGGGGCGGTCCGGGGACGGGGAGGCGCGCACAGGAGAGGCGATGCGCTGGCGATGCCGGAGGAGCCCTGGCGGCGGCGCAATCGGCGGGCGAGGGAGGAGGGGAGAGATGGGGGAAACAGAAGAGGGAAAGGAGGCGGTCCCGGGGCTTGCTTAAATAGGCCTGGGGGGGCCCGGACGGTGGAGCACGGCGGAGGCGAAGCCGTGAGGGGGGGAGGTCCGACGAGGACGCGTGCGGTGCTTGGAGAGGACAGGTCACAGGAGCATGCGCGGGGCGGCAATGAGTGCGGCGGAGCACGCCGCACTCGATGCGCTTGTCAGGGAGGCCGGGATGGGCCAGAGGCGCCGGCGCCAAACACGTGCACGCGCGCACGACGCGGCAGAGAGAAGGGGGGTCCAGAGGTGGAAGAAGGGCACGGAGACGAAGGGTGCGGGCCGTCCGATCCAGATCGGACGGTCAAGGGTGGAGGGAGGCGTGGCGGAGGCGGAGCCGTCCGATTGCGATCGGACGGTCGGGGGAGGGAAGGGGTGCGGCTGTGGGCGGAGCGGGCTGGCGCGATGCGGGCCGAGGAGGTGGGCCGAGGAAGAAATTCGGCCCACGAGCCGAAAAGAAATTTTAAATAGATATCCGATTAAAGCAAAAAGACTTTTAGAAAATAGTTAATAGAGTCTAAAAATTCTAGAAAAATTCACAGAAGTCCCTTGAATTAATTAGAACTTAATAAAAATACTTTTAGCTATATTTAGTTTTTAATTTTTGCAAACAAAATAGATTTTCGCTTCAAACAAAAAGGAAAAGCCTAATTAAAATCCAAAAAATGCAGTAAAGGCTTAAAATCGAAATAAAATCCAGGAAACTCCAATAATCTAACTTTTAAATTTAATTGAAGTTGGATTAATTCCATTTAAATGGTTTTTGATTTCTAAATTTCAAATTTAAGCTTTTGCAACTTAAACCAAAATGGTTACTTTTAAAACTTTTTGAAAATTCAAAAACTCGCAAATTAGGGATGTTACAGTACTGAATGCCCATATCATAATCCTTGATCAATTGCAACCACCTTCTTGAGAGGTGAAACCTTCAGATACACATGATCTCCTAGTGCAAAAGCTAATTCCCGACGACGGTTGTCAGCATAGCTCTTTTGCCTAGTCTAAGCTGTTCTTAGCTTCTCTCTGATTGCCCGAACTTGATCTTCAGCTTCCTTCAGGATATAAGGTCCAAGTACTTGTCCCTCTCCTGTTTCAGTCCAATACAAGGGTGTTCTGCACTTTCTCCCGTAAAGGGCTTCAAACGGGGACATTTGTAGACTGGATTGATGACTGTTGTTGTAGGAAAACTCTGCATAAGGTAGCACCTGATCCCAACTGGTTTGGTTCTCTAGAGCGCAGGCTCTTAACATATCTTCTAGTATTTGATTCACTCTTTCTGTCTGTCCATCTGTGTGAGGATGGTAGGCTGTACTGAAATTCAAATTAGTGCCCAAAACACTGTGCAACTTCTGCCAAAATCTTGAGGTGAATTGGGATCCTCTGTCCGACACAATCTTCTTTGGCACTCCATGCTGGCATACTATCTTTGCCATGTACAATTCTGCAAGTCTGTCTCCTGAGTAGGTGGTCTTGACTGGGATAAAGTGGGCAACTTTTGTCAGGCGATCTACAATTACCCAAATAGAATCATATCCAGCTCTTGTTCTTGGCAGGCCGGTGATGAAGTCCATGCCAATTACTTCCCATTTCCATTCCGGGATCTGCAAGGGTTGTAAGAGTCCAGCTGGTCTTTGGTGCTCAGCTTTAACTCGCTGGCAAACATCACACTATGCTATGTATTCAGCGATTTCTCGCTTCATACTAGGCCACCAGTACATTTCCTTAAGATCTTGATACATTTTAGCACTTCCAGGGTGAATGGAATACAAGGTTTCGTGAGCTTCCTTGAGTATCAACTGCTTGAGCTCCTTTTGGTCCGGTACACAGATACGCTTATCGAACCAAATAGTTCCTTTTTCATCTTCTGAAAATCTTAGGGATTTACCCTTCTTCATATTACTCTTGATCTCTTTGATATCTGCATCTTCGATCTGGGCTTCCATGATCTGACTCTGTAGAGTTGGTTGCACTTCCAATGCAGCCAGATACCCTTCTTCAACTAATTCCAGCTTGAGCTTCTGGAACTCTTCATGTAGACCATCAGCGTATTGCAATAGACCTTTATACTTAGGGCATCTGCTACAACATTAGCTTTGCCGGGGTAGTAATGGATTCTAACGTTGTAATCCTTGATTAGTTCTAACCATCTTCTTTGCCTCATATTGAGATTAGCTTGGGTGAAAATGTACTTCAAGCTCTTATGGTCAGTGTAGACTTCACAGCGATTACCGATGAGGTAATGACGCCATATCTTTAAAGCATGCACTACTGCGGCCAATTCTAGGTCATGGGTGGGGTAATTTACTTCATGAGGCCTCAACTGGCGTGAAGCATAAGCTACTTCCTTTCCTGCATCAGGACACAACCGAGACCTTGTCGCGATGCATCACAGTAAATCTCAAAATCCTTTCGGACATCTGGCAAAACCAACACGGGGGCGGTGGTCAGACGCTTCTTCAATTCTTGAAAACTCTGCTCACATTCTGGTGTCCAAGCAAACTTCTTTTCCTTCTACAACAACTACGTGAGGGGTCTTGCTATCTTGGAGAAACCTTCTATAAACCGGCGGTAATATCCTGCCATACCAAGGAAACCTCTGATCTAAGGTACTGACTTGGGTGACTCCCAATTGAGCACATCCTTGACTTTACTGGGGTTGACAGCGACTCCTTCTGCAGACATGACATATCCCAGAAAAGTAACTTCTTTCATCCAAAACTCACACTTGCTGAATTTGTCATAGAGTTGATGATCTCTAAGCCTAGTCAGAATCAAGCGAAGGTGCTCTTCATGCTCTTCTTCACTCTTGGAATATACTAGAATGTCATCAATGAAGACTATGACGAACTTATCCAAATACTCCATGAATACTTTATTCATCAAGTTCATAAAGTATGCAGGGGCATTGGTCAATCCAAAAGACATGACCATGAACTCATAAAGTCCATTCAGGTTGAGAAAGTTGTCTTAAGTATATCCTCTTGACGAATCTTCAACTGATGGTATCCTAACCTTGAATCTATCTTGGAGAACACTCCGGCTCCTTTCAACTGATCAAACAAATCATCAATCCTAGGTAGAGGGTACTTGTTCTTGATGGTGACTTCGTTGAGTGAGCAGTAATCTACACACATTCTTTGGGTACCATCTTTCTTGGCAACAAAGATGACCAGGGCTCCCCAAGGTGAGGAACTTGGTCGGACAAATCCTTTTTCTTGCGTCTCTTCGATTTGCTTCTTCAGCTCGACGAAATCATCAACAGGCAGGCGGTAGGGTCTCTTGGAAATCAGTGCGGTTCCTGGGACTAGGTTGATGACAAACTCCAGGTCCCTGTCTGGTGGCATTCCAGGTAATTCATCAGGAAAAACATCTGGAAATCCCCTGACTACCGGTACATCTTCCAAGGATAGGGTCTTGATACTGCAGACTAAAGCTCCATCATGCTTCTTCACGGGGGCTTCAAATTTTACTTTAGTCCCACCTGGACTGACTAAGGTGATGCTTCTGCCACCACAATCCAAAACTGCTTGGTGTTGAGTAAGCCAATCTATACCCAAAATCACATCTAGGGATTTGGTGTCAATGATTATCAGGTTGGCTAAGAATTTTACCCCTTCTATGATCATCTTAACTTGTGGGCAACCCTGGTTCGTGCTTAACTCCAAACCGGGGGATTGAACCAACAAGGCAGTCTTAAGGTTAGAAACCTTCAACTGAGGCTTTGCAGCAAAAACCCGCGAAACAAACGAATGCAAAGCTCCGGAATCAAACAAAACTGTAGCAGGTGCTGAATTTACTAGGAACTTACCCAGCACGACGTCCGGGGCTGTCTGGGCTTCCTCCACTGTGATGTGGTTCACACGGTTTCTTCCATAAGGCTGAGGGGTCTTAGCTGGTGCACCTGGAGTCTGAGGTACTCCACGTCTGGCTCCGGGCATGGGGGTTCTGGTTGGAGTAGCTCCCAAGTTGAATCTGACGGGCGAAGGACCTTGTGTAACAGCCCCAAGTTTATAAACAGTAATAAAATGCTTTATGAACAGTAATGAGATACTGTTCATGGCATTACTGTTCATGTTTACACTTTGGGCAGCATGCTACAAATTAAAACCTTCCTTTTTAGTCAACATCCTAAAGAACCATTTAAAATTCTTAAAAGGATACAAGATAAAACTTGTATTATGACTGGGAAGTATTTTTATTAAAGCCTAGGTAAATTATCTTGACTAAAACTATTTTTGTTGCATTTTTAGAAATTATTTGGGCTTAAAGAAAAATTTATTGTCTTTAAATAAATATTTTCGGCCTGAAATAAGCATTTATGTATTTTACAAAGTGAAAATGTGGTTTATAAAATTTATCCGGAAATATATCATCCCAAGAGCTTACAAAGAAAATTTCATGATTTTACAAATTTATTTACTATTTTTAAAGCCCACAAACCTTTTAAACATTTGAAAAGGTTACGGTCAAATAATCAGTCTAAACCCAAACCTAATCCTCAGAGCGACTCGAGCCATGTGTCTCGGTCCAACCCACTCGACTCGGTCCGGCTCTGTCACGTTCAGGCGCGAGCCCAAAACTTCACGCGTGATATGAGCCGTTGATCTTCAATCGAACGGGCGAAGCTATAACACCCCGCGAGCTGTCCACGTGTACCCTTAAATCTCCACCGTTGGATCTTGATCTAACGAGCGAGGTTAGTGTGTGCAATCGGACAACTCCGGATCCATGTTCAATCTCCACCGTTCGTTTCCAATC
Organism: Ampelocalamus luodianensis; assembly: GCA_036346255.1. Classification (NCBI taxonomy): domain Eukaryota; kingdom Viridiplantae; phylum Streptophyta; class Magnoliopsida; order Poales; family Poaceae; genus Ampelocalamus; species Ampelocalamus luodianensis. Next base: position 55,549,693 of record CM070634.1, on the reverse strand, counting down.
CAACCGCGACGCCCTTTTCGTTTTAAACCTAAAGGCGCGCTTTTATCTGAGCCGTTAGATTCAAATCCTACGGCTTTTCCTTTTTACCGCGTGTTATAAAGCCCGCACTCCTGCGACCGTTGGATCTTCATCGTGGCCCGATTAGTGTATGCATTCTGACGACTCGGATCCCGCACAATCGTGGCCGCCCATCCTTGATCTAACGGACGCTTATTTCAATTCAAATCGAGGCGCGTTTATGCGGGCCTTTGATTTCAATCCTCGGCACTCATTTTTGACCGTGGGCCTTTAAAGCCCAAAATCGGTGGATCGTTGGATTTCGATCGTAAGGTCTATATGAGTGTATGCAATCGACCATCCGGTTCAACTTTTCATCCCGATCCGTAGAAATAAAATCCAACGGTCTTGAGCCATCGCATCTAAAAGGGTGACGTGTATACCTTTTAATTGATCGTTGGATCTTAATCCAACGCCCATCTTTGAACGCGAGCCCGAACCCTTCGGATTTCGCTTTAATCCCGATCGGTAGATCTAGATCGTGCGGTCCATATTAATCGTACCGATTCAAATCATTTAATCTATCTATTTATCACACCGCCATTTCCAATCGGACGGTGACATTTGTATGAGCTTTACGAGGTGCGCGCGCGAGGATGACAATGGGACCCACATGTCGATGATTCTTATCGCCTCCTCGCCTCTCTCAGGCGCAGATTTCTCGGAAATCAAGGAGAGGATTTATCCAAAGATTATGCACTACTTTTTGGGATGTTTAGCTAAATGGACACCTCATCAACTCTAGATCTTTCCCTCTTGCCCTGTAGCTCAACATCCATATATAAACCCTAGCTTTCCTTGCTGTTGCCATTGTTGACCGAAGAAGCTCATCCTTTTCTTGCTGACCAGTGGAGTTTCTTGCTTCTTGTTCATTGCTTATCCACTTTAAGCACTGGTTCCACCTTACAATAAAGATTTGACATCTTTTGTAGGTTGAACCATTGTCCATCTCTCTGTTGATCAACATCCAGATTTTAGAAACTTGGGTGTCTTCCTTCTACTGGTAAGCCAAAAACCCTAGTTTCGACATCTTGAGCATCTTAAGGACCTTAGAAGCTGCTGTGAATCATTCTCTTAAGCATCAGTAGCTTCAACTTGCTTTAAACTGAAAAGTTGATATTATGCCTTTTCGGTTTTTCATGTCATTTTCAAGACCTAGGGTTCTTCCTGTCAACTTATCATCTTATCTAGGTTTTGACTAAACCCTAGCAGCATGACAAGTTGATCTTTCAATTCTTGTCATCATCTATTTTGACTCCTAGCTGAAATATGTCTATGTTCTCTTGTCGGCTCAACCGACAAAATAGGTGTTTGCTTTAGCTTTTGTAATCTAACTAGTTAGGGTTAGACTAAGATTGGTTTGGGATATTAATTACCCTAAAAGATCATGCTAAGATTCATTTATGAACTTTTGCATGATCTATACTTCTTTTTCCGAAAATTGCAATCCGTCTGCTTTTGACTCTTTTCAAAATCGAAATCGACTTTGCAATAAACTCTAGTTTCGTCTTTTGAAAGCAAAGAAGCTATATTATGTGTTATTATCACTATTATGGGTAGTTATAGCTTAAGCATATCTGTAATCATGCATTTCAGCATTGATCATGCATATTTCGCCATTCGACTTATTGTCGCTTTTAATATTTATAGGATCTTATTGCTCCTTTTAGAATCTGTTCTATCTGAAGCTTTTGAATATACTTCAACAACCCGAGCTCGCAATGTAAGTCTATTACTATCAAGGCAAGCATCCTCTTTGCACCATATTGAACCCAGATTTTGTACAATAGCTTTTACAAATCCAAAGTGATATCTGTGCATGCTATTTGTCCAAAAATACAAAATGTGACTTGTAATAGCTAGCTATAACCCGACATGGTGGATTACCTTAATTATGACCATACACTCAACTCTAGTGTAGTACTGTATACTATATGGTCTATTTTGATTTGGCTTAGATATGCGCCTAGAGATTTTAGGGTTTGACAAGCATATCTTGTCAAACATGGGAATCATAACCGAACTATTGTCACTTTAAACTCTTTATCCAGTTCCTTTAAATCAGTCTTGTATTTGAAATTCAAATTGATCTGGACAAGAGGAAGCTAGTGATGGTGCTTTTGTGCACGAGATTGGGTTTTGTGGTGGACTTGTCCGGGTTAATTAAGGACCGAACTCTGATTATTCAATTCAAGTCCCCCACGTACTTCCACATGCAGTGTATGGGCGCTGTTTGGTTAAGTAAAATGTTGAGACTATTGAGTTGGAAACAGGAGAGTAAGGATATGTGTATTGGCCTTGTATGGCATAGATGCTTTGGTCTGAGGACTGCGTTTTATGCCATGTGAGCTTTGTATGTCAGTATCAGATGTTCTTAGGAGGGTGAGGGCGTATATGTGCCTCGTCGCATATACGATACCTTAATGGTGCCGATAGCATTCTACTATGGGTGGGGAGCCCAATTCGTTTTAAATTGTTTGGATCGGCATTACTGACACAACATGTGTGCCCCGTGGTTAGTAGGTGGTATAGCCTACACTAGTGGGATCAATGCACACATGGGGGTCCAACTCAATAGTGTTGGCTTGTTGAAAATACCAAATCTTAGTTTCCCGGTCGGCATACCAAAGGAAGTATGTCATCATTCGGAGGCATCCAAGGCAACGGGCTAGCTAAGTCATGTGGGTAAAGATGTACACCCTGCGCAGGTATAAACTGTTCGAATAGCCGTGTCCACGGTCATGGACGATAACTTGAATTGATATCACCTGTATAGAAGTTTTGATTTTCAAAAATCTAGTTTTGGTTTATTTTCGGTTGGCATGAGGGAATCATGCCTTTATCTTTATTTACATTTAATGTATTTACTTCTTGTTTTACTTTATTTTTGATTTATTAAATTGCTTTATTAAAAGTTAGCCTTGGTAGGATAAGGTGTATCGCTTTATGCAAATTTGAACCTTTATACCTTCCTGTGGTAACCTTATGCATGTAACAACTCTACCCCTTTGAATAGGATCTAATAACCACTTTCTTTTATTAGTTTGTGTAAGACTTGCTGAGTACCTTTTGTACTCAAGGTGCTACCACCTATCGTTGCAGGTGAGGATGGTTTTCTCTATGAAGTACCCGTTAGCGCCGATCAGGGTGACGCTAACGAGTGACGCTACTTCTTTCCTCCACGCAATTGCCTGCGGGTGGATGAGGCCATTGGTGGACATTTTCCGTTTATTTTGCTTCCACAGATATCGTTAAAGTGACCAAGTCACTTAATATTGTAGTACTAATAGAATGATGTAACCTTATGTTTAATTATATCAATGTATGACTGGTATGTGTTTGATGCAATGTTGATGAAGGATATATATGCAATGGTCGTTGATCCTGGGAACCATTGTGAATCATATATATCCGGGAATCTTGTTTACTGGATCTGTCATTGGTTAAATTTATATCTTTAGCATGGTTTTTAATAAAGGCGCGATCTTGTTCCTTCATTAACAATTGTGCTCTGATGAATTTAATTAGTAACATTTCCAATAACCGGGGGTCCTAACAGCGTTGGTATCAGAGCATACGTTGCCTGTAGGTTAGAAGTAGTGTGGCCGAAGTTATTAGAGAGTCTTCTGATAAATTATCTTCAAACAGTAATGTATTTTCGAAAGTTTAAGTATGACATTTTTATTTCTTATCCTCTTTAATGTCACTTCTTGCCCAACTTTCTGTTGGTTTATCTAAAAGTGAATTGTTTCTTATCTTGTCTTTTTGGCCTATAGATGAGCGGTTGGTACTTGGTGAAGGAGACTCGAGCTGAAGATGTTGATGGGTTCCCACCTTACTTGGGACATGATGTGGCGCTCAATTTCACCTACCACCGTAGAGTATGCCATTTATCGGCGAGATCGAGGCCGAGGATGGAGGAGTACCGTGCCTTCATCAACGTCATCGCTAGGCATGTAGTGGCGTTGTTCCCATCGTGTCCAAGCACTTGCCACCTCACGAGGCTATGGCGATTCGGGAAGTCGCGGTAGGATGATGAGCCTTCTTCGTCATGATTTGACGGAATTGTCTCAACCACCCTACGACCACTTCCGAATCAAGGCCCTACCTCCGTGAGCACGTTACGAGATATAGTTTGGCGAAGACCCTCGAAGTGCGGCGGTTGGCGAGGATGGTCCGCATCATGGACCAAATCCATCGCCTTGTGAGGGAGTGTGGGAAACTAGGCATCGCCTTAATGAGGCCCGTGAGTACACGCTTCTTGAGTCAACATGAACCGCGTTCCTCGTAACGTGCTTTATGGTGACAACGAGATCTCCTCTGCTCGCCGCTGCACCACCTCTTTACCGACTTCCGAAGTGGCCGGGTGCGTGCACTGTTTATGGACAAGTGCGCCAAGCCGGATGATCGCAGCTTTCTCGCACTCTGCGGTGCACCTCTGGAGGTCATCGGCCACTATTGGGTTCCCGAGGCGTCTCATTAGCCCGTTGGATCTGTTGATCTTTGTTCCCCGAGCTCATCTTTTGAATGAGTTTCCGTGAACTTTAACCGGATCTTTACGCTAGCACCTCGACGATGAATCCTCGTGGTTGAGTGTCTTTTAGTCTAGTAGTTGCCCTTAAATAAATTGTATGTAATAGGGCGTAGTATTTTGTCACGGTATGTAAGTTTAACTTTCGGTTTATAATCGACATTATGGCCGACTATAATGTAAGACTGAACCAAATTTTTGTTGTATATATATGAAGTTTACGTTTGGTGTTAACTTGAATGCATGACATGACATGATGCATTATATGTGCAATATTTGTTTCTTTCTGATTGTGACCTTGTTCGCTTTTGCGAGTTTGTCCTTGTTATATTGTTAACCATGGTTTGGTAATGTGGATGACAGACCTACCACTCGTGCTCAGCGCAACAAGGGAAGAGTATTTCGCCGGTTCCCCATTCTCGGGGAGGGCCAACCGAACCATCCAGCCTCGAGGCCCGCAGGTGGTCCTCGTGAAGAGGAGCTTCCTCCACCACCTTCGATGGCCAATGTGCTCATGCAAATTGGCGCAACCGGATGGACCAGACGCGCATCTTGGAGCGGTTGCGCGCAACACTTCCTCTCTGTTGCATCACCGTCGAGCAGAGGCCACCATGTGCGGGCGATCTTGTCGACTTTCACGGACTAACCGCGGTGTTCTCGATTCTCGTGATCCCATGGAAGCGAGGATTGGCTTCGACCATTGAGAAGAAGCTTACGATTGCTCAATGCTCCGAAAGGAAAAGGTTCTCTTTGCGCTTATCATTTCGATGGGCGGCCAAAGATATGGTGGGATAATCTTCTTGCCATTCAACTGCTGGACATGTCCCTACTTGGGATGAGTTCGTGGAAGCCTTTCGCGAAGCTCATATTCCTTCTGAAGGGTCATGATGATCAGCGGCAAGAATTTCTCGCTCTCAAGCAAGGGCGAAAATCAGAATCAATATCGCATGAGTTCAACTTCCCCGCCGATATGCCTCGATGATGTTTCGACCGACCTTCGTCGTCGGCGGTTCTTGAATGGGCTATCGAAGAATTGCGGATGGCGGTGGCTTTGCATGACTTCGAAATTTCTCTCATTTGGTCAATAAAGCCATTGTGGCCGAGAGTAAGGGCAAGGCGTTGGAGGAGTCACGCAAGCGGCGGACTTCCCGCTTTGTTCTGGTGGCGGCTCACCAAGGCCTCGTATGTGGTTGTCTAGACCACCACGAGCACCACTCCATTTTCACCAAGGCGGCGGTGTTTGCTCCTCGTCCATCTACTCTCACCAATCGATCGGGACCAAGTGGAAATCAGCCCGCCACGTTAACAATGTTAACCTGGGTTATCTGCTTTCATTGTGGTCGTCAGGGCATTATGCCAACAAGTGTGTGGCAAGCGGCAAGGATTGCCTCTGTTCGACCCTATCCAACCTGTTCGCCAGCCTTGCAGAGGCCCCTATTAAAGCCGATCCGGCTCCAATCGTGGGCATGTGAACCGATCAACTGCAAGAGGCTACCGATACACTGAAGTTGTTATGGGTATGCTCCTAGTTAACTTCACCACCTCTGCTTTTATTTGACTCTGGAGCATCTCATTCTTTTATTAGCAATCATTTTGTTTATTCAACACCGATTAGACATGCATACCCTCCAACCACCTTTTATTATTCAATCACACTGGTCGGTCTTTAAAACCGATCGGGTTTGTTGTGAGTCACCATAACAATCCTTGGAGTAAGGTTTTTAGCAAATTTAATTGTGATTGACTCTAAAGGGTAGGATGTCATTTTGGGTATGGATTGGTTGTCCAAGAACCGGGGCCAAATCAATTGTTCCCAACGGTCTATTTCTATGACCAATGCGACGGCATTCAAGTTGTTTACCATTCCAAAACAATTGGCTCTCATCTTTGTGCTCACCAAGTTGATACCACTCCTTCTTTGGAGTCGCACCAATTGTGCGTGAGTATGTTGATGTCTTTCTGAAGACCTTCCCGGTTTACCACGGATCGGGAAGTGGAGTTAGTGATTGAACTAGTTCTGGAACCGCTCGATATCCGAGTCCTTATCGAATGCCCACAGCGAGTTGGTTGAATTGAAGAAGCAACTCGGAGAATTGCTTGACAAAGGTTTCATTCGACCGAGTTCCTCACCTTGGGGATGCCCGCAATCTTTGTTAAGAAGAAAGACAACACTTTACGGATGTGTGTGGATTACTGCTTGTTAAATGAGGTCACCATCAAAAACAAATATCCTCTACCTCGAATTGATGATCTTTTTGATCGGTTGGTTGGTGCCGCGTCTTTTCAAAGATTGATTTGCGGTCGGCTATCATCAAATCAAGGTTAGGCGGAGGACATTCCTAAAACGACTTTCTCTACTCGTTATGGTTTATACGAGTATCTTTGTTATGTCCTTTGGTCCGACCAATGCTCCAGCTTATTTCATGAATCTTATGAATTCAGTGTTCATGGAATTCTTGGATAAGTTCGTTGTCGTGTTCATTGACGACATCCTTATTTATTCCAAGTCTGATAAGGACCATGAACAACATTTGAGGCTCGTGCTGGAGACACTTCGTCGGCATCGACTATATGCTAAGTTCGACAAATGTGCTTTACGGCTCGAGAAGGTTGCATTTTTGGGGCATGTGTTATATGAAGGAGGTATCGCTGTCGATCCAAGCAAAGTACAAGATGTACTAAATTGGAAGCCTCCCAAGAATGTCCCAGAGATTCGGAGTTTTCTTGGACTTGCGGGTTATTACCGTAGGTTCATTGAAAATTTCTCCAAGATTGCTAGACCTTTGACTCAGCTCTTGCAAAAAGGGAAGAAATTTGAATGGTCGGCCAAGTGTGAAGAGAGTTTTCGGCTTTTGAGAACTCTCTTGACTAAAGCTCCGTTCTTACTCTTAGGATGTTCTTAAGAGCTTCGATATTTATTGCGATGCATCTCGCCATGGACTTGGTTGTGTGCTTATGCAAGAAGGCCGAGTTGTGGCATATGCGTCCCGGCAGTTGCGCCCTCATGAAGTTAATTATCCTACTCATGATTTGGAATTGGCTGCCGTGGTCCATGCATTAAAGATTTGGCGACATTACCTCCTTGTAATCGTTGTGAGATCTACACCGATCATAAAAGCACAAGTACATATTCACTCAATCGATTTGAATATGAGACAAAGAAGATGGCTTGAACGATCAAGGACTACGACATGGGTATTCATTATCATCTGGTAAAGCCAATGTTGTGGCGGATGCTTTAGCGAGAAAGTCACAATGCAATCGTATATTTTCTCTACTGCGAAAAAGACTTGTGTGTTGATGTCCCGCGCCTAAGTCTTGAATTGGTAGGAGCGAGTTCCTCATTGCATTACATGTGGAGCCAACATTAGAATCTCAGACTGGAGGCCCGAACAACCGATGCCGAGGTAGCCAAATCAAGGGAATATGAAAGCGCACAAAGCCAACGAGTTTTACGAAGATGGTCGCGGTATGATTCGATATCGCAATCGTTTGGTAGTACTGTGACCCTCATCTAAGAAGTCTAATTCTTAGAGGCTCATAATTCAAGTTTTCTTTGCATCACAGGAGTACCAAGATGTAGCAGATTTAAAGAAAATATTTTGGTGGAGCCATATGAAGAGGCAAATTGCTCGAGATGTTCTTGAATGTGATATTTGCCAAAGGGTTAAAGTTGAACATCTGAAGCCACCGGTACCCTTCAACCTTTACCTATTCCACAATGGAAGTGGGAAGAGATCGGTATGGATTTAGTTCTTGGTCTTCCCAAGACTTCCAAGGATCGATGCCATTTGGGTGATCATCGATCGTTTAACTAAAGTGGCTCATTTTATTCCTGGTCAGACCGATTTCAATGGCAAGCAATTAGCGAGCTTTATATTGCTAGAATTGTTTGTCTTCATGGTGTTCCTAAAGTCATTGTTTACCGTGGTCCTCGGTTTACTTCCCATTTTTGGAATAGCCTTCATCGGGCTATGGGGATGAACTCTCTTCAAGATCTTGCTTACCATCCTCAAACCGATGGTCAAGCCGAAAGAGTGAACCAAGTAATGGAAGATCTTCTTGAGCCTATGTGCTATCTTATAGCAAAGACGGGAGAAATCTTTGCCATATGTGGAATTTTTCTACAATAATAGCTACCAAGCAAGTATTCAAATGTCACCTTTTGAAGCCTTGTATGGGAGAGCTTGTGAGACTCCATTGAATTGGTCAAGTGCGGTGAAAGGTCATTCTATGGTCCGACCTAGTAAAGGAAGCGAGAAGAGCAAGTTAAATGCGATTCGAGATTGTTTGAAAACTGCAGTCTCGTCGGAAGAGCTATCTTGATCATCGCCGTCGTGAATTGAGTTTTGAGGTGGATGACCATGTCTATCTTAAAGTGTCACCCATGAAGGGTACTCATCGTTTTGGGTAAAGGAAAGCTCGCACCTCGCTATATCGGACCCTTAGAATAATTGCCAAGCGAGGAGTCAGAGCTTATCAATTGGAACTACGAATCACTCTCGTGATGCATGATACTTTTCATGTGTCTCAATTAAAGAAATGCCTTCGTGTTCCTATTGAGGCAGCGCTTATGAGCATCTTGATCTCAACACGATCTTTCATATCAAGAGCAACCAATCGTATCCTCGACACAATGGAGCGCGGACAAGAAATCGTCTTTGTCAAGTTCTTAAAAATTCGATGGGCTAATCATTACGAGGATGAAGCCACTTGGGAGCGCGAAGATCGATGCGGATCGAGCACCCCATCTTTTGTTGTTTAGTACTTTCCTTTGAATCAAGAAAGGAAAGTTTAAACAAACCAATGTAAACAAAGATGTAATAATAACACTATGTTGTTATGTAAGGTTCTTCTTTGTTATCTTTAAAGGAAATCAAAACAACGGATGTTGAATTTCCTCATAATTCATTTCCATTTCACTTCTTCTGATCTTAACTTGTTCCAAATCTAGGGGCGAGATTTTCTTAAGGGGGTAGGTTTATATGACCCAAGTTTATAAACATAATAAAATGCTTTATGAGCAGTAATGAGATCTGTTCATGGCATTCTTGTTCATGTTTACACTTTGGGCAGCATGCTACAAATTAAAACCTTCCTTTTTAGTCAACATCCTAAAGAACCATTTAAAATTCTTAAAAGGATACAAGATAAAACTTGTATTATGACTGGGAAGTATTTTTATTAAAGCCTAGGTAAATTATCTTGACTAAAACTATTTTTGTTGCATTTTTAGAAATTATTTGGGCTTAAAGAAAAATTTATTGTCTTTAAATAAATATTTTCGGCCTGAAATAAGCATTTATGTATTTTACAAAGTGAAAATGTGGTTTATAAAATTTATCTGGGAAATATATCATCGGTAGCTTACAATAAAAATTTCATGATTTTACAAATTTATTTACTATTTTAAAAGCCAGTCAAACCTTTTAAACATTTGAAAAGGTTACGGTCAAATAATCGAGTCTAAACCCAAACCTAATCCTGTGTGCGACTCGAGCCATGTGTCTCGGTCCAACCCACTCGACTCGGTCGGCTCACATCACGTTGGCGCGAGCCCAAAACTTCACGCGTGATATGAGCCGTTGATCTTCAATCGAGCAGGCGAAGCTATAACACCCGCGGTGTCCACGTGTACCCTTAAATCTCCACTGTTGGATCTTGATCTAACGGCGAGGTTAGTGTGTGCAATCGGACAACTCGGATCCATGTTCAATCTCCACCGTTCGTTTCCAATCCAACGCGGCGCCCTTTTCGTTTTAAACCTAAAGGCGCTTTTATCGGCCGTTAGATTCAAATCTCTCGGCTTTTCCTTTTACCGCGTGTTATAAAGCCCGCTCCTGCGGGCCGTTGGATCTTCATCGTGTGGCCCGATTAGTGTATGCATTGGACGACTCGGATCCCGCTGTCGTGGCCGTCCATCCTTGATCTAATCGGTATCGCTTATTTCAATTCGAAATCGAGGCGCGCGTTTATGCGGGCGCTGGATTTCAATCCTCGGCACTCATTTTTGACCGTGGGCCTTTAAAGCCCAAAATCGGTGGATCGTTGGATTTCGATCGTAAGGTCTATATGAGTGTATGCAATCGGACCATCCGGTTCAACTTTTCATCCCGACCGTAGAAATAAAATCCAGCGGTCTTTGAGCCATCGCATCTAAAAGGGGTGGCGTGTATACCTTTTAATTGATCGTTGGATCTTAATCCAACGTCCATCTTTGAGCAGAGCCCGAACGCCGGGATTTCGTTTTAATCCGATCGGTAGATCTAGATCGTGCGGTCCATATTAGCGATGCGGATTCAAATCATTTAATCTATCTATTTATCACGGTAGCCATTTCCAATCGGACGGTGACATTTGTATGAGCTTTACGAGTGCGCGCGGAGGATGACAATGGGACCCACATGTCGGATGATTCTTATCGTCTCCTCGTCTCTCGTGCGCGATTTCTCTGGAAATCAAGGAGAGGATTTATCCAAAGATTATGCACTACTTTTTGGGATGTTTAGCTAAATGGACACCTCATCAACTCTAGATCTTTCCCTCTTGCCCTGTAGCTCAACATCCATATATAAACCCTAGCTTTCCTTGCTGTTGCCATTGTTGACCGAAGAAGCTCATCCTTTTCTTCTTGACCGGTGGAGTTTCTTGCTTCTTGTTCATTGCTTATCCACTTTAAGCACTGGTTCCACCTTACAATAAAGATTTGACATCTTTTGTAGGTTGAACCATTGTCCATCTCTCTGTTGATCAACATCCAGATTTTAGAAACTTGGGTGTCTTCCTTCTCTTTGTAAGCCAAAAACCTAGTTTAGACATCTTGAGCATCTTAAGGACCTTAGAAGCTGCTGTGAATCATTCTCTTAAGCATCGGTAGCTTCAACTTGCTTTAAAGCGAAAAGTTGATATTATGCCTTTTCGGTTTTCATGTCATTTTCAAGACCTAGGGTTCTTCTGTCAACTTATCATCTTATCTAGGTTTTGACTAAACCTAGCGGCATGACAAGTTGATCTTTCAATTCTTGTCATCATCTATTTTGACTCCTAGCTGAAATATGTCTATGTTCTCTTGTCGGCTCAGCGACAAAATAGGTGTTTGCTTTAGCTTTTGTAATCTAACTAGTTAGGGTTAGACTAAGATTGGTTTGGGATATTAATTACCTAAAAGATCATGCTAAGATTCATTTATGAACTTTTGCATGATCTATACTTCTTTTCCGAAAATTGCAATCTGTCTGTTTTGACTCTTTTCAAAGCGAAACTGGGACTTTACAATAAACTCTAGTTTCGTCTTTTGAAAGCAGTAAGCTATATTATGTGTTATTATCACTATTATGGGTAGTTATAGCTTAAGCATCTTGTAATCATGCATTTCAGTTGATCATGCATATTTACGCCATTACGGACTTATTGTCGGTTTTAATATTTATAGGATCTTATTGCTCCTTTTAGAATCGTTCTCTGAAGCTTTTGAATATACTTCGAACAACTTTGAGCACATGTAAGTCTATTACTATCAAGGCAAGCATCCTCTTTGCACCATATTGAACCCAGATTTTGTACAATAGCTTTTACAAATCCAGTGATATCTGTGCATGCTATTTGTCTGAAAATACAAAATGTGACTTGTAATAGCTAGCTATAACTTTGACATGGTGGATTACCTTAATTATGACCATACACTCAACTCTAGTGTAATCTTGTATACTATATGGTCTATTTTGATTTGGCTTAGATATGCGATCTAGAGATTTTAGAGTTTGACAAGCATATCTTGTCAAACATGGGAATCTAAGCTGAACTATTGTCATTTTAAACTCTTTGTCAGTTCCTTTAAATCAGTCTTGTATTTGAAATTCAAATTGATCTGGACAAGAGGAAGCTAGTGATGGTGCTTTTGTGCGAGATTGGGTTTTGTGGTGGACTTGTCCGGTTAATTAAGGACCGAACTCGATTATTCAATTCAAGTCCCCACGTACTTCCACATGCGGTGTATGGCGCTATTTGTTTGGTTAAGTAAAATGTTGAGACTATTGAGTTGGAAACAGAGAGTAAGGATATGTGTATTGGCCTTGTATGGCATAGATGCTTTGAGTGCGAGGACTGCGTTTTATGCCATGTGAGCTTTGTATGTCGATGTCGGATGTTCTTAGGAGGGTGAGGCGTATATGTGCCTCGTCGCATATCGATACCTTAATGGTGCCGATAGCATTCTACTATGGGTGGGAGCCCAATTCGTTTTAAATTGTTTGGATCGGCATTCTTGACACAACATGTGTGCCCGTGGTTAGTAGGTGGTATAGCCTACACTAGTGGGATCGGTGCACACATGGGGTCCAACTCAATAGTGTTGGCTTGTTGAAAATACCAAATCTTAGTTTCCCGGTCGGCATACCAAAGGAAGTATGTCATCATTCGGAGGCATCCGAAGGCAACGAACTAGCTAAGTCATGTGGGTAAAGATGTACACCTGCGGGGTATAAACTGTTCGAATAGCCGTGTCCACGGTCATGGACGATAACTTGAATTGATATCACTGTATAGAAGTTTTGATTTTCAAAAATCTGGTTTTGGTTTATTTTCGGTTGGCATGAGGAATCATGCAGCTTTATCTTTGTTACATTTAATGTATTTACTTACTGTTTTACTTTATTTTTGATTTATTAAATTGCTTTATTAAAAGTTAGCCTTGGTAGGATAAAGTGTATCGCTTTATGCAAATTTGAACCTTTATACCTTCTGTGGTAACCTTATGCATGTAACAACTCTACCCCTTTGAATAGGATCTAATAACCACTTTCTTTTGCTAGTTTGTGTAAGACTTGTGAGTACCTTTGTACTCAGGTGCTACCACCTATCGTTGCGGTGAGGATGGTTTCTCTATGAAGTACCGTTAGCGCCGATCGGTGGCGCTAACAGTGGCGCTACTTCTTTCCTCCACGCAATTGCTGCGGGTGGATGAGGCCATTGGTGGACATTTTCCGTTTATTTTGCTTCAGTGTATCTTTAAAGTGACCAAGTCACTTAATATTGTAGTACTAATAGAATGATGTAACCTTATGTTTAATTATATCAATGTATGGTGGTATGTGTTTGATGCAATGTTGATGAAGGATATATATGTAATGGTCGTTGATCACAGGAACCATTGTGAATCATATATATCACGGGAATCTGTTTCTTTGGATCATCATTGGTTAAATTTATATCTTTAGCATGGTTTTTAATAAAGGGGCAGTACTGTTCCTTCATTAACAATTGTGCTACAGTATGAATTTAATTAGTAACATTTCCAATAACCGGGGGTCCTCACACCTTGCCTCTGCGGGTAGTTTCTGGCATAGTGCCCCAATTACTGATAGTTGAAACAAGTGACTCCTACGGCAGGATTGGGGTTTCTTGGAGGCTGGTTGTTGATGTTGTTGTTGGGGCTGCGAAATCCCGGTGCAGTCGGGCAAGGTGCTGTTGCTGGAGTCTTGAACATGATAGGAGGAGCAAAACGGGTAGGGTGCTGCACATTTGTTCTGGCTCTCTGTGAATGGCCTTGATGAGCACCATGCTCCATGATCTTCCTCTTATGAGATTCTGCCAGCTCACGGCAAGACTCTTCTATGAGCATAGCCTTGTTCACCAGATGCTGGAAATCTGCATAGTCATTGCCGATGACTTGAACCTTCAAGCTAGGGTTGAGTCCACGCTTGAAGCGCTTCTAACGTGCATCATCTGTGGCGACGTCCTCTTGAGCATATCGTGAGAGTTGAGTGAACTTATTGAGGTATTCACTCACGGACATGTTTCCTTGCTTCAGCTCGCGAAATTCATTCTTCTTCATTTCCACCTTTCCATGAGGGATGTGGGAATGGCAGAAAGCTTCAGAAAACTCAGCCCAACCAATGTTTTGATGGTTCTCATGGGCGGCATAATAGTTCTCCCACCATTCTACGGCGGTACCTTCAAGTTGGTGTCCAGCATACAGGACTTTCTCACGGTCATCACACCGGGTAATGGCGAGCTTCTTTTCAGTTGAGCGCAGCCAGTCATCTGCATCTAGTGGCTCGGAAGAGCTAGAGAATGTAGGTGGATGAGTCCTCATGAAATCAGCCAGCCTGGACTGAGGGAAAACTGGTGATGGTGGCGGGGTTGCGGCAGTGGCTTGACTGTTCTGGATCATTATGGCGAGAAGAGCAGTAGCAGTCTAGCTCTGCTGAGTCATCATCTGGTTCATATTCTGCATCATTGAGCTCATCAGCTGTGTCTGGGCTGCCATGAACTAACCCAGACCTTGATCTGCCATGGTTGCTGGAGGAGGTGGTGGTGGCGGGGTGTTGAGATCCACAGGGTCAACTTGCCTTGCCGTGTTGCGGGTCTGAAACATCTGAACGGAATTTCCCAAGTTTAATAGACGAGGCGAAGAAAGCACGATAGATAAGAGGGAAAAGCACAAAAGACGAGGGAGAACAGGGGGAAAAGATAGAGCAACCTAATTGGGGATGTTCGGTTAAACCCGAAGAACGGATTGTTGGAAATATGCCCTAGAGGCAATCATAGAGATGATTGTATTTCATTATGTTCATAACATTTGATAATATGTTATCTTGTTCCTTGAATGAATCATCAGTTATATAGATCAATGAGTATGCGACTTGTTGGTGAAACTCTTTATCTTATATAATGTCGTTCTAAAAGTATCCACAGTCGAATGTCCTTTGGTGAACACCGGTGACTCTCGACTAGTACATGTATTGATTGATGACCATGTTTCACCGGTCATGGATATAGAGATGTCGAATCAATAATGTGGACACATGTTAGAGAACATAGTGTTGGATAAGACCCACCTTGAGACACTATTGAGATTATTATGATTCTATGTGTCGTTAGTTGGTCTCAAGCAATGATGACGTATAATCCTTAGACCTGAGATCAGCATGGTTTCCTACATGTGTAATAGCAGTCTTAGGGGTTGCCAAACGCTACTCTGTAACTGGGTAGTTATAAAGGTAGCTTTCGGGTATGCTATGAAACATGCGGAGGAATATGACTGGTTGGATATGGGATTTGCCCATCCTAACATAACGGGAGAGATGTCTGGGCCTCGTTGTGGTCGAATAAAGAAAGTGCATGGCCATGCCACTAGTGGTCGAGTGTCGACCACATGAAGTTATCGACACTTGATCGAAAGTATTGAGCAGTCCATGGATGACATATTATCTCACAGAGTTCAACCGGATGTCGTGAGGCAAAGGAGAATACACAAGCGAGTCGTTCGGTTGTCGTGGTCGTGGTGGTGAAATTGTATGGAGATGCGACCCGATCGAAGACTACTCGAACATAATCACCAACCGGTGGTGAGGAGTTGCAAGCGGTCGTAGTTAGATACTAGCTGGTCGTAAGGAGTTCTGAATGGTTATAACTAATTATGAATAGTGCGTGATGAGTCTGAGTGGTCGTAAGTGATAAGGACCTAGTCGTAGATCATATTGCATTAAGGTTCGTTCGATATATCCTGTGTGTGTTCGGGAATCGTTATGTGCTGCTAGGTACCGCTGACGACTCGTGATCGGGAAAGAGTTTCCGAGTCACAACCGATTACACACGAACCTATAGGGTCACACACTTAAAGGGCTAGGATTTGATTTGGATGGTGATCTGAATTTTGATAGGCTACGAGTTCCTATTGGGCCTCCTGTTCGGGACCCATTATGGATGCCTATATATAGAGGAGCGGTGGCATGTGGTATGATTGATCAATCTTTCTGGAAGAAATCCCGAAACCCTAATAGCCACGCTCTCCTCAACCACGCCGCCAGCGCTAGCACTCCTGCACGTGGTGTCCCTGCCCCGTACGTGTGGATACCTTGGAGGTACTGTTGTGAAGCATCAGCACTAGGACGATCCGCGACTCACGACGTTCATCGAAGTAGGAGGAGAAGGCGCGCGGCAAGTACGACTACGACTGCTTCAACTCAATACATCGACTCTACTTCCGCTACGGGTCGACGCGTCTAGTGGTAATCTCGTGATCTATTACTAGCGGAGGTTCCTTGGTTGCGCGGTAAATTTTTTTGTTTGTGCTATCGTAGCCTTCCCGCGATCCAATAGTGGTATTAGAGCCATCCCGTTTAGTTATAGATTCAGATTAGCTGCATATGGTGATGTGCGTGGGGTCATAGATGTGATCTATTTCTATTTCTGTTGGTCATTCTATATGATAGATTGTTCTTGGCGATGGTCGATATGATCGTCCATGCACGGTGGTCATAAGGTGATTGATGATCGTTATTCTGTGATCGTGTGTTCATGGTCGTATCACGACTTGCCTCTACCGGTCGGGTTTCCGCCATCGGGGCAGACAGTGATCGTAAATCCATGGAGCACGCGAAGATCAATCTGGTTGATCGAATCAGAGTTGCGATCGGAAAGGGTTATTGTGATTAATCCAATGCGATTTACATGGACGGAGCAGTAGATTGGATCTACATTGTCCGAAAATTTTCGCATACAGGGGCTGCCGCCCCTGTGACCCCGCTCCACTCACCAGCGAGCGGAACCACCGAGCAGGACCTTGGAATATAAATAGGGTTTCCGCCCTTTTGGTGCGGGTTGCCACTCCTATGGATTAGGACCTTAACTTGGTTTATCTATTGCTAATTCACGCCATACGTTAGATAGAATGCGATTCTATGCCTAACTTATTTTTGCAGGATTTTCTGAATAGTATGACCCGTAATGTATGAGATGCATGTATGTGTGTAATGTTCATGACCTGCGTGTCATGCTTATTGCAGCCCAAGGCTGTCTATATTTGTATAACGGCCTACGTGTCGACTTGTGATGCCCTTTCACTCTTTGTATTTTATCACTAGTGCTATTATCAGTAATAGTTTAGTGGGAGTACTTGGAGGTTTTGGCTACCTGGAGACATGGCGCACAAGAAACATGGCGCTGGAGATCACCTTGTGGAAGGGTCATACTATATCACAATACAATATGATTGTCTGTGAATGCCTTTCTTTTGTTTATTTATTTCTATGCATGTTATTTAATTGCTTTGAATGCTCTTGACATGGTAGAAGTAAAATTTCCTCACTTAATATTGAGTTAAAATTGATGCCCTCCCAATTTGCTGCACCATCCAAAGTTTTGTATTTTAATGGTAGGTCTTGCCAAAGCAGAGTGCCATTAACTCTCCTTGACTAGATGGGTTTGTGTCAGACACTTACACGCTTAGCATTGGTCTAACTTGACAAGGTCATCATAATAGTTATGGACTTTGGGGCATAGGGTTGGGTGCCAGAGCATAGAGATGCTGCCCAACAACAAGAGTCATATAGAGATATGATTAGCAAAGGGTTGCTTACCATATTCATTAATCTTCTAGCAGTGATGCCAAAGCTCACTAGGAGATTAATTAATTATGGATCTTGCATCACTAGAATGTCATAAGAGGGATATGGTATTTAGTGGGAGTATCTTTATTAAATTGTTTAATACAAGTTACTTTTTGAACATATGTCTTAGTTTTGCATATTTTATGTTGTAGATCATGGCACCAACTGTTGTACCTACATCTAGTTTTGCTTTACGTTTGGTACTTGATAAGGAAAAACTGAATGGAACAAATTTTACGGATTGGTCCCGCAACCTAAGAATTGTTCTTAGGCAAGATAAAAAGGAACATGTTCTAGAGGAACCAATTCGGATGTGCTGCTTGAAAATCTTCTTCTTTGCTCTTAAAAGCACCTATAAAAGGCATGTGATGAGTCCCTTGATGTTAGCTGTCTCATGCTTGCTGCTATGAACTCAGACCTTCAGAAGCAGTTTGAGAACATTGAGGCCTATGATATGATCATGGCGCTCAAAGGCATGTTGTGAGGACCCGGAATATTTAACTAGTAACACTTAACCTTCAAATGGTTCTAGCATTACTAATTAAACATTCTAAGCCTCGATGGACATATGCTTCCCAGAATTGCAGCATATGCACATCATCACAAGATTACACATCATTTCCATACACCATACATCACTAAGTTCAACAATGACATACATAAAGTAAAGTTATTACAAAGAGCCAAGGCCAAATAGAACAATATACAAAAGACGACCAGGTTAGCCATCATAACCCACAAGGCAACCGGCCAGGACATAAGCTAGTCGCCCATAGCTACCACAACAAAGCTCACAAAGTGAGGCCCCTCGAGCTCACCTTCTTCCTCTGCAACAATACATTTAAGCAAGATAGCCGAGTACACAAAGGTACTCGCAAGACTGACGTGTGGAATAGCAGACCTATTCATAAACTACATGCAAGCTTATTTAGGTGGAGGTTGTATGTCTCATTTTGCATAAAGCCAACTTTATTTGCAATAATATAATACATTTAAAAGCAAGTTTGCAAATCTATTTTGTTGTCAACATAAAAGCGTAATAAAGATACATACAAGTAACCACCTGGAAGTGACTATCCCAATAGCCACCACAACATAGCACGAATCCCGATTCGTACCACCCATCAAGTTTTAATTAAAAGGTTGTAGTCTAACTCTTGAAAGACCTTGCCAGCGTGTCCATAACCTAGGGCGAGGCTATTCGAATAGTTTTAACCTGCAGGGTGTACCAATGTACCCACACTTGGACGCCTTTAAGCCACAAGCACACTTAGAAGGTATCTAAGCACGGCTAAGTCCTCTGAGACATTTTCCAATATCGTGCATGCGACTACGAGCCGCTCGTATGGATAGAAACCCATACGCTTACATTGCAAGCGAAAGACAACAAATCCCATCACGGGTGAAGTCTTTCGGACACTACAATCTCCCAACACCATCCCTCCTGCGACTCCTGCGACCGGAGCCAATACACGCCAAAGTACTAAGTCAAGAGAGGTCCCATACCCTCTAGTGTGGTTAGCACGCTAAAATGCTTGGTTTAGTGTAACAAGATGTTCGGTCCTTGTTGACTCGGGCACCATTCCAATCACACCCGAAAATCACACCATCTTACCATTGTGCCCAAGTCTAAATCATTTTGTTTTTCGGTTTTAGTTTTTATAAGTAGACATGGCACAAGGTGGAAATCATAAATCATAATAAGTTTTGTGTGATCAAGGTTATCGACAAGTCGATAACCGGCCATTTCTACCGAAGCTAAGCATGACTAAGCAATTAATTCGCAAACTGCTAAGTGACAAGAGCTCATCCACGAACTCTAATCACAGCAATACCCTAGGCTCATGGTAGTAGAGAATAATCATTTGTCTAAGGAAATGCATCTACTAGGTCAACTATTAACACAAAGTAGCAATGCATACATAGAATTTGAAATCAACATAAATACTTAAAATACTGGGATTAACATGATCAAACTGCTTGCCTTGTTGGATTTGTTCTTGCTGCAGAGGGGAGTGCTCAGGTTCAATAAATTCTTCGGAACCTAACGCGAAAAGGCAATAAAATCCGATAAGAACGAAGAACACCAAAAGGAACTCAACAGCAAAGCACAGCCAAATCCAATGAAATTTCTACAGCAGCGAGAGGTTGATTTTAGACAATTTTAGAAACAAGAATCACTTCATTTGGACTTAGCATGAAAAAGTTATGGCCAAATTAAATTCTCTCAGCCTGAAAAATCCTAATTAAATTAATTAGGTTACTGTTCATGGAAAATTTCTAAAATGATCTGGAACTTGAAATTTTATGGTAGGTAGATAATAGTATCTAACAACAGCAAAACTGAGTTTGCACAATTTGGAGTTCTAATGAATTAGTTATGATTTTCTAAGCTCTAAAGCTAGCATATATCATTTTTAGGAACATGAATAAAGACAAAGCCTAGTTCATCATAAAGCATGTCTATAGACAAATTTTACCAGGTTGAGTTTGCTCGAAAGGATTGACATAGAAAAGGTTATGTATTTTACAAATTTTCAATGAATTTCTAGACATCATTTTTCACTAAACAAGATCATGTAGTTAAAAGCATTTCCTGCTACAAAACAGGGCCTAAATTCATTCTCAGATTAAAGTTCACATTATAACAAAGCTACAGCAACTGGAATCATTCAAAAAGGAATTAAAATGACAAAGTTATGCACTTTTGAAATTTGAAACATCAAAAGACTTGGAAAATTCGAGCTCTCGGGAGGTCCAACTGAACTGAACGAATAAGGAGAGGTCGTGGGCCGTTAGATCAAGATCTGATGGCTACGGGCCTCGAAGCACAGCGCACACACGACCTCCTCCCGCACTGGGGAGGTCTTAAGGGTAAACCTACGGAGGGAGGTCTGGACGGCTAAGATCTCACGGAGGAGGTCTTCAACGGTCTAGATCTCCAGAGGGAGGTCTTTAACGGACACGATCAAGTGAGGGAGGTCTGGGCGATCAAGATCGAGCGAGGAGGTCTGATCGGTGGGATTCAACCGAGGAGGTCTTGGGCGGCCAAGATCTACTCGGGAGGTCCTAAGTGACAGGGTTTTAACGGAGGAGATGCGGGCGGCTCGAGATAAGGCCTAGGGAGGTCTGAGCGGTCCGGATCGCCACGAGAGGAGGTCTCGGCGCTAAGGATTTTACAAAAGAGATCTAACGCTCGAGATCTAAGCCGGGAGGTCATGAGCAGCTAGGATTGAGCCTAAGAGGTCTGGCGGGGTTTTCTTTGTAAAGACCGGGGTGACTTATTACAACGAGGACCCGAGGGTGGTCTAAGGGTGGTCTTTGCAAAATGACCGGGAGGTCTTTTGCAAAGAGGACCTCGGTGGAGGTCGAGGTGGTTTTGGCAAAATGACTCGGAGGAGGTCCTTTGCGCGGGAGTGGTCCTAGCGGCTAGGATTTAGCAGGGGTGGTCCTAGACGGTTAGGATCAACCCTAGGGGAGGTCCTGGCACTAAGAGTTTTCGCGGACCAGGATCTAACGGCTAAGAGCTAATCCTAGAAGGTCTTTGCGGGCGAGATTAACCGTAGGAGGTCCTAAGACTTAGAGTTTTCACAGATAACGCTCTACGGCACAGAACTGATTCAGGGGTGCTCTAAAACGGCTACGATTACACTAGGAGGTCGGGGCTTAGAGGACACGCGCGCACTGCCGGCAAGACAGCAATAAAAGACTACCTCGGACAACCTTTAATACCAATCATTGGGCTACATGGCCTGTCCGAAAATGACATGGCAAAACACCCGGGTCAAAGAAGAGCTCACCGCCGGCGACGTGGACCACACCGGCGGGAACCAAGGGCACCACTAAGCTCATAAAAGTACCGCGGACCTACTGGGCTAACTCTCGACGATGGCGATGGCTCAAAACGCCGGCGAGCCGGAGAGGGTGGGAATTAGGTTTTCGGCAAAACCGACAAAATCTAGAAGGCTTGCTACGCTCTAATCTAGCTAAGCCTAGAGCTCAAAAAGGCTAAAGAGGACTCACCAGGGCCAAGGTGAGGACCAAAGGAGCTCTGAGGGGAGGTTGATGCCGAAGGAGGTGCTCCGGTGACCAAGCTTGCCGGAGACGAAGAAGAAAGCAGGGACGGCCTTGAAGAACAGGTCCCCACAATGCCTCCCCCTGAAACCAACCGATTCGGTTAAGACAAGATGCCCCAGGTGGATAATTGAACAAGTTGGAAAACCAAGTTCGCAATTAAACCACAGGAGCTCGGTGATCTTCATGAACTTCGAAAAACTGACAATGGTGGTGTTCTTGAAGTTTGGTGGAGGGAGAGAAAGACTAAAGGAAACAGGGAGGAGCTCGGGGTCTTAAGAAGACAAAGGAGCAAAGCCATGGGCAGAGGCAAGCTTCGGGTGCACAAACCCTGCCATGGACTTGCTTGATGTGATAGGAGCTGGTAGGGGCTGACTTCTTTTAGGGCAAAAGGTCTGACGCATTAAATGTGTGGCAGAAAGAGACGTTGGGAAGGACCAAAAAGTGACAGGCCACTTTGCTCCCAAGCGCTCGACCACGACACACGCCTGCGGTGCGGGAAACCATGATGACCGGGCTCGAGGAGGTCTAGAGGAAGAAGAAGGGTGAGTGGGGTCTGGGCGATCCGATTTGCATAGGGTGGTCTGGGCGTCCCGGATCACCCGAGTAGAGGAGGTCGGCGCGGGGAGGTCGGGGAGGTCGTGACCGCTGGATGGAGATCCAAGGGCCTGAACCACCCCGAGGCGCTGAGATCAGAGGGGAGGTCAGGGCGGCTGGATGGAGATCCAACGGCCCACAAAGAACGAGCCCGAGGAGGTTGAGTGGACTGGGTCTAACCCGGTCGGTTGAGTTAGGCTCGGGCTCGAGCCCGAGTCTGACTCAAGCCAGATTCGATTTTTCTGGTTTTTGAGAAGGGCTGACCTTTGGAGAATTGTTTGAGGTAGCAAACGAACTCCAAAAATTATGAAATTTTTACAGGAGTTTGCTAGCTGAGGGATTGACCTTGAATAAAATTTTCAGAGGTTTTGGTGCTGTGGATTTTCCTCCAAAAATTTACCAATGTACTGGTCTAAGGTTTGACTAGATTTTGAATTGGGTTGACTTTCCTCCAACAGCATTCAAACAATTTCTAAAAATTGTGGAATTTTTCAGAGGAGTCACATACCATCCCAAGAATTTTAGGAAAAATATTTCCAGGAGATTATCAGAAGATGGAACAAGAAGGTTTTTGAAGGATCGAGATTTGGATCAAAGACTTGTGACAATGCATTTCCATAACTTCTTGTACAAAAATTGTTTAGTACATACAGGAAATACATGATGTAAGAAAAAGTTTTAAATTATACTCATTTTCTTACATTTGAAACACAAGCCTAAAATTGGGATGTTACAACTCTCCCCCCTTACAAGAATCTCGACCCGAGATTCCGTTTACTCGGAGAAGAAAGAAGGAAAATCTGCACGAAGGCGATCTTCTCGCTCCCAAGTTGCCTCATCTTCAGAATGGTTTGACTATTGAACCTTAAGGAACTTGATGACACGGTTCCTCGTTCTCCGTTCAGATTCCTCAAGAATGCGAACAGGATGCTCGCGGTAGGTCAAATTCTCCTGCAAATCGAGAACCTCCAACGAAGCTTCCTCAGTCGGGACACGGAGGCACATCTTCAGGTGTGACACATGGAACACATCATGCACACCCTCAAGTGCAGCTGGTAGCTCCAATCTGTATGCCAGAGCCCCAACTCTCTCGATGATGCGATAAGGCCTAATATAGCGAGGAGCCAACTTGCCCTTGACACCAAAACGCTGATGGCCCTTCAAGGGTGAGACTTTGAGATACACAAAGTCATTGGGCGCAAAGCTCAACTCACGGCGACGGCGATCTGCATAACTCTTCTGCCTGGACTGGGCCATGCGCAGATGCTCGCGAATCAACTGGACCTGGCTTTCGGCCTCATTAATCGACTCGGGCGGCGCGCGCCGCTCACGATCTCGACCAGTTCAACGGGTTCGCATCTCCTCCCAAACGGGGCCTCAAATGGTGCCATGCCAAGATCGGCTGAAAAAGCATTGTTGTAGGAGAACTCGGCAAGCGGTGAGCATTTCTCCACTTCTTCCCATAGGAAAGAACACGAGCACGGAGCATATCTTCCCACACTTGGTTGACTCGCTCCGTCGGCCATCGATCCCGAGGATGAAAGGCATGTCTTGAAATGAAGGCGGGTCCCATAGCCTCTTGCGCACTATGCCAAAATCGCGAGTGAAAAGCGCACCACGATCGAAATAATCGTCTTGGTACACCGTGGAGACTCACAATCCTCGAGACATAAAGTTCGGCCAAAGGCCCCACACGGCCGAGTCTTGGCGGGAAGGAAATGTGCCACTTTAGTCAACTTTGTCAATCACGACCCAAATAGCATCATTCCTTGACGAGCGGGCAACCGGTGATGAAATCCATGCCCACGAATCCCACTTCCACTCGAGCGGCAAAGGTCGAAGAAGGCCTCATCGGGCGATGCTCGGCCTTCACACGACAAAGATACGCCGTCGCACTCGACAACGAACTTAGCAATCTCGCGCTTCATTCGAGTCCACCAGAATCTCTGACGAAGGTTCTGATACATCTTGGTAGCCCCGGGATGAATGAACAAAGGAGAATCATGGGCTTCGCGGAGAATCAAATCCCGCAATTCCATGACCTTAGGAACCACAAGACGCTGCCCAAACCACACAACGCCATACTCATCCTCTGAAAAGCACTTGGCTATTCAATCCTTGATGTTCTGCTTGATTTGACTCACGCCAACATCTGACTGCTGTGCCGCCTTGATTTGGTCCACCAAGGTTGGCTGCACAACCAAGGTAGCAAGAGAACCGTGCTCGATCAAACCCAAATTGAGGCAATCGAAATTACGAAATAAGCGTGAGGTCTTTGCTCTTGGAGCATCAACATGTTGCAATACACCTTCGACTAAGCGCATCTGCAACAACATTGGCCTTGCGGGTGATCTTGAATACCCATATCATAGTCCTTGATCAATTCCAACCATCTCCTTTGCACGAGGTTCAGATCTGGCCGAGTGAACAAGTACTTCAAGCTCTTGTGGTCGAATACACCTCACAACGGTTACCAATCGGATAATGCGCCAAATCTTGAGTGCATGAACCACAGACTAACTCCAAGTCGTGAGTAGGATAGTTGAGTTCATGAGGCCTCAAGCGCCTCGATGCATAGGCCACTACCTTGCCCTTTGCATAAGAACACAACCAAGACCACGACGAGAAGCATCACAATAGATATCAAAACTCTTGTGAATATCGGGAGAACAAGCCTTTGGGCTGAAGTCAACCGCTTCTTGAGTTCTGAAAACTCACATCACAAGCGATGACCACACAAACTTCTTGTCTTTCTTGAGCAATTCGGTCATAGGCTTCGCAATCTTGGAGAAATTCTCGATAAAGCGGCGATAGTAGCCAGCCAAACCAAGAAAACTCCGCACATCGGTGACCGACTTGGGCTGACCCCAACATAGTACATCACTCACCTTGCTAGGGTCCACAGCCACACCTCCTGCTGAAAGAACATGGCCCAAGAATGCCACTTCCTTCAACCAGAACTCGCACTTGCTGAATTTTGCATACAGCTGGTGCTCGCGCAGCTTGCCCAACACAAGCTTAAGATGCTCGGCATGCTCTTCTTCACTCTTAGAGTAGATAAGGATATCATCGATGAATACCACCACAAACCTATCCAAATACTCCATGAATACCGAGTTCATAAGGTTCATGAATAAAGCAGGAGCATTAGTCAAACCAAAAGACATGACGGTGTACTCGTAAAGACCATAACGAGTAGCAAAGGCCGTCTTAGGAATATCCTCGGTCCTGATCCTGACTTGATGATAGCCCAATCTCAAGTCAATCTTGGAGAAGACACGCGCTCCGGTCAACTGATTGAAAAGATCATCAATACGGGGCAAAGGATACTTGTTCTTCACCGTCACTTCATTAAGCGGACGGTAATCAACACACATGCGCAAGGTCTTGTCCTTCTTCTTCACAAAAATAACTGGACAACCCCAAGGGGATGAGCTAGGACGAATGAAACCCTTCTCTTGCAGCTCACCTAGTTGCTTCTTCAGCTCCTCCAACTCATTAGGAGGCATACGATACGGCCTCTTTGAAATAGGGGCGGTATTGGGCAGCAACTCTATCACGAACTCCAGGTCTCGAACGGGAGGCATCCAGGCAGATCTTCAGGAAAGACATCCGCGAAGTCACATACAGTGGGGACATCACGAATCTCCAATGTTGGCTTTGCTTCAAGGGCAAAAAGGTGGGGTTCTCGCAACTGCGGTGAAAACCCAACTTTGTTCACTGAAGAGTGGTGAGGTAGACAACCTTCCGGCACAATCGATTTGCCCCAAGTGTTGGGACAACCAATCCATGCCAAGAATCACATCCAAGCGCTACCGAATCGAGTAGGATAAGGCTGCCAAGAATCCCACTCCTTCGATGTGGATAGGAACGTCCCAAGACACTTGGTGACTCTCATTTTCGAACCGGAGAGCGAATAGCGGTGGAACCCCAAAGGAACACGGTGGAGACCACTATCAACGACAAGCGACCTCGAAATAAAAGAATGCGAGCTCGAGTCAAATAAAGCGTAGCGGGGCGTAAATTGACAAGAAGCGTACCCAACACCACGTCGGGCGCCTCTGTGCCTCCTCGGTAGAGATATGGTTGTGGCGCCGCCCCAAGCACGGGTCTTCGATCGGTGGTGACCACTCCCTTGCTGCGTCCTCCATTAGGACGAGGGGCCGCTCCAGTCTTCTTAGGACAACTACTCGCGTAGTGGCCCTTGTTGTGGCAGTAGAAGCAGGTGACGTCGGTCGCGGGGTTGCGGTGAGCAACCTGCTGCTGAATCGCAGGCGCACGTGACTGAGTCACGGCCTGCGGAGGACGTGGAGCTGGCGCCGAAGGCCTCGGCGGTGGTGAAGCCAAAGAACGGGCCACCGGTGCAGGCCCAACTCGGGGACGAACGAGGCCGGCCTATGCAGACCGCTGGGCCTCCCACTTGCGCTTGCGGGACTCGCTCAGCGCTCTCGCCTTGTGCTCAGTGACGATGGCCTTGTCCACCAAGGTCTGAAAGTCGGGGAAGTCCACAATAGAGAGCTTGTCCTGAAGCTCCTCAGACAAGCCCTCCATGAACTTCTCTGCTTGGCCTCATCGGTGGCCACCTCGGCGGAGCGTACCTCGCGAGATGGTTGAACTTCGTGGAGGTACTCGATCCGCAACTTGCGCCTGTTTGGCGCAAGGAACTCCTTCTTCTTCGGCTTCATTAGGCCGGCGGGGACATGGGCCCGACGGAAAGCTGACCGGAACTCCTCCCACGAGACCACGTGTCCCGCGGGTTGCATGGCGAGGAAGTTCTCCCACCATGAGAGTGCCGCACCCTCCAGCTACTGGGATGTGAAAAGTGCGCGCTGCTCTCCGGCACGAGCAGCGTTGAGCTTCCGCTCAACCGAGCGCAGCCGATCGTCTGCGTCCAAGGGATGCTCGGACCGGGAGAAGGTGGGAGGCTGCGTGCGAAGGAACTCCGCAAGCCCACCATGAGACTGGTGACCACCTCCAGATCCAGAGGCACCAGAGGGAGTGGAGGTGTTCCTCGCGATAACCTCCAACACCCTATGGTCCTCCGAACGATTGCGTTCGATTTGCATGAGACTTCCGCCATGGTCTGGAGGAGGGGAGCTCCTCATCAGACTACCCGGCTGGTTCTGACCACTACGTGTCCCACCAGCCATCCTGTTTCACTAAGACAAGTTAGCTACAAGCCCGAGATCAAAAGGCACAGAAATCCAAACTCAATTAAAAAGGGCTCAAGAATAACCACCAAAGAACACAAGACCAAAAGTCACCAAATCAACTCCCCGAAACGACTAACCCGTATGGAAGAACGAGTAATCGTTTGAGAAGACCCAAAATTTCAGAACTAAATTCTAGCTCAAAACAGCCCAAAATCAAGGTGTAACCATCTAATAGCGTATAGGCATTTAGCTAATTTCATATCACTTCTTACCCTTTTATTCCCACAGGTTTTAATTGAATTAACCTCTCATTTCCTACCTCCTATACTAATTACTAGCTAGCTGTCCAAATTTCTTTTCTCCAAGCTCTCATGGTTCTCCCAAAACCAATTTAATCGATAGTAGCTAATTTTTGAAAGGAAGAGAGGAACAACTTTTCTGAAACTTGATCAAGAGTAGGGTGAGATGAGCAAGCTAAGACAGGTAAGGAGTAAAATCAGAGAACTTACTTAAGTTTTGTAAACCTTTTGAAAGTAAGTTTTCAAAATATCCTAGAGCGACCAAGCTAGGGTTTCTACGGTCGATGATGGCTCGATACCAACTTTGTGAGGACCGGAATATTTAACTAGTAACACTTAACCTTCAAATGGTTCTAGCATTACTAATTAAACATTCTAAGCCTCGATGGACATATGCTTCCCAGAATTGCAGCATATGCACATCATCACAAGATTACACATCATTTCCATACACCATACATCACTAAGTTCAACAATGACATACATAAAGTAAAGTTATTACAAAAGAGCCGACCGGCCAAATAGAACAATATACAAAAGTCGACCGGTTAGCCATCATAACCCACAAGGCAACCGACCGGGCCGCCAAGCTAGTCGCCCCGCAAGCTACCACAACAAAGCTCACAAAAGTGAGGCCCCTCGAGCTCACCTTCTTCCTCTGCAACAATACATTTAAGCAAGATAACTGAGTACACAAAGGTACTCGCAAGACTGACGTGTGGAATAGCAGACCTATTCATAAACTACATGCAAGCTTATTTAGGTGGAGGTTGTATGTCTCATTTTGCATAAAGCCAACTTTATTTGCAATAATGTAATACATTTAAAAGAAAGTTTGCAAATCTATTTTGTTGTCAACATAAAAGCGTAATAAAGATACATACAACTAACCACCTGAAAGTGACTATCCCAATAGCCACCACAACATAGCACGAATCCCCGATTCGTACCACCCATCAAGTTTTAATTAAAAGGTTGTAGTCTAACTCTTGAAAGACCTTGCCAAGCGTGTCCATAACCTAGGACGAGGATATTCGAATAGTTTTAACCTCTGCGGGTGTACCAATGTACCCACACTTGCATCGCCTTTAAGCCACAAGCACACTTCCGAAGGTATGCCAGCACTGCTAAGTCCTCTGAGATATTTTCCAATATTGTGCACTCGACTACAGTCGCTCGTATGGATAGAAACCCATACGCTTACATTGCAAGCGAAAAGACAACAAATCCCATCACGGGTGAAGTCTTTCGGACACTACAATGCTCCCAACACCATCCCTCCTGCGACTCCCTGCGACCCGGAGCCAATACACGCCAAAGTACTAAGTCAAGAGAGGTCCCATACCCTCTAGTGTGGTTAGCACGCTAAAATGCTTGGTTTAGTGTAACAAGATGTTCGGTCCTTGTTGACTCGGGCACCATTCCAATCACACCCGAAAATCACACCATCTTACCATTGTGCCCAAGTCTAAATCATTTTGTTTTTCGGTTTTAGTTTTTATAAGTAGACATGGCACAAGGTGGAAATCATAAATCATAATAAGTTTTGTGTGATCAAGGTTATCGACAAGTCGATAACCGCCCATTTCTACCGAAGCTAAGCATGGCTAAACAATTAATTCGCAAACTACTAAGTGACAAGATCTCATGCACGAACTCTAATCACAGCAATACCCTAGGCTCATGGTAGTAGAGAATAATCATTTGTCTAAGGAAATGCATCTACTAGGTCAACTATTAACACAAAGTAGCAATGCATACATAGAATTTGAAATCAACATAAATACTTAAAATGCTGGGATTAACATGATCAAACTGCTTGCCTTGCTGGATTTGTTCTTGCTGCAGAGGGGAGTGCTCAGGTTCAATAAATTCTTCGGAACCTAACGGGAAAAGGCGATAAAAACCGATAAGAACGAAGAACACCAAAAGGAACTCAACAGCAAAGCACAGCCAAATTGAATGAAATTTCTACAGCAGCGAGAGGTTGATTTTAGACAATTTTAGAAACAAGAATCACTTCATTTGGACTTAGCATGAAAAAGTTATGGCCAAATTAAATTCTCTCAGCCTGAAAAATCCTAATTAAATTAATTAGGGTTACTGTTCATGGCAAAAATTTCTAGAATGATCTGG
Organism: Ampelocalamus luodianensis; assembly: GCA_036346255.1. Taxonomy (NCBI): domain Eukaryota; kingdom Viridiplantae; phylum Streptophyta; class Magnoliopsida; order Poales; family Poaceae; genus Ampelocalamus; species Ampelocalamus luodianensis. The sequence continues at coordinate 55,519,455 of CM070634.1, read as the reverse complement.
AACTTGAAATTTTTATGGTAGGTAGATAATAGTATCCTAACAACAGCAAAACTGAGTTTGCACAATTTGGAGTTCTAATGAATTAGTTATGATTTTTCTAAGCTCTAAAGCTAGCATATATCATTTTTCAGGAACATGAATAAAGACAAAGCCTAGTTCATCATAAAGCATGTCTATAGAAAAATTTTACCAGGTTGAGTTTGCTCAGAAAGGATTGACAGAGAAAAGGTTATGTATTTTACAAATTTTCAATGAATTTCTAGACATCATTTTTCACTAAACAAGATCATGTAGTTAAAAGCATTTCCTGCTACAAAACAGGGCCTAAATTCATTCTTAGATTAAAGTTCACATTATAACAAAGCTACAGCAACTGGAATCATTCAAAAAGGAATTAAAATGACAAAGTTATGCACTTTTGAAATTTGAAACATCAAAAGACTTGGAAAATTCGAGCTCTCGGGAGGTCCAACTGAACTGAACGAATAAGGAGAGGTCGTGGGCCGTTAGATCAAGATCGTGACTCACACGGCCTCAAGCCAGCAAGCACACCGCGACCTCCTCCCGCACTAGGGAGGTCTTAAGGGTAAACCTACGGAGGGAGGTCTGGACGGCTAAGATCTCACGGAGGAGGTCTTCAACGGTCTAGATCTCCAGAGGGAGGTCTTTAACGGACACGATCAAGTGAGGAGGTCTGGCGATCAAGATCGAGCGAGGAGGTCCCGATCGGTGGATTCAACCGAGGAGGTCTTGGACGGCCAAGATCTACTCGGGGAGGTCCTAAGTGACAGGGTTTTAACGGGAGGAGATCTGGACGGCTCAGATAAGGCCTAGGGAGGTCCTGAACGGTCCAGATCGCCACGGAGGGAGGTCTGAGCGCTAAAGATTTTACAAAAAGAGATCTAACGCTCAGATCTAAACCAGGGAGGTCGTGAACGGCTAGGATTGAGCCTAAGAGGTCCTGAGCGGGGTTTTCTTTGTAAAAGACCAGGGTGACTTTTTACAACGAGGACCCCGAGGGTGGTCTAAAGGGTGGTCTTTGCAAAATGACCAGTAGAGGTCTTTTTGCAAAGAGGACCTCGGTGGAGGTCCAGGGGGTGGTTTTGGCAAAATGACTCAGAGGAGGTCCTTTTGCGCAGGAGTGGTCCTAGCGGCTAGGATTTAACCGGGGTGGTCCTAGACGGTTAGGATCAACCCTAGGGGAGGTCCTGGCACTAAGAGTTTTCGCGGACCAGGATCTAACGGCTAAGAGCTAATCCTAGGAGGTCTTTGTGTGATCAAGGTTATCGACAAGTCGATAACCGCCCATTTCTACCGAAGCTAAGCATGGCTAAGCAATTAATTCGCAAACTACTAAGTGACAAGAGCTCATGCACGAACTCTAATCACAGCAATACCCTAGGCTCATGGTAGTAGAGAATAATCATTTGTCTAAGGAAATGCATCTACTAGGTCAACTATTAACACAAAGTAGCAATGCATACATAGAATTTGAAATCAACATAAATACTTAAAATGCTGGGATTAACATGATCAAACTGCTTGCCTTGCTGGATTTGTTCTTGCTACAGAGGGGAGTGCTCAGGTTCAATAAATTCTTCGGAACCTAACGGGAAAAGGCGATAAAAACCGATAAGAACGAAGAACACCAAAAGGAACTCAACAGCAAAGCACAGCCAAATCCAATGAAATTTCTACAGCAGTGAGAGGTTGATTTTAGACAATTTTAGAAACAAGAATCACTTCATTTGGACTTAGCATGAAAAAGTTATGGCCAAATTAAATTCTCTCAGCCTGAAAAATCCTAATTAAATTAATTAGGGTTACTGTTCATGGCAAAAATTTCTAGAATGATCTGGAACTTGAAATTTTTATGGTAGGTAGATAATAGTATCCTAACAACAGCAAAACTGAGTTTGCACAATTTGGAGTTCTAATGAATTAGTTATGATTTTTCTAAGCTCTAAAGCTAGCATATATCATTTTTCAGGAACATGAATAAAGACAAAGCCTAGTTCATCATAAAGCATGTCTATAGAAAAATTTTACCAGGTTGAGTTTGCTCAGAAAGGATTGACAGAGAAAAGGTTATGTATTTTACAAATTTTCAATGAATTTCTAGACATCATTTTTCACTAAACAAGATCATGTAGTTAAAAGCATTTCCTGCTACAAAACAGGGCCTAAATTCATTCTTAGATTAAAGTTCACATTATAACAAAGCTACAGCAACTGGAATCATTCAAAAAGGAATTAAAATGACAAAGTTATGCACTTTTGAAATTTGAAACATCAAAAGACTTGGAAAATTCGAGCTCTCGGAGGTCCAATCGAATCGAACGAATAAGGAGGTCGTGGGCCGTTAGATCAAGATCGGCGACTCACACGCCTCAGCACAGCAGCACACACGACCTCCTCCCGCACCGGGAGGTCTTAAGGGTAAACCTACGGAGGGAGGTGCGGGCGGCTAAGATCTCACGGAGGAGGTCTTCAACGGTCTAGATCTCCGGAGGAGGTCTTTAACGGACACGATCAAGTGAGGAGGTCCCGGGCGATCAAGATCGAACGAGGGAGGTCCTGATCGGCTGGGATTCAACCGAGGAGGTCTTCGACGGCCAAGATCTACTCGGGGAGGTCCTAAGTGACAGGGTTTTAACGGGAGGAGATCTGGACGGCTCAGATAAGGCCTAGGAGGTCTGAGCGATCCGATCGCCACGGAGGGAGGTCTGAGCGCTAAAGATTTTACAAAAAGAGATCTAACGCTCAGATCTAAACCAGGGAGGTCGTGAACGGCTAGGATTGAGCCTAAGAGGTCCTGAGCGGGGTTTTCTTTGTAAAAGACCAGGGTGACTTTTTACAACGAGGACCCCGAGGGTGGTCTAAAGGGTGGTCTTTGCAAAATGACCAGTAGAGGTCTTTTTGCAAAGAGGACCTCGGTGGAGGTCCAGGGGGTGGTTTTGGCAAAATGACTCAGAGGAGGTCCTTTTGCGCAGGAGTGGTCCTAGCGGCTAGGATTTAACCGGGGTGGTCCTAGACGGTTAGGATCAACCCTAGGGGAGGTCCTGGCACTAAGAGTTTTCGCGGGCCAGGATCTAACGGCTAAGAGCTAATCCTAGGAGGTCTTTGCGGGCGAGATTAACCCTAGGAGGTCCTAAGACTTAGAGTTTTCACAGATAACGCTCTACGACACAGATCTGATTCAGGGGTGCTCTAAAACGGCTACGATTACACTAGGAGGTCGGGGCTTAGAGGACACGCGCGCTTCTAGGCAAGACAAAGAATAAAGACTACCTCGGACAACCTTTAATACCAATCATTGGGCTACGTGGCTGTCCAAAATGACACGGCAAAACACCCGGGTCAAAGAAGAGCTCACCGCGGCGGCGTGGACCACGCGGCGGGAACTAAGGCACCACTAAGCTCATAAAAGCACCGTGGACCTCATGGACTAACTCTCGACGCGCGCGATGGCTCGAACGCATTTGGCGGCCTGAGAGGGTGGGAATTAGGTTTTGGCAAACCGACAAAATCTAGAAGGCTTGCTACGCTCTAATCTAGCTAAGCCTAGAGCTCAAAGGCTAAAGAGGACTCACGGGGCCAAGGTGAGGTCCAAAGGAGCTCGGAGGGGAGGTTGATGCCGAAGGAGGTGCTCGGTGACCAAGCTTGCGGAGACGAAGAAGAAAGCAGGGACGGCCTTGAAGAACAGGTCCCCACAATGCCTCCCCCTGAAACCAACCGATTCGGTTAAGACAAGATGCCCCAGGTGGATAATTGAACAAGTTGGAAAACCAAGTTCGCAATTAAACCACAGGAGCTCGGTGATCTTGATGAACTTCGAAAAACTGACAATGGTGGTGTTCTTGAAGTTTGGTGGAGGAGAGAAAGACTAAAGGAAGCAGGAGGAGCTCGGGGTCTTAAGAAGACAAAGGAGCAAAGCCATGGGCAGAGGCAAGCTTCGGGTGCACGCACCCTGCCATGGACTTGCTAGATTTGACAGGAGCTGGTAGGGGTTGACTTCTTTTAGGGCAAAAGGTCTGACGCATTAAATGTGTGGCAGAAAGAGACGTTGGGAAGGACCAAAAGTGACAGCCACGCTCCCAATCGCTCGACTCACACAAGCACTCAAAAGGGAAAACCATGATGACCAGGGCTCGAGGTGGTCTAGAGGAAGAAGAACAGGGCTGAGGGGGGGTCCTGGACGATCCCGATTTGCATGGGGTGGTCCTGGACGTCCCAGATCACCCGAGCAGAGGAGGTCCGGCGGCTGGGAGGTCGAGGAGGTCGTGGATCGCTGGATGGAGATCCAAGGCCTGGACCACCCCGAGGCGCTGAGATCAGAGGAGAGGTCTGGGCGGCTGGATGGAGATCCAACGGCCCACAAAGAATGAGCCCGAGGAGGTTGAGTGGACTGGGTCTAACCGGGTCGGTTGAGGTAGGCTCGGGCTCGAGCCCGAGTCTGACTCAAACCAGATTCGATTTTTTTGGTTTTTGAGAAGGGCTGACCTTTGGAGAATTGTTTGAGGTAGCAAACGAACTCCCAAAATTATGAAATTTTTACAGGAGCTTTCTAGCTGAGTGGTTGACCTTGAATAAAATTTTCAGAGGTTTTGGTGCTGTGGATTTTCCTCCAAAAATTTACCAAGGTACTGGTCCATGGTTTGACCAGATTTTGAATTGGGTTGACTTTCCTCCAACAGCATTCAAACAATTTCTAAAAATAATGGAATTTTTCAGAGGAGTCACATACCATCCCAAGAATTTTAGGAAAAATATTTCCAGGAGATTATCACAAGATGGAACAAGAAGGTTTTTGAAGGATCGAGATTTGGATCAAAGACTTGTGACAATACATTTCCATAACTTCTTGTACAAAAATTGTTTAGTACATACAGGAAATACATGATGTAAGAAAAAGTTTTAAATTCTACCCATTTTCTTACATTTGAAACACAAGCCTAAAATTGGGATGTTACACATGTTTGAGACACAAGCAAGAACTGAGAGATATGAGATCTCAAAGAAATTATTTGGGTGTAAGCTAGCTGAGGGTCATCCGGTGGGACCACATGTGATCAAGATGGTTGGTTACACAAAGCTTGGAAAAACTTGGTTTTCCACTTAGTCAAGAGTTGGCTACAGATTTGATTCTTGCTTCGCTTCCTGCAAGCTATGGGCCGTTCATTCTGAACTTCCATATGAATAGTTTAGACAAGAATCTCACCGAACTGCATATGATGCTCAAGATCATGCGGAAGACAAGATTAAGAAAAGCAACAATCATGTGATGATGGTGCAAAAGAGTACGAGCTTCAAGAAGAAGGCTAAGACTAAGGTCAATGGAAAGGGTAAGGCTAAAGCTTCGGATAGGATCCAAACCAACAAGCCTAAGCCCAAAACTAAGTCTGGCCCGACTCAAGAGAATGAATGCTTTTACTGCAAGGAGCTAGGCCATTGGAAGAGGAACTGCAAGAAATACCTGGCTGATCTGAAAAAGAATGGTGGGACTAAACCCTCCACTTCAGGTATTAATGTTATAGATGTTTTTCTTGCTGATTCTTCTGTTAACTCATGGGTATTTGATACCGGATCGGTTGCTCATATTTGCAATTCGATGTAGAGTCTAACAAGGATTAGGAGAGTTGCAAGAGGCGAGATGGATCTTCACGTCGGGAATAAAGCAAGGGTTGCTGCATTAGCCGTCGGGACCTTGCCATTACTTTTGCCTTCAGGATTTATTATGGAATTAAACAATTGTTATTACGTTCTAGCCATGAGTAGAAACATTATCTCTGCATCATGTTTGATGGCAGAAGGTTATAAATTCATTATTGAGAACAATGGTTGTTCTATATTTTTTAATGAAGTGTTTTATGGCTATGCACCTGTTTTGAATGTGTTGTTTATTTTGAATCTTGATGTTGCACCTGTCTATAATATTAATGCGAAGAGGCTTAGGCCTAATAATATGAATTCCACTTTTATTTGGCATTGTCGTTTGGGTCACATAAGTGAGAAACGTATGAAGAAGCTCCATGATGATGGAATTCTAAACTCATTTGATTTAGAATCATTTGAAACGTGCGAATCTTGCCTACTCGGAAAGATGACCAAGACTCCTTTCACTGGTTGAGCTGAGAGGGCGTCCGACCTGTTGGCACTCGTGCATACTGATGTATGTGGACCAATGAGCACGACAGCTAGAGGTGGTTTTCAGTACTTCATTACCTTCACCGATGACTATAGTAGATATGGATATGTCTATTTAATGAGGCACAAGTCGGAATCCTTTGAAAAGTTCACGGAGTTCCAGAGTGAGGTACAAAATCAACTTGGCAAGACAATCAAATCTTTATGATCTGATCGTGGAGGTGAATTTTTGAGCCATGAATTTGGTGATCATTTGAAGCAATGTGGAATTGTTCCACAGGTTACACCACCGGGCACTCCACAATGGAATGGGGTGTCCGAGCGGCGTAATCAGATCTTGTTGGACATGGTTCAGTCGATGATGAGCCAATCTGATCTGCCATTGTATTTTTGGGGTTACTCTCTTGAAACTGCCGCTTTCACTTTAAATAAGTTACCATCAAAATCAGTAGATAAGACACCATATGAGATATGGACTGGGAAGAGTCCTAGTTTGTATTTTCTAAGGATTTGGTGATGTGATGTCTATGTTAAACGTTTGACGTCTGATAAACTCACACCCAAGTCTGATAAATGCTTCTTTATAGGTATCCTAGGGAAACCAAAGGATACTACTTCTACAACAGGGAAGAGGGCAAAGTTTTGTTGCCTAAATGGTGTCTTTTGGAGAAAGAGTTTCTTTCAAAAGAAGTCAGTGGGAGAAAGGTGCAACTCGAAGAAATTCGGGAATCATCTGAAAGTGTTTCAACTCCTACTGAACCTCTACAGGATGAATAGATTGTTGTTGAACCTGTAGATGAGGCATCAGCCCCATGTAGATCTAAAAGACAAGGTCAATTGCCTATAAGGTATGGGCATGATGTATTATTGTTGAATAATGATGAACCTAAGTTGTATGAGGAAGCGATGATGGACCCAGACTCTGAGAAATGGCTTGAAGCCATGAAATCCGAGATAGACTCCATGAGTGACAATCAGGTTTGGAACTTGGTCGATCCTCTTGATGGTGTTAAAACCATCGAATGCAAATGGATCTATAAGAAAAGATTGATATGAATGGAAATGTTCACATTCATAAAGCTCGACTAGTCGCAAAAGGGTTTCGACAAGTTCAAGGGGTTGACTACGATGAGACTTTCTCATCGGTAGCGATGCTTAAATCTATACGGATCATTCTAGCTATTGCTGCATATTTCGACTATGAGATATGGCAAATGAATGTTAAAACGGCTTTCCTTAATGGAAACCTAAGTGAGGATGTGTACATGACACAACCTGAAGGTTTTGTCGATCCAAAGAATACTAGTAAAGTGTGCAAACTTCAAAAGTCCATTTATGGGTTGAAGCAAGCATCTCGGAGTTGGAATATACGTTTTGATGAGGAGATCAAAAGGTTTGGTTTCGTCAAGAACAAAGAAGAACCTTGTGTTTACATGAAGGTTAGTGGGAGCGCACTCGTTATTCTGATCTTATATGTAGATGACATATTATTGATCGGGAATGACATTCCAATGCTGAAATCTGTTAAGGTATCATTGAAAAATAGTTTTTCTATGAAGGACCTAGGAGAGGCAGCATATATCTTAGGGATAAAGATCTATAGAGATAGATCAAGAAGGCTAATTGGATTAAGACAAAGTACTTATGTTGACAAGATGTTGACTCGGTTCAGCATGCAGGATGCCAAGAAAGGGTTCTTGCCTATGTCACATGGCATAAGTCTTAGCAAGATTCAGTGTCCTTCGACAACTAATGAGCGAGACCGTATGAATGGTATTCCATATGCTTTAGCTATTGAATCCATCATGTATGTCATGATATGTACTTGACCTGATGTATCATATGCTCTAAGTGTTACGAGTAGATACCAAGCTGATCCCGGTGAAGGTCACTGGACAGCTGTGAAAAACATTCTTAAATACTTGAGAAGGACTAAGGATGTGTTCCTAGTTTATGGCGGTGATGAAGAGCTCATTGTAAATGGTTACACCGATGCAAGCTTCCAAACCGACAAAGATGATTATCGTTGGTAATCTGGTTATGTATTCATTTTGAATGGAGGAGCAGTGAGCTGGAAAAGTTCTAAGCAAGGGACGGTTGCTGATTCTACGACGGAGGCCGAGTACATTGCGGCTTCTGAAGCTGCGAAGGAAGGTGTTTGGATAAGGAATTTCATTGCTGAATTGGGCATGGTTCTGAGTGCATCGAGCCCAATGGATCTCTATTGTGACAATAATGGAGCCATTGAGCAGGCTAAGGAGCCTAGATCCCATCAGAAGTCCAAGCATATACTCAGGCGTTACCACCTTATTCGCGAATTGGTAGATAGAGGAGATGTTAAGATATGCAAAATTCATACGGATTTAAATGTTGCTGATCCGTTGACAAAGCCTCGCACACAGCCAAAGCATGAGGCGCACACAAGAGCTATCGGTATTAGATACTTAAATGATTGACTCTAGTGCAAGTGGGAGACTGTTGGAAATATTCCCTAGAGGCAATCATAGAGATGATTGTATTTCATTATGTTCATAACATTTGATAATATGTTATCTTGTTCCTTGAATGAATCATCAGTTATATAGATAAATGAGTATGTGACTTGTTGGTGAAACTCTTTATCTTATATGATGTCATTCTAAAAGTATCCCTGGTCGAATGTCACTGATCGGAACACCAGTGACTCTACGACTAGTACATGTATTGATTGATGACCATGTTTCACCGGTCATGGATATAGAGATATCGAATCAATAATGTGGACACATGTTATAGAACATAGTGTTGGATAGACCCACCTTGAGATACTATTGAGATTGTTATGATTCTATGTGTCGTTAGTTGGTCTCAAGCACTGATGATGTATAATCCTTAGACCTGAGATTAGCATGGTTTCCTACATGTGTAATAGTAGTCTTAGGGTTGCCAAACGCTACTCCGTAACTGGGTAGTTATAAAGGTAGCTTTCGGGTATGCTATAAAACATGCGGAGGAATGTGACTGGTTGGATATAGGATTTGCCCCTCCTAACATAACGAGAGAGATGTCTTTGGGCCCCTCGTTGTGGTCGAATAAAGAAAGTGCATGGCCATGCCACTAGTGGTCGAAGTGTCGACCACATGAAGTTATTCGATACTTGATCGAGAAAGTATTGAACAGTCCATGGATGACATATTATCTCACAGGAGTTCAACCGGATGTCGTGAGGCAAAGGAGAATACACAAGCGGTCGTTCGGTTGTCGTGGTCGTGGGCCGTCGAAGTCGTATGGAGATGCGACCCAGTCGAAGACTACTCGAACATAATCACCAACTGGTCGTAAGGAGTTGCAAACTGGTCGTAGTTAGATAGTAACTGGTCGTAAGGAGTTATGAACTGGTTATAACTAATTATGAACTGGTCGTGACTAAGTATGAACTGGTCGTAAGTGATAAGGACCTAGTCGTAGATCATATTGCATTAAGGTTCGTCCGATATATTCTGTGTGTGTTTAGGAATTGTTATGTGCTGCTAGGTACGGCTGACGACTCGTGATCGGGAAGAGTTTCCGAGTCACAACCAATTACACACGAACCTATAGGGTCACACACTTAAAGGGCTAGGATTTGATTTGGATGGTGATCTGAATTTTTATAGGCTACGAGTGCCTATTGGGCCTCCTGTTCGGGACCCATCATGGATGCCTATATAGAGGAGCGGTGTCATGGGGTATGATTGATCAATCTTTTTAGAAGAAATCCCGAAACCCTAATAGCCACGCTCTCCTCAACCACGCCGCCAGCGCTAGCACTCCTGAGCGTGGTGTCCCAGCCCCGTACGTGTGGATACCTTGGAGGTGCTGTTGCGAAGCATCATCACTAGGACGATCCGCGACTCACGACGTTCATCGGAGTAGGAGGAGAAGGCGTGCGGCAAGTACGACTACGACTGCTTCAACTCACTACATCGGCTCTACTTCCGCTGTGGGTCGGCGCGTCTAGTGGTAATCTCGTGATCTACTACTAGCGGAGGTTCCTTGGTTGCGCGGTAAATTTTTTTGTTTGTGCTATCGTAGCCTTCCCGCGATCCAACACGGATAGCGGGAAAGCTACCAAGAAGCAACAAAACTAGAGCCTAACGGCCCTACTAAACGGTACTACAGCTAGGAGGGTAGCCCTAATAGAACACTTCTAAGCTAACTTATTTGGAAGGGTCGACTAAAACAAGGCTCGATCCTTTAGAGATTACGGAGGTAAGAGGGATCAATTTGGATTTCAAAACCAAGTCTTAGAATAGAGAAGAGGTAGGAACCTAAGAATGAGATAAGGGAAGAATAGAATTTGGTAAGAGAAGAATAACTATTCAAGTTAATCGTTGGTTTGATTTAGAAAATAAATTTTGGATCTTTTGACTAATGCGACCTTGCTAACTATGGTTACGTCCTACAGTCGATATGGCTCTGATACCACCTCTGTCGGGACCACGGTATGCAACCCGGGACCCTCGTGCGTGCGAACTAGTCCCGGATCGATGCTAGCTCGCACAGTTACAACATCGGTGTAGTCACAACCATACAACAAAATGACGATGAAGCAGACAAATTAATATTAAAGTTAGCAAAAGGGACCTTATAGTCAAGTCATACAGAGTGCGCCACACAGTGCTTAGCAACAAAATACAACTTGCAGCGGAAACATAACATCTCGTGGTGGCCACGCGACATGCCCACAGACAATCGAGTGGAGGACACGACCTAGTTCGCAAAGTCTTCAGGATACTCCTCTTCATAAAACTCTGAGTTTCCGGGTTCTTCTGTGGGGATTTAACACATAGGGCGCAAGCCGTGAGTACTTTGAATGTACTCAGCAAGTCATAGGGAAATGTATACAATTAATATTCATACGAGGCTATACAAGGATAGCTTTATGGCTATTTTGCGGAAAGCAATGTTGACAGTAAATACAATAAGTAAATTGAAAGCACAATTTAAAAGATTAGTACGTAAGTAATTCAGTTCTTTGAAACAACTAGAGATCAACCCAACCTTTCCATCCAAACCATCAATTAAACCATTTTAAAGAAAACATCTACCCCTTGCGTGAAATCTCTGGGCATGTCCATAACCGGGGACACGGCTATTCGAATAGTTTTTATACACTCTGCAAAGGTTGTACAACTTTACCTACAAGAGATAATCATCTTATACTGTCAGGCGTTTCACACTTCCGAAGGCGTGTGACTAAGAGATTATGATAAGGCCGTTACAAAGCTTTGTTTTGACTCAGTTCTGCTCGCTAAGGATTCGCTTCTAACGGGTCTATCTCCCGCCAGATTCATGCCCCCTCTTGCGCCATTCTCAACCAAAACAAAACCGACTCAAAGCATTGCTAATTAGTTGGCCAGGTCCACCCCATCCTGGACATGTGGTTGCACGATGTGACCCAGATCAATGGTTCAAGGTTAAGTCCTTAGTTGGCTGCTCAGGCGAGACTAATCCACGTCCCAATGTGCGTTACGGCACCCACACTTACCACTATCCACTGGCTCGAGCATAAAACATTTTTGGTTCAACCCGGCCAAAGACCACCCTAGCCTTGGCACAACATCTTTTAGCAACAGTGGCCGTGCCACGATTTCATAATTCATTTAATCACGTTTATTCATATAAGCATGTGATCATGAGTCCCGACGTATAACTATAGCGAGGCTAAGCATAATACGATACCCGAGTTGGTAATATATCAATGTCCAACTAAAATAAACCCTCCTATGGTGTCCAAGGGTTCATGTCATTCAAGGATACATGTAGATAGCAATTTATCAAGGAGGCATATAAAACTAGCAATGCATGTATATATAAAACAATATAGTTTTATAAATATGGGTTCAATATGATCAAAGGTCTATGACTTGCCTTCGTTGAAGAGTTGAGGTGCTTCGGTCGTCGGATCCGAGAAATCTTCCGAAAAGTCGGTTTCTACACGTGCGGAAAGAGCAAAATAAATAAAACAACTCCAAATAAATACAAAATTAGCACTAACAGTAAGAGGGGGATTTAAGATGAAATTATAAATTTGAATCACTCGAATCGGAGTTCGAACGAAGAAGTTATGGCCTTCCGAAGTTTGGAAAACACATAAAATGAAGAAAATTGGATTTTCCTCATTTTCTGATTTATTTTTCCAAAGGAAATTCGGATTATTGCGTCAGCTGACGTCAGCGAGGGGGTTTTAATTTTCCAGCCGAATTATTTGTCAACGAAAAAATCAGAAAAATCCACGTGGCGCTAACTGGGCAGCCACGCGGGCAGAGGGGGTGACGGGGTGCCTCGGTGGCGCTGACGCGGGCGCCACGTTGGCTGCCACGTCGGACCCGAGCGGCGGCGCTCGGGGCCTGATGGCTCGCCGGCGTTTGGCTGGACGACGGCCGGCGGTGAGGGCACTAGTGCGAAGAGGATCTTGCGGTGAGCTTGTTGCTCACCGGCTTGACGACGCGACGCGAAGAGGCGGCCAGCAATGGAGAAGAAGGCGGCGGCAGGGAGAAGGCTACGGCGGCGACGGTGCTCCGGGGGCGGTCCGGGAACGGGGAGGCGCGCACGGGAGAGGCGGCGGCGAGCTTCACGGCCGGCGGCGAAGAAATGAGAAAAGGGGGCGATGGAGGGTGAGGGAGGAGGGGAGAGATTGGGGAAACGAAAGAGGGGAAGGAGGCGGTCCCGGGGCTTGCTTAAATAGGCCTCATGGGGGTGGGGCCCGGATAGTGGGGCGCGGCAGAGACGGAGCCGTGAGGGGGGGGGGGTCCGACGAGGATGCGTGCGGTGCTCGGAGAGGACAGGTCACAGGAGCATGCGCGGGGCTGCAATGAGTGCGGCGGAGCACGCCGCACTCGATGCGCTTGTCAGGGAGGCCGGGATAGGGCAGAGGCGCCGGTGCCAAACACGCGCATGCGCGCACGGCGCGACAAAGAGAAGGGGGGGTGGTCCGGAGGTGGAAGAAGGGCGCGGGGACGAAGGGTGCGGGCCGTCCGATCCAGATCGGATGGTCGGGGTTGGAGGGAGGCGTGGCGGAGGTGGAGCCGTCCGATTGCGATCGGACGGTCGGGGGAGGGAAGGGGCGTGGCTGCGGACAGAGCGGGCTGGCGCGAGGCGGACCGAGGTGGTGGGCCGAGGAAGAGATTCGGCCCACGAGCCGAAAAGAAATTTTAAATAGATTTCCGATTAATGAAATCCCAAAAAAGCAAAAAGACTTTTAGAAAATAGTTAATAGAGTCTAAAAATTCTAGAAAAATTCACAGAAGTCCCTTGAATTAATTAGAACTTAATAAAAATACTTTGAGCTATATTTTAGTTTTTAATTTTTGCAAACAAAATAGATTTTGGCTTCAAACAAAAAGGAAAAGCCAAATTAAAATCCAAAAAATGCAATAAAGGCTTAAAATCCAAATAAAATCCAGGAAACTCCAATAAACTAACTTTTAAATTTAATTGACGTTGGATTAATTCCATTTAAATGGTTTTTGATTTCTAAATTTCAAATTTAAGCTTTTGTAACTTAAACCAAAATGGTTACTTTTAAAACTTTTTGAAAATTCAAAAACTCGCAAATTATGGATGTTACAGTACTGAATGCCCATATCATAATCCTTGATCAATTCCAACCACCTTCTTTGCCTGAGGTTCAGATCTGTTTGGGTGAACAAGTACTTTAAGCTCTTGTGATCCGAATACACTTCACAACGGTTACCGATAGGGTAATGCCGCCAAATCTTGAGTGCATGAACCACTGCAGCTAACTCCAAGTCATGGGTAGGGTAGTTGAGTTCATGAGGCCTCAACTGCCTTGATGCATAGGCCGCTGCCTTGCCTTCTTGCATAAGAACACAGCCGAGTCCCTGACGAGAGGCATCGCAAAAGATATCGAAGCTCTTGTATACATCGGGAAGAACAAGAACTGGGGCTGAAGTCAACCGCTTCTTGAGTTCCTGAGAACTTTCTTCACAAGCAGAGGACCACACAAACTTCTTGTCCTTCTTGAGCAATTCATTCGTCGGCTTCGCGATCTTGGAGAAGTTCTCGATAAAGCGACAGTAGTAACCTGCTAAACCAAGAAAACTCCGCACATCGGTGACTGACTTGGGTTGACCCCAAGATAGCACATCGCGGACCTTGCTAGGATCGACAGCTACGCCACCTGCTGAAAGAACATGGCCCAAGAATGCCACTTCCTTCAGCCAAAACTCGCACTTGCTAAACTTCGCATACAGCTGGTGCTCACGCAGCCTTCCTAACACAATCTTCAGATGCTACGCATGCTCTTCTTCACTCTTGGAGTAGATGAGAATGTCGTCAATAAATACCACAACAAAGTTATCCAAATACTCCATGAATACTGAGTTCATAAGGTTCATGAACAGAGCAGGAGCATTGGTTAAGCCAAAAGACATGACAGTGTACTCGTATAAACCATAACGAGTAACGAAAGCCATCTTCGGAATATCTTCAGACCTGATCCTGACCTGATGATACCCCAATCTCAAATCAATCTTGGAGAACACCCGGGCTCCAGTCAACTGATCAAAAAGATCATCGATGCGGCAAAGGATACTTGTTCTTCACCGTCACCTCATTAAGCAGACGGTAATCAACACACATGCGCAAAGTCTTATCCTTCTTCACAAAAATCACTGGACAACCCCAAGGAGATGAGCTAGGACGGATAAAACCCTTCGTGTAACACCCCAGGACCCACATTACCCTGGAATGCTACTAAACCACTCAGCTAGCCAGAAATTTCAAGATAATTTAATCTGGCAACAATTTCTAGACATGAAGCAATAAGCGGAAGCATAAACAACTAAGGGAACAAAGAGAACGATAACAAGTTCAATAATTAAAACAACCTCTAGCAGATTAATCAAAGAAATAGTTCATAAGTCCATCATTATTAAATAAAATATTCATCCTCGAATAGCTAAGCATTTGACTAGAATTTCATCGACTTTATTACAGCATGAGTTGATGAACCAAGTGCATTATTGTGGTGCCGCTCTACCCAACCCATGAATGCTCAACAATCACTGAGGGGGAAACAAGGGTGAGATAAAAATCTCAAGAAGCAAACTGCTTTAACAGGCTATTCAGGACTACAAACAAATATACAACATCATTACAAGATCCACAAGTCCACATCCATAATGTGCATCCACATTCATTACAAGTTAATTAAACTACAAAGATATTAAGCATCAATATCCATTTCCCATAATGATCACAATTATAGCCTCAACCATATTTACTACCATCAATAGTAAAATATTAGCAAATGAGTCTTGATTAACTTCTTCATATTATTCACCACTACCACTACCAATGACAATAAAGTATTAACAAGTTTTACCTCATCTCTTTACTATTTCTCGCATCCATAACTGCTATCAACAATTACCACAAGAGAGTAGAATCTCAAGCCACAATCACAACCACTACCATTCCACAAGGGATGAACCCCAATCCACGACCATAGCCACCTTCCTCACACCACAAGTGACTCTCATGAGCCAATTCCACATTACAACTATAAAGTTGCAGTTGTTTGTAATATAACTTCACCACAATATCTTGCATAAGTATGCAAATAATCTTTCCACAATGTAATGCATATGTATGCTATGCTCCACTGCACCTTTACCCAACAAGGTAAAAGTATGCATCGTGCTACGGCAATGCACGATGTTGTACCGGTACGGTCGCGGCTATAAGCGGCGGCATCCACAATGCAAATGTCATGATATGTCATGAATGATATGATAATCATAAACCAAAAGAATTTAACCACGATGGTTAACAACATACTCATCATGAATATTTTTTCATAATCCACATGTGTCTCATTAAGCACAATACCATTGTGTCATAAGACCATTACCACATAACCCACACTCAATTCACCAAGATCAAAATCAATCGATCTAAAGGGAACTCTACCACATAGACCACAACATGATCATCATGAATATAACCACAAGGAATTATCAATATGTCCACCTTGAGTTTATTTTCATATTCCGCATTTGGCTCATTAAGCAAATTACCACATGACTACCAACAACTCTTCCAACGCATGGCAAAAGTGAATATTAATTTGCTACCACGACCTCATCCATAAAACATGCAACCATGGCATATAACTTCAAGTTATGAAAAAACATGTATATTGCAAGTAGTAAGAATAACAAGTTAAACCGTAGCACAACCGCTGCATTTACTTGCATGATCATATAATCATTCATCCATCACAAGCATTAGGGTTAGCAATGTACTTGCCTTCCACGATGCGACGCGTTAGCCGGCAAAGGTGATACTCCTAAACCTGAGGCCTCACCTCCTAAACAAGTAAAATAATTTCAATAAGGACATAATAAACCCAACGCTACTAATCGGCATTCTACACCGCTTCCCTGCTGACTCAAGACGAGATTACAAAGCTGAAACTGAAAAACAACGTTTCCTGCCATATACCGTTTCTGGACAGCAGCACGGTAATTGACATAACTCATGAACTGGAAGTCGAAAAGAGGTAAACCCAATTTCTGTAGATTCTTAACTGACTAATCTACAATACTCTAGTTGACACGATAATCCAATTCGGCCAAAATAATAGGCTAACCATTGTTTGAACTTTCAGTACAGAACCTGCCTACAAGTTCGAACAACAATACTAAGATGACCATAACTTTTAATAGGTAACTCCGAATTGATCGTTCTTTATCAATCTGAAAAGGTTATCGAATTATCTACAATAACCTAATTGTGTGAACTTTCATATTCCACCAATTTCCCTTTCATATTTTAGGAAAATATCCAGACAGATTATTCTCGTCAGATTTCTGGCAGCAGATACTAAAACGACCATAACTTTTGACTCAGACCTCGGAATTGAGTGATCTTCATGGCTACTGAAAGATAACGACAGATCCCACATAACTCTAGGAGATGGATTCTTAAAATTCAGCCTCTAACTACACGAAATTACCCACGCAAGGAACTGGACAGAATTGAATCTACTAAAAACAGACTTGATCCAAACAATTCTAATTGTCAACGCATCAAAGACCTACAACCAACGCGAGAACCGGTCGTTACCCTTGATGGCACGCTGCAAGACGACGATGAACAAGCCTCTAATCTGCTGGTCCTCTCCTTCTTGATCCACCACCCCGAAACGACCACCTCCGTCCTTCGCGAGACCGGTAGCAGGGAAAACAGCACCAAGGGGAGACGGCTCCAGAAGGTGGGAGGTGCAACACCAATGGAGGGAGGAGGCGTCATGGAGGGGAGGAGGAAGGGCGCAAGGGAGAGGGAGATGGGGGCGGCGGTCAAGGGGTGGAGTGGGAGGTGGGAGGAGAAACTAGGGTTTGCCCCACCCCCTTATGGCCGGCCACTCATGGGCCAAAAGGGCCCTCCCCCCAAAAGCTTTCGGCTGCCCCTTGGGCTCCCCTGGCCTCGAGGCGGATTCCCCTCTTGGGCCTGCTGGTCCAAAGGCCCAGGCCCAAAACTCAGGTAAAACAGAAGAAAATCTGATTTCTTTAGTCTATCGAAACTCAAAATCGAAATGCTTTCTTTCTAAACGGAAACGGGGTATTACACTTCGCTTGAAGCTCACCTAGTTGCTTCTTCAATTCCTCCAACTCGTTGGGAGGCATCCGATACGGCACCTTTGAAATTGGAGTGGTACCGGGCAGCAGCTCGATGACGAACTCAAGGTCTCGAACTGGAGGCATCCCAGGCAAATCTTTGGGGAAAACATCCACGAAGTTACAAACTGTGGGGACATCCTGAATTTCTAAGGCTAGCTTTACTTCAAGTGCACAAAGGTGTGGCCCTTACAGCTGCGGCGAAAACCCAACCTGTTCGCCTGAGGGGCTAGTGAGATAGACAATCTTCCTGGCACAATCAATTTGCCCCAAGTGTTGAGACAACCAATCCATGCCAAGAATCACATCTAGGCTTGCTGAGTTGAGCAGGATAAGATTTGCCAAAAATCCTACACCTTTGACTTCAACAGGAACATCCCGGCATTCTAGATCAGCTCTCATTTCCGAACCCGGAGAGCGAATAAGCAAAGGAATCCCCAAAGGAACAAAGTGAAGATCACTAGCAGCAGCAAAAGATCTCGAAATAAAGGAATGCGAAGCTCCTGAATCAAATAATACTGCAGCAGGACGGGAATTGACAAGAAGCGTACCCAACACCACGTCGGGCGCCTCTTGTGCCTCCTCAGTCGAGATGTGGTTGACTCGACCACTCCCAACACCCTGGGTCTTCTGGACCACCTTCTGGTCAGGTGGGTGACCATTCCCTTGCCCGCGTCCTCCATTAGGACGAGGGGCTGCTCCAGTCCTCTAAGGGCAACTGTTGGCGTAGTGGCCTTTCTTGTTGCAAGCAACCTAGGCAGCCGGATTGCGGAGGCCACCCTGCTGCTGGACCGCAGGTGCACGTGGCTGAAACACGGCCTGTGGGGGACGTGGAGCTGTGTAACAGCCCTAACTTAGGGTTTGTATTTCAAATGTAAAATTTTGATGAGAAATAAAAACTTTTGTTGTCTCTTCAAATCATTTGAAAGTTTCTACAATTTTCCCTAGCAATTTCCAATTTGTAGAATTTAATTCTTGTGATTGGAAATTGTTGTTATCAGATTCTTAGCCTTCAAACTTGTGATCATCCTCTGAAACTATTTTTCCTAGCATCTTGATTATCCTATCTACCTCCCTGAATTATTTCACAATTTTTAGATTTTATTTGCTATTTCAAATGGCCAAGTCAAACTAGTTGAAAACCTGGTCAAACCCTAGGTCAGCAGCTTGTGAATTTTCTGCAGAACTTTTCAGTGCATAGAAAGTTCTGGAAAATTTATGCAATGTTGTTCTCTGTCTCTAGTAGCTACCATAAAAATTTCGAAATTTTTGGAGCTTAGGAGCTACCTCTAAAAATTCCCCAAAACCTTCTCTGTCTTTTAAATCAAATTCTAAAAATACTGTTCCTCGGGCCCGAACCCAACTCAGGCTCGAGTCCGACTCGCACACTTGGTTCGGTCGCGTCAACTAATCGCACGCGCGAGTCAATTGATCGCGACCGTCCGATGCAAATCGAGCGATCCACGTCGCGTCGCGCAACCGACTGTCGAATGCATACACCAATCTCGGTAGTCCATTTGGATCCAACGGTCGGTGCGATCTGATCAAATCAAACCTCCGGTTCGCACCGCTTTGCTCTGCCGGCCGACATGTGGGTCCCACCACGGCATCAACCTCGTCTTCTCCGCACTCACCGGAGCTCACGCGCCGTCGCGCATGCTTGCCACGTCCTCGTCGCCGCCACCTTTTGTCCTCGTGTCGGCCCGTGAAGCATCGCCGGGATCTCATCTACCCACCGAGCCCATCCACTACCCTTCGCGTCCATTCTCGTGTTTTCTCGCCCAAATTTCCTTCCGTGGGAGAAGAACCCGAGCAACGCCGCCGTGTTAGCGCCGCCCTCGAGCCCGCGATCGCACCGCTGTGATCCACGCTCGACGCGCCTCCATTTTGCCCAACCGGGTCCTTGGCGTCGATGGATCACGAGGCGATCGTCGTCTCGCCTCCGGTTGCGGCGGTCCCGCGAGCTTGCTAGTTCTCTGGTGAGTCTCTAACCTCGTCACTTGGTCCCTCGTGATCGCAATCCTCCTCTGAGTCTAACGGTGGGCTCGTTTCTGTCTTTCGTGCATCGTGGAAGTCGTGCGGGTGTTTCTTCCTCGCGCACGGTGTTCCGCCGCCGTGGCAATTCCGGCCGCCTCGGACCTTCTTCTTCGACTTTGTCTTGTGCTTATTGCTCCTGGAGTCGAGGCGATCCCGTGGCGCAACTTCTCGAAGCTGCTCGAAGTCTGTAGCGCCTTCTCTGCGAGAGCCGTAGCTTCTTCTCCGCCTCCGGCCGTCGTGAGCCCATCTCCGGCGACCATTGGGCTCCGCGTCACCGTCACCGGGTTCGTGAGGTCTTTGCGAACCTTAAGGTACCACTCACTCGTCTTGAAACTCACTGGTTTGCTAGATCACCTGCGCGGCCGCGCCGCCGTCCCCGTGCGTGCCGACGAGCGCCGTGGCTTAGTTATCGCTAAACACAGTTACGTAGGGTCAGCGACTTGTGGGCCTCTGCGTGATAAGCTTTGTTTTAGGATTCAAATCTAATCGTTTTAATTCTCTGAGTCTCTGACTTGTGGGCCCGGAATGTCAGTTAGGGATTGTGTAGTTTTGTTAATGCGTTTTCTCTTTCATGAAGCGTATTTTTGCTGGGCATATGTGTTAGGATTACGTTCTGTTAAGCCGAAGACGTATTCTTTGAATACGCCTTCGACGTCACCTTATGCGCGATCCGCTCTGTCGACATTTTCGCTCGGGCCGCTTGTCGATGGTGGGGCTTCTTGTTGGCGGTAGAAAAGGATTTAGTGCTTTAGTATTTACGTAATATGTTTTCATTTGCCTGTTAATTCATTTAAACTTAGAAAATGCATAACTAATTCAATTTTTATCCAAATTGCATGAAACCAGTGCTGTTAATTTTCATTTTAAGTGTGCTACTTGATAAAATTAACTTCACCCATGTCTCTGTAGCAAAAATTTGTTAGTTAATAAAATGATGTCTTATGTATCTTCTAAATTAGAAAATGCATATCTCTTCCAATAATTGTCCAAATTAAATGAACCCAATTCTGTAAAATTTCATTTTCAGTATACTAATTATTAGGATAGGTTATATACACTGTTTCTGTTCATGAAAATTTGTTTAGCAATTAACTAGTGTTTTGTTGTGTTTTTAGCTTAGAAAATTCATAGAAAATTATTAATAACTTAAAATAATTTGTTCTCTGTTTCTAAAATTTTGTTATATCTTGCTTAGGTTGCTGTATGAGTTTTGGCTTGTTTTGGTGATTGTTGTATGTTTGAGTTTTGTCGGTGTTATTCGTTCTTATTTGCTGTTATGTTCGATCGTTAGGCTTCGATATTTGCGGCAACCCTGAGGACGATCCTCCGCACCATATCGAGCAACAGCAACCAGAAAAGCGCTTTGATCATGTTTAATCGGTATTTTAAAGATTAATATTTTGTTTCATTGTATGTATGCATTGCTTAATTTGTGTTAAATTGATTAGTTAAATCCGTAGTGCATATCCTGTAGACAAAATATTGATCTCTACTACCGAGCCTAGGTTATTTCTTTGTGATTAGAAATCATTGGATGATCTCTTGTCACTTAGTAGATCCGGGTCAACTTGCTTAGACATGCTTAGCTATCGGTAGAACTGGGCGGTTATCGATTTTAGTCGGTAACCTTGATCACACAAAATTTACTACAACTTTATGTTTCAGCATTTCTGCTATGTTTAATTGCAAAACTAAAAATGAAAACAAAAATGATTTAGGCAGCACAATGGTAAGATTGGTGTGATCTATTGGGTGTATTTGGAAAGGTGCCGGGTCAATTAAGGACCGAACATCTTGTGAGTTTTGTTATCCAGCATTTCGTGCTAACCACACTAGAGGGTATGGGACCTCTCTTGACCTAGTACTTTGGCGTGTATTGGCTCCGGGTCGCAGGAGGTCGCAGGAGGGATGGAGGTGGGAGCATGGTAGTTGTCCGAAAAGCTTTATCCTGAGTGGGTAGTTGTCTTTTCGGCTTTACCATGTAAGCGTATGGGTTTCTATCCATACGAGCGGCTCGTAGTTAATACACAATATTGGAAAAAGTCTCGTAGGACTTAGTGTGCGAAGATACCTTCGGAAGTGTGCTTTGGCTTAAAGGCGATGCGAAGTGTGGGTGCAGTGGTACACCCTGCGAGGTTAAAAACTATTCGAATAGCCTCGTCCTAGGTGATGGACACGCTTGGGTAAGCTTATCGAGAGTTAGGCGCAACATTTAAATTAAAACTTGATGGGTGGTGCGAATGCGGGATTCGTGCTAGTGTTGTGGTGACTATTGGGATAGTCACTTCTAGGTTGTTTATCTTTCGCTTTTGTTATTATTATCCTTCTTGTTATTTCAATCTTAAAATGAATTGCAAACTTGCCTTTAAAATCTGTATTACCTTATTGCAAATGAAAATTGGCTTTATGCAAATGAAACATATGGCCTCCACTAAATAAGTCTGCATGTAGCATATGAGCAGTGCCGCTAGTTCACACGTCGGTCTTGCGGGTACAAAGACAATCTTTGTACTCGGTGCTTTGCTTAATGTTTTGTTGCGGAGGAAGAAGGTGAGCCTCGGGGTCCTCACTTCGTGAGTGTCTTTGTCGCCGTGGTGACGACTAGTCTTGGCGGTCCGGTCGGATGCCTTGTGGGTTGAAGGCACACCGATTGGCTTTGTTTATAGCCATCTTATGGCACTTTTGCTTCATTGTCGTTCTTGTTATTTGTGTATCTTTTGGGCCGGTCGGCCTGTGTCTGTAATAACCTCTTCTATTTGTTTATCTCCCGTTTGGTAGTGTGGTGTTTGGACTCTATGTGTGGAATGGAGTTGATGTCTAATTTTGTATCGAGGTGTGTATCTTTGCTTTAGGGAAGTATACATATCTCGAGGTCGATTATTTGATTTGTGATGCTTGGGCCAGGTGGTTGGTTAAGCATTACAAACCAAATAAATTGGGGTCCTCACAAGCTGGTGCCGACGGCCTCGGCGGTGGGGAAGCCTAAGGACGGACCACTGGTGCTGGCCCAACACAGGGACGAGAGAGCCTGGCCCGTGCAGACTGCTGGGCCTCCCACTTGCGCTTGCGGCACTCGCCCAGCGCTCTCGCCTTGTGCTCGGTGACGATGGCTTGTCCACCAAGGTCTGGAAGTCGGGGATGTCAACAATAGAGAGCTTATCTTGTAGCTCCTCAGTCAAACCCTCCATGAACTTCTCCTGCTTGGCCTCATCAGTGGCCACCTCAGCAGGAGCATACCTCGCCAGATGGTTGAACTCATGGAGGTATTCAGTCACAGATTTGCGCCCCTGTTTAAGCGTAAGGAACTCATTCTTCTTCAGCTTCATAAGGCCGGCGGGGACATGAGCCCGGCGGAAGGCAGTGTGAAACTCCTCCCAAGTGACCACATGACCAGCGGGCTGCATGGCGAGGAAGTTCTCCCACCATGAGAGTGCTGCATGTAATATCCCGTTTAAACATACAACAAATAAATGATTAATACTGAAATTAAATATAATTAAAAAGGAAAATTCAGAATTTGGGAGGAGTATTACAACTTGGGCCTTCGGCCCATAGCTCTTTGGCCCAAGTGGGGAAGGGGCTTAAGAGGTACAAACCCTAGCAGTTTTTACTGTAGCACGCATTGTAGCACCGCCGGCACTGTAGCACCGCGTGGCACTGTAGCAAGACGAGGTACTGTAGCACTGCCTCTCCACTACTGCCGGCCAGGAAGAGGAAGATCAACCAGAGGAAGGAAGGAGGAAAGAAGAGAAGAGGAGGATAAGAGGAGAGATGGTCTTCGTGGGGTTTCTTCATCGTCTTCCTGGGTGCTTGAAGGGTAACAGGTGTCGATCTTCGTTGTTTGATTAGTAGTAGATGTGAATTCGCTTAGAATTGATTGGTTCGATTTGATACGGTTAGAGATTCAATTCTGTCCAGAAGGTTGTGCGACTGTTTTCGGGTTTTTAGAGGCCGAATTATAGGTTTGCATCTCCTAGATATATTTATATAATGTTCTTAGCTTTCAGTGGCCGCCAAGATCACTTAATTCCGACGTACGGATCAAAAGTTATGATAGTTTTCATCACTGCTGTCCAAAATCCTAACGAGAATGAACTGTCAAGTTGTCTTTTAAAATATGATTGTGTTAATGGAAGATTCAGGGTTTTCACCCAACTAGGTTATTGTAGGCCTTGGTCTTAGCTTTCGATATTGATAAAGAACGCTAAGTTTGGTTTAGCCAATTAGAAGTTATGGCTGTTTTCGTGCTGCTGCCTAGTTTTGTCGAATAGTTCTGACAGACGGTGTTCATCTATCTTTTGGAGTTAGATGTATATAGAATTTGGGATTTCCACCAACTAGATTGTTGTAGATAATTTTATTACCTTTCAAACAAGCCCGATTTTGCATTTTTATGAATTTCAGCGCAAAAGTTATGTTACTTTTACTACTGCTGTCCTTTCTAGCTTCCTGCTAGATTCTAGTTCAATTCGAGTAAAGAATGTAATTTAAACGTTGGGTTTTTGGGGTATGTGCTGCGAGTAGTGTCTTGATGTTGTGGTTCTTATTGAGTAATCTAATGGTGTAGGAGGTGAGGCTTCGAGGTTAGTGGCATCATCTTTGCCTCCTAACGCATCGCAACACTAAAGGCAAGTATATGGTAGAGTGGAGAACAATAGATTGTTCGCCATTGTCATTGATATTACTTATCATGCTATTTATTATGCTTTTGTTAAGCTTATTCTTATACATGGTATTGACGACATGGATTGAATGAGATTATGATATTGCGTTAATGAGAATGAGATATTGAGTTAATGAGATGGATTATGTTGATGAATAATTAAAGATGTTGCATCATTTACATTCATCATGACAAGAATTGCACGAGCAGTCGGTGAGAAAGTCATGTAACTAGTCCGGTGAGGTGGGTGAGAAAGATACATGACTAGTCCGAGTGCTCTAGATAAAATCCTACTTGGTGGGGACTTCACGGCGATGAAGGATAGAGTGGTTCATCGACGGTGAACACTCGCTATACTGATATCGGTGATGAGATGCATATGGGCATGAGCATGATGGTTCATTCGCATATATGAGTAAAATGTTAAATTGTGCGACTTTACCTATACGAAATATGGTTTGTTCATTTGAATATGAGAATGGCATTCAATAGATAGATGATGATGATGATGATAGCCTTGATTATGGTTGACAAACTGTTGTTTATGGCTTTATTAAGTATTTGCTGAGTCCTGGACTCATTCTTGCTCTATCGTTGTTTTTAGGTGACCGTTGGTGACGTTCCACTCGGGAAGGGCTAGCACACTTGGAATCACAAACTACACCCAATTACTTGATTCATTGGACATGAGATATTGTTGTTTTAGCATGATGACTTATATTTAGGACATGATGGTGTTGAATAACCTTAGATGATAAGTTAGAATTGATTATTCATCCAATAGACTTAATCGATTGGTTTGCGTTAATCTTGGTTTATTACCTTGTTATGCGTCTAGGAGTAAATTATCTTTGGTTATCATATCATTATGCTTATATTATTGTGACCCGTGGACGGGTTTTATTGTGATACGTGATACGGGGGAGGCCCGATCTTCTCAGTGAGAAACCGTGGATAGTTGATGCGAAGTAGACGATGTCGCTAGCTGAACACTCGCGCCAATACACGAACCCTCAACTCTTCGGAATACGCCCAAAACACACCGGGTAGTTGTTCGTCGCGAGACCACGAACGATGAACGCCAAGTCCCCAATTCCCAATGGAACGACGGCTTGACCCTGGATTGCAGAACAAAACAATGGATCACCTAATTCTCTCTCAAAGTCCTCGCGTGAACTCTGGTGTCGAAAGAACAAGCAATAGCTATGTTTCAATCTTATGCATAAACTGGTCTAATGGATACAAAGGAGGGGCAAGGGTACTTAAGGCGCCCTCCACGACTCACGCACGGCCTAGAGCCGACTACACACGCCGAATCAAACTCTAATTCGGCTAAGACCCAAAAAACACACAAAAAGGAAAACCTAACTTAAATCCATCACATTGTTTCGGTCATAGCGGTGCGACCGTACGTCTTCTGAAGTTGGGGCCATACCCATTGTGTGGGCCTTGGAATAAGCTTTCAAACAAGTCCAAGAACACCCCAATCGGACTCCGTATGCAAAAGTTATGGTATTTTTATTACAGCCCTGTTAGGCTGTCCCGAACCGAATCCGAATTGAATTCTGAGTTGATTCCGAGATGAATTTCGGTTGGGCTTGTGGAGGATCCGAATTGGGCTTGAATTCTTGGGCCTTTCTTGATGAGGACATCCCTAATTTGGATACAACCGCGCCTACACACACAGCTGATCCACAACCAATATTACAAGGACCAATTACTCGAGCTCGTGCTCGCCAACTTAATCACCAGGTGAATTCGTTCATAGGGTTATATATTACTGAGAATAGATCGCTACCTAATGCAAGTGATTTAATTGTGCTTAGGAACATGGGAAAGGACCAAGGAGAGGTATGTGGAGTCATGGACAAGCATAGGAGGCATAATGGAGGACATCACGTCACTTTGGGTCCGAGCCAAGCAAGAGTTCGAGTTGGGCTCGTTCTGAATTCGAGTTCGGACTGCTGCGACAGCACTAAGTTCAAACGGCCGTAACTTCTTCATACGGACTCCGTTTGGGATGTTCTTGGACTTCATTGAAAGCTTATCAAGTCTAATTTCCAATGGATCCAACCTCAGATTCAAATTCCAACCGAGCTGACCACAATAAACAAAACAATCCACGTCTGTTTTTTTTACCGAGTCAAAAAGGGTGTTGCGCCACCTTCTCTTGGGCCCATGGGCCTTGTAACCCTAGGGCGTCGTCCACTTCCCGGCCGCCACCTGGTCGTCTTCCCATATAGGAGCGCCGTCCCCTGGCTAGAACTCGGATTTCGTTGAATTTAGGTTTAGCCATTGTGCAAACTGTTCTTGATTGTGTCGACGACCACTGTCAAGACAACCTTCGGGATCCCACTTTTGTTTTCAATACCATCTATACTACAATTTTATTCGCAATATCAGATTGCATACATCTTATTCTTGCTAGTTCTTCGATTGCTCGCAGGAATTGAACCTCGTGTTCGAGTTGATCGCGCTTCCATCACGATCAATAACGTCTCGGAGTTGGTTCAACGATTGCTAAGGCGCAAGCGTCGTCGTGCGGTTGTAGTCGGATCGCGAGTCACCTCCACCCAAAATCGATAGTTATCAATCTCATCGAAAGATCGGGCACCCGTCTCCATCAAGTGGTATCGAGCCCAAGGTTGCTCGGTGAGAATTTCTCGCTTTTCGTAGTTAGGTTGTTTATTTCCAAAGTCCGAAAAAGCCAAAAAAACTATAGGATTATCACCTATCTGTCCAAGACCAATTGCGCCATTGCATCTTTCTTTTCAGTGCATTGCATTGTTGAACTTTCGATTGCATCGTCGTGTCCTTTGGTTTGGTCTTAGTGTCTAGTTCCTTTAGAGTTTCGAGTTACGCTCACGTTTGGTCGCCTTTGTTGTGGTTGGGTTCAATCGCCGTCCGCCTCCACCACGAGCCATTACCACGACCACCCGCGCGCCATCCATTGCCGCATCCTTCGTGGCCACCATCCTCTGTCGCGACAAGCTACAATCCTACTGCGCCTCCACTCCAAGGAAAACCCTAACCAAAAACAAAAGCTCGTTTCAGTTTGTGACAAAAGAGAGAGAGAGAGAGAGAGAGAGAGAGAGAAAAAAGAGGTTAATTTTCGTGCTGCGAGAAGGAAACCTGAGATTCATTTGACTTCGGCAACGCGATAAAAAAAAAAGAAAAAAAAAAGAAAAAAAAGAAAAAAAAACACAACTTTTGCATACGACCTCCGATTGAGGCGATTCTTGATCCGTTGGAAAGGAAACGGGAAAATAGAGCCAAAAAAGAAGTCTGGGAAATCTGGGGATTTTAGATCCCGCGTAAGCCATCAGGCACACGCGCAGCAACTTCGACCCCAAAAAGGTCGTTTAGGGCCTCAAAACGGGCCCGCAAACCGAGAAAAAAATCAAGTTTCTCAGAATTCGCTCAAAATTGACAGAGTCCCTCTCCAAGTGATTCTAAGGTTCCCCGTGCAGATGGCATCCTTTTTCGAGCCTCCGAACTCCGTGTGCCACGTTCTCTAGCTCTACCGCGCTGTGCTTTCGTTTGTGTTCTAGGCTCGCGTCTCTAGTCCAGTCTAGCCTAGGACCAGCACTAACCGGCGTTGAACGATTTTTCAGCTTGCATTCTCTGATTTGATAGTTGCTAATCCATTGCTACCATACTTGAGCCTTCCCAGCTACACCTTTTCTACAACCGTACAGACTGATCTTCACCTGGCAATCGCTCCATCCAATCTTCGGAGATACATTGACACCGCTGGTCGCCGATCACCTGCTTGCTTGGTAAGAATTGGTAAGAATTGATAGAAGGCTTGAGTCTGAGCGACTTTTGAACCACCACATCCTAGTAGTTGCTAGGGACATATTCTTGTGATTTGCTAACAATGGCGGGATCTGCGAGCATTCGGATGAGGATACATCTCATACTCCTCGTCTGAAGGGAATCGTACAACATTTCGACCCCTCATGAACCTTCGTGCGGAGGGTCTTGAGGAAGATGTCGTGGTCACAAATGAGCGACTTGCTCAACTTGAGGGCGCCAAATTGAGGCAAACGCCACGCCGCGCGATGGAGAGCGCAAGGCCTCACTAACACTTCTTTGGCGTATTATGGCGCTCCTTGATGAGATGGCCCATGCATCCACCGGTGTTCCCCACTGCTGCCCGGTGGTAGAGGACAAGATGAATTGACTATGTGACGATACAGAGGCCAATGACATGGGTAACAATAACAATGATCGAGCTCATCGACGCGATTGCGTTTAATCGACAAGGTATGCGACGAGACCCCACGGCGTGAGTGCGTGACCACGATGATTCTTTCGCTAAGGTTAAATTCATTATGCCCTCTTTTAATGGTAAATATGATCCGATGGTTATCTTAATTGGGAACTAGCCGTTGATCAAAAATTTGCTTGCCATGAAGTTCCCGAGATTAGACGAGTTAGGGTGCTACTAGTGAATTTACCGATTTTGCTTCTATTTGGTGGAAAGAACATTGCCGTCAACATCCCAATAACATACCTAACAGTTGGGAGGCTTTAAAATTGCTTATGCGGCATCGATTTGTTCCCTCATATTATACTCGTGATTTGTTAAATAAATTGCAACGCTTACGACAAGGTACAAAGTCTGTGGAAGACTACTATCAAGAAATGCAAATTGGTATGTTGCATTGTGGTTTAGATGAGAATGAGGAGGCATCAATGGCTAGGTTTTTGGGAGGGTTGAATCGAGAAATTCAAGACATCCTTGACTATAAAGATTACAACTCCATTACTAGATTGTTTCATCTTGTTTGCAAAGCTGAGCGTGAAGTGCAGGGACGCCAAACGAGGACACGATCTAACTCTTCTGCAGGTCGCACAAACTCATGGACACCACGCACATCTACTACCCCGGCCATCAGTGCACCCCCACCGCCACCCTTCAACAACAAGCCGCGCCCCGCTACTTCAAACTCAGCACCACGAGTTTTTGAAGCAACCAAATCAGCACCACAAGCGTCTACAAAAACTTCCTCTTCAGTTGCTTCGACAGGACGAACTAAGGATATTCAATGCCATCGGTGCAAAGGCTATGGATACATCATGCGGGATTGTCCAAACAAGCTCGTACTGATCATACGCGATGATGGTGGGTATTCCTCTGCTAGTGATTTTGATGATGAAACATATGCTATGCTTGCAACTGACCCTGCAGGACTTGATGACGAATCTGATCATGAGGAGGAACATGTTGGCGCCGAAGATGCCGACAAGTATTTGAGCATTATAGTGCAACGCGTAATAAGTGCTCAAGTTTCTCGTGCTGAGCAAAATCAACATCATAATTTGTTTCAAATCAAGGGCGTTGCCAAGGAACGCTCGATTCGCATAATTATTGATGGTGGGAGTTGCAACAATTTGGCGAGTATGGATATGGTGGAGAAGCTTGCTTTGCCGATCAACCCTCATCCCCACCCATACCATATTCAATGGTTCAACAACAGTGGTAAGTTGAAGGTAACACGAATGGTGAGAGTAAACTTTTCTATGGGTTCATACCATGATTATGTTGATTGCGATGTTGTTCCTATGCAAGCTTGTTCATTGTTATTAGGACGACCTTGGTAATACGATACTGATTGTGTGCATCATGGTAGGAATAATCAATACTCTCTCATGTTCAAGGGAAAGAAAATTGTGATGCATCCTATGACTCCTGAACAAATTGTTAAAGATGAACTTGCTAGAGCTAGTAGAGAGAAGAATCAGGAGAATGCTAAGAGTGAAAATCAGATTGTAGCAAAAGAACTTCAAAGAACATAAAAAGAAAGAACCTAAATCTACTCATGTGAAGAATAAAGAAATTAAATTGAAAGGTGCTAGTTTTCTTGCTACCAAATCTGATATGACCGAATGGATGCTAGTAATTCTATTTGCTATGCATTAGTTTGCAAAGAAGCTTTGTTTTCATTTGAGGATACACCTTCTTCTTTGCCTCCTGTTGTCACTAACATTTTGCAGGAGTACAACGATGTCTTTTCGAAGGACATACCGCCGGGGTTGCCACCACTTCGAGGGATTGAGCATCAAATTGATTTAATTCCCGGCGCATCACTGCCCAACCGCGCACCATATAGGACCAATCCAGAAGAAACTAAAGAAATTCAGCGCCAAGTACAAGAATTGCTTGCTAAAGGGTATGTGCGTGAATCTCTTAGTCCTTGTGCTGTTCCAGTCATTTTAGTGCCTAAGAAAGATGGATCATGGCGCATGTGTGTAGATTGTAGAGCAATCAATAATATCACCATTAGGTATCGTCATCCTATTCCTAGATTAGATGATATGCTTGATGAATTGAGTGGCTCTGTTGTTTTCTCGAAGGTTGATTTGCGTAGTGGATATCGCCAAATTCGCATGAAATTAGGCGATGAATGGAAAACAACATTTAAAACTAAGTTCGGGTTATATGAGTGGTTAGTAATGCCTTTTGGATTAACTAATGCACCTAGCACTTTCATGAGACTAATGAACGAGGTTTTGCGTGCTTTCATTGGTAGATTTGTGGTTGTTTATTTTGATGATATATTGATATATAGCAAATTCTTAGAGGAACATCTTGACCATTTACGTGCTGTTTTTAATGCCTTACGTGATGCACGTTTATTTGGTAACCTTGAGAAGTGCACCTTTTGCACCGATCGAGTCGCGTTTCTTGGATATGTTGTTACTCCACAGGGAATTGAAGTTGATCAAGCCAAGATTGAAGCAATACGAGTTGGCCGACTCTAACACGGTCACACACTCTGAAGCTTTTAGGACTTGGCCGGATTCTACCGCCGCCGTGAAGGATTTCAGCACCATCATTGCACCATTGAATGAGCTCACCAAGAAGGGCGTGCCATTTGTTTGGGCGCCGCACAGAGAACGCCTTCACCACATTGAAAGATAAGTTAACACATGCACCACTACTCCAACTCCCGACTTTAATAAGACTTTTGAACTAGAATGTGATGCTAGCGGAATTGGTTTAGGTGGCGTATTGCTACAAGAAGGTAAACCTATAGCATACTTGATGAGAAATTGAGTGGGCCTAGTTTGAACTATTCTACTTATGATAAGGAATTATATGCACTATTTCAACTTTGGAAACATGGCAACATTATTTATGGCCCAAAGAATTTGTTATACATTCGATCACGAATCTTTAAAGCATATTCGAAGTCAAAGTAAATTGAACCATAGACATGCAAAGTGGGTTGAATTTATTGAGTCTTTTCCTTATGTCATAAAACACAAGAAGGAAAAGAGAATGTTATTCTGATGCTTTGTCTAGGAGATATACCATGCTTTCACAACTTGACTTCAAAATTTTTGGATTGGAGACTATTAAAGAGCAATATGTGCATGATGCTGATTTTACAGATATATTATTGAATTGTAAAGAAGGAAAAACGTGGAACAAATTTGTCATTAATGACGGGTTTGTGTTTAGAGCTAACAAGCTATGCATTCCAGCTAGCTCCGTTCGTTTGTTGTTGTTACAGGAAGCGCATGGAGGCGGGCTGATGGGACACTTTGGCGTGAAGAAAACGGAGAATATACTTGCTGATCATTTCTTTTGGCCAAAGATGAGACGAGACGTCGAGCGTTACGTTGCTCGCTGCACTACATGTCAAAGAGCTAAGTCACGACTTAATCCTCATGGTTTATACATGCCTCTACCGCCTCAGCGTTCGTGGGAAGATATTTCGATGGACTTTGTTTTAGGATTGCCTAGAACAAAGAAGGGGAGCGATAGTATATTCGTGGTTGTTGATAGATTTTCTAAGATGGCTCACTTTATACCATGTCATAAGAGCAATGATGCTGCCAATATTGTTGATTTATTCTTTCGTGAAGTTGTTCGATTGCATGGTGTGCCTAATACTATAGTTTCGATCGTGATGCTAAATTCCTTAGCCACTTTTGGAGAACTTTATGGGCTAAATTGGGGACTAAACTGTTATTTTCTACTACTTGTCATCCCCAAACCGATGGACAAACCGTTGTGAATAGAACTTTATCTACAATGCTTACGACGGTGTTGAAAAAGAACTTAAAATTGTGGGAAGAATGCTTGCCTCATATTGAGTTTGCTTATAATCGTTCATTGCATTCTACTACAAAGATGTGCCCTTTTGAAGTTGTTTATGGTTTTGTGCCTCGTGCTCCTATTAATTTAATGCCTATTCCATCTTGGATAAATTGAACTTTGATGCTAACCAACGTCTTTGAATTGATTTTAAAAATGCATGAGACAACTAAGGAGAATATAGAGCACATGAATACTAAATATAAACTTGCTGGTAGTCAAGGGAGAAAACATTTAACTTTTGAACCAGGAGATCTTGTTTGGTTGCACTTGAGAAAAGATAGGTTCCCTGAATTGAGAAAGTCAAAATTGATGCCTCGAGTGATGGTCCTTTCAAAGTGTTAGAAAAGATTAATGATAATGCATACAAACTTGACTCTTTGTAGATTTTGGGGTTAGTCCCACATTTAACATTGCAGATTTGAAACCATACTTGGGAGAAGAGGATGAGCTTGAGTCGAGGACGACTCAAATGCAAGAAGGGGAGGATGATGAGGACATCCCTAATTTGGATACAACCGCGCCTACACACACAGCTGATCCACAACCAAATATTACAAGGACCAATTACTCGAGCTCGTGCTCGCCAACTTAATCACCAGGTGAATTCGTTCATAGGGTTATATATTACTGAGAATAGATCGCTACCTAATGCAAGTGATTTAATTGTGCTTAGGAACATGGGAAAGGATCAAGGAGAGGTATGTGGAGTCATGGACAAGCATAGGAGGCATAATGGAGGACATCACGTCACTTTGGGTCCGAGCCAAGCAAGAGTTCGAGTTGGGCTCGTTCTGAATTCGAGTTCAGACTGCTGCGACAAGACTAAGTTCAAACGGCGTAACTTCTTCATACGGACTCCGTTTGGGATGTTCTTGGACTTCATTGAAAGCTTATCAAGTCTACTTTCCAATGGATCCAACCTCAGCTTCAAATTCCAACCGAGCTGACCACAATAAACAAAACAATCCACGTCTATTTTTTTACCGAGTCAAAAAGGGTGCTGCGCCACCTCCTCTTGGGCCCATGGGCCTTGTAACCCCTAGGGCGTCGTCCACTTCCTGGGCGCCACCCCTGGTCGTCTTCCCATATAGGAGCCGCCGTCCCCCTGGCTAGAACTCGGATTTCGTGGAATTTAGGTTTAGCCATTGTGCAAACTTCTGTTCTTCAGTTGTGTCGGACGACCACCTGTCAAGACAGCCTTCGGGATCCCACTTTTGTTTTCAATACCATCTATACTACAATTTTATTCGCAATATCAGATTGCATACATCTTATTCTTGCTAGTTCTTCGATTGCTCGCAGGAATTGAACCTCGTGTTCAGGTTGATCGCGCTTCCATCACGGTCAATAACGTCTCGGAGTTGGTTCAACGATTGCTAAGGCGCAAGCGTCGTCGTACGGTTGTAGTCGGATCGCGAGAGTCACCTCCACCCAAAATCGATAGTTATCAATCTCATCGAAAGATCGGGCACCCCGTCTCCATCATTTCTCCTCTTGGTTGACCCACGTGAGCTTCTCCTCCATTGCTTTGGCTCCGGCCTCCCTCTCCTCCCTCTCGGTTCCAAAGGCTTCACAATGTTCAAACCTGAGAATGTACAAAACATTTGCATGAGGTAGTACCCAATTCTCATCAATGAAAATAGAAGATTCATTAAGAAACAAAAGCACCTGCTGATTTAGAAGTTTAGCTCTTGCTCTAGTCAGTGGACCAACATGCACTTCTGCACTTATATTATTTGTAGCTTCACTTATGGCGTCCATCTCAGTATGTGCGTGACCACCAATAGGGAAAGATGTATCAGTGTTAGGGATGCTCTCATCAATACGCTTGCTGTAATTTATTATAAAATGATGTTAAAATTGATAGTTAGTGTAGTTAGTGGCATTCCGAGCTTAGGGTTGGGCCGGGGTGTTACAGTTGGTATCAGAGCGGGCTTTAGGTCCGTGGGTAATAGATTAACAATTTAGGTAAAATAAAATTGCTAAAATTTGTTTTAAGACTAGTAAAATTAACTAAATTTTGCTAATGGTTAATTAACTTAAAAATTTAACACACTAGTGCACAGTAGGATGGGAATGGGACGAGTATTGCTCTACGCTTTCGATATGTTGTTATACTGATGTATGAGTTGATATTGGTTCTTTGAACCTATTGTGTGTTGTTGATTGGTTGATAGCTATGACGAGAGGTAGAGATTGTGGTTATTATGATTAGAGCCACTTGCAGTTGTTGAACTTTCTTTGGATAGTGGTTACAATACAGTTGATGGGTTTCAATGGGTCTCTATTTGTTTTATAAAGTAATTATTGTTTTCTCTAATTGTTGAGCTATTCTTGCTACTTGTAAATGTTGTTATTGGTAATATTGTTCCTTTTCATGAGAGTTCTACTTTCTTGTTGGCAAACGTGACCCGTTTATTCGGTTGGTGTTTTAGATAATGGAAATTATCTTTTACAAAATTCGTTGAAGAATGTTTTGACTCTACGCATTTGTGTTAAGTGGTTTTAAGTATAGAGGAAATTGATAATGTATGAGTTATCAAATTGGAGTGCATGGCGTGGTGCATAATCGATCTTAACCAAGATCTTTGGAAGTGAAGTTGATAAATTTGATGTTGTTTTAGGCGATTACATGATGAATTATGATTAAGGGTATGTCCATACCTACTAAAAATCTGGGAGTTATTAAGAAGTATGGGATATTGATGAACCGATCGATCATTAAGATTGTTGAATTCGTAAACTTCTTGGATAAATTGGATTAATGTGTCTCAATGGATTAATCTAACCGTTTGGGATGGTTAAGTTAAGAGGGTGTTAGATTATTGCCTTAGTAGATATTAATTTTGGAGTTATATTTTCTGTGGATACTTAGTGATAATATATAATTGCTAGATTTACATAGTCCTTAGTATGGTTAATTGTTTGAATTGTGTACAAAAGATTGGAGGGGTTGAATATCGGTGGATCTAGAATTTATGGGAGAAATTTCTGGATAGTTAATCTAGCAAAAATGGTTGGATGAATTTGGTTGTAGTGTTGTTGAGACTTTTGATCGATGGAAGATTTCGATTCTTAAAGTTTTAGCGTGATTTTGTCTAAATCTAAACATGAGGAGGAACAATTGAATATGTATTTGTAAATATTCATGTGATTTGCAAAGAGAAGTAGGTAGCAACTAGATTTTATGATGAAGTCAGTTGATAACAACGATCGTTGGAGTGTAATTATCGTGTGTTGAAGTTTGGTGTTGATCATAACTGATGGGATTTAATAGGTGGCTTATGTTTACTTGATTGTGGAATTGTCGGATGATTGCATGTTCTTGATGAAAAGGTTTTGGTAGAACCGTTTAATTTGTATAGTAGATCATCTTTAGAATAAAGTGGTTATTGTAGTCGGGTTGTAAAGTTTTGGTGGGCTCTCAATTTGATGATGAGATGATAAAGTAGTATGAAACAATTTGGTAAATTTCTAGAGAGCTTTATAGTGGAAGAGTAGACTATGATGATTCTTGTTAAGAGTGTGTTGTTCTTGATGTTAGTAAGATTGTCTGCAAGGGATTGTGACTGGTGAGGGAGGTGTTGATTCTTATAGAAAGTGAGTAAACTGGATCGTCTTTCGGGGTATCACCCAAATGAAATATTTCAAGCTTTGCATTCGTGATCTTTTGGAGTTCATGATTTATGTGGTATCTGAAATTTGTGGAGCAAAGCGATGTGTTAAAAAGTTCTATTGGTTCTTAAGTGATTAAGGTGATTTGGTCTTAAAAGCTCTTCTTGTTTGAGGTGGCAAAGTGTTGTTGTAATCAAAGAAAATTATTTTCTTTGTTAAAGGAAAGAGTGTAGTAGAAGTATTTGAGGTTGGAGTTAAGCTTTGTAACTTGCAACTTATTGAAGTTCGTTTAACTTTTCTGTCGTTGTCGCTTAAGAGTTTCTCGAGTTTCCAAAGTAATACTTTATTCTTATTTGTTGAGGTTTGATATTCTTTTCTTGTGGGACTTATGTTCTCAACTGTGGTCTCCTCTTTTACTTTCCCGAGATCTTTGTTATTTGACTATTTCTCTTGGTCTTATGTTTACTATGAAAGGTAAAATATTTTTTTCTATGTACTGAAAAATTGTTTTTATTTGCCTCTTCTCTTGAAAAAGGAATAATTGATTTGTTTTACAAAACCTTATAGAGTATATAGTGGTAACTGGTTAGTAGTGGTCAACTATAGGATGTTGTGAGACCTTGGATTGCAAGTTATTTAAGGAGCATTGGAGGATAAATTGATTGCATGATATAATTCTTGGAGGGAACTTGATTTAAATGAAATGATTGTTGTTGAAATAAAATTGATTTTTGTTACAACCAGTAGAAACTATAGTGAATGGTGATCCAAGAACATTTGTATATAGAATTCGGGATTTCCACCAACTAGATTGTTGTAGATAATTTCATTACCTTTCAAACAAGCCCGAGTTTGCATTTTTATGAATTTCAGCGCAAAAGTTATGTTACTTTTACTACTGCTGTCCTTTACAACTTCCTGCTAGATTCTAGTTCAATTCGAGTAAAGAATGTAATTTAAACGTTGGGTTTTTGGAGTATGTGCTGCGATTAGTGTCTTGATGTCGTGGTTCTTATTGAGTAATCTAATGGTGTAGGAGGTGAGGCTTCGAGGTTAGTGGCATCGTCTTTGCCTCCTAACGCATCGCAACACTAAAGGTAAGTACATGGTAGAGTGGTGAACAATAGATTATTCGCCATTGTCTTTGATATTACTTATCATGCTATTTATTATGCTTTTGTTAAGCTTATTCTTATACATGGTATTGACGACATTGATTGAATGAGATTATGATATTGCGTTAATGAGAATGAGATATTGAGTTAATGAGATGGATTATGTTGATGAATAATTAAAGATGTTGCATCATTTACATTCATCATGACAAGAATTGCACGAGCCAGGTCGGTGAGAAAGTCATGTAACTAGTCCGGTGAGGTGGGTGAGAAAGATACATGACTAGTCCGGAGTGCTCTAGATAAAATCCTACTTCGGTGGGGACTTCACGGGAGTGAAGGATAGAGTGGTTCATCGACGGGTGAACACTTCGCTATACCGGTATCAGCTGATGAGATGCATATGGGCATGAGCATGATGGTTCATTCGCATATATGAGTAAAATGTTAAATTGTGCGACTTTACCTATACGAAATATGGCTTGTTCATTTGAATACGAGAATGGCATTCAATAGATGATGATGATGATGATGATAGCCTTGATTATGGTTGACAAACTGTTGTTTATGGCTTTATTATGTATTTGCTGAGTCCTGGACTCATTCTTGCTCTATCGTTGTTTTTAGGTTACCGTTGGTGACGTTCCACTCGGGAAGGGCTAGCACACTTGGAATCACAAACTACACCTGATTACTTGATTCATTGGACATGAGATATTTTTGTTTTAGCATGATGACTTATATTTAGGACATGATGGTGTTGAATAACCTTAGATGGTAAGTTAGAATTGATTATTCATCCAATAGACTTAATTGATTGGTTTGCGTTAATCTTGGTTTATTACCTTGTTATGCGTCTAGGAGTAAATTATCTTTGGTTGTCATATCATTATGCTTATATTATTGTGACCTGTGGACGGGTTTTATTGTGATACGCTTGCTGTAATTTATTATAAAATGATGTTAAAATTGATAGTTAGTGTAGTTAGTGGCATTCCGAGCTTAGGGTTGGGCCGGGTTGTTACACTGCACCCTCAAACTGGGGGGATGCAAACAATGCCTTCTCCCGCTCCTAGCACTGAGCAATGTTGATCTTTCGCTCAACCAGGCGCAGCCAATCATTCGCGTCCAGAGGGTTCTCGGACCGGGAGAAAGTGGGCGGCTGCGTGCGGAGGAACTCCGAAAGTCCCCCACGAGGCTGGTGGCCACCGCCTCCAGATCCCGAGGCACCAGAGGGAGTGGAGGTGTTCCTCGCGATGACCTCCAGGATCCGAGTCTGATCCATACGGTTCCACTCGATCTGAGCAAGAACCTCAGCCACGGGTTATTCTTGCCATCCTATTCCACAAAGATAGGTCAGCAACCACTCCGGAATAGGAGACAAAGAAAAACAATTAAACACTCTAGAAACTAAACTCTATCAGCTTGAGAACCCGCATAAAACCACAGCAAGATCACAAAATAAAATCCAACTTCCTAGTATGACTAACTCGTATGGAAGAACGAGTAATCAATTTTTAGGAAGGCAATTTCAGAACATAACCCACTAGTTTAACACAACTAAAAGCAAGGTAAAACCACCTAAAGAAAGATTATACACTTAGCTAACTCATATCACACCTTACCCTTTTATTCCCACAAGTTTTAGTTGGATTAATCTCTCATTTTCAGTTCTACACACTAACTACTAGCTAGCTGTCCAGATTTTCTTCTTCAACCTCCTAGCCGAAGTCTTCAACTCCCGAAGTTTCTATTTTCCATTAAAAGAAAGCCAACACTTTAGGTTATAACTCTCATGGTGCTCCCAAAACCAATTTAACTGATAAGCAACTACCTTTTGAAAGGGAAGAGAGGAATCCAATTTTTAAAACTCAAATTAGAGTAAGATGAGAATAGAAAGCTAAGATAGGTAAAGAGTAAAATCTGAGAATCTACTTAAGCTTTCATAAACCATTTGATACTTCTAAAATAAGCTTTTCCAAATTATCCTAAGGACGACCATGCTTGGGTTGCTACGGTCAGGATGACTCTGACACCAACTTTGTGAGGACCCCAGGTTATTTGGCTTGTAATACTTAACCATCCACTTGGTTCTAGCATTACAAATCAAATAAACCGAGCCTCGAGATATGTATACTTCCCAGAACTGCAGTATACACACCTCTACACAAAATCATGTATCAATTCCATTCTAGGCATAGAATCCAAAGCAACACATTACCAGACAGTAGACATACAAAGTAGAGTTATTACAAAGAGGGCCGACCGGCCAAATAACATACAACAAGTAAGTAGACAGCGAAAGCAAAAGTGCCATAAGATGGCGATAAACAAAAACCAATTAGTGTGCCTTTAAACCTTAAACCCATAAGGCAACCAACCGGACCGCCAAGCTAGTCGTCAAACCCGAAGTACATCTTACCGAAGTGAGGCCCTTGGGGCTCACCTTCTTCCTCTGCAACAAGTATCATTAAGCAAAGCAAATGAATACAATAATGTACTCACAAGACTGACGTGTGGACTAGTAGACCTATACATATGCTACATGCAAGCTTATTTGAGTGGAGGCAGTATGGCTCATTTTTAGCATAAAGCAATCTTTATTTGCAATAATGTAATAGATTGAAGGCAATTTGTAAAATTTCGCTTTTAAGTGTTGAAATAATAACGAGATACAATAAGTAGCAAAAGTAACCACCTAAAGGTGACCAACCCAATAGTCACCATAACATAGCACGTGTCGAACCCGGGAACGAAGGATCCCAAATTCTCTGTGTTCAAACACCAGTCCAGGATTTCCAGTGTACACAGTCTCACAAAAATGAATATCACATTCATATCACGAAAATGTAAATGGCATTAAATAAATAACTGTTTAATACAAATGAGTCTGAATAATAACATCAAATGTCAAATGATAAACACAGCGGAAATAACAATATAGTGGGAGCCACACGATGCGCCACAGCAATCGTCAGGTCGAAAGGCCTACTCGTCCGGTCCTCACCACAATATAGCAGTCTTCCCCGAATAAGATTTATTCAAAGAAGAGTGAGCACTACTACCGTGCTCGCAAGTCACACCCAATATTGAATTTAAATGCATGCATAAGGAAACAAGTGAGTATGGCCGGGGTTGTTTTGCATAAACAACATTTTCAGTTTGAATAAGCATAGTAGTTTCTAAGGCAATTTTATACTATGGATAAAATCATACTTTGAAATGACAATGATATAATGTGGATAACCTCCAATGATAAAGTGAAGGATCCCCTCCTAACACTTGGCTTCCCGCCCAAATTTTCATACGGATTAACCATCCTCAGCATTTATTAAAGCATTTTAAAACCAAAAACAATTCTAACTTTAAGTGGCCCTGCTAGCATGTCCATGACCGCGGACGCGGCTATTCGAATAGTTTCTACTCTGCAGAGTTGGTACAACTTTACCCACACGAGGTGACATGCTCGTTATGTCGGCCAATTCACGCTTCCGTAGGCGTGTGACTGAGCAATTACCATGAGGCCTTTACAATGTTTTATCCTAGTACATTCATGCCCGCTAAGGTTTCGCCCCCTTTGGACTGACCGTCCTCCGGAAGCCCCCTCTTGCGCCAAGTGGGAATAAAACGTCTAACCGACACCCACAAAATCACAAGACACAAATATACTAGGACATCACAAATTAGTTAGCCAAATCCTGCCCATACAGGACATGTGGTGGTACGTTATGGCATAGCAATAAGCGGCTCAAAGACCGGTCCTCAATTGACTTGGGCGTCATTCCTACAACCCATGGGCCTTGATCTTAACCAGATCAAACACGTGCATAAACCTGCACCCACCATTCCTACCATTACGCCCAAGTCCAAACCCATTTTGATTTTATTTTGAATAAAAACTTCATTTATAAACTCATGTGGTAAAACAATACCACAATAACAAGTTTGAAAACAATTTGTAGAAATCGTGTAAACCTCCCAAATTCTAAATGTGGACTAAGCTTGGCTAAGCATATATTTGAATTTTGGTAATATCTTGCCTATGGTATCAAGGTAGTCAGATACAACATTCAAATTTGGCCATACAATAACATATGGAATTAACTATATGTAAAACAGGATATTAAAATATTTATAACAACATATGCATGCAATAAGAAATTTAAAAACTGAAAATAACTTAAAATAATAGGGGCAATATGGTCAATGGTGTAACTTGCCTTGGTCGATGTCTTGGAATTCTAAATCTTCAGATTGATCGAACTCTCCGGAGTCGTCGAATTCTATACGCGAAAATACGACAAATTCAATACAAATTCAAATAAATTCAAAAACATAGTTCAAATCAACTCCAAATTGAAATATTTTGGTTTAGTTAGATAGATTATAATTTTATATAAATTTTGCAATTTGAAACACCCAAATTGGAGTTCATATGCAAAAGTTATGAATTTTGAAGTTTATATCTAAATCAAACTTTATTGAATTTCCAATTATTTTCCTACGAAAATCCATTTATTGCGCAATGATTACATCAGCACAGTAATTCGGAATTAAATCAAATAATTTTATAAATCTGACATGTGGGCCCCAAGTGTCAGTGGGCCGGCTCATCGTGAACCAAGCCCACCGAGCCTAGGGAAGGACGGT
Source organism: Ampelocalamus luodianensis (assembly GCA_036346255.1). Taxonomy (NCBI): domain Eukaryota; kingdom Viridiplantae; phylum Streptophyta; class Magnoliopsida; order Poales; family Poaceae; genus Ampelocalamus; species Ampelocalamus luodianensis. Next base: position 55,477,446 of record CM070634.1, on the reverse strand, counting down.
GCGGTGGGCTGGCCACGTGCGCGTGTGCGTGGCGCTGACTGGAACGCCGCGTGTGTGCCACGCAAGCAGAAGGGGTGATGTGGCGCCTAGGTGGCAAGGCCACGTCGGCGTGGACGGCGGCGACGTTTTCGGACGCGGCCGACAACGACGATCGGCGGCTCTCCGGCGAGTGTGGGTGGTCGCAAAATGGGGAAATAATGCGATCACGCTGGTACCGTTTTGGATGTGAATGGTCGTCGGAGTTGACCGGCGGCGAGCTTTTGGCGGCGGAGGGTTTCGGGTGTTGACGACAACGGCGTTCCGGTGGCGCTCCGGAGTGATGAAGGGGTTCCCGAGGTGGCTCCGGTGTCGGTGAAGACGATGGCGCAGACCACGGCGGCTTGGCGACGTTGACGGCGGCGAAACTCGGAGTTTTTCCGCGGCGGCGAAAAACCCTAAACTCACGATTACGGTGGCGGTAGAGCTCAAGCGGAAAAGAGAGTTGAGGAGATGAGATGAGAGCGTAAATGCGCTCCGGTGGTGCCTTTATAGGGGCTAGGTGGCTCGAGGCGGCGTGGGGAGGTGGGGTCGTGGCGGCGGCGGCGGCGGCGTCGTGCGAAACCGTCCGGAGAAGAGGGAAGAACATGGGGAAATGCGGCGGTGGTGGACGCGGTGCGTGCACGCGTCGCGAATAGGTTGGGGCGGTTGAGATTAGGCCGTTAACGGCTTGATCGCGTCGCGAAAATGGCGCGGTGGTTGCGCGTGAGGAGGAAGAAGAGGTGAGGAAGACGGCGACTGGAATCGTCCGATTTTCCACGTCTGATCGAGATTAGATTCGCGGCGGTAAGTGACTTTCGGTGCAAAATGTTGGATTAAGATCCAATGGTTGAGATTAGACCGAGCGAAGCGATAAGTGCGTTTTGGCGCGGCCGTTGTATTAAGATCGTGCGGCTCACGTTGATGATGGCATTCGGACCGTGCGGTTGCTGTGAAAGATCTTGACCGTCGGTGTATGATCCAACGGTGGAGAAAGAAGAGATACGCGGAGAAATGGTAGCCGTTCGATTTTGATCGGACGGTGGGGGAGGGCGAGAGGCGGGTGCGGCGATTGCGGGCCGGTGGGCTGCGCGCGTTTGTGAGATTTGGGCCGGAGCCGGTGGGTTTCGGCCCAAAGCCATTTTTGATTTTCTTTTGGATATCTCAATTGTTTTAATTCTGTTAATTCAATTAGGCTTTAGAAAATAGCAAAAAACTTCCAAAAATTATGGAAAAATTCACAGAAATTCCCATACTCATTTTGGACTTAATAAAATTATTTCCAACTATTTGTTGGCTCTTAATTTTTGCAAACAAATTTGTTTTAGCTTTAAAATATTTATAAAAAGCTTTTGAAAATTCAGAAAAACCACAAACATAAATAAACTTTTAAACTTTCTTGGAATTGAAAATTGGTCATATTACAAACCTACCCCCTTAAGGGAATCTCGACCGAGATTCGAGATTGGTCACAAAGAGATCGGGATAGTTGGTCTTGAGGTCTTCTTCTTTTCCCATGTGGCTTCACTTTCCGGTGATGACTCCACCGCACCTTGTATGATCGATGATTACGCTTCGGTGACTCGCTCTGCGACATCCGAGAATCTTGATTGGTCGCTCCACGTAGGTGAGATCTTCTCGAAGATCAAGCTTTCAAGAAGGTATGGTCTTCGGCACTTGCAAGCATTTCCTCAATCGGGATACATGGAAGACATCGTGCACAAATGACAAGGCTTCGTAGCTCAGCCGATATGCCACTTCACCTCTTTTGGCTAGAATTTTGTATGGCCCCACAAATCTGGGTGCGAGTTTTCCTTTCGTTCGGAATCTTCTTACTCCTCTGAGTGGAGTGACCCTGAGATAGACCAAGTCTCCTACCTCAAAGTTTAGATCCCTCCGACGGTTATCAGCATAACTCTTTTGTCGGGTTTGCGCCACTTTCAGATGTTCCCTTATAGCTTTGACCTTACTTTCTGCCTCTTTGATTATCTCAGGTCCAAAGAGTTGATGCTCTCCTACTTCATCCCACAGAAGTGGAGTTCTGCATTTTCTGCCATACAATGCTTCAAAAGGAGCCATTTGCAAACTAGCTTGATAGCTATTGTTATACGAGAATTCTGCATACGGCAAATTCTTGTCCCAACTTTGTCCAAATTCCAAGGCACAGGCTCGGAGCATATCTTCAAGGACTTGATTGGTGCGTTCCATCTGACCATCTGTTTGAGGATGATAGGCTGTACTGAAGTTGAGTCTGGTGCCTAAGGCTTCATGCAGACTCTGCCAAAATCTTGATGTAAATTGAGAACCTCTGTCGGACACGATCTTCTTGGGTACCCCGTGTAGACAAACGATCCTAGCCACATATAACTCTGCCAACTGGCTGCTTCTGTAAGTAGTCTTGACGGGAATAAAGTGAGCTACTTTGGTCAACCGATCAACTATCACCCAGATCGAATCATATCCTGATTGGGTCCTAGGAAGTCCAGTGATGAAGTCCATGCCAATCTCTTCCCACTTCCATTCTGGAATTGGTAGTGGCTGCAGCAATCCAGCTGGTCTTTGATGTTCTGCCTTAACTCGCTGACACACATCACAGCGGGCGACGAACTCAGCAATTTCTCGCTTCATGCTGACCCACCAGTATTTCTCCTTCAGATCCTGGTACATCTTAGTGCTTCCGGGGTGAATGGAGTAAGGCGTTTCATGAGTCTCCTTCAGAATTGATTGTTTTAACTCCTGCTGGTTAGGTACACAAATGCGGTTCCCAAACCACACAGTTCCTTGTTCATCTTCTGCGAATCCTGGAGCCTTGCCTCTTCGCATATTCTTCTTGATCTCCTTGATGTCATCATCTTCTAGTTGTTTTTCTTTGATCTGACTTTGAAGAGTCGGTTGTACTTCCAAAGCATTCACACAACCTTGACTGATAATCTCCAAGTTTAGACGCTTCAATTCTTCATGTAGTTCTGGCTGTTCCTTCTGCACCATCATGGTATTGCAATAGGCCTTTCTGCTCAGGGCATCTGCAACTACATTTGCTTTGCCTGGGTGATAATGGATTCCAAGATCATAATCTTTTATCAACTCTAACCATCTTCTCTGCCGAAGGTTTAATTCTGCCTGTGTGAATATATACTTCAAACTCTTGTGATCCGTGAAAATCTCACAGCGGTTACCAATGAGATAATGCCGCCAGATCTTCAAGGCATGCACAATCGCTGCTAACTCCAGATCATGGGTTGGATAATTCCCTTCATGTGGCCTCAACTGCCTGGATGCATATGCTACTACCTTGCCCTCCTGCATCAATACGCATCCGAGACCTTGACGGGAGGCGTCGCAGAAGATCTCGAAATCTTTATGGATATCAGGTAAAACTAACACAGGTGCTGAGACCAATCTCCTCTTCAGGTCTTGAAAACTTTCTTCACAGGCACCTGTCCAATCAAATTTCTTCTCCTTCTTCAGAAGTTGAGTCATGGGTCTTGCAATCTTAGAGAAATTTTCAATGAACCTGCGGTAATAACCCGCTAGTCCAAGGAAACTTCTCACTTCGGTGACCGTCCTGGGTTGCTTCCAATCTGATACGGCTTCAACCTTGGCAGGATCTACTGCAATTCCTCCCGCTGACACAATATGTCCAAGGAATGCCACTTGACTTAGCCAAAATTCACTTTTGCTGAATTTAGCATAAAGCTGATGTTCTCGGAGCTTGTCCAGTATCATCCTGATATGCTTCTCGTGTTCTTCTTCATCCTTCGAGTAGATGAGAATGTCATCGATGAAAACAACCACAAACTTATCCAAGAATTCCATGAACACTTTGTTCATCATATTCATGAAATAAGCGGGCGTTCATCAAACCAAATGACATCACCAGAAACTCGCATCCATATCCGTGGTGAAAGTCGTCTTGAATATCTTCGATCGATCTTGATTGGTGATAGCGGATCTCAAATCAATCTTTGAAAAGACACTTGCTCCTTTCAGCTGATCGAACAGATCATCTATCCTGGGTAAAGGATATTTGTTCTTGATCGTCACCTCATTGAGTGATCTGTAATCAACACACATTCTCATGCTATTGTCCTTTTTCTTGACGAACAGCACTGGTGCTCCCCAAGGTGATGAACTGGGTCGGATGTAACCTCTGCTTCGCAGTTCTTCAATCTGTTTCTTCAATTCCGCTAACTCATTAGCTGGCATTCTATAGGGTCGCTTCGATATTGGAGCTGTCCCTGGGACTAAGTCAATTAAGAACATGACGTCCCGATCCGGTGGTGTGAGGACCCCCGGTTTATTGTAAATGTACTCGATTAAATTCATACAGTAACACAATTGTTAATTAAGGAACAGTGCTGCTCCTTAATTAAAGATCATGCTAAAGGTATGAATTTCACAAGTAACAATTTCAATAAACAGGATTCCCGGATATATATGTATCACAATGGTTCCCAGGATCAACGACCATTGTATATATATCCTTCAACAACATTGCATCATACACATACAAGTAATACCTTGGCATAATTAAACATAAGTTTACATCATTCGGTTTAGTACTACAATAGGAAGTGACTTGGTCACTTTAAAAGTCTAACAATGAAGCAAAACAAAACTTAGTGTCCACCAATGGCCTCATCCACCCATGAGCAATTGCGTGGAGGTAAGAAGTAGCTTTACTCGTTAGCGTCACCGATCGGCGCTAACGGTGCTTCAGAAAGATAACCATCCTCACCGCAACAATAGGTGAGAGTACCTTGAGTCTGAAGGTACTCAAAGCAAGTCTTACACAAACTAATAAAAGAAAATGTTGATTAGAGCCTACGCAAAGGAGTAGAATTTATATATGCATAAGGTTTCAACAGAAGGTTTAAAGGTTCAGATTTGCACAAAGCGATACATCTTAACCTACAAAAGCTAAATTTTGATAAAGCAATTTAGTAAATCAAAGTTTAACTAGAACAGTAAGTAAATGACATAATTGTGAATAAAGATGCGATGCATGAATCCTCATGCAAACCGAAAATAAACCGAAACCACATTTTGGAAATCAAAATTTCTATACAGTGATATCGGTTCAAGTTATCGTCCATGACCGTGGACACGCTATTCGAACAGTTATATACCTGCGGGGTGTACATCTTTACCCACATGACTTAGCTAGCCGTTGCCTTCGGATGCCTCCGAATGATGACATACTTCCTTTGGTATGCCGACCGGGGAAACTAAGATTTGGTATTTTTCAACAAGCTAACACTATTGAGTTGGACCCCCATGTGTGAGGTGATCCCGCTTAAACAATGACTGATAGCATCTATTTAACCGAGGCACACATGTTGCGTCAGTAATGCCGATCCAAACAATTAAATGCGAACTGGGCTCACTACCCATATTAGAATGCAATCGGCACCATTAAGGTATCGTATATGCTACGGAGCACATATACGCCCTCACCCTTCTAAGAACATCTGATACTGACATACAAGCTCACATGGCATACAACGCAGTCATAAGACCAAAGCATCTATGCCATACAAGGTCAATACACATATTCTTACTCTCCTGTTTCCAACCCAATAGTCCTAACATTTTACTTAACCAAACAGCGCCCATACACTGTATGTGGAAGTACGTGGGGGACTTGAACTGAATAGTCAGAGTTCGGTCCTTAATTAACCCGGACAAGTACACCACAAAACCCAATCTCGTGCACAAAAGCACCATCACTAGCTTCCTCTTGTCCAGATCAATTTGAATTTCAAATACAAGACTGATTTAAAGAAACTGGACAAAGAGTTTAAAATGACAATAGATTGATTGTGATTCCCATGTTTGACAAGATATGCTTGTCAAACTCTAAAATCTCTAGATCGCATATCTAAGCCAAATCAAAATAGACCATACAAGATACAGATACTACACTAGAGTTGAGTGTATGGTCATAATTAAGGTAATCCACCATGTCGGGTTTTAGCTAGCTATTACAAGTCACATTTTGTATTTTGAGAAAATAGCATGCACAGATATCATCAATTTGTAAAAGCTATTGTACAAAATCTGGGTTCAATATGGTGCAAAGAGGATGCTTGCCTTGGTAGTAATACACTTCATTGCGAGTTCAGTTGTTCGGAAATAGTGTCAAAAGCCTCGAAGAACCAGATTCTATAAAGATAATAAACTCCAATAAACACCAAAACGACAACTAGTATAGATCAACAGAAAATGCATGATCAATAAAGAAATGCATGATTAACAGTATGCTTAAGCCATAACTATCCATATTAGTGATAATTACCCATATTATAACTCACTTGTTTTCAAAAGATGAAGCTAGAATTTATTGCAAAGTCCCGCCAGATTTGAAAAGAGTGAAAACAGATGCATTGCAAAGTTTCGGAAAAGAAGTATAGATCATGCAAAAGTTCATAAATGAACCTTAGCATGATCTTTTAGGGTAATTAATATCCCAAACCAACCTTAGTCTAACCCTAATTAGTTAGATTACAAAAGCTAAAGCAAAAAGCTATTTTGTCGGTTGAGCCGACAAAAGAACAGAGACATATTTCAGCTAAGAGTCAAAATAGATGATGACAAGAATGGAAAGATCAACTTGTCATGCTGCTAGGGTTTAGTCAAAACCTAAATAAGATGATAAGTTGACAGGAAGAACCCTAGGTCTTGAAAATGACATGAAAGACCGAAAAGGTATAATATCAACTTTTCAGTTTAAGGACAGTTGAAGCTACTGATGCTTAAAAGAGTGATTCTTAGCAGCTTCTAAGGTTCCTAGGATGCTCAAGATATCAAAACTAGGATTTTGGCTTACCAAAGATAGGAAGATACCAAAAACTCTGAAAACCGATGATGAGGGACAGAGAAGCAAACTCTGGATTTGACCTACAAAAGATAACCAATCTTTATTGTAAGTAAAGCCAGTGCTTAAGGATGGATAAGCAAAGGATAGGAGCAAGAACTCCACTGTCAGCAAGGAAGAAAATGAGCTTCAGTGGTCAACAATGGCTGCAGCTCAAAAACTAGGGTTTATATATGTGGGAGTTGAGCTACAGGATAATTGGGAAAAGTCTAGAGCTTGATGAGGTGTCCATTTAGGGCTAATTATCCCAAAATTTAGTTGCAAAAACTTTGGGGATAATCCTCTCCTTGATTTCCAGAGAAGACTGCGCACAGGGAGAGAGGGAAGAAGATAAGAGCCAACCGACATGTGGGTCCCATTGTCATCCTCACCGCGCACTCGTAAAGGCTCAAACAAATGTCACCGCCGATTGGAAATGGCGCTACGATAAATAGAGAGATTAAATGATTTGAATCGGTATCATTTAATATGGACCGCACGATCAAGATCGATCGAGCGAGATTAAAACGAAATTCGATAGTCTTTGGGGCTCGCTTTCAAGAGAGGCGTTGGATTGAAATCCAACGATCAATTAAGAGATATACACGTCACCCTTTTAGATGCGATGGCTCAACACCGTTGGATTTAATTTCTACGGTCAGGATGTAAAATGGAACCGGATGGTCCGATTGCATACACCCATGTGGTCCGCACGATTAAAATCCAACGATCCATCGATTTTGGGCTTTAAGGCCCACGGTCAAAATGGTGTCTGTAGGATTGAGATCAAAGGCCCACATTAACGCGCCTCTGATTTCAAACTGAAATAAGCGATACCGCTAGATCAAGGATGGACGGCCATGATTGTGCGGGGATCCGGAGTCGTCCGAATGCATACACAAACCTGGGCCATACGATGAAGATCCAACGGTTCAGAAGAGTGCGGGCTTTATAACACGCGGGAAAAAGGGAAAAGCCGTAGGATTTGAATCTAACGGCTGAGATAAAAGTGCGCCTTTAAGTTTAAAACGAAAAGGGCGCCACGGTTGGATTAGAAACGAACGGTGGAGATTGAATAAGGATCCGGAGTTGTCCGGTTGCATACACTGATCTCGCGCGTTAGATCAATATCCAATGGTGGAGATTAAAGTGTACACGTGGACAGCTCGCGGGGTGTTATAGCTTCGCCCGTTCGATTGACGATCAACGGCTCAAATCACGTGTGGAGTTTTGGGCTCGCGTTGGGACGTGACCGAGCCAGACCAAGTCGCACTGGGTTGGACCCAAACACGTGAGACCGAGTCGCTACAGTGCAAGGGTCGGGTTTAGACCAGTTTGGTTGACCAAACCCATTTAAATACTTAAAAGGTTTGACTAGGACTTTAAAAATAGCAAATAAATTTATAAATTCATGAAATTTTTACTGTAAGCTACTGGGATGATATATTTCCCAGATAAATTTCATAAACCACATTTTCACTTTATAAAATACATAATTATTTATTTCAGGCCGAAAATATTTATTTAAAGACAATAAATTTTTCTTTAAGTCCAAATAATTTCTAGAAATGCAACAAAAATATTTTTAGCCAAGATAATTTATCTAAGCTTTAATAAAAATACTTCCCAGTCATAATACAAGTTTTATCTTGTATTCCTTTAAATATTCTAAATAAGTCTTTGGACTTTGGCTAAAAGGAAGGTTTTATTTGGTAACAGCAACTCCCAACTGAGATTAAGAACAGTAATGATATGAACAGTAGCCCATTACTGTTCATAATGCAGATTATTACTGTTGATAAAATTGGGGCTGTTACAAACCTACCCCCCTTAAGGAAAATCTCGTCCCCGAGATTTGGAACAAGTTAAGATTAGGAAGAAGTGAAATGGAAATGAATTATGAGGAAATTCAACATCTGTTGTTTTGATTTCCTTCAAAGATAACAAAGAAGAATCTTACATAACAACATAGTGTTATTATTACATCTTTGTTTACATTGCTTGGTTTAAACTTTCCTTTATTGATTCAAAGGAAAGTACTAAACAACAAAGAGATGGGGGTGCTCAATCTGCATCAGATCTTCGCGCTCCCAAGTGGCTTCATCCTCGAATGATTAGCCCATCGAATTTTCAAGAAATTGATGATGACGATTTCTTGTCTGCGTTCCATTGTGTCGAGGATACGTACTGGTTGCTCTTGATATGAAAGATCAGGTTGGAGATCAAGATGCTCATAAGCAGTTGCCTCAATAGGAACACGAAGGCATTTCTTCAATTGAGACACATGAAAAGTATCATGCACTGCTGAGAGTGATTCAGGTAGTTCCAATTGGTAAGCTCTGACTCCTCGCTGGCAATGATTCGGAAGGGTCCGATATAACGAGGTGCGAGCTTCCCTTTTACCTGAAAACGATGAGTGCCCTTCATGGGTGACACTTTAAGATAGACATGGTCATCTACCTCAAAGCTTAATTCACGACGACGATGGTCAGCATAGCTCTTCTGACGAGACTGTGCAGCTTTCAGACAATCTCGAATCGCATTTAACTTGCTCTTACGCTTCCTTTACTAAGCTTGGACCATAGAATGATCTTTCACTGCACTCGGACCAATTCAATGGAGTCTACAAGCTCTCCCATACAAGGCTTCAAAAGGTGACATTTGAATACTTGCTTGGTAGCTATTATTGTAGGAAAATTCCACATATGGCAAAGATTTCTCCCAGTCTTTGCTATAAGATAGCACATAGGCTCGAAGAAGATCTTCCATTACTTGGTTTACTCTCTCAGTTTGACCACTAGATTGAGGATGATAAGCGATCGAAAGAGAGTTCATCCCATAGCTCTTGAAGGCTATTCCAAAAATGGGAAGTGAACTGAGGACCACGGTCAGAAACAATGACTTTAGGAACACCATGAAGACAAACAATTCTCGCAATATAAAGCTCGCTAATTGCTTGCCATTGAAATCGGTCTGGCCAGGAATAAAATGAGCCACTTTAGTTAAACGATCAATGATCACCCAAATGGCATCGATCCTTGGAAGTCTTGGGAAGACCAAGAACAAAATCCATACCGATCTCTTCCCACTTCCATTGTGGAATATGCAAAGGTGAAGGGTACCACCGGTTCGCTTGGATGTTCACTTTAACCCTTTGGCAAATATCACATTCAAAAACATATTGAGCAATTTGCCTCTTCATTTGGCTCCACCAAAATATTTTCTTCAAATCTGGTACATCTTGGTACTCCCGGGATGCAAAGAAAACTTGGAATTATGAGCTTCTCGAGAATTAGACTCTTCAATTCGAAATCAGCAGTACTACCAAACGATTGCGATATCGAATCGCATCGCGATCATCTTCGAAAACTCGTTGGCTTTACTCGCTTTCATGTTTTCCTTGATCTCGCTACCTCGGCATCGCCGGGCCTCCAATCTGAGATTCTAAGGTAGGCTCCACTTGTAATGCAATGAGGAAACTGCTCCCACCAATTCAAGACTTAAGCGCCAAAATCAGCACACGTGTCTTTTTCTACAGAAGAGAAGATATGCGCTTGCATTGTGACTTTACGCTTAAAGCGTCTGCCACAACATTGGCTTTACCAGGATGATAATGAATACCCATGTCGTAGTCCTTGATCAGTTCAAGCCATCTTCTTTGTCTCATATTCAAATCAGATTGAGTGAATATGTACTTTAGGCTTTTATGATCAGTGTAGATCTCACAACGATTACCTAGAAGGTAATGTCGCCAAATCTTCAATGCATGGACTACGGCAGCCAATTCTAAATCATGAGTAGGATAGTTAACTTCATGAGGGCGCAACTGCCGAGATGCATATGCCACAACTCGGCCTTCTTGCATAAGCACACAACCAAGTCCATGGCGAGATGCATCGCAATAAATATCAAAACTCTTCTGAATATCCGGAAGAGTAAGAACTGGAGCTTTAGTCAAGAGAGCTCTCAAAAGCCGAAAACTCTCCTCACATTTAGCTGACCATTCAAATTTCTTCTCTTTCTGCAAAAGCTGAGTCAAAGGTCGAGCAATTTTGGAGAAATTTTCAATGAACCTACGGTAGTAACCCGCAAGTCCAAGAAAACTTCGGATCTCAGGGACACTCTTGGGAGGCTTCCAATTTAGTACATCTTGTACCTTGCTTGGATCAACTGCAATACCCCCTTCAGATAACACATGTCCCAAAAATGCGACTTCTCTGAGCCAGAAAGCACACTTGCTAAACTTAGCATACAGTCGATGCCGACGAAGTGTTTCCAGCACAAGCCTCAAATGTTGTTCATGTTCCTTATCAGACTTGGAATAAATAAGAATGTCGTCTATGAACACGACAACAAACTTATCCAAGAAATCCATGAACACCGAATTCATAAGGTTCATGAAATACGCTGGAGCATTGGTCAGACCAAAGGACATAACCGTGTACTCGTACAAACCATAACGAGTAGAAAAAGCTGTTTTAGGAATGTCCTCAGCTCTAACCTTGATTTGATGATAGCCCGATCGCAAATCAATCTTTGAAAAGACTCGGGCACCAACCAACTGATCAAAAAGATCATCAATTCGAGGTAAAGGGTACTTATTCTTGATAGTGACCTCATTTAACGGACGGTAATCCACACACATCCGTAAAGTGTTGTCTTTCTTCTTAACAAAGATTGCCGGGCATCCCCAAGGTGAGGAACTCGGCCGGATAAATCCTTTGTCAAGCAATTCTCCGAGTTGCTTCTTCAATTCAACCAACTCGTTGACAGGCATTCGATAAGGACTCCTAGATATAGGAGCGCCCAGAACGAGTTCAATAACAAATTCCACTTCTCGATCCGTGGCAAGCGGGAAGGTCTTCAGAAAGACATCAATATACTCACAAACAATTGGTACTGACTCCAAAGAGGGAGTAGTATCAACTTGGTGAGCACAAAGGTGAGAACCCATCGTCCCGGATCAAAAACGATCAAGTGCCGCTTTCATTAGTTAGAGAAATGGACTTGTGAGCACAATTAATTTGCCCAAAGTGCTTGGATAACCAATCCATTCCCAAGATAACATCCAACCCTTTGAATCTATCACAATCAAATCAGCCCAAAAGTCTACACCCTCAATATTTATATTGACATTACGGCGAACTTGACTAGTCATAAAGGCTGATCCAGTGAATGGATGATATGAGGTGGATGAAGATGATGCACAATTAAATGATGTTGAGTAGCAAACGCCTACTAACAAATGAATGGGATGCTCCGAATCAAATAAAACAAAGAGTAATACTGCAATTAACTAGGAGCATACCAAGAACAACTTCAGAGGACAATGCTTCCTCAAGAAGTCTGGTTCACCCGCCCTCGAACCGAACAGTCGCTTGACCACGATCGGTGAAGGTGGTGCAGGGCAGAGTAGGCGGGAAGGGAAATAGGTGGTATCCCCTGAGCCCTGGCATAACACTGATTAGCAAAATGCCCTGGACGCCCACAATGGTAACATATAACCCCTGGCCTGACAGTCACAACAGCTGGTGGCCGGTTCCCACTAGGCCTTGGTTGATTAGTGGAAGAGGATGGGCGAGGGGAAAACACCGCAGGCCTGGGTTGTAATACTCCAGAAGTGTGAGAAGTGAAGAATCGGATTAATAAAAATTAATCGGTAGAGAATTATTATTCGAGGAAGAGAAATTTATTGAATTTTCAAGTGCAATATAGTTTAGAGAGGGATTTCTCTTAACAGGAAAGTATCCATCAGTGATTATGTAATATCCTGTTTAACATTAGAGAATTAATTGAAATGAGAAAGGTATTTAACAGGAATTAAACAGAGAAATCAGTTTTTTAGAGGAGATTTAATCTTGGGCTTTACCCACGTTGTTTGGCCCAAGTGGGAAGTTGGTTTAAGAAGGCCAACCAAACCCTAGGTCTTTTTACTGTAGCACGCAGCTACAGCACCGCCGCCCCAGTAGCAACCCTCCTCCCTTTGCTGCCACGCCTTCCATGTCGCCCCTGCTGCTCCTTGCTCTGGTCTTCTGGAGGAAGAAGAAGGGAGAGAAAGGAGGAGAAGAAGGGATCTTCTTCATGGATTCAACCAGCGTTTCCCAAGGTTCTACAAGGGTAACGAGGCGTTCTTTGCTGTCTAAGTTGTATTAGATGCAATTCGATTGGTTTGATTGGATTGAATTGCTGCCGCTACAAATTCAATTCTGTCCAGTTTCTTGTGCGGCTTGTTTCGTGTGTTTAGAGGCAGAATTAGGGATTTTGATCTCCTAGAGTTATTTAGATAATGTTCTTAGCTTTCGGTGGCCGCGAAGATCACTCGATTCCGAGGTCTGAGTCAAAAGTTATGATCATTTTATTATCTGCTGCCAGAAATCTGACGAGAATAATCTGTCTGGTTATTTCTTAAAATATGAAAGGGAATTTGGTAGAATCTGAAAGTTCACCCAACTAGGTTATTGTAGGTAATTCGATAACCTTTTCAGATTGATAAAGAACGATCAATTTGGAGTTACCTATTAAAAGTTATGGTCATTTTAGTTTTGCTGTTCGATTGTGTAGGCAGTTTCTGTACTGAAAGTTCAGACAATGGTTAGCCTAATATTATGGCCGAATTGGTTTATCGTGTCAACTAGAGTATTGTAGATTATTCAGTTAAGAATCTACAGAAATTGGGTTTACCTCATTTTGACTTCCAGTTCATGAGTTATGTCATTTACCGTGCTGCTGTCCAGAATCAGTATATGGCAGGAAACGTTGTTTTTCGGTTTCAGCTTTGTAAACTCGTTTTGAGTCGTCAAGTAAGCGTTGTAGAATGCCGATTAGTAGCGCTGAGTATATTATGTCTTAATTGAAATTATTTTACCTGTTTAGGAGGTGAAGCCTCAGGTTTAGGAGTATCAGCTTTGCCGCTAACGCGTCGCATCGTGGAAGGCAAGTAAATGTAGCGGTTGTGCTACGGTTTAACCCGTTTTCTTACTAGTTGCACTATGCATGATTGACGTAATGTTAAATGATATGCCATGGTTACATGTTTTCCAAGTAAAAATGTGGTAGCAAGATATTAATCAATTGCTATGTTTGGATGGTTTGGGTAGTATCGTGGTAATTCGCTTAATGAGCCAAATGCGGAATATGAAAATAAACTCAAGGTGGACATGTTGTTAATTCCTTGTGGTTATTTTCATGATGATCATGTGGTGGTCTATGTGATAGAGTTCCATCTATATCGATTGATTTTGATCTTGGTGAATCAGGTGTGGGTTATGTGGTAATGGTCTTATGACACGATGGTATTGTGCTTAATGAGACACATGTGGATTATGAGAAAATATTCATGATGAGTATGTTGTTGACCTTCGTGGTTAAATTCTTGTGGTTTATGATTATCATATCATTCATGACATATCATGACATTTGCATTGTGGAGGTTGTTTAATTATTGAACTTGTTACCGTTATCTTTATTCCCTTAGATGTTTATGCTTCCGCTTAATGCTTTTTGTCTAGAGATGTTGCCGAATTAATTATCTTGAAATTATTGGCTAGCTGTAGAGTGGTTTAGTAGCATTCCAGGGTAATGGGGGTCCTGGGGTGTTACATGGGTACAAATGGAGCTGGTGCTCGCGGTGGTCTGGATACCCACATGCGAGGCCTTGGTGAGCGCCTCCGTGAATAAATCGAGAAGTCATTGCCGCTTGCGTGACTCATCCAATGCCTTGCTCTTGCTTTCGGCCACAATGGCTTTGTTGACCAAATGAGAGAAATTCCGGAAGTCAAGCAAAGCTACAGCCATCTGCAGTTCTTCAGATAGCCCATTCAAGAACCGGTTTCGACGACGAAGGTAAGTCGAAACATCATCAGGGGCATATCTGGCTAGAAAGTTGAATTCATGCGATACTCGATCACGCACTTTCGCCCTTGTTTGAGAGCGAGAAATTCTTGTTGCTTAATCATCATGACCCCTCAGAATATGAGCTTGCGAAAAGCCTCCACGAACTCATCCCAAGTAGGGACATGTCCAAAGCAGTCAAGGGCAAGGAGATTATCCCACCATATGCTAGTGGTCCATCCAACCGATAAGCGGCAAGAAGGACCTTCTCCTCTCGTAACATTGAGCAATTAGTAGCTTCTTTTCAATGGTCCGAAGCCAATCCTCGCCTTCCATGGGATCACGAGAGCTAGAGAACACCGGCGGGTTAGTCCGCCAAAGTCGCGAGACTACCACGCACATGGTGGCCTCTGCTCGACGGTGGTGCAACAGAGAAGAAGTGTTGCGCGCAATCGCTCCAAGATACGCGTCGGTCCATTCGATTGCGCTCAATTTGCATGAGCACATCACCATCGAAGGTGGTGGAGGAAGCTCCTCTTCCTGGGGACCACCTTGCGGACCCTGAGAACTGGAAGGCTCAGTCGGCCCTCCCTGAGAATGAGGTGTGGGAGTCGACATACCCTTCCCTTGTTGCGCTTGCGCACGAGTAGTAGGTCCTGTCATCCTGTTACCACACCTTGGTTAACAACACAACAAGGATATACTCGGCAAACACAAACAAGGTTGCAATTAGAAAAGAAACAAATCTCGTACATATAATGCATCATGTTATGCTATGCATTCAAGTTAACACCAAACCAGAAACTTCATATATATACAACAAAATTTCGGTTCCAGTCTTACATTATAGTCGGCCATAATGTCAGATTACAAACCGAAAGTTAAACTTTCATACTCTGTACAAAATACTACGCCTATTACATACAATTTATTTGAGGGCAACTACTAGACTAAAGACACTCAACCACGAGGGTTCATCGTCGAGTGCTAGCGTAGAGATCCCGGTTAAAGTTCACCGGAAACTCATTCAAAAGATGAGCTCGGGGAACCAGATCAACGAGATCCAACGGGCTAATGAGTCGCCTCGGGAACCCAACAATGGTGATGACCTCCGAGAGGGGCGATCCGCGGTGCGAGAAAACTGCGATCATCCGGGCTTGGCGCGCTTGTCCATAAACAGCGATTCGCACCGGTCGCTTCGGAAGTCGATAAAGAGGCGTGCGGCGCGCAGGGAGATCTCGTTGTCACCATAAAGCACGTTGCGAGGAACGCGTTCATGTTGACTCCAAGAAGCGTACTACTCGGGCCTCATTAAGGAGATGCCGAGTTTCCCACAACTCCCTCACAATACAGCGATGGATTTGGTCCATTATGCGGACCATCCTCGCCAACTGTCGCACCTGAGGGTCTTCGCCAAACTGTATCTCATCGAACATGCTCACTTCTGCGGTAGGACCTTGATTCGGGAAGTGGTCGTAGGGTGGTTGAGACAATTCCGTCAAATCATGACGAAGAAGGCTCATCATCCTACTTGCAGCTTCCTGAACTGCCATAGCCTCAGAGGTGGCAAGTGCTTGGACACAGTAGGGAACACTGCCAGCTACATGCCTAGCGATGACATTGATGAAGGCACGATACTCCTCCATCCCTGGTCCTCGGTCTCGTCGATAGATGGCGTACTCCGGTTGATAGGTGAAATTGGAGCGCCACATCATGTCCCGAAGTAATGCTGGGAACCCATCAACATCTTCAGCTCGGGTCTCCTTGACCAAATACCAACCGCTCATCTATAGGTAAAAAGACAGGATAAGAAACAATTCACTTTTAAATAAACCAACAGAAAGTTGGACAAGAAGTGACATTAAGAAAGATAAGAAATAAAAGAGGTCATACTTAAACTTTCGAAAATACATTACTGTTTGAAAGTAATTTTATTAGAAGACTCTCTAATAACTTCGGCCATGCTACTTCTAACCTACAGGCAACGTATGCTCTGATACCAACGCTGTGAGGACCCCCGGTTTATTGTAAATGTACTCGATTAAATTCATACAGTAACACAATTCTTAATTAAGGAACAGTGCTGCTCCTTAATTAAAGATCATGCTAAAGGTATGAATTTCACAAGTAACAATTTCAATAAACAGGATTCCCGGATATATATGTATCACAATGGTTCCCAGGATCAACGACCATTGTATATATATCCTTCGACAACATTGCATCATACACATACAAGTAATACCTTGGCATAATTAAACATAAGTTTACATCATTCGGTTTAGTACTACAATAGGAAGTGACTTGGTCACTTTAAAAGTCTAACAGCGGAAGCAAAACAAAAACTTAGTGTCCACCAATGGCCTCATCCACCCGCAGGCAATTGCGTGGAGGTAAGAAGTAGCTTTACTCGTTAGCGTCACCCTGATCGGCGCTAACGGTACTTCGTAAAGATAACCATCCTCACCGCAACAATAGGTGAGAGTACCTTGAGTCTGAAGGTACTCGGCAAGTCTTACACAAACTAATAAAAGAAAATGTTGATTAGAGCCTACGCAAAGGAGTAGAATTTATATATGCATAAGGTTTCAACAGGAAGGTTTAAAGGTTCAGATTTGCACAAAGCGATACATCTTAACCTACAAAAGCTAAATTTTGATAAAGCAATTTAGTAAATCAAAGTTTAACTAGAACAGTAAGTAAATGACATAATTGTGAATATGAGTGCATGAATCCCTCATGCAAACCGAAAATAAACCGAAACCACATTTTGGAAATCAAAATTTCTATACAGGTGATATCAGTTCAAGTTATCGTCCATGACCGTGGACACGGCTATTCGAACAGTTTATACCCTGCAGGGGTGTACATCTTTACCCACATGACTTAGCTAGCCCGTTGCCTTGGATGCCTCCAATGATGACATACTTCCTTTGGTATGCCGACCGGGGAAACTAAGATTTGGTATTTTTCAACAAGCTAACACTATTGAGTTGGACCCCCATGTGTGAGCTGATCCCGCTTAAACAACGACTGATAGCATCTATTTAACCGAGGCACACATGTTGCGTCAGTAATGCCGATCCAAACAATTAAATGCGAACCGGCTCACTACCCATATTAGAATGCAATCGGCACCATTAAGGTATCGTATATGCTACGGAGCACATATACGCCCTCACCCTTCTAAGAACATCTGATACTGACATACAAGCTCACATGGCATACAACGCAGTCATAAGACCAAAGCATCTATGCCATACAAGGTCAATACACATATTCTTACTCTCCTGTTTCCAACCCAATAGTCCTAACATTTTACTTAACCAAACAAATACCATACACTTGCATGTGGAAGTACGTGGGGACTTGAACTGAATAGTCGAGTTCGGTCCTTAATTAACCGGACAAGTACACCACAAAACCCAATCTCGTGCACAAAAGCACCATCACTAGCTTCCTCTTGTCCAGATCAATTTGAATTTCAAATACAAGACTGATTTAAAGAAACTGGACAAAGAGTTTAAAATGACAACAGTTCAGTTGTGATTCCCATGTTTGACAAGATATGCTTGTCAAACTCTAAAATCTCTAGACTGCATATCTAAGCCAAATCTGAAAATAGACCATACAGTATACAGTACTACACTAGAGTTGAGTGTATGGTCATAATTAAGGTAATCCACCATGTCAGGTTTTAGCTAGCTATTACAAGTCACATTTTGTATTTTCAGAAAAATAGCATGCACAGATATCACTGAATTTGTAAAAGCTATTGTACAAAATCTGGGTTCAATATGGTGCAAAGAGGATGCTTGCCTTGGTAGTAATACACTTCTGTTGCAGGTTCAGGTTGTTCGGAAATAGTGTCAAAAGCCTCAGAAGAACCAGATTCTATAAAAGATAATAAACTCCAATAAACACCAAAAACGACAACTAGTATAGATCAACAGAAAATGCATGATCAATAAAGAAATGCATGATTAACAGCATGCTTAAGCCATAACTATCCATATTAGTGATAATTACCCATATTATAACTCACTGTTTTCAAAAGACAGAAGCTAGAATTTATTGCAAAGTCCCAGTTTTCAGATTTGAAAAGAGCTGAAAACAGGACAGATTGCAAAGTTTCGGAAAAAGAAGTATAGATCATGCAAAAGTTCATAAATGAACCTTAGCATGATCTTTTAGGGTAATTAATATCCCAAACCAACCTTAGTCTAACCCTAATTAGTTAGATTACAAAAGCTAAAGCAAAAAGCTATTTTGTCGGTTGAGCCGACAAAAGAACAGAGACATATTTCAGCTAGGAGTCAAAATAGATGATGACAAGAATTGAAAGATCAACTTGTCATGCTGCTAGGGTTTAGTCAAAACCTAAATAAGATGATAAGTTGACAGGAAGAACCCTAGGTCTTGAAAATGACATGAAAGACCGAAAAGGTATAATATCAACTTTTCAGTTTAAGGACAGTTGAAGCTACTGATGCTTAAAAGAGTGATTCTTAGCAGCTTCTAAGGTTCCTAGGATGCTCAAGATATCAAAACTAGGGATTTTGGCTTACCAGTATAGGGAAGATACCAAAAACTCTGAAAACCGATGATGAGGGACAGAGAAGCAAACTCTGGATTTGACCTACAAAAGATAACCAATCTTTATTGTAAGTAAAGCCAGTGCTTAAGGATGGATAAGCAAAGGATAGGAGCAAGAACTCCACCATCGACAGGAAGAAAATGAGCTTGGTGGTCAACAATGGCTGCAGCTCAAAAACTAGGGTTTATATATGTGGGAGTTGAGCTACAGGATAATTGGGAAAAGTCTAGAGCTTGATGAGGTGTCCATTTAGGGCTAATTATCCCAAAATTTAGTTGCAAAAACTTTGGGGATAATCCTCTCCTTGATTTCCAGAGAAGACTGCGCACAGGGAGAGAGGGAAGAAGATAAGAGCCAACCGACATGTGGGTCCCATTGTCATCCTCAGCCGCGCGCACCTCAGAAAGGCTCAAACAAACGTCAGTCGTCCGATTGGAAATGGGCGGCTACGATAAATAGAGAGATTAAATGATTTGAATCGGTATCATTTAATATGGACCGCACGATCAAGATCGATCGAACGAGATTAAAACGAAATTCCGATAGTGCTGCGGGGCTCCGCTTTCAAAGAGAGACGTTGGATTGAAATCCAACGATCAATTAAGAGATATACACGTCACCCTTTTAGATGCGATGGCTCAACACCGTTGGATTTAATTTCTACGGTCAGGATGTAAAATGGAACCGGATGGTCCGATTGCATACACCCATTTGGTCCGCACGATTAAAATCCAACGATCCATCGATTTTGGGCTTTAAAGGCCCACGGTCAAAATGGTGTGCCGTAGGATTGAGATCCAAAGGCCCACATTAACGCGCGCCTCTGATTTCAAACTGAAATAAGCGATACCGCTAGATCAAGGATGGACGACCATGATTGTGCGGGGATCCGGAGTCGTCCGAATGCATACACAAACCTGGGCCATACGATGAAGATCCAACGGTTCAGAAGAGTGCGGGCTTTATAACACGCGGGAAAAAGGGAAAAGCCGTAGGATTTGAATCTAATGGCTGAGATAAAAGTGCGCCTTTAAGTTTAAAACGAAAAGGGCGCCACGGTTGGATTAGAAACGAACGGTGGAGATTGAATAAGGATCCGGAGTTGTCCGGTTGCATACACTGATCTCGCGCGTTAGATCAATATCCAACGGTGGAGATTAAAGTGTACACGTGGACAACTCGCGGGGTGTTATAGCTTCGCCCGTTCGATTGAAGATCAACGGCTCAAATCACGTGTGGAGTTTTGGGCTCGCGTTGGGACGTGACCGAGCCAGACCAAGTCGCACTGGGTTGGACCCAAACACGTGAGACCGAGTCGCTACAGTGCAAGGGTCGGGTTTAGACCAGTTTGGTTGACCAGACCCATTTAAATACTTAAAAGGTTTGATGGACTTTAAAATAGCAAATAAATTTATAAATTCATGAAATTTTTACTGTAAGCTCTTTGGGATGATATATTTCCCAGATAAATTTCATAAACCACATTTTCACTTTATAAAATACATAATTATTCATTTCAGCCGAAAATATTTATTTAAAGACAATAAATTTTTCTTTAAGCCCAAATAATTTCTAGAAATGCAACAAAAATATTTTTAGCCAAGATAATTTATCTAAGCTTTAATAAAAATACTTCCCAGTCATAATACAAGTTTTATCTTGTATTCCTTTAAATATTCTAAATAAGTCTTTGGACTTTGGCTAAAAGGAAGGTTTTATTTGGTAACAGCAACTCCCAACTGAGATTAAGAACAGTAATGATATGAACAGTAGCCCATTACTGTTCATAATGCAGATTATTACTGTTGATAAAATTGGGGCTGTTACAGGTGGCATGCCAGGTAATTCATCAGGAAGGACATCAGCATATTCTCGGACTACAGGTATGTCTTCAAGTTTTACTTCCTTCATGCTGGTGAGGATAGAACTTCCATTGGTGCAGGTCTTGGGTTTGAACTCAACTAAAATTCCTTCCCCATTTGTGAGAGTGATAGACCTATTGGCACAGTCTATTTGTCCATGATTCTTGGCTAACCAGTCCATTCCAAGAATAACGTCTAGACCTTGGGAATGCAAGACTATCAAGTCGGCTAGGAAGGATACTCCGGATATTTCAAGGGTGAGGTTCGGGCATAGAGAACTAGTTCTCATTTCTGAACCCGGGGAATGGATTATCATGGGATTTGCTAAGGAAGATACTGGTAACCCATTTTTGCCCACAAATTTATTTGACACGAAAGAATGCGAAGCTCCGGAATCAAATAGTACTGAAGCTGGTATTGAATTGACAAGAAACATACCAAGCACAACATCCGGTGCTGCCTGGGCTTCCTCGGCCGTGACGTGGTTCACACGCCCCTTGACGAACTGGCCTGACGGCTTTGCAATGCCGCCGATGGTCGTAGCTCTGTCTTGGCTTGAAGACGCCACGCCGCTTCTTGGGGCATCTGTTGGCATAGTGGCCTGTTTCATTGCAGTGGAAACAGGTCACTCCTGCAGCTGAGGGGGCGGAGCTCTTCTGCTGAAATTGTCCTCCGGTTGGTGCGCTGCGGAAGTTGGAGGTGTTGGGGCGCTGATTCTGCACCGGGGCTTTGGATGTGGAAGACTGGAACTTCCCACGCTGCGTGGTCTGCTGCCGAATGAAACGAGGCTTGGGAAAGCCTCCTGCGTTGATCTTCTGGGCGGCCATCCTCCGCTTGCGGTTCTCCATCTCGTGATGTTTGGCTTCCTAGCGGATCGCCTTGTCCACCAACTGTTGGAAGTCGGTGAAGTTCTGGGAGATGAGTTGGACAGAGATATCGTCATTGAGTCCCTCCAGGAACCTTTCTTGCCGTTCTTCATCTCTGGCCACATCGGTAGGGCATAGCGAGCTAGTTGGTTGAAACGGTGGAGATACTCGCTCACCGAGCGATTGCCTTGGCGAGTGCATGAAACTCCTTCTTCTTGATGTCATCATGCCGGCGAGGATGTGGGCATGACGGAAGGCTCACAAACTCGTCCCACGAGATGGCACAGGCATTGGCGTGGGAGATGCGAAATGTCCCACCATTCGAGGTGGTCCGTTGGTGATGAGTTGCGAGCAGGACCTCTCGCGATCTGTGCATTGCGCAATGTCGATTTCTTTCCGATGGCACGAAGCCAATCGTCGCATCCATCGGCTCGGTCTTCTGGAGAAGGTTGGAGGACGATACGCATGAACTCCCACATGGTCACCGTTGAGGAGGGTGTGCGGTGCTCGAAAGTTGCGGCGGTGGTCGCTTTGTTCGGTTGTTCGGCGTTGTTGAGCGACCGAGCCAACAATTCAATAAGGTGAGTTTGATTGGCCATCATCATTGCCAATCCAATCCTGTCGCGCAGGCGGGAGGTTGTTGAACATCTTTGCTCCCCGATGGTCGGTATTTCCGTTATTCGACCACGGATCTTGCCATTTCTGTGCGGTGTTCACCATCCGCTTGAATTTCCAAAGACTTAGGAAAGGGAAGAAAAGGTTGCACTAAGGGGGAGTAAATTTATATTAGCCCAAAAAGCACACAAAAACAAGGCAAAGAAACAAATTTTTCTTTTGCAAGTAATTCTTTATTTTATTCATCGATTATGGCTACCACAAAGGTTAGTAGCTCATAATTCGCAGCTAATCGAACAACTAAAGGAAAGCAATATCTAAAATGGTGGAGGTAAACATCTATGGGGTGGATGGGGTGTAGTCAGGGAGTTACAGTGCGCCTTGGCCCTTCTTGTCTGAGCCAATTCGACTTCACCGCCTTCAATCTCTCCTCTGCGACTTCTAGCCTCCTGAGCGAGATCTGACTCGTCCGTGGTGTTGCCATAGGCGTAATCCATCGCCTTGGCTAACTCCACCTGGTGGGTGATCTCCGGCATATCCTCATTCTCGGCTGAGCTGAAGGCACTGCCTAGCCGAGTGGGGATGTGCATGGGATAATACTGGAATGCAGTATCCCGAAAATGGGCGTCGTAGGTGTAGCGAAGTCGGCGTACGGCTTCTCTTGCCGCATCTTGGATGCCGTCCTCGAAAGTCTCCCGACGCATTGGGGCGTCGAAGATGTGGAAGGATGTATCCGGCGCTAAGTTAGAGTAGAGGATAACCTCCACTCTCCAGCGCTCCTGCTGTCCCACGATATACTTGTATCCTTGGTATGTGGGTCTCTTCGTGAAACTCAGATGCTGCATCATCTTCCATAGGATATCCGCCCATTCTCCGGCGTAGACTCCATGGGAGATGCGGGTCGGTCTCTCGGCCATCTACAATTTTAGAAAGGACAAGAGTTTAGAAATCTTTTTAATAGAGAAAGGAAGAGTAAGACTCTGGAAGACGGGTAAATAGTTTGTAAATTTTTGAAAAATAGTCCTTAATGGTTTTACCAATTCTACCGTGGGCCATGACCTACAGTCGATATGGCTCTGATACCACTTTTGTCGAACCCGGGAGCGAAGGATCCCGAATTCTCTGTGTTCAAACACCAGTCCAGGATTTCCAGTGTACACAGTCTCACAAAAATGAATATCACATTCATATCACGAAAACGTAAATGGCATTAAATAAATAACTGTTTAATACAAATGAGTCTGAATAATAACATCAAATGTCAAATGATAAACACAGCGGAAATAACAATATAGTGGGAGCCACACGATGCGCCACAGGCAATCGTCTGGGTCAGAAGGCCTACTCGTCCGGTCCTTACCACAATATAGCAGTCTTCCCCTGAATAAGATTTATTCAGCAAGAGTGAGCACTACTACCGTGCTCGCAAGTCACACCCAATATTGAATTTAAATGCATGCATAAGGAAACAAGTGAGTATGGCCGGGGTTGTTTTGCATAAACAAGATTTTCGCTTGAATAAGCATAGTAGTTTCTAAGGCGATTTTATACTATGGATAAAATCATACTTTGAAATGACAATGATATAATGTGGATAACCTCCAATGATAAAGTGAAGGATCCCCTCCTAACACTTGGCTTCCCGCCCAAATTTTCATACGGATTAACCATCCTCAAGATTTATTAAAGCATTTTAAAACCAAAAACAATTCTAACTTTAAGTGCCCTCGCTAGCATGTCCATGACCATGACGCGCTATTTGAATAGTTTCTACTCTGCAGAGTTGGTACAACTTTACCCACACGAGGTGACATGCTCGTTATGTCGCCAATTCACGCTTCGTAGGCGTGTGGTGAGCAATTACCATGAGGCCTTTACAATGTTTTATCCTAGTACATTCATGCCCGCTAGGTTTCGCCCCTTGGGTGGACCGTCCTCCTAAGCCCCTCTTGCGCCAAGTGGGAATAAAGCGTCTAACCGACACCCACAAAATCACAAGACATAAATATACTAGGACATCACAAATTAGTTAGCCAAATCCTGCCCATACAGGACATGTGGTGATGCGTTATGGCATAGCAATAAGCGGCTCAAAGACCGGTCCTCAATTGACTTGGGCGTCATTCCTACAACCCATGGGCCTTGATCTTAACGGATCAAACACGTGCATAAACCTGCACCCACCATTCCGACCATTACGCCCAAGTCCAAACCCATTTTGATTTTATTTTGAATAAAAACTTCATTTATAAACTCATGTGGTAAAACAATACCAAAATAACAAGTTTGAAAACAATTTGTAGAAATCGTGTAAACCCTCCCAAATTACGTAAATGTGGACTAAGCTTGGCTAAGCATATATTTGAATTTTGGTAATATCTTGCCTATGGTATCAAGGTAGTCAGATACAACATTCAAATTTGGCCATACAATAACATATGGAATTAACTATATGTAAAACAGGATATTAAAATATTTATAACAACATATGCATGCAATAAGAAATTTAAAACTGAAAATAACTTAAAATAATAGGGCAATATGGTCAATGGTGTAACTTGCCTTGGTCGATGTCTTGGAATTCTAAATCTTCAGATTGATCGAACTCTCCGGAGTCGTCGAATTCTATACGCGAAAATACGACAAATTCAATACAAATTCAAATAAATTCAAAAACATAGTTCAAATCAACTCCAAATTGAAATATTTTGGTTTAGTTAGCTAGATTATAATTTTATATAAATTTTGCAATTTGAAACACCCAAATTGGAGTTCATATGCAAAAGTTATGAATTTTTGAAGTTTATATCTAAATCTGAAACTTTATTGAATTTCCAGAATTATTTTCCTACTGAAAATCCATTTATTGCGCAATGATTGCATCAGCACAGTAATTCGGAATTAAATCAAATAATTTTATAAATCTGACATGTGGGCCCCAAGTGTCGTGGGCCGGCTCATCGTGAACCAAGCCCACCGAGCCTAGGGAAGGGCGGTGCGGTGGGTCGCCACGTGCGGCGTGTGCGTGGCGCCGATCGAACGCGTGTGTGCCACGCATAGCGAGAAGGGTGATGTGGCGCCTAGGTGGCAAGGCCACGCCGGCGTGGGCGGCGGCGGCGTTTTGGGCGCGCCGACAACGGCGATCGGCGGCGGCGTTTTCGGACGCGCCGACAACGGCGATCGGCGCTCTCGGCGAGTGTGGGTGGTCGCAAAATGTAGGGGAAGTAATGCGATCACGCTGGTACCGTTTTGGGCGTGAATGGTCGTCGGAGTTGGCCGTGGCGAGCTTTAGCGCGGAGGGTTTGAGTGTTGGCGACAACGGCGTTACGGTGGCGCTCGGGTGATGAAGGGGTTCCGAGGTGGCTCGGTGTCGGTGAAGACGATGGCGCGAACCACGGCGGCTTGGCGGCGTTGGACGGCGGCGAAACTTCGGAGTTTTTCGCGGCGAAAAACCCTAAACTCACGATTACGGTGGCGGTAGAGCTCAAGCGGAAAAGAGAGTTGAGGAGATGAGATGAGAGCGTAAATGCGCTCTCGGTGGTGCCTTTTATAGGGGCTAGGTGGCTCTGAGGCGGCGTGGGGGAGGTGGGGGTCGTGCGGCGGCGGTTGCGGCGTCGTGGCGAAACCGTCCGGAGAAGAGGGAAGAACATGGAAATGCGGCGGTGGTGGGCGCGGATGCGTGCACACGTCGCGAATAGGTTAGGCGGTTGAGATTAGGCCGTTAACGAAGCTTGATCGCGTCGCGAAAATGGCGCGGTGATTGCGGCGTGAGGAGGAAGAAGAGGTGAGGAAGACGGCGACTCGGAATCGTCCGATTTTCCACGCACGGTCGAGATTAGATTCGCGGCGTAAGTGACTTTCGGGCGCGGCGTTGGATTAAGATCCAATGGTTGAGATTAGATCGGCGAAGCGGTAAGTGCGTTTTGGCGCGGCCGTTGGATTAAGATCATGCGGCTCACGTTGATGATGGCATTCGACCGTGCGGTTCTTGTGAAAGATCTTGACCGTCGGTGTATGATCCAACGGTGGAGAAAGAAGAGATACGCGAGAAATGGTAGCCGTTCGATTTTGATCGGACGGTGGGGAGGCGAGAGGCGGAGTGCGGCGATTGCGGGCGGTGGGCTGCGCGTTTGTGAGATTTGGGCGGGCGGTGGGTTTCGGCCCAAAGCCATTTTTGATTTTCTTTTGGATTTCTCAATTGTTTTAATTCTGTTAAATCAATTAGGCTTTAGAAAATAGCAAAAAACTTCCAAAAATTATGGAAAAATTCACAGAAATTCCCATACTCATTTTGGACTTAATAAAATTATTTCCAACTATTTGTTGGCTTTTAATTTTTGCAAACAAATTTGTTTTAGCTTTAAAATATTTATAAAAAGCTTTTGAAAATTCAGGAAAAACCACAAACATAAATAAACTTTTAAACTTTACTGGAATTGAAAATTGGGCTGTTACAGCACGAATCCCTGATTCGTACCACCCATCAAGTTTTAATTAAAAGGTTGTAGTCTAACTCTCGAAAGACCTCCCCAAGCGTGTCCATAACCTAGGACGAGGCTATTCGAATAGATCAAAACCCTGCAGGGGTGTACCAATGTACCCACGCTTCAGACTGCCTTTCCACCGGCCACGGTTAGCATACTTCCTTTGGTATACAGGCACGACTAAGTCTAACAAGACATTTCCAATATTGTATATCAACTACGAGCCGCTCGTATGGCCAGAAAACCATACGCTTACATTGTAAAGTTGTAAAGACAACTACCCCTCGGGGTAAAGCTTTACGGACAACTACAATGCTCCCAGCACACAACCATCTCATTTTACCACAACACAACACACACACGCCCACCTGCGACTCGTAGCCAATACACGCTAAAGTACTAAGTCAAGAGAGGTCCCATACCCTCTAGTATGGTTAGCACGTAAGAATGCTTGGTTTAGTGTAACAAGATGTTCGGTCCTTGCTGACTCGGGCACCATTCCAGTCACACCCAAAATCACACCAACATACCAATGTGCCCAAGTCCAAATCATTTTGTTTTCATTTTTAGTTTTACAATTAAATGTAGCAAAATGCTGAATCATAAAGTTGTAATAATTTGTGTGATCAAGGTTCTCAACTAAGTCGACAACCGCCCATTTCTACCGGTAGCTAAGCATGACTAAGCATTTTAACTCGTAAACTACTAAGTGACAAGAGTTCATCCAACGAACTCTGAATCACAGTAAGATAACCCTAGGCTCAGTAGTAGAGATTGAAACATTTGTCTACAGATAATGCATCTAATAGGTCTACTAATCGACAATAGTTTGAAACAAGATAGCGATGCATACGTAGAATTTTGCAAAAAACATATTAGATTTCAAAAATAAAGGGATTAACATGATCAAACTGCTTGCCTTGCTGGAGATCCTCAACCTGTTGTAGAGGATCACTCTCGATAATACCGGAATCGTCGCAATCTATCGATCGAGCAAAAGGACAAATAAGAATGAATAACACCGACAATAACATAAAAGTTCAATTTCATCTATCATGCACAAAATTCATACAGAAGGTAGAGAATGATTTTAGAAAAATTTAGAAATAGAAATCATTTTATTTGGAGTTTAGAAGAATTTTCTAAGAATTTTCCAAGTTAAAAAAATACATAAAAACACCATTAAATTAATTATCAAAATTTCATGAACAGAGAGATACTTAAACTTATTCTAGTAAAAAGTACATTAAAAATGAAAATTAACAAAATTGGTTTCATTCGATTTGGAGCAGAATTGAATTAGTTATGGATTTTCTAAGTTAAAGGAATTAACAGTGCAAAAGTAATTCAATTCAGAAATTCTAAAAGTATCAAATCCTTTTCTCTACCAGCGCTCAGCTGACCCACAGTCACTGACCGGTGGGACCGAGCGAAAGCGCTGACCAGGTCAGCTTCGACCCAGCCTGGCCGAAGGCGACGTTGAAGGCGTATTATATGAATACGTCTTTGGTTTACTAAAAGTGTAACCCTAACCTAAATGTACAGAAAAATACGTCACCTTTAAGAGAAAGCGTATTTTCAAACTTTACACATATACTTAATCGGCAACATGGGCCCACATGTGAACGACTCAGAGGATTTTTAAACGGCTAGATTTAAATTTCTAAACATGTTTAAGCTAGGGGGTCCACATGTCAATGATACAGTTTAAAAGAAGATTAGTACTAATGAGGGGTTATACCCTAACGCTGTCGGCGGCTCGTCGGAGGTCCTGTGCGCGAGCGCGGCGGCGAGGAGAGTGATCCGAAGAAGGAGAGGCGCTCTGGGCTCGGGAGTGGTTCCTCCAGGTGCGCAGCAACCTCACGAGTACGGTGGTGACGAAGTGGGGTCCGATGTTCGCCGGAGTCGGGCTCGCGACGGCCGGAGGCGGGTTTTCCAAGAGCTATAAGGCGCGAGGGAAACACAGATTAGTGAAAATGGAAACCGTAGAGTGAGAGGAGAAGAACGGCGCAGTGCAGCGACTCTTACCGGGACGAGGAAGGGCTCAATGCCTCCTTCTCTTCCACGGCCGAGGAGAGAAGTAAGAAGGGAGAAAGGGGCAGGCTCTATTTTGTGCGAGCCCAAGGACGGAGAAGAGGACGGCGTGAGTGAGCGGTGCTCAGGGACAGGCTGAAGAGGGCAGTGGTTTCACGGCGTTGAAGGAGTGGGGCAGCATGCGACGAGCGCGTGGCAGGCGTGCTCTGAGCGTCGCCTACCCGAGGTTGAAGGAAGCTCCTGTCAAGTGGTCCCGCTCGGTAAGAGGTACAAAGAGGTGTGGCTCAGTTGGGTTCAGCCGAGTCGGGTGGGTGCGGTGCGAGTCCGATTCGGGTCCCGGTCAGAGTTCGGCGCGGCTGGTCCGGCGAAACGGTTGGGTTAGACAAGATGGCTCGGGTCGGAACAACAACGTTGGGTCTAAAGTTTTAAAACCAGTTTGACCAACTAGTAGAAGGTTTGACCGAGGCTTTAAAAATAGAAATAAAATTCTATAAATTCTAAAATTAATCAGAGGGGTTCCTGGGATGACCTAGTTCCCATATAAAATTTGAAAACCAACTGTTCAAGATTTATTTTCTTAGTTTTAAACTCAAACCTATAATAGGGTATTAAATTGAGTTTGAATTTTCTGAGGGTTGAATTGAGTTCCAAAACTTTGGTAAAAATTAGATTAATTTATGATAAATATTATATTATTTTAATAAATTATTTCCAGATGATTATCGAAAGTTTTTATTTCTGTTTTCTTTTGGAGTTAGAATTTGAAGTGCAGGTTCAATCTTTGATTTAGATTGTTTTTCCAAGTGCAATAATTGATGCAAATGATTCCAAAATGTCATGCATACTAATAAGAGGCATACTAATCCTCATTAATTAATTTGGGGATGTTACAGGACACGAGGGCAACAAGGTGGCAGCGACGAGGTACGTGGCACGCATGCGCGAACACCGATGCGCTCGGCGCGACGGAGAAGACGAGGGCGAGCCTGACAGGTGGGTCACGCCCGTCAGCGGCAGCGAGAAAGGTGGCGCGGTGAAGAGGTTGAGTTAGAGTCCGACTCGGGTTTGGGCGCGGCAGTTAGTTGGTTTGACTCAAACAAGAAGATGTCGTCCGTTAGATCTTGATTGGATGGTTGAGATCCAATGGTGTGTTTGGACTGTCCGATCAGTCCGGGGACGTGCGGGCCGTGCGATTTGCATCGGACGGTGGTTAGCGATTGGACTCGGGCGGTGCAGTTAGGCGATGCGGTCGAGCCGAGTGATGTGGTCGGACTCGAGTCGGAGTTGGGTTCGAGTCAGATGAATAGTGAGAAGATTGACTGAGATTAAAATTAGTTTCCCAACTTTGACCAGGGTCTTAAAAATAGAAATAAAATTCCTAAAATTCTGAAATTAATTAGAGGTGTTCCTATGACACCCTAGTATTCATAAAAATTATTAAACTCACTTTTAATATTATAATTTGTATAATATAAATTCAAACTTAGTCTAGGTCATTAAATGGTGTTTGAATTTTCTAAGGATTGTAACTAGTTCCAAAAAATTTAAATTCTTCTCAATTTCACACATTGAAATACAAACCCGAGCTTCGGATGTTACAGGCGGCTTCCCGTGATTTCTCGGCGTGGACGGAGAGTAGAGCGACAGCGTCAGTAGGAGAAGGGCCCTGGTTGGGTGCCGGGCGCAGTGGCACGATGGCGCTGACGGAGGGAGACGGAGGAAGCCGGGCGGCGTGGCACACATGCGAGTTCGCTCGGCAGAGAAGGAGGAGCGCGTGGAGGAAGAAAACTGTGGGCTAGGCCCACAGGTAAGTGACCGAAGGAGAGGCGGCTTAGCGAGCTGGTTCGGTCAGACCCGAGCGGCGAAGGGGTCTGGTCGGGGGAACAGTAGGGGAAAAAGGATTTTCCATATTTTGAAAAACCGGTTGAGAGCTTTAAGGATTTTTGAAGGATGATGATTAGCTCCAAGATTGATGAAAATTTTAGGGAAGGTCCCTGACACTGGTTAGACCACTAATTCATTTTTCTAAGGTTTTACCATTTCTACAATTTTCTCTAGAATTATTTTAATGTCCTGTTTTTATTGGTTTGACTTTTGATTTACTTACTTTGACTGATGTTTAAAAGCAGTAATTTAATTCTAAAATTTATGAAATCTTTATGGTAAATTTATAAGTTCTTACAGAACCTAGAAAAATGTTTCCAGGCACTGTTCAAAAGATTTGTTTGTACTTTAAATTCACACTCAAATTCAAACATGCAAAATAAATGAAAACCAAATATCCTCCACGAATTCCAGAAAAATTCAAACAAGTATAATAGAGCACATATAATACAAATAAAAATATTCCCCACTTTGGGTCCTACTATATTTTCAAAACAAAAAAAAACATTTTGTATTCCTTATCTAGAGAAAGTATGTTTGCAAATTAGAATTTGAGAATTCTTTTGAATGTACCTCAGGTATTTTAGGAGCCTATGAGGTTTTACTGTTTATAATTTGAATTCCAAAATAAACATTCACATATTTGAAACATTTTTAGTTTTACCTTAAGTTCAATTTGAGCTTTTGAATTGGAGAAGGAGTATTCGATTACTAGTTTTAAATTTTAGTCTTCAAAATCAAAGGACTTTCAACATAGGGTTTTATACCTTACTCTGAACTAAGTTTTTAAATTCTTGACAAACTTTTATTTTTGTTTTAGAAATCTCATTTCTAGGTTTTGGAAAACCAGGTTGTAACATATATGCTTCGCAACAAAAAAGTTTTAAAAAGGTCCAAAATTTCACAAATGCACAATAGATGCTTAATGTAACATCCCCATTTTCAACTTGTGTTTTAAATGTAAGAAAATGAGTAGAAATTAAAACTTTTTCTTACATCATGGGTCTCTGTGTGTATTAAACAATTATTGCACGAGGTATGGAAATACAAAGTCACAAGTCCGTGGATCATCTCCGGGAAATATTTTTCCTAAGTTCTTGGGTTGATACGTGACCCTCTCGAAAAATTTCACAATTTTCGAAATTGTTTGAAGAGTTTTATGGGTCGATCAAACTTGCTTGACTTGTAGTCAAACCCTAGCTCTAAGCATTGTATAATTTCTGGAGAAAAATGCTCAAGCACAAAAACCTCTAAAAATTTTATACAAGGTCCAACTCAAGGTTAGCAAGCTCTCACAAAATTTCATAGAATTTGGAGCTAGTTTGCTAGCTCTAAAAGTCCCTTCAAGATCCCAGATTCAAAATAAACCCTAAACCAGTCCGACCTCCGTGTCTTGGTCGCACCGAGCCGCTTGAGCCGTGTCGGGCTCGGGCAATGGGCACAGTGGTCCGGGCCGTTGGATTTTAAATCCGGCGCCAAAGACCTCCTCGGGTTTTTGTAAAGGACCTCCCACCCTACGACCTCCTCCTGTTCTTTTACGAAGACAACCTCGAGGACCTCCCCAGACCTCCTTTGCACCTTTGCAAAGATCACCCCGGCGACCTCCTCGCACCTCCACGACCACCTCTAGCACTTGGGTGATCATGAGCGCCCATCTTCGGATCTGTGGCTCGGACCTCCCCCCAGCGAGATAGCCGTAGGACCTCCTAGTGGAGCTCGGTGCGGATTTTAGCCGTTGAGCTCTTTGACCTGGTCCTCTCACCGTCGGGTGGGCTGGGGCATTATCAATTTTGTGCATGGCAAGAGAGAGCGAAGCCTTGTCAACTCTAGGGTCGACAAGCGGCTATGTGCTGCCAACATTAAATGTCTGCAGCCCTTTGCTCAAAAGTCTCTCGACAACCTACTCCCATCACTTCATGTGTACTATAGCTCAGTGCACCCATAAGCTTGGCCCTGGTTCATTTTGGCGCTCGGCTATATATGGATCCCTGCTTCTCCTTAAGCTTCTTTGGATCCATTCTTGCACCCCTATTTTCTTTCTCTCTCTTGAGCTCAAGTCACCCGAAGCCTCGCCACCATTGCTCGACCTTGAAGATCTCCGGCGACCTCCGAGCTTCAGTGGTTCAATATTGCAATAGCGGCTGTTCTTTTGTTCTCTTGATCACCTCAAGCCTCCCTAACTTGATTTGTTTAACCATCACAGAGGTAGACAGCTTGGGGAGCTTGTTTTCGTGGCCGGGAGCTTCGTCTTCTTCACCTCCGCGACCTCCACCGTCACCGAGCTCCTGCGACCATTCTCGAGCCTCCTTCATTCCACGGTAAGTACCTCGATGTCGAAATCCCTATTCTTTTAGACCTCTTTAGGTGTTCGTGTTGGCCGCATTCTGTCTCCAGCGGTTATCTCCGGCTAGCCGCCGGTAGGAGCTGTTCTAGGGGTAGCTTTTGGCATCTTTAGGTCCTCCTCCCTATTTGGGACTCATCCGTGTTCTTGGTTCCCGCCGACGAGGTCCACATCGCCGGCGGCAAGCCGCTGAACTCGCTCGGGTTTTGCCAGTTCGCAAATCCCGTTTTTGTCATGTTCTTCGGACCACATTAATGCTCAAATCATTGCTCATCATTGGTGCATTAATTGTGTCCTAATTTGTGCCGTGGAGTCACTGACGTGTGGGCCAGGGCCTTAGAATTAAAGTCTGGGAAGTCATTAAGTGTCCCTTTTAGGTTCATTTATTGTCAATCATTAGATGCATTAAATTTGTCTTGGCCGCCGTCTGCAGGTCCCGCACCATTAAAACCACTCTAGGACCTCCTCGGCTAATCTTAGCCGCCCCCACCTCTCCAAGTTTAGATCCGGGCCTTAGGATCTTTCCGCAAAATCCTAAGTCTCTGGACCTCCCTTGGTGGTGATCCTAGCCGCCCAGACCACCCTGCAAATCTTAGCCGTATAAGACCACCGTGTGTTTCCTGGAAAAGACCTCCTTGAGGTCCTCTTTGCAAAAGACCACCCCGGTCTTTTGTAAAGAAACCTTCAAAACTACTCCTTGAGGTCCTCTTTGCAAAAGACCACCTCGCCCTTTGTGAAGAAGTCGTAGGACCTCCTCCGCTCGGATCCGGACCGTTCATGACCTTCCCACGGAGATCTCGAACCGCCCCGACCTCCTCACTTCATCATAGCCGCTCGGGACCTCCTCACGGAGATCTTGACCGTATAGGACCTCCTCGCCAGCTCTGGACCGTTAGATTTAGATCTAACGGGCTGACCTCTTCGATCTATTTGCAACTCTACCGCTTTGATTCTCTCTTTATCGCTCGTCTTTAGATCTACGGCTCGGATCCGAGAACATTCGGACCCCTCCGGATGCAATCTTGATCTAGGCCGTCCATCTCAAGATCCAAGGCCCGGTTCGTTGAGGCGCTCGGATGGACCGAACATCCCATCTCACGTGGGCCATTGGATCTAAATCCATCGGTGGAGTCATTGGCGCTTAAGACCTCCTCGGAGATCTTAGCCGTCAAAGACCTCCTCCTTCCGATCTCGCCGCCTGCACCTTTTTCCGTAGATTTAACCCTAGGACCTCCTAAGGAGGTCGGGACCGTCGATCTTGATCTAACGATCCCACCACCTTTAGGCGCGAGGACCTCCTCCGTGCGCTGTTGTCGTGCACTAGTCGTAGCCGTTGGATTCAATATCGCTGGCTAAGACCTCCCTAGGCGCGATGAGGTCTTTGCGCCCGTGAGCTCGTCTGGGTTTTAGAATCTGAGATCGTGAGCCGTGCGATCTTTGATCAACGACCCACGACCTCCCGCTTTTATTGGTTTTCAGATTTAGTTCCAGAGCTTTTATTTGCACATATTAATTGTTTTAAACTTCAAAATTGCATATCTTTTCTCTGAGTCCAAATTTAACAAACTAAAGTTCTATAAAAGCATCATTAAAGTACTTTAGCTTAGTATAGGTTTTGCAAGAGTCTTTAATACTGAAATTAATCATGTCTTAGATTTATAACTTAGAAAATCATAACTAAATCATTTTAATTCCAAATGACCTGAAATTGTATATGGGTTACCACTATACCAGTGGGTAGCTACCATAAAAATTTCGGCTTCAAAGTCTTTCTAGAAAATATTTTTGGTACAGTGCTAATTATGGCCGAAAATAGGTTTTTAGAGAGTATCTTTTGCACCACAAATCCAAATTTGGTTTTTTTTCAGTTCCTATGTCTAGGTATATTCGTATTCTACCTTGTGTATAATTTTCGTCGCATTTGGATAATTTTTGCTTGCTCTTTTGTTTAAGTGTTGCTCGTCTTATTGGTTGTTTTCGCTCTTTAGCTTAGGATTCGATATTTGCGGTAACCCCAGAACGACCCTCCGCAACAAATTGAGCAACATAGCGAACAAGCGCTTTGATCATTTCCCAATTGATCCCATTACTTTTAAAGTCTAATATTTTGTTTAACTTCTATGTATGCATTGCTATTTTGTTGTTAAATTGATTAGTTAATCCTCTAGTTGCATAATCAGTAGGTAAATAATTATCCTCTACTACCGAGCCTAGGTTATTTGTGTGATTAGAGTTCGTTGGATGAGCTCTTGTCACTTAGTAGCTTTGAATAAATATTGCTTAGCCATGCCTAGTATCGGTAGTATTGGCGATCATCGACTTAGTCGGTGATCTTGATCACACAAATGCTATTATTATTCCATTATGTCCAACCCTTGTGTTTTACCATTTTGCAAATCAAAATCGAAAACAAAAGTTATATCTTGGCTTGGGCACAATGGTATGTTGGGTGATCTGTTGGGTGTGAATGGAATGGTGCCTAAGTCCCTAAGGACCGAGTTACTTGTGCCATTGATCCAAGCAATTATGCGTGCTAACCACACGAGGGGATATGGAACCTCTCTTGACTAAGTACTTTGGGAGGTGCTAATTATGAGCTGGTCGGTGGGTGTGTGCGTGTGTGTGTTTGTGGTGTGCGAGGAGCATTAGGCTGTCCTGGTTAGGTGTCTAATGTATCCTTCTCCGTGGGTTGCGGCTCTTAATTAGCATCGCCCATTGGAAAGCGCCTTGTTAGACTTAGCCATGCACGCATACCGAAGGAAGTGTGCTAACCGTGGTGGTGGAAAGGCGGTCTATCGTGTGGGTACATTGGTACACCTGCGCAGGTTAAAACTATTCGAATAGCCTCGTCCTAGGTTATGGACACGCTTGGTTATTTCCCACAAGAACTAGACTACAACCTTTTAAAAACTTAAACTTGACATGGATGGTATGAAGGGTACTTCATACTCTTGTTGTGGTGACTATGGGTTAGTCACTTCTAGGTTGGTGTTGTCTCTATCTATGTTATATTTGTCTCTCTTTATTTGAACAATAAAAGTTAATTGCAAACTTGCTTTGAATCTATTACCTTATTGTAAATGAAAACTTGCTTTATGTCAAAATAAGTCCAAAGCCTCATCCACTTAAATAAAGCTTGCATGTAGTTAATTATAGTTCTGTTATCTCACACGTCGGTCTTGCAGTACAAAAACAAGTTTTGTACTCATCCGCTTGCTTAATATTAATTGTTGCAGAGGAAGAAGGTGAGCCCCAAGGGCCTCACTTTTGTGAGTCGTGTTATGCGCTGTTTGGGACGATTAGCTTGGCGGTCGGTTGGTTGCCTTGTGGGTAAAGGCACACCGATTGGCTTTTGTTCATCGCCATCTTATGGCCATTTTGCTTCATTGTGTATTTACCTATCTTTATGAATTTTGGCCATCGGCCTCTCTTTGTAATAACTCTCTTTATATTATCTATGTCTCTCGGTTGTGCTTTTGCTTCGCTCTATGTGTATGAATGGAATTGATGCATGATTTTGTAACGGTGTGTATACTGCATTTCAGGAAGTATACATATCTCGAGGCTTGGTTTATTTGATTTGTACCGTTAGGACCAAGTGGATGGTTAAACAAGACAAGCCTAATAAACCGGGTCCTCACAAAGTTGGTATCGAGCCATTCCGACCGTAGTAACTCCAAGCTTGGTCGTCCTTAGGATATTTTGAAAACCTTATTTTCAAAGGGTCAAATGATTTGCAAAGCTTAAGTAAGTTCTCGGATTTTATTCCTTACCTATCTTAGCTTTCTTCTCTCGTCTTGCTCTAAATTGAGTTTTAAAAGTATTTTCCCTTTCCTTCTCTCAAAAGATAGTGTTATCGTTTAAATTGGGTTTTGGGAACCAATGAGTTTGGCAAATTGAAATGTTAGCCGCCTCTACAAGATTTTGAAGCTTCGGGTTGAAGGTTTTGGCTAGGAGGCTTGGATGCAAAATCTGACAGCGATCGCTCAATTTCCGGACAGCAAGCTCAAAGGTTTCTAAATAGGGTAGAAAATGAGAGGATAATCAACTAAAACTTGTGGGAATAAAAGGGTAAGATGTGATATTAGTTGGCTAAGTATCTAACACCCTTATTAGTGATTTTACCCTGTTATTTAGTTATGATAAGACTTAAGTGGTGTGCTGAAATTTGTATTCCTAAACCGATTGCTCGTTCTTTCCATACGAGTTGGTCGTACCGGGAAGTTGCTCTTGTGATTGAAACTTTGTGCTGATTTTGTGGTTGCTTTTGGGCCTTTGGAGTTCATCTCCTAATGAGTTATTGTTTCTTTGCCTTGAGCTTTGGGTTAATCCTTGTCCGCCTTAGGATCTATCCCCACTCCACCTTTCTCGAACTCCTAGTCCTTGGCTTTTCTTTCGCACCTTCGCCTTCTAGTTTCCGGTTGCGTTGCTAACCCATCCCTTCAGAAAGGTGATGTTGGGACGGACCAAAGCGGGGCGGATTTTGGTCACGTGGCCCCGAGGAACGGCAATTGCCTCCCTTTTTCATTGGTTATGGTGAAGGGAGCCATGTCGTCAAAGATCGTGAACTAGGAAAGGTCAAGGTCTGTCAGCGATGTGGTGAGGAAGGACACTACAACAACGAGTGTACTACAGCTTGCCCAAACTGTGACGAAGACCACTTGCCTGGGAACTGTCCGACTGCCCGAATCACTTGTTTCCTCTGCGAGGGAAACAATCACTATCCCAAAGAGTGTAGTTTGAACAAGGTAATCTCCAAGTCGTTAAAACTTCAACGACTGCTTCTTCGGTCGTCTGTCAAGACAAAGAACCGCCAATGCCTCCAAACCAACGGTTCCTAGATGATTTGTCTCACGGAGTCGGGACAAATTACCGCTTATACCTTCCCAACTTTCGATTGTGGTCGAAGATCCCGTTGTTGCTGGGGCTAGAAAGAGAAAGCTAAAGGATCGTCGCAAGCGTCAGCAGATAGCTGATGTCACTTGTTTCTTTTGCAACAACAAGGGTCACTATGCGCTAAATTGTCCTAAAGAGAGTGCAGCCACCCCTTGTCCTCCGAAGGCTGTGTCTCGATTTTGGGCACCTGCGAGTCAGCAGAGCGGCCTCCGTAACCTAGCCGAAGTCACTTGTTTCACCGCAAACCTCGTGGTCATTATGCTTTTAATTGTCCTAAGGAGCTTGCAGCAACCCCTCGATTCTTTTCGCGGCCTGTGATTCGATCGCATGCACCGGCGAAACATCGTGACTGGAGGGTCGTCTGTGCTCAAGTCAATCCTATCTCTGTTGGGAAAGCTCAGAGGTACCCACGTCGTGTAAGGTACACTTCTTAGCCTTTACCCTAATACTATTGTATTCAATTCCGAGCATTTCATTCCCTTTATCCCCATCTTTTGTCGCTTTTTGTGGAATTTGTTTCACTCTTTTATCCGTGCTCAGATCTCCCTAGTTTCAAAGGTCTTGCTAATCTATCTCAAACCCCAATATACCTTCCGGATGTCGCCATTTGTTCGACTAAGCGGTAATCTTCCTTCCTTTATATCCTAGGGCATCGCATGCCGCTTTTGCTCAAATCCTCGCGACCCCAAAGGGCCGCAGCCTCTAATCAACTAGCTCCGAGGGATGACTCAAGATAGCTAGTTAACCGACCGTGGTCCGTTCGTTAGTGAAGTAACTGACAATTTGTTTCGCCAACTAAGAATGACCATAGTCACTCTAAGATAGCTAGTCATGAGGGATGACTCGTATAGCCGGTTAGCAGTCGAGATTCCGTTGTTAGTGGAACTAACTGCACAAATCGCTCCACCGCCTAACAACGGCCCGCACCACCACCCTTGGAACCAAGAAGAATCTCTCAATCATCAATCCTTGTTTTATCCGACTTGGTAAGTTTCTCTGTCAACTAAAGTGGCACATTTTCTACCGTCGTAACCAAGATTCGTACCAATCACCTAGCGAGCTCTATGTCGCCAGATCGTGAGCTTGCATGGGTGCCAAGACGATCATTTCGATCGTGGTTCCATCT
Organism: Ampelocalamus luodianensis; assembly: GCA_036346255.1. NCBI lineage: Eukaryota > Viridiplantae > Streptophyta > Magnoliopsida > Poales > Poaceae > Ampelocalamus > Ampelocalamus luodianensis. The sequence goes on along the minus strand of CM070634.1, from coordinate 55,438,040 downwards.
TCACTTCCTCAGCTCGCATAGCTTGCAAGAAGCTATGGGAACTCGTTTTTCAAAGACAACATATCACCCCAAACAGATGGTCGATCGAGAGGGTCAACCAAGTTTTGGAGGACATGTCGCGAGCTTGTGTCCTTGCCTATGGGAAGCACCGGGAGAAGTGCTTGCCATTCGCCGAAGTTTTCTTACAACAACAGCTTCCAAGCCGGTCTCGGCATGGCACCATTTGAGGCCTTATACGGAGAAAGTGTAGAACCCGTTGAACTGGTCCGAGACCGTGAAAGACCTTTCTTTGGCCCGGCTCGATTAATGAGGCCGAGTCAAGTCCACTCATTCGTGATCGCTTGCGCACGTACTCAATCCGCATGTAAGAGCTATGCGGATCGCCGCCGCCGTGAGTTGAGCTTTGAGCCCAATGACTTCGCTTATCTCAAGGTTTCTCCTCCGAAAGGTCACCAGCGTTTTGGTGTCAAGGAAAGTTAGCTCCTCGATATGTTGGCCCCTACCGTATTATCGAGAAGAAAGGAGCCGCGCCTACAAGTTGGAGTTGCTCACTGCACTTGCGGAGTACATGATGTGTTCCATGTGTCCCAAATAAAGAATCGCTCCGTGTTCCAACAGAGGAAGCTCGTTGGAAACTCTTGATGTCCAGGAAGATTTGACCTACCGCGAGCGTCCTGTTCGCATACTCGAGGAAGCTGAACGAAGAACGAGGAATAAGACCATCAAGTTCCTTAAGGTTCAGTGGTCAAACCATTCCGAGGATGAAGCTACTTGGGAGCGAGAAGATCGCCTCCGTGCAGACTACCCCTCTTTCTTTTCCGAGTGAACCAAATCTCGGGACGAGATTTTTGTAAGGGGGGGAGGTTTGTAACATCCCCATTTTCAACTTGTGTTTTAAATGTAAGAAAATGAGTAGAAATTAAAACTTTTTCTTACATCATGGGTCTCCTGTGTGTATTAAACAATTATTGCACCAGGGTATGGAAATACAAAGTCACAAGTCTGTGGATCATCTCCTGGGAAATATTTTTCCTAAGTTCTTGGGTTGATACGTGACCCTCTCAAAAATTTCACAATTTTCGAAATTGTTTGAAGAGTTTTATGGGTCACAAACTTGCTTGACTTGTAGTCAAACCCTAGCTCTAAGCATTGTATAATTTCGGAGAAAATGCTCAAGACAAAACCTCTAAAAATTTTATACAAGGTCCAACTCAAGGTTAGCAAGCTACTTGTCAAAATTTCATAGAATTTGGAGCTAGTTTGCTAGCTCTAAAAGTCCCTTCAAGATCCCAGCTCAAAATAAACCCTAAACCTGTGTCCGACCTCCGTGTCTTGGTCGCACCGAGCCGCTTGAGCCGTGTCGGGCTCGGGCAATTGGGCACAGTGGTCCGGGCCGTTGGATTTTAAACCGACGCCAAAGACCTCCTCGGGTTTTGTAAAGGACCTCCCACCCCACGACCTCCTCCTGTTCTTTTACGAAGACAACCTCGAGACCTCCCCAGACCTCCTTTGCACCTTTGCAAAGATCACCTGGCGACTCTCCTCGCACCTCCACGACCACCTCTAGCACTTGGGTGATCATGAGCCGCCCATCTTCGATCTGTGGCTCGCACTCCCCTTAGCGAGATAGCCGTAGGACCTCCCTAGTGGAGCTCGGTGCATGATTTTAGCCGTTGAGCTCTTTGACCGGTCCTCTCACCGCCGGGTGGGCCTGGCATTATCAATTTTGTGCATGGCAAGAGAGAGCAAAGGCCTTGTCAACTCTAGGGTCGACAAGCGGCTATGTGCTGCCAACATTAAATGTCCGCAGCCCTTTTGCTCAAAAGTCTCTCTGACAACCTACTCCCATCACTTCATGTGTACTATAGCTCAGTGCACCCATAAGCTTGGCCCCGGTTCATTTTGGCGCTCGGCTATATATGGATCCCGGGCTTCTCCCTTAAGCTTCTTTGGATCCATTCTTGCACCCCTATTTTCTTTCTCTGCTCTTGAGCTCAAGTCACCCGAAAGCCTCTGCCACCATTGCTCGACCTTGAAGATCTCCGGCGACCTCCGAGCTTCAGTGGTTCAATATTGCAATAGCGGTGTTCTTTTGTTCTCTTGATCACCTCAAGCCTCCCTAACTTGATTTGTTTAACCATCACAGAGGTAGACAGCTTGGGAGCTTGTTTTCGTGGCGGAGCTTCTTCTTCACCTCCGCGACCTCCACCGTCACCGAGCTCCTGCGACCATTCTCGTGCCTCCTTCATTCCACGGTAAGTACCTCAAGATCGGAAATCCCTATTCTTTAGACCTCTTTAGGTGTTCGTGTTGGCCGATTCTGCCTCCAACAGTTATCTCGGCCAGCCGCCAGTAGGAGCCGTTCTAGGGGTAGCTTTTGGCATCTTTAGGTCCTCCTCCCTATTTGGGACTCATCCGTGTTCTTGGTTCCCGCCGACGAGGTCCACATCACGCGGCAAGCATTGAACTCGCTCGGGTTTTGCCGATTCGCAAATCCCGCTTTTGTCATGTTCTTGGACCACATTAATGCTCAAATCATTGCTCATCATTGGTGCATTAATTGTGTCCTAATTTGTGCCGTGGAGTCATCGACGTGTGGGCTGTGGCCTTAGAATTAAAGTCCAGGAAGTCATTATGTGTCCCTTTAGGTTCATTTATTGTCAATCATTAGATGCATTAAATTTGTCTTGGCCGCCGCCCGCAGGTCCCGCACCATTAAAACCACTCTAGGACCTCCTCGCCTAATCTTAGCCGCCCCGACCTCTCCAAGTTTAGATCTGGGCCTTAGGATCTTTTCCGCAAAATCCTAAGTCTCTGGACCTCCCTTGGTGGTGATCCTAGCCGCCCAGACCACCTCATAAATCTTAGCCGATAAGACCACCGTGTGTTTCCGAAAAGACCTCCTTGAGGTCCTCTTTGCAAAAGACCACCCCGGTCTTTTGTAAAGAAAACCTTCAAAACTACTCCTTGAGGTCCTCTTTGCAAAAGACCACCTCGCCCTTTGTGAAGAAGTCGAGGACCTCCTCCGCTCAGATCCGACCGCTCATGACCTTCCCACGAGATCCGAACCGTCCCGACCTCCCTCACTTCATCATAGCCGTTCAGACCTCCTCCGGAGATCTTGACCGTATAGGACCTCCTCGCCGCTCTGGACCGTTAGATTTAGATCTAACTGCCAGACCTCTTCGATCTATTTGCAACTCTACCGCTTTGATTCTCTCTTTATCGCTCGTCTTTAGATCTACGGCTCGGATCCGAGAACATTCGACTTCTCCGATGCAATCTTGATCTAGGCCGTCCATCTCAAGATCCAAGGCCCGATTCGTTGAGGCGCCTGATGGACCGAACATCCCATCTCACGTGGGCCATTGGATCTAAATCCATCGGTGGAGTCATTGGCGCTTAAGACCTCCTCGGAGATCTTAGCCGCCAAAGACCTCCTCCTTCCGATCTCGCCGCCGCACCTTTTCCGTAGATTTAACCCTAGACCTCCTAAGGAGGTCGGGACCGTCGATCTTGATCTAACGATCCCACCACCTTTAGGCGCGAGGACCTCCTCCGTGTGCGCTGTGCGTGCACTAGTCGTAGCCGCTGGATTCAATATCGCTGGCTAAGACCTCCCTAGGCGCGATGAGGTCTTTGCGCCCGAGTGAGCTCGTAGGGTTTTAGACTGAGATCGTGAGCCGTGCGATCTTTGATCAACGCCCACGACCTCCCCGCTTTTATTGGTTTTCCATTTAGTTCCGAGAGCTTTTATTTGCACATATTAATTGTTTTAAACTTCAAAATTGCATATCTTTTTCTCAGTAGTCTAAATTTAACAAACTAAAGTTCTATAAAAGCATCTCATAAAGTACTTTAGCTTAGTATAGGTTTTGCAAGAGTCTTTAATACTGAAATTAATCATGTCTTAGATTTATAACTTAGAAAATCATAACTAAATCATTTTAATTCCAAATGACCTGAAATTGTATATGGGTTACCACTATACCAGTGGGTAGCTACCATAAAAATTTCGGCTTCAAAGTCTTTCTAGAAAATATTTTTGGTACAAGTACTAATTATGGTAAAAATAGGTTTTTAGAGAGTATCTTTGCACCACAAATCCAAATTTGGTTTTTTCAGTTCCTATGTCTAGGTATATTCGTATTCTACCTTGTGTATAATTTTCGTCGCATTTGGATAATTTTTGCTTGCTCTTTGTTTAAGTGTTGCTCGTCTTATTGGTTGTTTTCGCTCTTTCGCTTAGGATTCGATATTTGCGGTAACCCGAGAACGACCCTCCGCAACAAATTGAGCAACCGCAGCGAACAAGCGCTTGATCATTTCCCAATTGATCCCATTACTTTTAAAGTCTAATATTTTGTTTAACTTCTATGTATGCATTGCTATTTTGTTGTTAAATTGATTAGTTAATCCTCTAGTTGCATAATCTGTAGGTAAATAATTATCCTCTACTACCGAGCCTAGGTTATTTGCTTTGTGATTAGAGTTCGTTGGATGAGCTCTTGTCACTTAGTAGCTTTAATAAATATTGCTTAGCCATGCCTAGTATCGGTAGTATTGGGCGATCATCGACTTAGTCGGTGATCTTGATCACACAAATGCTATTATTATTCCATTATGTCCAACCCTTGTGTTTTACCATTTTGCAAATCAAAACTGAAAACAAAAGTTATATCTTGGCTTGGGCACAATGGTATGTTGGGTGATCTGTTGGGTGTGAATGGAATGGTGCCTAAGTCCCTAAGGACCGAGTTACTTGTGCCATTGATCCAAGCAATTATTGCGTACTAACCACACGAGGGGATATGGAACCTCTCTGACTAAGTACTTTGGGAGGTGCTAATTATGAGCTGGTCGGTGGGTGTGTGCGTGTGTGTGTTTGTGGTGTGCGAGGGAGCATTAGCTGTCCTGTTAGGTCTGCCTAATGTATCCTTCTCCCGTGGGTTGCGCTCTTAATTAGCATCGCCCATTGGAAAGCGCCTTGTTAGACTTAGCCATGCCTCGCATACCGAAGGAAGTGTGCTAACCGTGGTGGTGGAAAGGCGGTCTATCGTGTGGGTACATTGGTACACCCCGCAGGTTAAAACTATTCGAATAGCCTCGCCCTAGGTTATGGACACGCTTGGTTATTTCCACAAGAACTAGACTACAACCTTTTAAAAACTTAAACTTGACATGGATGGTATGAAGGGTACTTCATGCTATCGTTGTGGTGACTATGGGTTAGTCACTTCTAGGTTGGTGTTGTCTCTATCTATGTTATATTTGTCTCTCTTTATTTGAACAATAAAGTTAATTGCAAACTTGCTTTGAATCTATTACCTTATTGTAAATGAAAACTTGCTTTATGTCAAAATAAGTCCAAAGCCTCATCCACTTAAATAAAGCTTGCATGTAGTTAATTATAGTTCGTTATCTCACACGTCAGTCTTATGAGTACAAAAACAAGTTTTGTACTCATCCGCTTTGCTTAATATTAATTGTTGCAGAGGAAGAAGGTGAGCCCCAAGGGCCTCACTTTTGTGAGTCGTGTTGCGCGCTGCTTGGGACGATTAGCTTGGCGGTCCTGGTTGGTTGCCTTGTGGGTAAAGGCACACCGATTGGCTTTTGTTCATCGCCATCTTATGGCCATTTTGCTTCCGCTGTATTTACCTATCTTTATGAATTTTGGCCACGGCCTCTCTTTGTAATAACTCTCTTTATATTATCTATGTCTCTCGCTTGTGCTTTTGCTTGGCTCTATGTGTATGAATGGAATTGATGCATGATTTTGTAACGGGTGTGTATATCTGCATTTAGAAGTATACATATCTCGAGGCTTGGTTTATTTGATTTGTACTGTTAGGACCAAGTGGATGGTTAAACAGTACAAGCCGAATAAACCGGGGTCCTCACACTTAACTAATCAAACATAGAGATTTTGGGCTGTTACAGACAGTGCCATGGCAGGAAGGGGGGCAGGCACTGGTCACCTCTGACGCGTCCTGTTCAACGGCTTTGAGACCCGCTTTTCAGCTTGTGTCAGTGTTTAGCCATGTAGCCTTTTGTCCATACCTACTCCCGTTGCCTCCGTTTTGCCCCGAACCAGCTTTAGGTCTTGTCCACCATTAGAGCTCTTGCTCACGCAACCGTTGACCCCGAGATACTTGAGGACCTCTGAGCTCCTCATTTGGGTCCTCTGTAGAACCTCTTCGTCGCCCTAGCTACCTCTCTATGATATTGTGCGCAAATCGTCGAGAGCCCTAGTTTCGCCATTGCCGGCCGCTCAAGCTCTTTGTCGCTGACGGTGCTCCAGTGGTCCCCTTGCTTTTCTTTTTGCATCGCCTGGACCACCTCCTCATCTTGAGCAAATCCCCTAACTCAATTTAAGTTTGCCCTTCCAGGAATGGCTTGAATTGAGTTGTGTCCCGTTTCGGCTGAAGCTCTTCATTTTCGTCCCCAACTCTGGTAAGGATACTGTTCATGTGAACAGTAACCACGCCCCCAGGTGGGCCGCCGGCAGATGGACCAAGTTCAGTATGATTACAAAGCCCAGATTGGCCCAAACAAGTGATATGATGTCTTCTTTTGATGATTGCGATCAGTCCAGAAGGAATTTGGAGGTGAGGCTGGATCCGTTGGAAAGAGGATGAAATAAGCTTTCACTCAAGTACTTGTGGACCTCCAAAGGACTCCGTATGTGAAAGTTATGTCTGTTTTAAGTTGGTGTTGTCAGGCTGATTCCGGAGGCCGAACTGGATTCCAAAACAGTCCACTGAATCGCTTACTTGTCTTGGACCAAAAGTGACATGGTGCTGCACATATATATATTTCATCATTAGGTAGCATCATATAGTTCATATACTATAAAGACACTCCTAAAAACAAGCTCACCTGATAATTTAAGTGAAGCATACGAGCTCTTATACTTGGAACAGTAAGCATATCAAATATGGTTGTATCCATAGGGGTCATGTCCTCATCAGACGGTCTAGACCTCCTCAGCACGTTTGGAGTCCTCTCGCGCGAGTGTTCGGGTGTGCTGTGCTCCCGTGCGCTTGAGCTGTGCGATTTCATATCAACGGCCTCAACCTCTTCGGTTGAGTTAATTTTCAAGAAAAGCTCGAAAGCTTTTATTTGCAAACTGTTAATTGTCTTAAATTTCAAAAGTGCATAACTAATTCATTTTAACTCCTTTTAGAGTAATTCAAATTTTTTCATTGCCTTGTTGAAGTGAACTTTACTCCAAAAATGTGTATACCCCTTGTTTTGTATCAGAAATCTGTGTAGAGTTATTATCTTGTTCTAATGTTGATTTGTTACTCTAAAAATTAATTAAAACTTGTAAAATGCATAAGTAATTCTCTGTAACTCCAAATTGAGCAAACTAAAAAGTGTTAGGCTCCTCTGTTAATATTTTTAGTATAGGATAGGTCTTCATTATGTCTTTTCCTCTGAAAAATATTTTACACTAGTTCCATAACTTAGAAACATTAAAGGAAATTCATTATAAGTCCAAATGAAGTAAACTCAATTTTGCTGTTCATAGAATGTCATGCTCTGTCTACCATAAAAATTTCATGTTCAAAAACTTTCTAGAATTTTGTACAATGAATAGTAATAGAAAATAATTTAATTCGAATTTTCTAGCAGATTGAAATGGTTTAGGCTATAAATTTTGCATGCTTAGTCCAAATTGATTGATTCTTGTTGCTAAATTCATTTAAAATCATGATCTTCCTGCTGTGTAAATTTCATGGATTTTGGATAAATTTGGTTTTTGAGTCTTTTTCGGTGTTCGTCGCTCTTATTGGATTTTCGCGCTCTTGCGATAGGTTCCGAAGAATTTGTTGAACCCGAGAGTGACCCTCTGCAGCTAGAGAGCTACTAGCAAGGCAAGGAGATGTAGCATTCGTTTGATCATATTGCTCCTATTATTTTCAAAGTCTAATATCTTGTTTGCAAAGTCTATGTATGCATTGCTATTTTGCTGTTAAACTATTGTCGGTTAGTTGATCCTCTAGATGCATAATCTGTAGGTAAATGTTTACCCTCTACTATTGAGCCTAGGGTTATGTTGCTTTGAATTAAGGTTCGTTGGATGAGCCCTTGTCGCTTAGTAGTTTACGAGGTAATGTTGCTTTGTCATGCTTACCTACCGGTAGACTTGGGCGGTTGTCGACTTAGTCGATAACCTTGATCACACAAAAATTTATTATGACTTTATGTGCAGCACCTTGTATTTTGTAATTTGAGAAAACTCAAACTGAAAACAAAATATTTTAGACTTGGGCACAATGGTAAGATAGTGTGCTTTTGGGTGTGAATGGTTGGTGCCCAAGTCAACAAGGACCGAATTACTTGCGCCATTGATCCAAGCACTTTTGCGTACTAACCACACTAGAGGGATATGGGACCTTTCTTGACTTAGTACTTTGGCGTGTGTTGGCTCCGAGTCGCAGGAGGATGTGTGTGTGTGTTGTGTTGTGGTAAATTGAGGATGGTGTCTATGTGTTAGGTGCACGGGAGTGGAATCTTTTCTAGGTTCTCCACACCGAGGGGCATTGTAGTTGTCCAGGTTTCTTTACGGTATGGGTAGTTAACTCCCAGCTTTACAATGACCCCGATGCAACATATGGGTTTCTATCGATACGGGCGACTCGTGGTTAATACACAATATTGGAAAACGTCTCGTAGGACTTAGCTGTGCCGGCATACCTTTGGAAGTGTGCTTAATCTTGTGGCAAAAAGACGGTCTGAAGTGTGGGTACATTGGTACACCCCCTTTAGGGTTAAATCTATTCGAATAGCCTCGTCCTAGGTTATGGACACGCTTGGTTATTTTCCGCAAGAATTAGATTATAACATTTTCACTAAAACTTGATTGGGTGGTACGAATCGGGGATTTGTGCTATGTTGTGGTGGCTATTGGGTTAGTCACCTATAGGTGGTTACTTATGTTATTAATTGTTACCTCGCTGTTATTTCAATAATTAAAAACAGATTTGACAAATTGCCTTCAATCTATTACATTATTGCAAATAAAAATTGCTTTATACATCTAATTAACAATATAACCATCTCCTTTGTTTCAGCTTGTATGTAGCTATGTATAGGCTTGTTATTCGTAAGTCTTGCGAGTACATTTTTGTACTCAATTGCATTGCTTTATTGTTGTAGAGGAGGAACTAGATCCCCAAGGGATCGACTTTTGTGTTTTGCTACGGTGGTGCGACTAGCTTGGCGGCCCGGTCGGTTGCCTTATGGGTTATTGGCTAACCGGTTGACTTTTGTTGTCACCATCTTATGGCATTTTGCTTCCGCTGTTTATTGTGTTACTTTGATGTCATTTGGCCGGTCGGCTCTTGTGTAATTACTCCATGTTATGTATGTCTTTTGCTAGACTTGGTCTTGTAAGTTATATGAAAATGATGCATGATTTTGTAAAGGTGTATGTGTACTGCATTTCTAGGAAGTTCATGTTCACCGAGGCTTAGGATATTTGATTGGTACTACTATAACCATATGGAGGTTAAGTATTACGAGTTAAATACCTCGGGTCCTCACGGGCGTACCTGGGGATGTGACCAAATTTGAAGCTTTTCAGGTATTTTTACCGGATGGTGAAGTCGGGGAAATCCACGGCGGGACCTGAAAAATGCTCGCTGCGCCTTCACGATGGAAAGGTTGATGAGTACATCCCAATGTACTCAAAATCTTTGTGGTTGTCATGGAAGAAGTGCTGGTTCTATATGACAATCACGAAGGATGACGACCTCTACTTCATTGGCAAAAGGGCGAACCAGAATACAAAGTGGAGAATATAGGGATGGTTGGAATATGGGTGGAATCCATCCAAGATCTAAAGAGGAAGGGTTTAACTTCTTGGCATGTGGTGAGGGATTTCACCATGCACCGAATTAGTCCCTGAAGCTCCGAGATCATTCACTGCTCTAGTATATTGGTTGTGATGAAGCAATCAAGGACTCAAGGGATGGTAAGTCTTTGAAGAAAAGCTCCAACCAATATAGCCTATTTAAGCCCTTGGAATCTCTTTTGTCTTTTTTAAGCCCTTTCCTCTGACAAAATTAGAGAGCAGATCAAAATGATCTGTGCCGGGGAGCCTAATGACAAGGCCGCATTCCTAGGTATTTTGGCCATTGTCTCTGAAGAAGACAGACTGAGAAGACTTAAGGTAGATAACCATTTTTTATTCATCTTTTATATATTCTCCGATTTGTTTTTTGATTTTTCTCTAATATGTAGGTGGTCGAGTTGAGGATTATCAAATCCGGTGAGGATTCTAATGCTACTGTGATTCTGACCGATTCCTGCTCAAAAACTGCACAAGACGATGGGCTCCTAGAAGTAAAGAAGAGCATTTGCAGAAAAGAGTATATAATTTAGGTGGAAAATTTCATCACCTAATTAAATTTGAATTTTGACTTAGGTGGAAGAGATGGAGGACCCGCAGAGCAAAGCTGCTGAGGCCGTAGGCCCCATAGTGGTCATTCACGACATGACAGTTGTGACTGAAGCAACCGTCTGTGAGACCCCGGGGTATTTAGCTTGTAATGCTTAGTCTTCCATTGACTCTAGCATAACAAACAAAAATATCCCGTGCCTCGGGAAAATGTATACTTTCCAGAATTGCAGTATACACACCCTTTTACAAAATATTGCATCAATTCCATACAAGTTCCATATAACCGAACTAAACCTTTACAAGCAAAAGACATACATTATAGTTATTACAAAAGGGAGGCCAACCGGCCAAGGACTAAAAGAACAGCGGAAGCAAAATGCCATAAGATGGCTATGAACAAGAGCCAACCAGTTTGCCCTACACCCACAAGGCAATCCGACCGGGCCGCCAAGCTAGTCGCACGCAGCACAGCAAAACTCACAAAAGTCGATCCCTTGGGGATCAACCTCCTCTGCAACAATTAAGCAAAGCAAATGAGTACAAAAATGTACTCGCAAGACTTACAAGTAACAAACCTAGATATTACTACATGCAGGCTTTAATCAAAGGAGAAGGCTCAAGGTTTATTTTCAGCATAAAGCAGATTTTATTTGCAATAGGTAATAGATTGAAAGCAGTTTTAACAATCTGAATTTTATTTGTTCAAATAACCGTGAGACAATAAGTAATAATCATAAAGACAACCTGGAGGTGACTAACCCAATAGCCACCACAAAAATAGCACGAATTACCCATTCGTACCACCCACATCAAGTTTCAATTAAAAGGTTGTAGTCTAGTTCTTGCGAGAAATAACCAAGCGTGTCCATAACCTAGGACGTGGCTATTCGAATAGATTTAACCCTGCAGGGGTGTACCAATGTGTGAGGACCTCCGAGATCGGATCCGTATCAAGCTAAGTGGTTACGCCGTAAACGCAACACTTAACGTGAGACGAACACGATTCCGAGTGACCCGGGTATGTGTCACATGCTAGCTCCCAAGGATCAGTGGCTAACATGCACATATTCTAGTACACAACATTGCAATCACATCCATACACAATATACAAGAATAAAAGAATCAATTACAACATCATTTAAATAGAACCTTATAGTACGAGGTTGCGTAAGAGGGCCGATCGGCCAAATCTAATTAACACAAATAAATTGCAGCGGAAGATAAACTTAAAATAAAAAGGGAATAACCGAGTTGGTATGCCCACAATCCCACAAGCAACCAACTGGAGTTAAAGTCGTTGCACCCGTCGTTCTCACCTGAACAAATAGACACTGCTAGAGTACAAAGTTGTACTCGCGAGACTTTCAAAAGAAATAAGGATGCATGTAGGTATCAAAGGAAGGCTACTAAACTAGTCAATTTTTGGCATAAAGGAAGTTTTCTATTTAGATAAACAATAGGGATTCAAATTGCCATTTGTAAAACATTTAGAAAATATTTTTATGATAGTAAGCAATGATCAACAATGGTATAATCTCCAAGTATAATCAACACACGAACATCCCATTCATGGCCCAATTCATTCCTCAACAAAATTAACGCGCGAACCACGCGTCCATGAAATAATTTCAGATTTGAACAAACTAACAATATGACATAACATTCCCAACCATAACCCAAACTTAATTTTCCAAAAGCTAACTGTGCCTGCTTTCCCACAAGTGTTGTCCATGACCTAGGACGAGGCTATTCGAATAGATTTAGTTCTCTACAGAGTTGTACAGCTTTACCCACACGATATGAATACCTTATACTGTCGCCATGCACTCTTCCGAAGGAGTGTGACTAAGATATCATAACGAGGCTGTTACAATGTCATGTCCTAACTATCAAACCACCCGAGGAACAGAACCCCATAGCAGACTAAGCGCCTCGCACCACAGGTGAACCCCGTTGTGTAAGTAAGTCCCTTAGCAAACAAGAGACCCATAAGGGCAAATAAGGCAAAAATTTAATATGCCCCCACGAGATTGACAAAAGAACAATTAAATACATAACAATAACAATTGTCAATCCCATTGTGTTTTGATAGCTAACACACAACAAATTATTAAGCCAAGCCTTCGCCATTATCCCGGCGTGTGGTTGCACGCAAGACTTGGTTCATCACACCACAGACCGGTCCTTAATCACTCAGACGGGGCTACACAATTCCATAACAACAACAATAACAATATGTCAAGATCACCCTACACCCGTCCAAGTTAAGAACATAAAACATATGCCCACATGTCCACAAACCCCAGATGCGAATATCTGGATACAACCCTTAAATCCAACATAATCAAATCCATAAAATCCTCAAATTTCATTAGGATTCAATTCAAATCACTGGCCGATGGACTAGCTGATAAGGGCATCCCTAACACTGATACATCTTTCCCTATTGGTGGTCACGCACATACTGAGATGGACGCCATAAGTGAAGCTACAAATACTACAAGTGCAGAAGTGCATGTTGGTCCACTGACTAGAGCAAGAGCTAAACTTCTAAATCAACAGGTGCTTTTGTTTCTTAATGAATCTTCTATTTTCATTGATGAGAATTGGGTACTACCTCATGCAAATGTTTTGTACATTCTCAGGTTTGAACATTGTGAAGCCTTTGGAACCGAGAGGGAGGAGAGGGAGGCCGGAGCCAAAGCAATGGAGGATAAGCTCACGTGTGTCAACCAAGAGGAGAAAGGCCCAAGAATTCAAGCCCAATTCGGATCCTCCACAAGCCCAACCGAAATCCATCTCGGAATCAACTCAGAATTCAATTCGGATTCGGTTCGGGACAGCCCAACAGGGCTGTAATAAAAAGGTCATAACTTTTGCATACGGAGTCCGATTGGGGTGTTCTTGGACTTGTTTGAAAGCTTATTCCAAGGCCCACACAATGGGTATGGCCCCAACTTCAGAAGACGTATGGTCGCGCCGCTATGACCGAAACAATGTGACGGATTTAAGTTAGGTTTTCCTTTTTGTGTGTTTTTTGGGTCTTAGCCGAATTAGAGTTTGAATCGGCGTGTGTAGCCGGCCCTAGGCCGTGCGTGAGTCGTGGAGGGCGCCTTAAGTACCCTTGCCCCTCCTTTGTATCCATTAGACCAGTTTATGTATAAGATTGAAACATAGCTATTGCTTGTTCTTTCGACACCAGAGTTCATGCGAGGACTTTGAGAGAGAATTAGGCGATCTATTGTTTTGTTCTCGCAATCCAGGTCTAGCCGCTGCTCCATTGGGAATTGGGACTTGGCGTCATTGCTTCGTGGTCTCGCGACGAACAACTACCGTGTGTTTTGGGCGTATTCCAAGAGTTGAGGGTTCGTGCATTGGCGCGAGTGTTCACTAGCGACATCGCCTACTTCGCATCAACTATCCACGGTTCCTCATCGAGAAGATCGGGCCTCCCCGTATCATGTGGTATCATATTCTAGGTTTACTCGGTGAGAACTTCTTTACCCGTAGTTAGATTCGCTTTCTTTCCTATCGCCCAATAAACTGAAAATTGCAATACCAAACCGTAGTTTAATCTGTTATTTCTTGTGCGCTTAGTTAAGTTTTAATCCATTAGAGTTTTGTTTTAGTGCTGATCCTTGTGTTTCCATTGCGTAGCTTAATCTTTGTCGAAAATTGCCGATTGAACTCCTCAATTAGCACCCAAAACTGTAGTCAAACGGTGTTGTTTCCTTATCCGAACTCCTTGGTGGGACTAGCGTCAGACAACCTCTAGCTCAAACACAATCCGAGTCCAATTGCTCCATCTTGTGTTTCGCCACGACATCATCACCGCTGAACCACATTTGGTATCTTTATATATCCTTTCATCTTGAGACTAGCTATTGATATTGCTTTGGGCTGCTCATTGAACTTTGTTTACACTTTGTGAATTGTGACATTACGCAAACACGAGAGTAGCACAAAATACATTCGACCTTTGAAAGAAGAGAGAACAAAGAGCAAAAGGCAGCCGATATAGAAAGAGACGCGCATAAAAAAACGCTAACTTTGCATACGACTCCGATTGAGCGCTTGATCCGTTGGAAAGGAAACGGAAAATAGAGCCAAAAAGAAGAAGTCTGGGAAATGGGGTTTTACATCCGTAAGCCACCAGCACACGTGTGCGGAAAACTTCGACCCCAAAAAGGTCGCTTAGGGCCTCAAACGGCCCGCAAACCGAGAAAATTCCGCTTTCGATTTCGCTCAAAATTGACACAGACCCTCTTCAAGTGATTCTAAGGTTTCGTGAAGACTGCATCCTTTTCCGAGTTGATCCGCGCCTAATTTGGGCCACTCTGATCGGTCATAGTTTCAGCCAGGTTTTTCAATTTTCTTTGAGCAATCTTGTGCCCTAGTATATTATGTTGCAATTGGCTAGCGTCTATCCTTGTACTTGGTGCAAAACATGCTTGTTTTATCTCTATTTTCGTTTGAGCTCATTCCTTTGTTTGCATTAAGTCTCATTTATCTTTGCGTGTGCTCATACACTTTCGCTTAAACCTTTGGATCAAAGACATAGGCAAAATACTCTAGCTTGGATCATTACTTAGCTTTACAATACCTTGAATATCGATTGCATAGGATATACACATACCGTCCAAGCTCCACCTACACCCGCTTGTGTACTCCTTTGCTCTTGGTTACGCTCATACATTACGGGTTAAGTCGTCACGTCACAATCGCCGATTTACCGCCCTGATTCACTTTGGAACGGTAAGCTTGCCTTATTTTCGTGATGGTGAGTTGCGGCGTAGTAGAGAGAGCTTTTGTTTTACTAACCCGATATAACCTCGTTTCTTATTTGTGAGTTGTTGCCATGTCGTCACGAGGAGGATCCACCTAATCCGAGGCGCCACACGTGATGAGTACACTCGGTTGCGCGAGATGCTACAAAACAACTTCATGATGGTGACAATGGCGTGCGCGATGAGCTCGGGAAGTTCGGACCGGATCAACACTCTTGGGGAGGAGGTCACACAATTACGTCGCCATCAACAATAACTCCCGGAGCTACGCGCCATGTTCGCACAACACACCGCGTGGGGTCGCGCAAGCCGATGACACAGTGTGCACGACCCCGCCGCTTTGCACAATGAGACCGAGGAGGAGCGTGCTATTTGTGTGGATGAGGAGCGACGCCAGCGGCAGGCGCGACGCATGGCGGTGCCGCCAAACGTCGGGATGGCAGCCACGGCACGCCCTCAGGCACATGGGCGTGGCCGAGGCAACGGTGGCCAGGGTGTCTACGGAGGAGGTGTGCATCGTGCACCTCGTAGCTGGGTTGATCAGGTCGAGCAATGGGATGACGATTTCCCCGTCGATGACGATGACCGACAGCGCCACCACCGCAACAACGTGCAGCGTCCTCGACACGACGACGCCGAGGATTTTGTCGCTAAGCCCAAATTTACTCTCCCTATATTTTGAGGTGGTACAGTTGTTGAACAATACCTCACTTGGGAGCTGAAAGTTGATAAGTTGTTTCGGATGAACAACTATTCCAATGAGAAGAAGTTGTTGCTTGCGTCCAATGGCTTGGATGATTATGCCACACATTGGTGGGAGCAAGTTCATCCGTAGCGCATGGAGCGCCATGAGTTGCCGATTATCACCGGGAGCAGATGAAGAAGCATTTGCGGGCACGCTTTGTACCTCGCCACTACAAGCGCTCACTATTTGAGAAGTTGATGGGTCGCGACAAGGTATGAGATCAATTGATGAATATCATAAGGACATGGAGACTATCATGATACATGCGTATGTCCGCGAATGAAGAATGCACCATGGTGAGATTTCTAGTCGGCATGAATCATGCCGCTTGCGCATTGTCAATCACCATCCCTATAATGATATGATTGAGTTGCTGCACCAAGCACGCAAAGCCGAGCGACAAGTGATTGAAGACGCATGGTTCGCTGCCCGTTCACGTTCTTCAGCCAGTCCAGGACAGCCATATAACAGCAGCCTGCCAAACAAGAGCACTCCGGCTGGGAACAATTCGGCGATGCGCAGTTCCGCAAGTAAGAAGTTGGAGAGTACACCATCACAGGTCCATCGACCTGCGGCACCCGCTGCTAGTGCGGCCTCGTCTATGGGATCAACAGGCCGTTCACGTGTGTGGATATCATGGGGATATGCTCATGATCTTAGGATGATGTGACAATTGGCAATGACGTTGAAGGTTTGCGGAAACACGAGTTTTCGGCAAAGTTCGGCCGCAAGTCTCAGCGTCCGACCGCCATGGTGGCGCCGATCGCCATGCCTCGGTGGTTTGTGCCGGCGGTCCGACCGCCGTCGGGCGGTTCGACCGATTTGTAGCGGTCCGACGGCGGCGTCGATGAGCGGTCGGACCGCAAGTTGAGTGGCATTGAATTTGGAGCCGCCAAAAATAGAGGGTGTAGGCAAGTGAGAGATTCTATCGCACTTGGTCCCATAATTTTGGAGCCTCCAACAAAAGTTCTATTCGCTTTAAATTTCCGGAGAAGTTGCGGATTTCAGTGTTGAAATTTTGGCTAAGTCCTTTGGTGGCGGTCCGACCGCCTTCGCTGGCGGTCGATCGGCGGTGGCGGCCGACCGCCAAGGTCGGCGGTCCGACCGGTTTTCACTTACGCCGCCACCGTGTGGTGACGATGGTTGCCGATTAGGTCAAGTTCATGGGTTTCATGTCATATGTGTTGCATGATGCATGTTTTGACTAACGGGGTCAAGTTGTGAAGAACTTGTTCCCGATTTCGATTTTCTTGTCTATTGTTGTGCAGGTTGCTTGGTGGTCAACGACGGTCAACGACGAGGATGATCGGGACTAGGCTTGGAGAGCTAAGGTTCAAAACGATCGACGATGTCGGGTGAAGTCATTGGACTCAAGTATGGTGCAAGATGGACAAAGGTGACCGAACAGGCGCCGGCGCGATCGTTGAATCAAGCGCGCGGGTCGGTGCAAGTGCCATGGTGGTTTCGGTGGGAGCCGGATGGGAGAGACTTGTCGACATGATGAGAGCCGTTGGATCAACCTACACGTGGCGGAGCAAGCGAGTGCTTCGCACAATATGAACACGGCGCTTTAAAAGGCGTGCGTGTGTCACCCGTTTGTTTTGGGCCTTAACGGGAGCCCATTAGGGAGACTCTATTAGAAACCCTAAGCCTCCACTATAAATAGAGGAGGGAGGTGGCTGCACCGCCTCCCCCGACCTTTCGACGTTTCATTGTTTAGAAACCCTAATTTGCTTAGGGAGAGGAGGAGAGGATGTTAGGGTTCTAGAGAGTTGGATTGGATTTCGTGCTCATGTATTGAGTCTTTGTCATCCATTGATGGAGTGGTCAGAAACCAATACCATATCAAATCAATCCAAAGAAAGTTTCTTCAAGATGAGGTCAATTGCTTTCTTTCTCTTTTTTGATGATTTGAGTCTTTCTTTGATCCGCGAGTTTTGCTTAGTTTCGACGTGATCTAGCTTTCGTGACGTGTGGGAATACATCTAGGATCATCAATCACCCACGAGCAAGTCTCAAGATCATATTTTCGCTTTGACTCGCTTTTGACCTAACTTCGCCAAACTGTAAAAAGCCGAATCTTGGCAAGAATTATCACGATCGTTGCTTGGAATAGGTTCCCGACATACTTAGGTAGGTGTGTGTCAAATTTCACGGTTTGGACGCACGAATCAAAAGTTCGATCAATTTGCGCTTCGGTTTGTCCGCTGTTTTCTCTGCTCATCGAACCAATGGTCCGATCGCCGAGGAATCGGTCCGACCGCTTTAGCCGGCTCGATCGCCAGTTAACCTGTCCGACCGCCCGTGAGAGGTCGATCGCCGAGCCTTCGTGTTTTGGTTTTGTGTTGATTTTACTGGGTTTTGAGTTGATTCAATACAAGTCTTCCACAGGCATGATTTATTGATCTTCATAACTTTCATAGCTATTGGAGTGAGATTCAGATTAAATTGAATTCGGAGAAAAAGTGATCGTGTCCTATTCACCCCCTCTAGTCGCCTTTTGGTCCAACAGTGGTATCGAGCCCTGTTAGTTCAATCTTGATCTTAACCGGTCACCAACTTTGGCGATGGATAAGTACTCTTCCAAACCGCATATCTTCGATGGGCACGACTATGCCTTTTGGAAGAACCGCATGCGTGTCTTTCTTGAGAGCGAACCACGAGGTATTTGGGAGGTCGTTCGAGGTCCGCTTATCTTGCCCGAGGTTGCTACGCCGCTCAAGCCCTCTTGGCTAAGGCAAAGAATTTTCTCAGTATGGTGGCCTCGTGAGACGTGAATATGACAGATTTGTAATCTCGAGATCGCACATGAGATTTGGAAGACCTCGAAACCTATCATGAGGGTTCTTCCCAAATCAAACAAGTGCGTCAACAAGTCTATAAAAGAGAATATAAAAATTCGAGATGCGCCCCGTGAGAGCATCGATGACATTTTCACGCTTCAACACGTTGATAAATCGATGAAGTCTGTTGGTATTGAATTTACACACCAAAATGCCATCCATCTCCGGCGCAATCAACACTAGGGAGTGGGAGATAAAGGCTACCGCCATTCAGAAAATGTCAATTAACTTCTCTCGATCGACTTTGGAGCCGCTCTATAGCAAGCTCAAGACTCATGAGATCCGTAAAGTGACCATTCTAAGAAGGGTAACATGGCTTTGATAGCGCACTCCGCCAAGAGAGCCTCGATGGGTCGCTTGAGTCCTCTTCTGTTTTTCACTTGCTTCTTTATCTGCAATTCAAGAAGAGGATCTTGAGAGTATTCCCGAGCCCGAGATGACGCTTTGATTAAGAAGTTCACAAGGGCCTACAACAATATGAGAAACAAAAGAGAGGCGGCCCTGTGACTTGTTATGAGTGTTGAGAGCTTAATCACATCCGGCAAATTGCCCTAAGTGAAAGGTAAGAGCAACCACAAGGATGAAAAGCCAGCTTGAAGAAGCCTCGGGGCGCAAGTCCGTGTTTGATGATGCCAAGCTCAGGAAGGCTGCTCACCGGGTTCTTGCCGCTCTTGGAGATCGATCCTTGAGTGATGTGGACTCCGGGAGCGAGGAGGACAAGGAGGAGGAGCTCCCTCAAGACAAGAAGGGGAAGGCCAAGGACTTCACCGGCATGTGCTTCATGGCTGACTCCGACGACATCAATGACAACAATGAGGTATCTCCTTCTTATGATGTTCTCTTTGCTAGATGTGAAACTGTCTATGAGCAAATGCTAGGTCAAGATAAAGCTTTAAAGTTCATCATGACTAAGAATGAGGAGTTAGAGTCACAAGTAAAGAAACTCACATTAGAACTTGTGAATGCTAAGAGTCTTGAATCTGATGAATGTTCATCCTACTATGCTTTACATTCTGAATTTGCTAAACTGCAATCTGCTCATGATATTGCTTTGCAACAACTTGAAAATGCTAGAACTGAGCTAATTGAAGTTAAATCTACTCCTTGTGAAAAATGCTTAAAGTCTAGCAAGTTGGTTGTTTCTGATGTGGTTGAATCTAGCTCTTGCTCTGTCTGCTTAGAACGTGAACGTGAATTACATGATGTTG
Source organism: Ampelocalamus luodianensis (assembly GCA_036346255.1). Classification (NCBI taxonomy): domain Eukaryota; kingdom Viridiplantae; phylum Streptophyta; class Magnoliopsida; order Poales; family Poaceae; genus Ampelocalamus; species Ampelocalamus luodianensis. The sequence goes on along the minus strand of CM070634.1, from coordinate 55,418,046 downwards.
TAGAAGCAGCTAGAGCTAAATATGCCAAGCTTAAGGACAGATAATTCGCTACTTGTGCTTCATGTGAAGCTCTTAAGCTTGAAGTTGCTCTTTATAAGAAGAGGTTTAATGCTAAAACTTGTGATTCATGTGTTAACCTTAGAAAAGAAATTGCTTACCTTAATGACACATTAGAAAGATTTTCTAAAGGTAAGAAACAGTTAAACATGATTCTTGACAAGTCAAAAACTCCTTATAAGAAGCAAGGGATAGGATACAACTTTGCCTGTGATAAATCTAATGACATTCAAATTTTGAGAAATGGCTTAGTTGAATTTGATACCCAACCCGCAAAGATCACTTTCAAATCGCAGGTTTTGCCCAACCATCTGCTCACCAAAAGGTGCTTCTCCCAAGGTACCAAGTACCATTGCACCTATTGCAAGAAGGATGGGCATTTGGTTGAGTTCTCACATGAGGTTGAAAAATGCTAAGAAAAATCTTGCTAGAATGTCATCTAATCTGTGAGGACCCGGAATATTTAACTAGTAACACTTAACCTCCAAATGGTTCTAGCATTACTAATTAAACATTCTAAGCCTCGATGGACATATGCTCCCCAGAATTGCAGCATATGCACATCATCACAAAATTATACATCAATTCCATACACATACATCACTAAGTTCAACAACGACATACATAAGGTAAAGTTATTACAAAAGAGAGCCGACCGGCCAAATAGAATAATAAACAAGAATGACAATGAAGCAAATGTGCCGAAGATGGCTAGAACAAAAGTCGACCGTTAGCCATACACCCACAAGGCAACCGATCGGCCGCTAAGCTAGTCGCCTGCATAGCTACCACAACACACTCGCAAAAGTGAGGCCCTCGTGCTCACCTTCTTCCTCTGCAACAAAACAATTAAGCATAGCATCCGAGTACAAAGATTGTCTTTGTACCCGCAAGATCGACGTGTGGAATAGCGGACCTATTCATAAACTACATGCAAGCTTATTTAGGTGGAGGTTGTATGTCTCATTTTGCATGAAGCCAACTTTATTTGCAATAATGTAATACATTTAAAAGCAAGTTTGCAAATCTGTTTTTAATGTTGAAATAACAATAATAAAGATACATACAAGTAACCACTGGAAGTGACTATCCCAATAGTCACCACAACATAGCACTAATCCCGATTCGCACTCACCCATCAAGTTTTAATTTAAAAGGTTGTAGTCTAACTCTTGAAAGACCTCCCCAAGCGTGTCCATAACCTAGACGAGGCTATTCGAATAGTTTTAACCCGCAGGGGTGTACCAATGTACCCACACTCGCATCGCTTTTAAGCCAAAGCACACTTCCGTAGGTATGCCGGCACGGCTAAGTCCTACGAGACGCTTTCCAATATTGTGTATTAACTACGAGCCGCTCGTATGGGTAGAAACACCATACGCTTACATTGCAAGTCGAAAGACAACAAATCCCATCCCGGTGAAGTCTTTCGGACACTACAATGCTCCCAACACCATCCCTCCCGCGACCTCCTGCGACCGGAGCCAATACACGCCAAAGTACTAAGTCAAGAGAGGTCCCATACCCTCTAGTGTGGTTAGCACGCTAAAATGCTTGGTTTAGTGTAACAAGATGTTCGGTCCTTATTGACTTAGGCACCATTCCAGCCACACCCGAGAATCACACCAACATACCATTGTGCCCAAGTCTAAATCATTTTGCTTTTAGTTTTAGTTTTCACAAGTAGACATGGCACAAGGTGGAAATCATAAATCATAATAAGTTTTGTGTGATCAAGGTTATCGACAAGTCGATAACCGCCCATTTCTACCGAAGCTAAGCATGGCTAAGCAATTAATTCGCAACTACTAAGTGACAAGAGCCCATCTACGAACTCTAAATCACAGCAAGTAACCTAGGCTCATGGTAGTAGAGGATAATCATTTGCTAAGGAAATGCATCTACTAGGCCAACTATTAAAACAAAGTAGCAATGCATACATAGAATTTGTAATCAACATAAATACTTAAAATACTGGGATTAACATGATCAAACTGCTTGCCTTCTTGCTGTTGCTCAATTGGTTGCGGAGGATCGTTCTGGGATTACCGCAAATGTCGAATCCTAAGCGAAAGGCAAAAGAACCAAGAACAACCAATAAGACGAGCCACAAATAAACAAAAGAGCAAGCAAAACTTAACCAAATGCGATTTAAATTTACACATAAGGTAGAATACGAATATACCTAGACATAAAAACTGGAAAACCTAATTTGGATTTGTGGTGCAAAAGATAATGCATAAAAATACATTTTCGGCCATAATTAGCACTGTAGCAAAAATATTTTCTAGAGAGATTTTGAAGCTGGAATTTTTATGGTAGCTACCTACTGGTATAGAGGTAACCCATATAAAATTTCAGGTCAGTTGGAGTTAAAGTGATTTAGTTATGATTTTTCTAAGATGCAAAATTGGCATAATGCACTTTCCAGGAGCATAAATATGTTCAAAACTAATTTTACAGAGAAGTATACCAACAGAGGGGTTTCCTAGAATTTATCAAATATATTTTGCATTTACAGAGAATTACTTGTGCATTTTATAAGTCTTCCAGAATTTTCTAAATGCAAAAAAAAAAAAAAAAAAATAGGTACTAACTCATTGATCAAGGTTTCATATAATCTTGGACCTACTATCATTTTTATATTAACCTTGGGTTAATAACAAATTTATCAAGGTTGGAATCATTCATTTTGGACATACACAGAGCAAGATATGCATTTTCTAAAGTTTTATTCATTTTCCGAATATTCAAAATGACAGTAAATCAAGTTATTCCTAGTTATACAATTTTTCACATCGAACATGCTTAAATCCATTTTTATAATAAGCTAAAGTGATAACATAATTTATTACGATTGGAATTAACTAAAAAGTAGCTAAAATGAATTAGTTATGAGTTTCTAAAGTTTTACATCATTTTCAATCGTTAAATAAATACTTACCAAATACGTAACAACCCAAAACAAAGAAAACGACGTGGGCGCCCGTGGCCGTAGATTTAAAATCCAACACCACGCGACGCTGGAAATAGCGCACGCGCCAAACCTAATCGGGTCCACCGTTGGATCAAGATCCAACGCCCAAACGAGTGCATGCAACCGGACGATGCGTTGCCTCGGTGAACTACGACCGCAGATCTAAAGATGAACGGCTTAGAACCCACATCTAACCGGAAGGTCCGATTGCACACATGATCTCGGCGCAGATCGCGAGATGGACGGTCCCAGATGATGAGGGAACCGGAGGTCCGAACGCATACAAGATCTAGGCCGCTGATCAAGGGATCGACGGTGGCTATTGATTGAAGTTCAAAGGGATGTCGACACGTGGGACACGCATGTTAGTGACCTTGAGTTACACACGTGGACTTTCAAAGACACGAGCACGTGATGCGCCGCCCACCCGCTCGGTGATCGACAGGAGTTTTAGGACAGCGATTAATTACGAACTAATGATTAGCGCTTTAATGTGTCCTAATGATTGGCACGTATGGTTTAAGCGGTTTAAGGGCCCACCTAGCGTTGACACAAGGTGGCGGCTTAGGACAAAATTATTGCTAATAATGATTAGCAATAAAAGGATGTAACAGAGACACTAATGACTTCGGATTTCAAATCTAAGCCTCACGCCCACAAGTCGCTGACACAATCGCCCGGATTAAGACACAATAATGACATCCAATGATCACCAATGATTAGGCAATTACTGTGCCCTAAACAAATGACGAAAACGGGAGTTCCCTCCCGGCAAAATCCCGAGCTACTTCCACGGCTTATCGCCGGCGACACTGGTCGCGGCGGCGTCAACCAAGTAGTGAAATGGAATCGCAATAACCTTACGGACCTAGTGGTGGCAATCACGCCGCGTGAGGACTAGAACGCCGCCAGCCGGAAAATGAAAACGGGAGCCTTTACTGCTAAGTACGAAAATAGCGAGAAGCTCAGCTGCAGTCCAGAGAAGCGAGTGCCAGAGCCTCTAGGGACTAATAAGGAGCTACCTTAAGGACGAGAAGCTTCAAAGATGGCCGGAGAAGTTTGACCACGGTGGAAGCTCGCCGGACCCGGAGAAGAAAACCCGAAAATGACACCCGGAGCTGAGGAAGACGATACTCACTTTTCGGCCGAATTTGAACAAACCCCAAATTGGACAATTCCTGAGAATCAATTCCAAAATTAAGTGAGGGGAAATGTTCAAGGAAGTGAATAGATAAAGTTAGGGCAAAGAAACATGAAGGAGGACCACTGGAACACCAAGAACACTGATGGAGCTCCACGGGTCAACAATGGTGGATTGTCGGTTTTGAGGTGTTAAGCTCCAAAATTGAAAATGGAGCTCAATGGCAGTGTAAAGGAACACCAGGAGTGTGTTGGGGTGCTTATAAGGCTTTAAAGCATTAGGGTTTGACAATAATGCTTTTCGGGAGACATGGTGCAAAGCACAAGGCATGGCCGAAAGTGAAAAAGGTGGAGATGATGGCATAGGGTATGGCTCGGTTCAGAGGGTCTCCCATGCCCCTAAATGTCGCTAGAGTGACAGAGGGAGGCATGAAATGACACCGCCATGCCCTCCACTATTCATGCACGGCTAGAGGTTGAAGAAGACTAGAAAGACACTCGGCGATTCTCAACCGCAGGATTCAAAACGAACGGCAGAGATTACGCCACGCCACCGAGGGTTAAAGCACACGGGGAGATTACGAGCCTTACGATCAGAAACGAACGACTCGGATTGCTCCACGTCGCAAACTCTTATTTACCATGAAGGGGTACGCGAGCGCTGGATCTTAATCCAACGGCTCGATTCAAAAATGCAACCGAGGGTCCGAAAGTCTCGCGCATCTCGACGGTTGGATGGAGATCTAACGGTTGACAATCAACCTTGCAACCGGAAGGTCCGGTCTCTTACGCGCGCGTCGTGCGATTTCGATCCAACGGTCGAGATCGATTGCGCGTTTAAAGAGTGGCTCGTGCGCTTAGTTGATGGACCGAATCAAGTGGCTCGAGCCCGAGTCCGACTCGAACCCAAGCAACAAGAAACCAAGTTTGACTTTGAAAAAGAACAGAGACTCTTAAAGATTTATTTGAGGTAGCAAAATAACTCCAAAAATTATGAAAATTTTACAGGAGCTTGCTAACTCAGATATTAACCTTGTAAAATTTTCAGAGATTTTTATGCTGCGAATAAATCTCCAAAAATTCTGCAAGGCTCTGTTTTAATGTTTGACTGAGAGTCAAACAGTTTGATCGCTTCTAAAATTTTCAAACAATTTCTAAAAATTGTGAGATTTTTCAGAGGGTCACATACCATCACAGAGACTTAGGAAAAATATTTCCAGAGGATGATCATAAGATTTGACAAGATTGTTTTTGGAATAACAAGATTTGGATCAACAAGACTTGTGACAATGTATTTCCATAATTCCTTGTACAAGAATTTCTTGGCACCACAGGAATTACATGATGTAAGAAAAAGTTTTAATTTCTACTGATTTTCTTACATTTGAAACACAAGCCCAAAATTGGGATGTTACATAATCAACCTAGAGCTTTTGTGAGACATGATAATTTAGAAAGGAGGAAACCTGGTCTAGGATTTATTTCACATGCTAATCATGCTCATGCTCATGCTCCTAGACAGGATAACTCTCATGTTAGAGTAACCATTGCTCACAACAGAATTTCAAATATAATCAAGGATAGCACTTCTTCTTTGCATACTACTCGCAGACGTGTGTCTCAGTACTGGGTTCCCAAGTCATGTTTAACTAACCCCAGTATTGAGACACATCGTTCTTCTGTGCCTTGATTTTCAGAATCGCCGCGGAAGGAAGGACACATGATTCGTCGACTCCGGCTGTTCACGCCACATGACCGGAGACTCAAAATGGTTCACCTCCTTCACGCGGTCGATAGGTGATGTCCTCATCACTTTTGGAGACAATACACAAGGGCGGATTGAAGGAACGGGATCAATCAGGGTGAACGACAATTTCATCCTAAAGGACGTCGCCCTTGTGGACAAGCTTAGGTTTAACTTACTCTCTGTCTCATAGCTTCTTGATGATGGTTATGAGACTATATTTAAGAAAAATGCTTGTCGGGTGCTTGATTCTGCTGGTGAGTTCGTTTTTGGGATTTATAGAGTTGCTAGGATCTTTGGAGCTGATTTTTCTGAATCTCTGGTTGGTTCTCTTAAATGTTTGTTTACACCTTCTTCTGAGTTCTGGCTTTGGCACCGACGTTTGGGGCACATTGGTTTTGATCATCTGACGCGAGTTAGCAACCTTGATCTCATGAGAGGATTGCCTAAACTCAAAGCTGTCAAGGATGTTGTATGTGCGCCCTGTAGGCATGGCAAGCAAGTTGCCGCCTCACACCCTTCAGTGACTTTGGTCATGACTGACGGACCGGGGCAGTTGCTTCATATGGATACTGTTGGTCCTGCTAGGGTTCGGTCAATTGGTGGCAAGTGGTACATTCTTGTCATAGTTGATGATTTTTCGAGATACACTTGGGTGTTCTTTCTTGCTTCGAAGGATGAAGCTTTTGGTTTTTATCGTGATCTTGTTCTTCGTTTGGCTTCTGAATTTTCTGGTGCCTTGAGAGCGATCCGCAGTGATAATGGCACGGAGTTCAAGAATGCCTTGTTTGCCTCTTTTTGTGCTGAGCGCGGGATTGAGCATCAGTTCTCTTCTCCACACGTCCCTCAACAGAATGGCATTGTGGAAAGGAAGAACAGAACCTTAGTAGAGATGGCTAAGACAATGCTAGATGTATAGCACACCGAGGAGGTTTTGGGCCGAAGCTATTTCTACAGCTTGCCATATTGCAAATCGTGTCTACTTGAGACCTTCTTTGGGCAAGACTTCATATGAGCTTCGTTTTGGTAGAAAACCCTCTGTTTCTCATTTTCGAGTTTTTGGAGCTAAGTGTTTCATTCTCAAGACAGGAAATCTAGATAAATTTGAATCAAGGACTTTTGATGGTTTATTTCTGGGTTATCCTGCACATTCGAGGGGTTTTCGGGTTTTTAATGTTGAAACTAACATTGTCCAGGAGACATGCAATGTCACTTTTGATGAGACTAGCCCTGGAGCTAGATCCGACATTTCAGGTGATACACAGGTGACATAAAGCATTTTTGTGGAGGAAGATGATGACGAAGCTGATATTTGTCCTCCACCTGCTGCTGCTGAGGCTCTGCCCAAGTTCCGTAACTCGCACGATCGCTTCACCTCCAATTGAGGCTCCTCGCATCTTCTTCATCAGCAGCATGCGGAGGTTGAGGAGATATTGTCTCCCGGCGCCCACTTCATATTCGAGGCATCATCCTCCTGATCGATGATTGATAATCTTAATGAGCGAGTCACTCGCTCCGTATCACGATCCAAGTCTCTATTCTCATTCGCATTTGTTGCTTCTTTCAACCCCGCGATATATCACATGCGTTATCCGATTCTAGCTGGTCAATGCCATGCATGAGGAGTTAGAGAATTTTGAGAGGAATAAGGTCCGAATCTAGTAGAACCTCCTAGTGGTCATAATGTGATAGGAACCGTTGGGTGTTCAAAATAAACAAAATGAGGATGGTTCGTGGTTAGAAACAAGGCTAGATTGGTAGCTCAGGGTTTTAGCCAAGTTGAGGGGTTAGACTTTGATGAGACATTTGCTCCTGTTGCTAGATTGGAAGCCATTCGCATTCTGCTTGCTTTTGCTGCTTCTAAGGGCTTTAAACTTTATCAGATGGATGTTAAGAGTGCCTTTTTGAATGGTTTTATAGAGGAGGAAGTGTATGTTAGACAACCCCTAGGCTTTGAGAATCCTAAGTATCCACATCATGTTTTCAAGCTATCCAAAGCCTTGTATGGTCTTAAGCAAGCCCCTAGAGCCTGGTATGATAGACTTAAGACCTTTCTGCTTAAGAATGATTTTGAGATGGGTAAGGTAGACAAGACCCTGTTCATCCTTAGGCGTGGCAATGACTTCCTGCTTGCTCAGATTTATGTAGATGATATTATCTTTGGTGGTTCTTCTCATGCTCTTCTTTCCAGCTTTTCTGAGACCATGTCCAGGGAATTTGAGATGAGTATGATGGGAGAACTCAACTACTTTCTGGGGCTTCAAATCAAGCAATGCAAGGAAGGGATCTTCATCCATCAGAAGAAGTACACCAAGGATCTGCTCAAGCGCTTCGAGATGGGTGACTTGTAACACCCCAGGATCCACATTACCCTGGAATGCTACTAAACCACTCTACAGCTAGCCAATAATTTCAAGATAAATTATTTCGGCAACATCTCTAGACAAAAAGCATTAAGCGGAAGCATAAACAACTAAGGGAATAAAGATAACGGTAACAAGTTCAATAATTAAACAACCTCTAGCAGATTAATCAAAGAATGGTTCACAAGTCCAAGCATTTGACTAGAATTTCATCGACTTTATTACAGCATGAGTTGATGAACCAAGTGCATTATTGTGGTGCCGTTCTACCCAACCCATGAATGCTCGGCAATCACCTGTAGGGGGGAAAACAAGGGTGAGATAAAAATCTCAGCAAGCACACTGTTTAACAGGCTATTCAGACTACAAACAAAATTACAACATCATTAAAGTATCCATATGTCCACATCCATAATGTGAATCCACATTCATTTACAAGCTAATTTAACTACAAAGATATTAAGTATCAACATCCAATTCCCATAATGATCACAATTATAGCCTCAACCATATTTACTACCAATGATAGTAAAATATTAACAATTGAATCTTGATCAACTGCTTTATATTATTCACCACTACCACTACCAATGACAATAAAGTATTAACATGTTTTACCTCATAACTTTACTATTTCTCGCATCCACAACTGCTATCAACAATTACCACAAGAGAGTAAAATCTCATGCCACAATCACAACCACTACCATACCACAAGGGATGAACCCCAAACCACGACCATAGCCACATTCCTCACACCACAAGTGACTCTCATGAGCCAATTCCACATTACAACTATAAAGTTGCAGTTGTTTGTAATATAACTTCACCATAATATCTTGCATAAGTATGCAAAAGATCTTTCCACAATGTAATGCATATGTATGCTATGCTCCACTGCACCTTTACGCAACAAGGTAAAAGTATGCATCGTGCTACGGCAATGCACGATGTTGTACCGGTACGGTCGCGGCTATAAGCGGCGACATCCACAATGCAAATGTCATGATATGTCATGAATGATATGATAATCATAAACCACAAGAATTTAACCACGAAGGTCAACAACATACTCATCATGAATATTTTTTCATAATCCACATGTGTCTCATTAAGCACAATACCATTGTGTCATAAGACCATTACCACATAACCCACACCCGATTCACCAAGATCAAAATCAATCGATCTAAAGGGAACTCTACCACATAGACCACAACATGATCATCATGAATATAACCACAAGGAATTATCAATATGTCCACCTTGAGTTTATTTTCATATTCCGCATTTGGCTCATTAAGCAAATTACCACATGACTACCAACAACTCTTCCAACGCATGGCAAAAATGAATATTAATTTGCTACCACGACCTCATCCATAAAACATGCAACCATGGCATATAACTTCAAGTTATGAAAAAAAAAACATGTATATTGCAGGTAGTAAGATTAACAAGTTAAACCGTAGCACAACCGCTGCATTTACTTGCATGATCATATAAGCATTCATCCATCACAAGCATTAGGGTTAGCAATGTACTTGCCTTCCACGATGCGACGCGTTAGCCGGCAAAGGTGATACTCCTAAACCTGAGGCCTCACCTCCTAAACCAGTAAAATAATTTCAATAAGGACATAATATACCCAGCGCTACTAATCGGCATTCTACATCGCTTACTTGACGACTCAAAACGAGTTTACAAAGCTGAAACTGAAAAACAACGTTTCCTGCCATATACCGTTTCTGGACAGCAGCACGGTAAATGACATAACTCATGAACTGGAAGTCAAAAAGAGGTAAACCCAATTTCTGTAGATTCTTAACTGACTAATCTACAATACTCTAGCTGACACGATAATCCAATTCGGCCAAAATATTAGGCTAACCATTGTTTGAACTTTCAGTACAGAAACTGCCTACACAATCGAACAGCAAAACTAAAATGACCATAACTTTTAATAGGTAACTCCGAATTGATCGTTCTTTATCAATATGAAAAGGTTATCGAATTATCTACAATAACCTAGTTGTGTGAACTTTCAGATTCTACCAATTTCCTTTCATATTTTAGGAAATAACCAGACAGATTATTCTCATCAGATTTCTGGCAACAGATACTAAAACGATCATAACTTTTGACTCAGACCTCAGAATTGAGTGATCTTCGCGGCTACGGAAAGATAACGACAGATCCCACATAACTCTAGGAGATGAAATCTTAAAATTCAGCCTCTAAATACACGAAAATACCCACGCAAGGTACTGGACAGAATCGAATCTTCTGCAGCCCAACATTTAACCAACAATTCTAATCGGTTTCGCATCTACTACGGATCAAACAGCGGGGAAGGCATCTCGTTACCCTTGTAGAACCGCTAGAACTTGCTGAACCAATCCCCACACAAGATCTTCTTCTCCTTCTTCTCCTTCTTCTCTTCCTCTCTTTCTCCTTCTTGCGCAAAGGGTAGCAGTCTGGACAGAGGGGAGGCGCAAGGGAAGAGCACCCTGGGCAGAGGGGAGGCGCAAGGGAAAGGGGAGGAGTCGGCTGCAAGTGGGAGGAGGGAAAAGGGGAGGGGGCGGCTAGGGTTTGGGGAGGGTGGCACCTCCCCCCCTTTGGCCGGCCACTACAAGGCTAGATGGGCCAAGGCCCAGGCCCAAGTGGATGAGAACAAGCGGAAAAGCCCCTCTCTAATCTTGATTTGACGAATTCTGAAAATAAATTCTTCCCCGATTAAATAATTCTCTACCGATTAAATTTAATTAACCCGATTCTTGACTTCTCACACTTCCGGAGTATTACATTCTTCCCACCTTAAAAGGATTCGCCCTCGAATCCAACTTTACAGACCACAAAGAAAAGAACAACAAGCAAAAAGCAACCCAAACTAGGGGTACTCACCAGCCTCGAAGAGCTCGGGGTACTTCTTTCGCAAATAGAACCCAGCAACAGAAGAGTAAAGAACTCTCAAGCATCACACTAGCAACCATCTTTCCTTCAAAGGACCACGATCCAAATCAAAGGATTCACCACAAAAAATATTTCTACTCGGCATGTAGACAATTGGAGAACCACACCACATGAGCTAAGAGTGGAAATCACTCGACAGACCAAAACAATCAATTTCTTTTCCTAACTGGAAAAGACTACGCCTCAACATAAGTCAACTCAATTTGCAAATGGTCTCTGCCATAAACACAAAGCATAAACAAGAATCAAGAGAGCATCTCACTACTTGACATAACAATAATTTCCCAATTCATTTCTTTTAATAATTTAACTTCCTTGAACCAAGGATTTTCAAATCATTGCCCAACACACCAACTCATTTATCTCAAGTTGGCCACCTCAACAACTAGCTCAATTGAGTACATCATCTACACCATTGTAGATAGACTCTACTGACCCCACAAATCATACTCTAGCCAAAACCATGACCAACAGAATTATTTTGACAAATAATTCCTAACGCACTTCAGTCCCTTAAGGATAACAACTCGGGATTCATATCACACCCACACATACTCAATTACTGCACCTCAAGGATGCTATCCCGATCATCACACTATTTGGATTCCACTCTGATCCACTATTCCAACACAGAGACACTGGACCTCTAAAAAAAAAAATTCTAGCATAACAGAAGGTGAAGCCCAAACTCAGCTTCCAAGTTCTTACAACCAACTTCCCATATAAGATAGGGAAAACCTCAGGTGAACGCCCTACTATACCACAATTAACAAACACTCATTTCTTAACATCAATAAATCGCTTGGCTCCAAGATAAACATTCTATTTAAAACATACCCTTCCCAAGGATTATTCCAAGAAAATAATATATCATCCATTATATCTTAAATATTATGATATTTAAGGCTCCCACAAAAACATCACTACACTACCACTATTAAGTTGTCACCACGCAACAAAAGTCTTCGCAACCCACAACAATTACCATGTTCTTAGAAGAAGAGGTAAGAGGAAATAAATTCCAGCATACAGAGAATTGCTATCATTTACAGTAGCCAAAAGACCAAGGGAAAAAAATAGCATTGAGGTTGGAAAACACAGGATAGATCATCTGTACCTCAAATACTTATAGTACAACTTTTTCTTTCAATAAGAAACAATTTTTCTTTTATAACAACATCCCACCAATTCCAACAAAGGATGCTTGAAGACCACAACACGAGATTCAGATAAAAACCAATAAGATCATTCAACATGTCGCTTTACTCAAAGCAACCTCGGCTATCACACAAGTCATAAGGTCCAAAAAGATTCCAACCGTAAATCTCACACCTTTCAATTCAATTAGTATTATGGAATTAACAAATTCCTTTATTTTTAAAACATTCAACACCATAATCACAACTACAGGCTATGGATTGTATTCACAACAAGATAAAACATTCTTTGCAAAAAAATCATCATATCATCTCACTCCTTCATATTTTTTCCAAAAGGAACACCATAAATCACTTCATCATGTTCTTATTATCCAAATAAGATTCCAACTACTTAATCTAGTTAAACCTAGTGCATAAGCCATCATATTAAAACAAACTCTTTAACAAGATGATATTAGAACATAACAACCTCACAAAACATGCTAGTATGAATCTCTTATTAGATTTCATACATTTATCTCGTACTGATGCTCAACTCTAGTTTAGCAAAAAGGTAATTACACTCTAGCCATTGCTGTCAATAATTGATTATTAATTTTTCATCAGCATAGCATTAATGATCCTATCTCTAATTTGCAATCACAAAGACAATAAAGAGCACATATTCAATACTCCACCTTATGTTAAGATATTAAAATAAAATAACTTTAAACATCAATAATACCAGCTTTATAAGACAAGATTCCACAAGTCAATACATCAACCTTCATCCATTTCTGTATACATGTTTCAACAATTTAGCATGGTAAAAGTTACATAAATTTAACAGTTGTACATGCTCATCAAGTATGTAAAGAGAGAACATATTAAAGGTTAATCTTATTAAGGCAATATTCCAACACCTCCTTACTTGACCATCCTGAATGGTCAGATTAATTACTTAAGATCAATCAATCCAATCTATCCAACAAGTTGGGAAAATTAAACAACTACAATAGTCAAAATAATTGTTTTTCATATTCCATAATAAATGCATGAGTTCTACACATGTATCGCTAAATTCTTAGCCACAAAACTTCAAGAAACTACAACAGGACAACATCATATTAATCAACTTCACTTCTAAGGATGTTAGTAGAAATTAATGATGTACCACACTAACTTTTCAACTTGATAATTCACAATCTATCGATTATTTACATAATTGCCACCTACTACTTAAACACAACAAAACATTATAAAGGGATTTTAACACTCCCTTCTAGGGAGAAATCAAACTTCAAAAGTCGAAATAACTCAGAAGAAATGCATAGAGCCAAGGCTTCCACCAGATAACGAACTTCCAACATAAAGCTTTGATTTTTTTTTTCAAAATATCAAACGAATAAAAGGGTCATGTTTTCCAGTGAGAAAGATACAAATACCAGTCTCTCCAAAAGCACTGCTCACGAGCCGTAAAACAACCCATCAATCAGAAAGAAACAATACTTGGTCTCAAGAACAATTGGAGGCCTATTGACACCCAACAACTGCAATAAACAGCTAACCTAAGAGAAAATCATTAACTGCAATAGGCCAAGAATCGGCCAACATCAATTCAAGGAGGATAACACTTTTTTTTTAAGAAACTTACCCATGACATCTGCAACTAAGTTACCCGAGGTAACTGCATCAAAATCCCCGTACCACGAACGGGGTATAAACTGGCAATGCCCAAGGCAACAACTGCAATCCCTACCTCTTATCATTGACTATCCTCACTCAAAGCAGTCATATAAACAAATCATAAACATACAAGATTATCTCAAAGCATGAATCATCAATATAACATGTCAAAGCATGAATGCAATGCTTGTCCCATCCCATCCTACAGTGCACCAGTGTGTCAATTTAATATTTTTAATTACCACAGACCTAAAGCCCGCTCTGATACCAACTGTAACACCCTAGGATCCACATTACACTGGAATGCTACTAAACCACTCTACAGCTAGCCAATAATTTCAAGATAAATTATTTCGGCAACATCTCTAGACAAAAAGCATTAAGCGGAAGCATAAACAACTAAGGGAATAAAGATAACGGTAACAAGTTCAATAATTAAACAACCTCTAGCAGATTAATGAAAGAATGGTTCACAAGTCCAAGCATTTGACTAGAATTTCATCGACTTTATTACAGCATGAGTTGATGAACCAAGTGCATTATTGTGGTGCCGCTCTACCCAACCCATGAATGCTCAACAATCACCTGTAGGGGGGAAAACAAGGGTGAGATAAAAATCTCAAAGAAGCACACTTTTTTAACAGCTATTCAGACTACAAACAAAATTACAACATCATTAAAGTATCCATATGTCCACATCCATAATGTGAATCCACATTCATTTACAAGCTAATTTAACTACAAAGATATTAAGCATCAATATCCAATTCCCATAATGATCACAATTATAGCCTCAACCATATTTACTACCAATGATAGTAAAATATTAACAATTGAATCTTGATCAACTGCTTTATATTATTCACCACTACCACTACCAATGACAATAAAGTATTAACATGTTTTACCTCATAACTTTACTATTTCTCGCATCCACAACTGCTATCAACAATTACCACAAGAGAGTAAAATCTCATGCCACAATCACAACCACTACCATACCACAAGGGATGAACCCCAAACCACGACCATAGCCACATTCCTCACACCACAAGTGACTCTCATGAGCCAATTCCACATTACAACTATAAAGTTGCGCTTGTTTGTAATATAACTTCACCATAATATCTTGCATAAGTATGCAAAGATCTTTCCACAATGTAATGCATATGTATGCTATGCTCCACTGCACCTTTACGCAACAAGGTAAAAGTATGCATCGTGCTACGGCAATGCACGATGTTGTACTGCACTGATCGCGGCTATAAGCGGCGACATCCACAATGCAAATGTCATGATATGTCATGAATGATATGATAATCATAAACCACAAGAATTTAACCACGAAGGTCAACAACATACTCATCATGAATATTTTTCATAATCCACATGTGTCTCATTAAGCACAATACCATTGTGTCATAAGACCATTACCACATAACCCACACCGATTCACCAAGATCAAAATCAATCGATCTAAAGGGAACTCTACCACATAGACCACAACATGATCATCATGAATATAACCACAAGGAATTATCAATATGTCCACCTTGAGTTTATTTTCATATTCCGCATTTGGCTCATTAAGCAAATTACCACATGACTACCAACAACTCTTCCAACGCATGGCAAAAATGAATATTAATTTGCTACCACGACCTCATCCATAAAACATGCAACCATGGCATATAACTTCAAGTTATGAAAAAAAACATGTATATTGCAGGTAGTAAGATTAACAAGTTAAACCGTAGCACAACCGCTGCATTTACTTGCATGATCATATAAGCATTCATCCATCACAAGCATTAGGGTTAGCAATGTACTTGCCTTCCACGATGCGGCGCGTTAGCCGGCAAAGGTGGTACTCTAAACCTGAGGCCTCACCTCCTAAACCAGTAAAATAATTTCAATAAGGACATAATATACCCAGCGCTACTAATCGGCATTCTACATCGCTTACTTGACGACTCAAAACGAGTTTACAAAGCTGAAACTGAAAACAACGTTTCTGCCATATACCGCTTCGGACAGCAGCACGGTAAATGACATAACTCATGAACTGGAAGTCAAAAAGAGGTAAACCCAATTTCTGTAGATTCTTAACTGACTAATCTACAATACTCTAGCTGACACGATAATCCAATTCGGCCAAAATATTAGGCTAACCATTGTTTGAACTTTCAGTACAGAAACTGCCTACACAATCGAACAGCAAAACTAAAATGACCATAACTTTTAATAGGTAACTCCGAATTGATCGTTCTTTATCAATATGAAAAGGTTATCGAATTATCTACAATAACCTAGTTGTGTGAACTTTCATATTCTACCAATTTCCCTTTCATATTTTAGGAAATAACCAGACAGATTATTCTCATCAGATTTCTGGCAACAGATACTAAAACGATCATAACTTTTGACTCAGACCTCAGAATTGAGTGATCTTCGCGGCTACGGAAAGATAACGACAGATCCCACATAACTCTAGGAGATGAAATCTTAAAATTCAGCCTCTAAATACACGAAAATACCCACGCAAGGTACTGGACAGAATCGAATCTTCTGCAGCCCAACATTTAACCAACAATTCTAATCGGTTTCGCATCTACTACGGATCAAACAGCGGGGAAGGCATCTCGTTACCCTTGTAGAACCGCTAGAACTTGCTGAACCAATCCCCACACAAGATCTTCTTCTCCTTCTTCTCCTTCTTCTCTTCCTCTCTTTCTCCTTCTTGCGCAAAGGGTAGCGATGCAGACGGAGGGGAGGCGCAAGGAAGAGCACCACAGGCGAGGGGAGGCGCAAGGAAAGGGAGGAGTCGGCCAAGGAAGGGGGGGCGGCTGCAAGTGGGAGGAGGGAAAAGGGGGGGCGGCTAGGGTTTGGGAGGTGGCACCTCCCCTTTGGCCGGCCACTACAAGGCTAGATGGGCCAAGGCCCGTGCCCAAGTGGATGAGAACAAGCGGAAAAGCCCTCTCTAATCTTGATTTGACGAATTCTGAAAATAAATTCTTCCCGATTAAATAATTCTCTACCGATTAAATTTAATTAACCCGATTCTTGACTTCTCACACTTCCGGAGTATTACATGACTGCAAGCCGATCGCCACTCCCATGGCGACTTCGACTGTTTTGGATCCAGATGAGGAAGGAGAAGCCATGGATCAACGCGAGTACCGCGACTGATTGGCTCCTTCGCCTTGACGACCTCAAGACCGGACATCCACTTCGCGGTTTGCCTGCATGCGAGGTTTCGAGCGTCTCGAGGACTTCCCATCGCCAAGCCGTTAAGCGCATCTTCGGGTATTTACACTCTACCCTCAAGTATGGCATTTGGTATTCCTGCTCTTCGTCCTTGTCCATTCGGGGGTTTTCGATTCGATTTTGCGGTCGTCGGCTAGATAGGAAGAGTACCTCGAGCACTTGTCACTTCCTAGGCACTTCTCTTGTCTCTTGGTCTTCTAGGAAGCGGTCTTCTATTGCACAATCCATCTTGAAGTGAATATGTAGCTCGCTAGTTCTTTGTAGTCGATTTTGTGGATAGTGTCCACTCTTAAGGATTTTGGGTTGGCGTTTGATAGTGTTCCTCTTTTACGTGATAACACTTCGCGATTAACATTGCTAAAAACCACATGCAACACTCTAGGACCAAGCACATAGACATTCGCTATCACTTTCTTAGAGATCATGTCGAGAAGGGTGATATTGTGCTGCATTTCGTGGTGTCCGAGGCTCAGTTGGCTGATATCCTCACCAAGCCTTTAGATCCAACTAGGTTTGCAACCTTGAGAAGTGAGTTAGGGGTAATTTATCCCTACGGTTTGGTTTGAGGGGGAGTTGGCTCTGTTCTGAACTTTTCTTGTTCATTTGAGTTTTTCTGTTTTTCTGATACCTCCTTCTTCTAGTGGTATTTTATTTTGATCTTTTTGATCTTTTTAGGCTCTTTAAGTTTTTGTGCATCTCATTGTTTCATACTGCATTCATATGAAAAACCAAAAAGATGCATTGATATATAAGCTTTTCTGCTTGTCTTTTAAAATTGATGAAGCTTTGCCTATTACCCTTTTGAGCTTTAGTATTTCAATTCTGCTCAATGTCATGTCTAGTTCTTTGACTTGCTAGAATTATCATGCTTTCACATGTGTAGCTAAGTCTTTCTTTGAATGAGCGAACTTTAAGACAACTTGAACTAAAAACTGCAATTTGTGGATGTTTTAGCTAGTTGCGCAATTAGTGCTACTTTTGTGACATTGGCCCTGTCAAAATTGCGGTGTTAGCTCTTGAATCTAGTATTGATCATTGCTTGAGCTTCTTGTTCTTTTAAGAATCTAAATCTGCTCTTGTGAAAAATGAAAAATCAAATTTAAAGATTGTCTTGTGCTTAAAATGTGCCAAACTATTCTCACGAGACTGCATGTCATAGACATGAACTTGGAGATAGTTTGATGATCCAGACGATCTCATGGGGACTGCTTGTCACAATTGACATGAACCTCAAGATTTGTCGCCCTGGTAGAAGCTTAGGAAGAGCTTGTGGATGACTCCTAGTCCAGGATCTTCTTCACTAAGATATACCTTTAATCAACTTCAATATTCATTGCAAATGAAAAACTGTTGAAAAATGGGCGTTTGAGACAATTTGAGCAAAATGATTCAATTTAGGACTTGTTTGTCTCTTAATGTGGTCTTTGTTAGCTTCTTGGTCTCACATTGACATTTTGACATGGCCAGTTTCACTTTAGGATCCCTGTTGATGGACTTGCTAGATTTGAAGCGTTGCTTAAAATGCTAAAATTTATTACTTTATATTGATTTATATTGAGTCTTCTTGCTTTAGCTTTGTTATATATGTTTTATCATGATCTTGCTAGCGCATTCAGGCTGATATGTTGTTTGTGCAAAATTAGAAATGCTAGCTTGTTCTTTTGGGTAATCTCCAAAGCTTCTTGTAATCCAAAATTGAAAAATACAAAAATATGAAGTCACTCCATTGCATTTCATGCATGCTCCTTCTTATGCTTTTTCCTCATTCTGCATTTGTTATCTCTGGACGAGAGGAAGGCGTGATTCCTTGATGACTCCATTGTCAAAGGGGGAGAAGATATTTCAAGATGTATAAAGGGGAGAGGATTTGAAAGTATTCAAAAGAGGGAGAAAATTGGAGAATTTGAAGCTTTCTTGCTTTCTTTTACCTTATCTCACTTGCCGATGCTATTCTGAAGCCAGCTTGGTCATTTCCATTGCTTTCTCTTGCATTCGGACCAAGTTGTGCCTTTGCGCGAAAACGTTGAGTTTTTACTTTTCAAACCTCAAAACTTGCATTTGTGGGGAATTGCCAATATGTTCATCAAGGGGGAGATTGTGGATATCATGGGGATATGCTCATGATCTTAGGATGATGTGACAATTGGCAATTACGTTGAAGGTTTGCGGAAACACGAGTTTTCGGTAAAGTTCAATTTCTGTCAGGTCTCAAGCGGTCTGACCGGCCATGGTGGCGGTCGGACCGCCATGCTCTCGGTGGTTTGTCTTTGGCGGTCCGACCGCCGTCGGTCGTGATCGACCGATTTGGTAGCGGTCGATCCGGCGTCGATGAGCGGTCGGACCGGCAAGTTGAGTGGCATTGGAATTTGGAGTGGGCCAAAAATAGAGGTGTAGGCAAGTGAGGAGATTCTCGCACTTGGTCCCATAATTTTGGAGCCTCGGTCAAAAGTTCTATTCGTTTTAAATTTCCGAGAGGTTGCGGATTTCGGTGTTGAAATTTTGGCTAAGTCCTTTGGTGGCGATCGGCCGCCTTACATTGGCGATCGGGCCGTGGTGGCGGTCGACCGGCCAAGGTGTGATCGACCGGTTTTCACTACGTCGTCGGCCGTGTGGTGGCGATGGTTCTTGATTAGGTCAAGTTCATGGGTTTCATGTCATATGTGTTGCATGATGCATGTTTTGACTAACGTGGGTCAAGTTGTGAAGAACTTGTTCCCGATTTCGATTTTCTTGTCTATTGTTGTGCGGGTTGCTTGGTGGTCAACGACGGTCAGCGGCGAGGATGATCGGGACTAGGCTTGGAGAGCGAGGTTCAAAGCGATTGGCGATGCGGGTGAAGTCATTGGACTCAAGTATGGTGTAAGATGGACAAAGGTGACCGAACAGGCGATTCGGTGCGGCCGGTTGAATCAAGCGGCGCGGGGTGGTGCAAGTGCCATGGTGGTTTCGGTGGGAGCCGGATGGGAGAGACTTGTCGACATGATGAGAGCCGTTGGATCAACCTACACGTGGCGAACAGCGAGTGCCGCACAATATGAACACGGCGCTTTAAAAGGCGTGCGTGTGTCACCCGCTTGTTTTGGGCCTTAACGGGGCCCATTAGGAGACTCTATTAGAAACCCTAAGCCTCCACTATAAATAGAGGAGGGAGGTGGCTGCACCGCCTCCCCAGACCTTCGACGTTTCATTGTTTAGAAACCCTAATTTGCTTAGGAGAGGAGGAGAGGAGGTTAGGGTTCTAGAGAGTTGGATTGGATTTCGTGCTCATGTATTGAGTCTTTGTCATCCATTGATGGAGTGGCTGTAAACCAATACCATATCAAATCAATCCAAAGAAAGTTTCTTCAAGATGAGGTCAATTGCTTTCTTTCTCTCTTTTTGATGATTTGAGTCTTTCTTTGATCCGTGAGTTTTTGCTTAGTTTCTGGACGTGATCTAGCTTGCTGTGACGTGTGGGAATACATCTAGGATCATCAATATCATCAATCACCCACGAGCAAGTCTCAAGATCATATTTTTGTTTTGACTCGGTTTTTTACCTAACTTCGCTCAAACTGTAAAAAGTCAGAATCTTGGCAAGAATTATCACGATCGTTGCTTGGAATAGGTTCCTGACATACTTAGGTAGGTGTGTGTCAAATTTCACGAAGTTTGGACGCACGAATCAAAAGTTTGATCAATTTGCGTTTTGGTTTGTCGGGCTGTTTTCTCTGTTCATCGAACCAGCGGTCTGACCGCCCGAGGAATCGGTCTGACCGCTTCAGCCGGTCTGACCGCCGGGCTAACCGGTCTGACCACCCCTGTGAGAGGTCAGACCGCCCGAGCCTTCGTGTTTTGGTTTTGTGTTGATTTTACTTCGGGGTTTTGAGTTGATTCAATACAAGTCTTCCGCTGTGCATGATTGATTGATCTTTATAGCTTTCATAGCTATTGGAGTGAGATTCGTATTGAATTGAATTCGGGAGAAAAAGAGATCGTGCTCCTATTCACCCCCCCTCTAGTCGCCTTTTCGGTCCAACAACGTGACATTATTTGCCACAAGTGCAAGGGCGTTGGTCATTTTCAGAGGGACTGCCCAAATGTCAGAACTATGCTTATCACCGAAGATGGCGGTTATGTTTCAGCTAGTGATGACGAGTCGCTTTGATGCGCGACCGGTCTTGCACTGCGATGACATAGAACAATGTGAGTGCGATCTGAGTTTCCTAATCGAGCGGATTCCATTGTTTGCACACCCAAGGTGCTTAGTGTGATGCCATCGCCGTCACTCGAACAGCGGTGCAATTTATTTCAGACTTGGGCAAAACTTGATAAGGGTAAGGTGTGCAAAGTGATTATTGATGGTGGGAGTTGTCATAACTTGGCCAGCAAAGATATGTGTCATAAGTTGAGTTTGAAGTACTTGCCGCATCCACGTCCTTATCATGTGCAATGGTTGAGCGACAAAGAGGAAGTGAAGGTGAACTATATGGTGCGTGTGACGTTTTCTATTGGGAAGTACACCGACACTGTGGACTGCGATGTAGTGCCTATGACGGTGTGTCACTTACTCTTGGGACGGCCATGGCAATATGACCGTTCTGCTGTTCACGATGGGTGTACAAATCGCTACACATTTCGATGGAACAATATGGATATTGTAACATCCCAATTTTCAAAGCTTAAAAAATCTTTTAATAGTTAGTAGGGAGAAAATTCACTATTTGGATTTTATTTGATTTTAATTGCAAAAGCTTAATATTGGACTTTGCAATCAAAAACATTTAATGTGAATAATCCCAAGTGGAACAATAGCCAAAACTATTTTATTTGGGTTCTATGTGCTCAGATATATTTTCTAGATTTTTCTACAATTTTTCTGAGTTCATTTGCTATATTCTATTGCTTATTGGAATTTCTGGTATTTTCTAAATTAGAAAAACTATTAAAAATCTCGGAAACTCTCTCGGGCTGAATCTCCCCGGCCCAATCCTCCGCCTCCCTCGCACGGCCCGCTTCCCCGGCCCAGTTCGCCACAAGACGCCGCCTCCCACCGGCAGTGGACCCCACTGTCGACCTCTCTTCTCTCTCTCTCCTCCGAATGCCCGTTCACCCTCCGCCGTTGGATCAAGCATGAACGGCTGGATGTGCGTGAGGTAAACGGAGGTTCCGATCGTTCTCTTGATTGTGGACCGTTCGATTAGATCTGGACGGTCAGATCTGGAGTCTGTTTCTCACCCGCGTCGCTTCCCACGCGATCACGCCCGAGCCGCAGCCGCTGACAAGCGGGCCCCACCGAGGCACTGTTTGTGCCCACCTTTGAATTGTTAAATTTTGGAAGTAAGTCAGTATCTTGATTAGAAATCAAATCAAACCTATGAATTTATGGTGGTTTGGAAGAATGTATCAAAGCAAGCGATTTCGGAGGTTAATGTATAAATTATGGAACGATAGATTGGAGTGTGCTTGCAATAGACTAAATGTGTTTAGTGGATTTTAATTGGATGAACACAAAGTAGAAATTGCTGAACCAAAAGATTTGAGATAGTGGCGGTAGTGGATCGAGATCGAGTCGTTCAGTATTTGAAAACAAGATTGGATTTTAACAAAGCGACTAAGTCTTTCTGCACCTACTATTTTTCGTCTGAATCTCGGGGACGAGATTCTTTTTAAGGGGGTAGGTTTGTCACATGATTTTCAGAATGAGGATGTTAATATTTAATTTGGCAAAATAATAAATATTTGATCGTGTTTTAAAATTTTTCTCATGTTTAAGTGAAAGGTTTCTTTTAAAATCAATCGAGTTGTTTAAAAGTTGTATGAAAATAATAATAATAATAATGACCAACAGTATTAAATCGAATTGTTTGAGAGAATGCATTAAAATTAAATTATTTTGTTTCTTGTTTTCACATGCATTTCAAAAATCATGATGCATGCATTAGTACCGTCGCTCTGTTCTAGTCCGATGATCATGAGTAGACGCTTTGCATATCCATTCTTTTTCCCAACTTCTCTCCTCGCAATCACAACCAAAAACCAAAAATCTTGCAATGCATGTTATACCATTGCGATCGTTGTATCGAGAGCATTCCATTTTAGCGACTAGCTCATGCATGCGAGGTCGTTTGAGCGGGTTGTAGAAAAGGAGGAAGAAATGATGCTATTTATTCCACTGTCGATTTTTATTTCCTGTTCACCCTCGTGGCAGCCAAACCACACCCACTACCATTTTCCTCTTATCACTCAACCACTCATTTCTTTTTCCTCATGCCACTACTCATCTGGTTTGCCCAGCCGAACCACACACTGTCATTTCTCTTCCCCCAACCTAAGCAACTCATTGCACAGCTTCTCCCCATTTCTTTTATTCACCCAACCAAAGTCACCACACAGCCCACTGCCATTTCACTTCTCAAGGTGCTGTACACTGCCATCTTCTCCCAGCACACCCCCACTAAGAAAAACACTGTTCATTCGAAATTTTTATCCCAGCCGAACAGCCCCATCTCACTGTCATCTTTATTCCCAACCCAAAGCACTCACTGCCTAGTTATTCTAATCTTGTCTAGCACCATCCACTACACAATCGAGACCATCCACTGCCACCTTTCCCATTCTTTACACAGCCATTTCTACCCCCTTTACTCAATACTTTAACCAACCATTCTACACAACCATCTTTCTTCTCCACGCCATGTTCTTCTCCCCAACAGAGAACAACCATTTCTCTTTCTTGAGCTCAAGCCAAACCACTTCTTTCCTTCCAAACCCCACCAAGAACCGAAAATTCCACAATGCATGCTAGGCCATCGCAATCCCCATCATCTAGGCTTCCCACTCATCCATTTAGTTCGCGCATGCATGATCTTTTGAGCTTTGTTGCAAGAAGATGGGAGGAGGCAGTGAGCTGTTCGTGGCCTTTAAGGCTATGACGCATGTAGCGGCCTGGAGCACGGCCAGCACCGGAGAGCGGCGTCAAGGCGCTGGCTGGGCTGCAACGGCGCTGCTGCAATACCTGGCAGCGTCGATGTGGCTGGCAAGGCGGGCTGGCCAGCCTGCAGCAGGGAGGAGAGGAGGCGGCTTGGTGTCAGAGCGGCAAGATAGCGGCGCGCGGGCCGGCCGGCGAGGCGTGGTGTCGTGGCGGCGGCGCGGCCCGGGCAGCCATGCGGAGGCGCGGCTCGGTGGTGACTGGGTCTGGTCGGCCGGAGAGGGAGCAGATCGTGCAAGGCGGCGGGGTGGAGCATGAGGAGCGACCCAGCGCGACGGCCGTGGGCGACCTGGGCAGGAGCGGCCAGCGGCGCATGCGGTGCCGAGGCGGCACGACATGGCGCGCCAAGGCAAGGCCGAGCGATAGTGCATGCAGCCGGGCTGTGCATGCATGCGGCCGGGCTCGACGGCATTGAGGTGCATGCATTCGAGCGGCGGGTCTGTGGCTGAGAGCGACAGCACCGATGCGGAGCGGGATGTGGACGAGAAGGCCGAGTGGACGCGGACGAACTCGGCAACGACTACGGCGGACGCGGACCCGAGAGGACGTCTGATGATATTACACACGCCTAGTGCCACGGTAAAAATCTTTAGTATCATACTGCGTTTACGTTATGTACTTGTGCATGTTGCATATTAGTCATGAGCATGGCATCTATTTATGCATGTTTAATTATTAAAATGATTTGGTAGCTTAAGACCGGTATAACTCTCTAGTTATGTCGTATTTTGTGTGTAGGCATGATTATGTGATGAAATATTGTGGATGCAAATGATTAGATTGTTGTAGCGAATTTGTGTATTGTTGCTCGATGGGTGTCGGACTAAGTACATTATTGGATTGCTTCATCGGATAATATTATTTTGAGTCACACGGAAAAGTTAGTGGTGATCTTTGGATATAAAGTAATTGGGGGTTTTTCCTCATGTTGGAGTAGTAATCTTATGAGATAGGACGCATAAGGATTTTATGATTTATTACTTGATGGATAGCTCTTGTGTAGATATTTATGGAGATATGGAGGTTGAATCGGGTGATTTATTTAATCATGAGTAAATTAATGGAATGTCTTAAGTAATAGCTTGGTGAGTCTTATATGCTAGAATTTGAAGAAGGTAGCAATAGATTATTTGAGTGCGGCTAAATGATTGGATTGCTATGTAATTCGTAGTTAAGTCATTTGTGTCGAGTCGATGGTATCGTGCCCTCAATTGGATTAGTAGATAAATGATTAATTAGTTGATTGTAGAGGCACATATATAATTGGATTGGTAGAGGTCGTTTACGACTAAGTTCGGTGGTATGGATATGAGTTGATCGATTAGTGAGCAATTAGATGTTGAATGTGTTATTAAATTGTAAAGGTCATTAGGTGTCGGTTAGTCAATTAAACCTCAATCGGTGGAAACTTGAGTGTATGCAATTATGACTTGCCGTGGTTAGACTAGTAGAGCTAGTAGTTAGTATTAGCTTAATTAGTCTAGCATAGCGAAAAGCAATTGATGGTTATAGGTATGGTCTTATGCCCATAAGTCGGTGGATTTCGTATAATTATCGGATAGGTTGTATAATTGGAAGATCATGAATCCGGGCATTATGTGGTTGGATGGGCTACTTTGATTATGACAGAGGCTAGGTTAGCGTGAGTTTAAAAAGTATTAAATGCATTTGAGAATTCGGAAAACAATTATTTTTACCCTGATAAGTCTTTGAACTTCAAAAATTCATAGAGAATTCATATGAACTCCAAATGGGATGAATCCAATTGGGTTGTTCATATAATTTTATTATCTATCCCTTTTTGTAGTTTTTATATCCACCACACTTCTGCAAATTTTTGCAAAAATCACAATTTTCGGACATAAGCTACAGAGAATGGATTTTCAGCATTTAATCCATTTTCTGATTTTCAAATGACTATAACTTTCACATACTAAATCCAAATGGAGTAATTCCTTCACCTTAATTCATATAAAATCATAATCTACTTACTGTATAAATTTTATGCATTTTTTAGTATTTTGAATTTTTGGCTTATTTAGTGTTAATTGCAATATCGTTTTTTTTATAGATATATCGACGATACAAACGTATTCATGAGTGTAACCTGAGATTGAACAAGTGGTACAGCAAAGGTGCGAGCACCCTCCTCTTGATCATATTGCTCCCAGTGGTTTTCAAATGTTTTGTGTGAGTTTTATTATCGCAATTGCATGCTATTTTGAAATGTATGTTTATGGGTAGAAGTAGTTAATCTCCTAATTGCTGCATTAGCCCTCCTTTGAATGTTGATTACCCTTTTACCTTGCATGATTAAGGATATATGTTATATGGGTTGTTTGCTAGTTTGTAGAACGATGCTTAGCCATGCTAGTAGTTGTAGCCGAAAGCGGTTGATGGAGCTAGTCCATCGGGCGGTGGATTGAATTGAATCTTGATGAAAATTGAGAATTATATGGATTGAATTATATTGATATTGAGGATTGTTTCCAGATCTTCGAATCTGGTTATTGTGACTTGTTAGGTGAGTTATTGTTGTGTGTTGGACTTGGACGGGTGATAGGTTGATGAAGGGGTGGTCCCGGATTCGTGTAGCCCCCGTCTGGGTATATGAGGACCGGTCTGTGGTGTGATGAACCAAGTCTTACGTACAACCACACGCCGGGTTTATGGGCGATGGCTTGGCTGAATAATTTCTTTGTCGTTAGCTATCGAACACAAGCGAGTTGACAATTGTTATTGTTATTTTTAATTGTTCTCTTGTCAATCTGGTGGGGGCATGTTAAGTATTGTCTTACTTGCTCTTAAGGGTCTCTTGTTTGAAAAGGGATTTACTTACACAACGGGGTTCACCTGTGGTCAGGAGATTCTTAGTCTCCCATGGGGTTTTCTGTTCCTCGGGTGGGTTGATAGTTAGGACATGGCATTGTAAAGGCCTCGTTATGATATCTTAGTCACACTCCTTCGGAAGAGTGCATGGCGACAGTATAAGGTATTCATATCGTGTGGGTAAAGTTGTACAACTCTGCAGAGAACTAAATCTATTTGAATAGCCTCGTCCTAGGTTATGGACATCACTTGTGGGAAAGCATGCACAATTAACTCTTGGGAAATTAAGTTTGGGTTATGGTTGGAATTGTCATGTCTTTATGTTAGTTTGTTCGGATCTGGAATGATATCTTGAACGCGTAGTTCGCGCGTTAATTTTGTTGAGGAATGAATTGGGTCATGAATGGAATGTTCGAGTGTTGATTATATTTGGAGATTATACCTTTGATGATCATTACTTACTGTTATACAATGTTTTCTAAATGTTTTACAAATGGCAAGTTAGAATCTTTAGTGTTTATCTATATGCAAAACTTGCTTTATGCTGAAAATTGATAAGTATAGTAGCCTTCCATTGATACTTACCTGCATCCTTATTTTTCTTGAAAAGTCTCGCGAGTACAACTTTGTACTTGAAAAGTGTCTATTTGATCAGGTAAGGACGATGGGCGCAACGGCTTTAACTCCAGTTGGATGCTTGTGGGATTGTGGGCATACCAACTCGGTTATTCCTTTTTTATTTTAAGTTTATCTTCCGCTGCAATTTATTTGTGTTAATTAGATTTGGCCGATCGGCCCTCTTATGCAACCTTGTACTATAAGGTTCTATTTAAATGATGTTGTAATTGATTCTTTTATTCTTGTACATTGTGTATGGATGTGATTGCAATATTGTATTTGGATATCTGCATGTTAGCCACTGATCCTTGGGAGCTAGCATGTGACACATATCCGGGTCACTCGGAATCGTGTTCGTCTCACGTTAAGTGTTGCGTTTACGGCGTAATCACTTAGCTTGATACGGATCCGATCTGGGGGGTCCTCACAACTAGGATGCTGTAACACCCTGGCTATCTGGAAGCCAAAATGTTACCTAAAGGATCTAACATACAACCATAATCAAAAGAATTGAGACAGAATTCCATGTTATGACATAGGTAAGGAGGTCCACCCTAACAACATTAAAGCACAAATATAGTCTAAACCTATGTAAGTCAAGTACCACAGCGGAAAATAAACATCCAAAACCAAACGAAGGCATTATCCTCATGTTGTCTCAAATATTACAATTTATCACTAATCAAATGAAGGAAAATAACCAAGTTCTATTATTAAAACTGGAATATGGTGTAGTGTGTTTCGTGCAACTCTACTCCCTCCCAAAAGAGTCATCGTCAACGGCCACCTAAAACAAAACAACAAAACAAGAGTAGGTCCGGGACTCAGCAAGTACAACGAATACAGGAACATACATCACGAAGAACATGACACTATAGAAATATCTGAAAGAAAGAACTGTAATGCATGGATGCCATGAACTGGTTGGACTGCACTCCTGCTTATACAGGTATAGCTAGTGACACACCCGTCGGTGTTCACTTAAGCCCGTATTTATCGAAATACGGGGATCCAAAATACCGTATGAAGAACGTTTCATACGGGTGTCCAAAACTGCCCACATTGGAATGGTGGGACTTCACTTGCCCATACTGGAATTGATGGGACTTTAGACTCCACTCCCGTGGAGCTCCAGTCCCGTGGACGGAACATGAACATGAATGCATGAATAAATTTATGAATAATGGCTAATATCATCTCCACACATATGAAAGAGCATACACCAAGAACATAATCATCGAAACCTCTTGTCTACTATAACCTCCACTCCCGTGGACGGAACATGAACATTGAAGCTTCTCACACATCAACAAAACACAAATACTAAACAACGAGCATCCAATGTTTACAAATCACACAAATGTCATTGTACTTGCCTTTAGCGTTGCGATGCGTTGGAAGGCAACGAAGAAGCCGCTAACCTTGGCGCCTCACCCCCTACACCAAAGTTATTCAATAAGAACCAAGTCATCAAGACACTACTCGCATCGCCCCTAACTCATACCCCAACCCCATCACTTAAATTGTACCCGTTGCTTGAATTAAACCACATTCTAGCAGAAAGTCTTAGCGGACAGCAGCAGTAAAAATAGCATAACTTTTGCTCTACAACTCAAAAAGGGGTGCTCTCAGGTTTGATTGAAAGTTAATGAAATTATCTACAACAACTTAGTTGGTGGAAATCTCGAATTCTATATGTTATCAATCTCCACAAGACCAACAAACACTTTCTATCAGAACTACCGGCAATTCTGGACAGCAGCACGGTAAATACCATAACTTCTAATTGGCTAAACCAAACTTTGCGTTCCTTATCAATATCAAAATCTAAGACCAAGGCCCACAATAACCTAGTTGGGTGAAAGCCCTGAATTTTCCATTAACACACTCATATTATAAAAGACAACTTGACAGTTTATTCTCGTCAGGATTCTGGACAGCAGATACGAAAACTATCATAACTTTTGATCCTTACGTCAGAATTCAGTGTTCTTGGCGTCCACCGAAAGCTAAGAACAATACCAACAAAACTCTAGGAGATGGACATCTCAAATTCGGCTTCTAAAAACCCGAAATCGATCACGCAACAATCTGGAGAGATCTGAAATTCTAACAGCAGCAAATCGATCTAACAATCCTAATCAAATTCGCATCTTCTACTAATCAAACAGCGAAGAACATCGTTCGTTACCCTTGTAAAACCATAGGAGATCGCTGAATTCCCCCGTGAAGAGCTCCTTTCCTCTTCTTCTCCTCTCTTCCTCTTCTTTTCTCCTTGGTTGGCGACACCGGAAGGCTTCTTCTCCCTCCCCCCTTCTTCTTGGACAACAGCAAAGGAGGGGGGCGTGCACTGTAGCGCTGGAGTTACTGTAGCATGGCACTGTAGCATAGGGGTGATATAGTACATCTAGGGTTATAGGCTGCCCCTAATGGGCCAAGGCTATGGGCCTTTGGTCCAAGATTTAATCACCTTTTTACAGAAATTCTGAAATTTCATTTTAAATCTCAATAAAATGGTTTGAGATTCAATTATAATTCTTAGGATTGAACGATGTATTACATTCTACCCCCCTTAAACAGAATTCGACCCCGAATTCTACTCAAAAGAATACCAACTAAACTTAATAACCATGGACACTTACCCGACGTTAAAAACTCTGGCTAAAGCTCGTACATGCGAGTTCCCAAGTCCCAAGTCTTATCACGCTTAGACCATTACAGATTATCTCAACATATAGGACACAAATGTAAGATCATACTCGTTGGTCAACAGCTCTATTGAAAACTAAAGCTTTGGACCTCTCAGTACTCACTCAGCACTAGACATACCAGATGTTGCGTACCCCGCGTATGAACCCGAGATTGTCCTAGCGGTACGTCAAATTCTGAATCCCCACAACTAGCGAAAACAACCCAATGTACCTTGAGTTAACCTCTCCTCTCGGTACCAAACCACACAACATGCGCATAGCACACAAAACTCTTGTTCCACCTCTCAATTGAACTCTTCATCGTAACAAGGATCACCTCCTTTAACGATGGACACACAACGGAACTTGCTTTGAACAAACTCTATTATAAACAGAGTCAACTGAAAGTAAAAGATTCTCATCGCAAACACGCAATGTCAATTCCCACAAAAAGGGTCAAATCCAAAATCAAAGATTCATCCCGAAAGCCATTCCACTTTCCAATCAGCGGTTTGCAAATGGATACCACGAAGCCAAAGGAGAAATCACTCGAATTGAAACCGATACTTCTTTTGGTTTATCTGAATTAGAAAGAATCAAACATGTCAACACAGCGCCAACTCCAAATTGCGGAAGAGATCAGTCAACAACACAAAGCTCAAGCGAGAATAAAGAAAACACTTTACTATCCAAGAAGACATCATTTTTCTCAGCTTCTCTTTTAGGAATAAAGTCTCTCTCAAACCTTGGAATTCGAATTCATCGCATACCACACGGGCTCAAACCTCTTATTTTAACATCCTCAAATTATGCTTAAATCGAAATACATCTTCCACACCTTTGTGGAGAGACTCTATTGATTCCACTGAACACTCTATACAACTCTTTCAACTAACAAAATTAATTTGATAGAAGGCACCAAAGCACCTAAAAAAACCCACGCAATCCCATCACCTCCAATTCTCAAGAATAACACCTCAGAATCCTCAGTACACACACTCACGTACTACATCAGAAGAGTTCTATCAAAGATCATTCCACTACTCTAGAAACGCCATTAATCAATTTTCTCTACACACCATCATTGGGCAACCAAAGGTCTAGCATAAAAATACAAAGCCCAAATTTAATCTCCAAGACATCTACAACAAACTTTTCTTATAACAGATAGAGAAATCGTCAGATTAAATCTCGAACATGCCCACAATTCTAACATACTCATTGATATCATCAAAAATCACCCACACAAACTCGCAATACTTTCCAATTGCGTTACTCTATAAAATTAATCAAGGTTTCCATACCTTCGATAATCCCCAACCTTTCAACATGAACTGAAGTTTTGGAATTTTACTATACCTTAGGTTCTACTCAGTCGTAACACAATTCAGATTTACTTCGAAGCCAAACATTCCATGTGAATCAAATTTCCTCTAAGAGGTACAGATCAAAACCAATTCAACTTCTACTACTCCTCCAATAGCTTGGTAGCAAAATCTCACCATTACAATTTCTTATCCACCACCAATAGTTGCCCAAATTACACTTTGTCAAACTTTGCAACACCAAACTGTTGATCCTTTTCTCAAAAGAAAGAGACGAATAAGGACAAGTTTCCTCACACAGGAAAATGTTGCTCCTCACAGCGAGCACAAAACCAAAAGAATAACTCTGATAATGGTGATCTTGAAAAACGAAAGTTGAGTTCGCAGTTGAAGGCACACATCCCTCAAAAGAGAATAGCAAAAATAGCCAATAAGAAAAAAAAAATTGCGATTGAAACTGGACATCTCTTGAGCGGGAAGAGCAGAAAGTTTAGGAACGATTCAAATAACCATCTGATCTTGTTTACTTCTCCCTGTCAGCGAGAAGGAAGCGAATGCGGCGGGGAGCGCGCGCACGGCACCGGCGGACGCGCGGGTGGAACCAGGGCAAGGGTGGCACGCAAGCCGGGAGTCGGCGCCGTGGCCCAGGCTGCGGCGACGGGCCAACAACCAGAGACGGCGACGCGGGGAGCCGAGGGAGCTGAAGGCGAGCTGAGGAGGCGGCCTCTTGGAATCGAGAGCACCAAGGGAGAGAAATGAGAGATTGAGAAATAGGATGGGGAATGAAGTGAGAAAGAAGGGAGGCTGACTCGAGTCAATAGCCAGCGTGGAAGCCACGTCGGACTAAACCGCCCTCAAACGTACAGAGGGACTCTTTTTGTCCGGTATCTAAACTTTGAGGTTTAAGATATCTGGTATTTAAGTAGAGGAACGAAAATTAATCATCGGGTATAGTTGAGGGACTAAACTTGTACTTAATCCATATGATAATTGGGACCAAATCACTGTGCAAGTTTATCTTATTCGAAGTTTATCGTGTAAGATTGAACTGAATAAATTTAGGCACCTTGTTTATCAGATACCTATTGACCGTGTGATAGAGCACATCACAACACTAGGCATTGGAGATACGGAGAGTGACCATTAACATGCTTGTGAAAAGAAATTACACTTACAAATAATAACCAGGATCATGCGTACGCTCAAGAAGTTAAAAGTTGCAAACCAGCACCCGGTACATCACATGCATCTAAGATCCATGCATCAATGTTAATTTGATGATATAGTTATGAAGGACAATGAATACGAATAGAGGATCTCAGATTTTGCCCAAGCTGCCAACAAGCCGCGTGCGCGCAAGGCTGCCAGCAGGCCGCTGGAGCAACGCACGCAAGGGCGCAGGCTGCTGGGCCGGCAGGCCGCTGGTGCAAGCGCGGGCTGTTGGCGTGTGCGCGTGGGCCGTCAGATGTGCTGGGCTAAAAGGAGACCCGGGTGTATATTTTTTTGGTTTGAGGGTATGTACATACAAATCTCTACTAAACTTTTTTTTTACCTGGGGTAAGATCATTGGGCTCCGCCCTCGATTCTCCTGCCCGGATTGTGACTGTTTGGGAAGCTCCAGCATGGCCCAGTGCTTCCCGAACATACTCCATTGATTTCCATGGTACGTAACCTTGCTCATCATGTGCCCATTTGTTATGCGCAGTCAAAATGTTCCACATGACCGTCACAATGGTTGGAGACTTGGAGCAGCCGACTTTGGGACAATCTCCTCGCGCGCAATGTCCGTCCGCCAAATATTAAATGCTTCCGCTTGCCCATTGGCTAATGGACTGTATGCTGTAGGAAAGTGCCGCGCAATTTTAAGCTTTCGTACAACTTTTAAATCTGTCTACTTTCGAAAGATGTTCCGAGTCTGCTTTTGAAAATCTTGCAAAATCGATTGAAGTGCTGAAAATCAGGGACGTGGGCAGCCCGAACAAAACCCGGACAATAGACCCGAATAGTCAAACAATAGTGGTGTTTTTAGCTTAAATTCATTTGTACAAAGGCCCTGTTTCAAATGCAGAAATTTCACAGGAAACAAATTCAATGCCAGCAGGAATCTTGAACAAATTTCACAACCCAAAGATTTGTAGAAAAGCAAGTTGATGCAAGAACCACCTTTTCCACCGTTTGAGATGATTATTGTTTGGTCGAAACTACATGCTTTCTCTATACTTCAAAAAATGTAAGATACATAAGCACTCTGATGGAAAAAAAAATACATAGCATTTGATGAGAGTTCGGAATACCAATCTGAGACATTCAACTACTTCATCTGTCACAATTGCACTTTAGGATTGAGTAATAACTAGCACATCCAACATACAGTAGCTCAATCTTGAACACAGAAGTTGTAAGAAATCAATAAGAAATGATAGTTGATCATTTGAGCAGAGATCTTGCAAAGTGCTCCCTAGCTGTGGCTAGAGCTTGAGATATTGTCTGCGGAGAACAGAAGGCCATGGGAATTATAATATGTAAGAAAACTAACAAAGGAATGTGCTAGGATGGATAAATAAATTACCTGCTCGGAGAAGGGGACAGAACCGTCAACAGCATTAGTTGAAACCTTCCCAGCGATGGTGTTTGCATCTGTTTCGAGAATTATGCTGCAAAAGTACAAAAAAAAGCCCAGCTTGTTCCAGTTTATCCTTTACACTGTGCAAAAGTATAAAATAGTTTGGCATGTGTAACACTGTAGCTACAACATAACAAGAAAGTTTAGTACTCTAATGAACTGAGGTCTTAATTGCTTTAAATCAGCAACAACCATATTATGTTTCTCAACACTACTGATTACTAGTCGCTACCTGCTAAGTATCTTACAATGATGCTCACACCCACATTTACCACTGATTACTAGTCGCTACCTGATCGGTAGCAACTATGCTGAAAAGTTATCTTCCAGAGAGATAACGACATGATAAGAGCTACCAAAAAACTTTGGCATCCCTCTGAGCTGCCAAATGAACTACATCTGTCAAGTGTCACAGTTTCAAGGGTTATTTTGATCTAACTCCTGCAAACTGTTCGACTTAGTAATGACATGTTAAAGCTAAAGACTCAAATACAGACAATCCATGATGCTGTTCCTGTCATGCATTTAAGATAAGCACAGTGAATAGCTCCATCCTTCTTTTCCAATTTCCATGTTTAAGAACAGTAACTTGTAAGAATACATACCATTAAACAAGCAGTACACCTTATAACCATAACAGATCTAAGGTCTGATGTATTCATATAGATTCCAAAAAATGAGTGCAAAACAAAAAAAATGACATATCAATAATGATCTAACAAAAAAAAAATGTTAACAAAAAAGTACAATATGCAGCAGCATGTGTTAAATGGCACAAAAAAGTACGATATACATCTTTGCAATGTTATTGGGCAAATTTTCCCAAAGTAACAATACCCAACAACACCTTCATTTAAGCAGAGTACAAGACAACACATGATCCAAATCTGGCATGATCAAAAGGAATATTTACCCTCCATCTATAATTTCATCAATGCAGAGAAGTATCAAGTCCAAGTTCTCTAGTGCTGTCCTCTTCTCAACATCACCCCTAACGCACAGTAAGTTGCACTTTAAACCATCTGCCTTACGAATAACAGTAACAAAATACCAGTTCATGTAGTAATATTAGAACGAATACACTACCTGAGTAGAAGACCAACAGAATCAGAAAAACCCTGTAGTACACTTGCTATGATGAGCTCATTCTCATCATCTCCGGCAGTGACGAAAAAGTGAAGATCGTGTATAAACTTGTAAACGACAATATAACCATCAAACAATGTTATCTCAACTGCAGAGAATCAAAAGTAGGAATCAAAAGACAAATATAAATTCAAATTAGACATCAAACTAGTGGATATTACCAGGCATAATTATAATAATGAACATAAATATGAAGCTTTTCACTCATTTAATAACTAGCATTTCCAGTCACTGGACTGTTGTGGGCTAACTTCAAGTGGCGAAGGTTACAGGAATGGTGAACAGGGGGTCACGGCTTGAACTCCCGGCGGCGAGGAGGCGCCAGCCGTCATCCAGGAAGGGAGCAGCACCGCAGGCGCAAGAGAGAGAGAGAGAGGGGGAGAAGACTTTGTTATTGCTTAACTCCCCTGCCGCCGCTGCCGCCGCCTCGGGTTGCCTCCAATGTGTGCATTCAGAGCTTCAGTTATCAGATTTCTTCATCAAGGCACGGACTAGAGCTTAGCACAGCTTCTACGTCTCCAAACTCAGTATTGTTGATCCACCATGACTTTGAGAGGACGTTAGATATGTCTCTTGTATTGGGTGTTCTTTGCATATTTACCTACACCTGTAATATGTATATTTTGGCCTTTGGCCCATTGAAATAGATCAAGGATTCATTTCAACACTTGGATTGCGCTAGCTGCTGTTGTGCTCTCGGTGGCTACTGGCCTGCCGCTGCGGTGGACGTACCCTCGTGCTAGCCCCACCGACGGTAGTACAGCCCAAGCATGACAGGACAGTCAGGCTTCCTCAATGCACTCATACTATGTGCTAGCAACAGTAAACTAAAATGATTTGTCTATGTTATATCTTATGGTCAGCTCATAGCTCATATTTGGTTAACCTGAGCTGTCAATTACATAGCCTAAAGCAGTGAAGTGATTGAATAATTGATAATAAAAAAAAGAGGTTCCTACCACCATTCAGCTTCAATGAACATTCAAGGAAAACCAAGCATCTCAGAGTAGTATGAGTGTGTTATAATTAGTAGGCATCAACTTAGACAAAGTATAGATAGTTAGATACGTATGCAATTTCAATTAAGATATCAAATATGAATCCATAATGACACATTAGAGTAACTTTATGAATCAGAATTTGTGCCTAATTGTAAAAGCGGCACAAAGCAACTACATGAATTGCATTATAATCCATACTGTGCTACGGTATGGAGGGATTACCGATTACACATGGAACACACTAAGAATGAAATACCTTCTGTGCGTGCATTTGTCTTCAGAGTTTTAGTAAAGGCAGACTTTTCAAAGGTCAACTTTGATGTATTATTCGGCCAATCATCAGAGAAATACTTCACAGCAACACGCTTCCCTTCAGAATCCAGAAGCAAAATGTTCTTCACAGAAGGGCAAGATTCCTGTGTAACAGCAATAGACAATTATTTCATGAGCTTCTTCACAGAAACCATTACTTTATATTCGTCAACAAAAAACATCATTTTCATCCAAAACAAAGCTAGCCATTGTGAAAAGGGAACAAATAAGAATGTTACTAAATCAATGAAGGGTAGAAAATATTGGAATACATGATATGTCAACAGTCAATATTTTACTTGTCTTATTACAAACTTAGTATGCCGTTAGCTTAACCATGACTGGGCAATTTTTTTACATTTAACATGAACTGTAAATCTGCTTTCCAATATGATATTCTTAAAATTATGAAACAGGAACTAGGATGGATCAATTGGTTTTATAAGGACCACCCCTGCTGTATGTGGAATGGACTGAATATATTACATTTATAGCATTATTCTGGATGCCTTTTCTGATATAATAGAGTGTTGCTACACAGAAAGAATTGTGTTAATCAAAAATCATATTATAGTTTCAGATTCAGTTTGCAATACAGGATTGGCGGGCGAGCTTCCAGAGCCATCTTGTAAAGGACGTTAACAGCCAATTAGCATTAGTGAATCATTTTCATGATGGCATCAGGGTAAGCTTTCATATATTTCTATTCACTATTGAGGTTTATCTTGTGAGAAACCATTACAACAGATTCAGGCACACCTGATGTCACAATGACAATAGTTTCAGCTCATTTGCAATCATTTGTCATGACCAGAGTTTCACTGCCAGTATATGATAAATCAAAATTTATTTGTTTTCACCTTCTTCCTCTTTTAACGCTAACGTGGAGCTGAGTCCACAGTTTTTTTTTTTATAATGAAAATCAAGTAATCCGGTCGTAACCAAATTTAGTCTCACAAGATCAAATCTAAACCGGCACATCCCCGTCGGTACACTACGTATGTAATTCTCATGAGGTAAAACCAAAAGCATCTCGTATGGTAATAAGTAGTAACAACAGCAGCTAAAGCTAAAAGAAACTACTGACCTTGGAGAATTCCCCCATGGCCTCCTCTTGTTCCTTCCTTCCTGCGAACAAAACACACCAAAAATGATAAGATCAACAGCTCAGGATGACCGCAAAAACCCGAAACGCGAATTAACATCCCGGATCCGAACTCTTGGCAGATGTGGGCTCCAAACAAGAAGGAAAGAAACCGAGCAAAAGGTCAGCGCGAGCCGGCCAGGGTCGAGGAAACCCACGCGCATCGCACGTCGGAGACGCGCGCGTGGGCTCAATCCCAAAGAGTTCCCAAGATGGTGCGAGAGATCTAGAGGAGGAATTTACCCGAGAGAGAGAGGAAGATGCTTTGGGTTCTTGGTGCCCGCGAGATCTGAGATGCAGTCGAGAGTGCAGAAGTGAATGGGCGAAGGGAAATGAACTAACGAGGCAAAATTGAGCTCGACGAGGTGGTTGGTTTAAGGTTTTTTTTTTTTTTCTAAAATGGTATGTTTTTAAAAGCAAAATAGCGAAAATAACACTATTATTGTACGAAAACACCTGCCCACACAACCGGCCACTTATCTCACCCCCAGGAGCGGAGTTAGGATGGTTTTCGGTATGCACCAACCCAAAAAAATTCAAAAACATACAGAAACTATATAGGTATTATGGCTAAATTGTTCGTTCTATTAAAACTTGGTGAGGATTATTGTACACGACTTTAGACTTATGTAAAGTGTATACCCTCATTGAAGTTTTTCTAGCTCCGCTACTGTCACACCCCATGTGCTGCGCTGGGCATGTAGGACTGTTGCACGTATTGTAGCACAAGGCGGAACGTAGAACTATTGCCCGTGTTGTAGGACAGTACAGAATTGACCTGAGTAGAGCGCGAATTTTTTGGCCGTATTGTCACATTTTCGCATCATATGTACAAAAATAGTCGTCCCAAAAAACTTTTAGCAAATTTAGCCCCTGTTCGCACGGCCACCGTGTGGTGGCGCTTCTCTGGCCGCCACGTGCCCCTCACCGCATGACCGTCGTGCGGTGACGCTGCCACACGGCCGTCGTGCGGTAGCGTCCCCGGCCCGCCACGTGTCCTGCGGCGTCATTAGGTTAAATTGGGGTCAGGGTTAGGGTTTGAACGGGTTCCAGCGATTTTCATTTGAATTTTAAAATATAGCAAATAACTTCAAAAAAATTATGAAAATCTACGTCGAGCCTCCCAACACTATGTACTTGCTTTTGTAAATTTGCCATAATTTTATTCCTTCCATATTTTTGTCGTATTTTCATAAACATGTACTATGTTATTCAGGCAAACATCCCTCCTCCATGTGCTTTTCTTTTCTACCGAAAGCAAAATTGTTTGTCACCGTCATTCGTTGTCTCCCCCATCTTGTCATCTCACCTCATCAATCTATTCATTGTAATCTTGTCTACCGTATGCAAATTAAAACCTCCTTCCCTTCTAGCTATAAATTAGCGAGCGACGAGCGCGATTTCATTTCGCAATTGCTCGCTCGCTCGCTCTCTCTTTCGGTTGCTCTCTGTATTGATTATATTTTCGAGAATATTTTATCCTTATTAACCGTTGTCCTTATAAGCCAATTTAGCATGTAATTTTTATCTCCCTCGATTTTTTTTGTTCTTTGTAAATTATTTATTAACTCCATACTTAAGTAGTTAGATGCTAGGTTTGCTAGGATTACAATTTACCAAGAAGCGTACTTAAGTAGTTAGGTTTGTTAGGTTCAGCAATGTACCAAGAAGCCAATTTTTTGGCTACGGACTTGAACGTTTGTAAATTATTTATTGACTGCGTAGTAATTTTTTGTTGTTCATAAATTCCTCATTAGAAGCCAATGTACCTAATATTACATAAATAATTAGTTCTAAATCCGTAATTTGTAGTTAAGAAAATGTCATGCGATGCACTTACTGGCCACGTTAATTAGTTTGTCTTAATTAATTATTTTTAAATAATTAGAAAATATGAAAATAATGAAAGCATACACTACTAATTATTAATGCAACTAATTATTTTGTGGTAGTTCATAATGACATGCAAGTTATTCTAGCATGCATGCACATGCTGGCCAAAATAATGACAGCATGCACTGCTAGTTACCATGCAAGCAATTAGTTGTTACGTACTTAAGTATGCATGTACTATGCAATGACACATATGCAACTAATTATTTCGTGCTAGTTATTTTATGGTCATTATCAATCTTCTCACTAATATTCCATCTATTTCATGTGTTGCAAGCCATATCTTTATCGGTGCTTCTCGAACACTTCTACGATGAGGACCACTTGTGCAAGTTGTGGATCGCCGGTGTCACTGATGCCCCTGCAGCTTCGGTCGGGAAGGGATTCCTAGGAGTTGGACGGTCACTACGTCCTGATCCTCCGGGGCACGGGCTTGTTGCCCCTTGCGAGGCTGGTGTCCCACGGACGCCGGTTCCTCCTAGATGCCAACCTGCTGTTAGCACTTGTCGACAAGTGGAGGCCCGAGACGCACACCTTCCACTTTCGGTGGGGTGATATGATGGTCACCCTGCAAGACGTCTCGCTCTTGACCAATCCCCGGATCTGGGTGAGCCACTTGTTCTGTGCCCTGCGTCGGCGCATTGGAAGGCCATGCTGGACCAGCGGTTCGGTCAACCTCTCCCAGAGGGTGCACGTGGCGTCCTCCAGGTTTGGCTAAGGCAATTCGATGATTGCCCGCAGGGTGTACTGATGAGAACATCCCTAACTAAGATACAACCGTGCCTACACACACAACTGATCCACAATCAGTGTTACAAGGACCAATTACTCGAGCTCGTACTCGCCAACTTAATCACTAGGTGAATTCGTTCATAGCTTTATATATTACTGAGAATAAACCGCTACCTAATGCAAGTGATTTAATTGTGTTTAGAAACATGGGAAAGGACCAAGGACAGGTATGTGGAGTTATGGACAAGCATGGAAGGCATAATGGAGGTCACCACGTCACTTTGAGTCCGAGCCAAGCAAGAGTTCGAGTTGGGCTCGTTCTAGATTGGAGTTCGGATTGCTGCGACAATACTAAGTTCAAACAGCCATAACTTCTTCATACGGACTCCGTTTGGGACATTCTTAGACTTCATTGAAAGCTTATCAAGTCTACTTTTCAATAGATCCAATCTCATCTTCAAATTCTAGTCGAGCCGGCCACAATCAACAAAACAATCTGTGTCTGTTTTTGAGCCCGAGTCAAAAGGGTGCTGCGCAAACCTCCTCTTGGACCCATGGGCCTTGTAGCCCTAGGGGCGTGTATCCACTTCCCTGGTCGCCACCCTTGGTTGCCTTCCCATATAGGAGCCGCTGCCTCCCTTTGCTAGAACTCGGATTTTATTGAGTTTAGGTTTAGCCATTGTGCAAATTTCTGTTCTTCAGTTGTGTCGGACGACCACCTGTCAAGACAACCTTCGGGATCCCACCTTTGTTTTCCAATACCATCAATACTACAATCTTATTCGCAATATCAGATTGCCTACATCTTGTTCTTGCTAGTTCTTCGATTGCTCGCAGGAATTGAACCTCGTGTTCAGGTTGATCGCGCTTCAAGCATAGTTAATAATGTCTTAGACAAGGTAGTTAGAATCGCGATCCTACTCTTAGAGTCTTACTATTCTACGAACCCATGATAGCATGTCGATCCAAATCGCACCATGAATCGGAATTAGGTAGAATCATGATAGATTCACGATCCAAAGAGTAGAATTGCGTAGAATCGTGTAGAACCGCAAAGTAGAATCGTGTAGAGTCGTTTGGGCAAAAAAAAATTGCAATTTTTTTGCAATTTTTTTATTTTTTTTAGAGGGAAGGGTTTGTTGATATTTTTTTTTAGAGCAAAATTTATTGATATTAATTTCTGATAATGAAACTATAAATATCGGTGTGGTAATGCTAGTACAAATATCTATATTATGATATGAGCAATGTTGAGCTTGATAATGATAAGTTATTTTTATTTCTGGAGTATGTCAAACTGCTTTTAAGGAACATGCAAGTGTTGCAATTAGATATTGATTGACAAAAGTTGTGAACATTTCTCATGTAATTGTAGTAAACTAGTCATTGGTTGTTCTCCTGTAGTTTAGAACTATATCACCCATCATGTCAGTAGCATTATGCTTTTCTGTTATGCGATAAAAAGTGCTTTGTCCCTGTTTCGGTTATAAGTAAGTGGTAAACCATATAAGAATCATACAAACTTATAGTATAGATGTTAAATATGTGTATTTTTACAATTCTGTAGAATCGCCGATTCTACGATTCGATCCTACCGGAGGCAAATCGATCCAACTTAGGATCTCGACTCTGACTACCTTGGTCTTGGAGTTGGTTCAATGATTGCTAAGACGCAAGTGTCGTCGTATGGTTGTAGTCGGATCGCACGAGTCATTTCCACCAAAATCAATAGTTATCAATCTCATCGAAAGATCTCGCACCCTGCCTACATTAAGTGGTATCATAGCTCAAGGTTGCTCGTTGAGAATTTACTGTTTTTCGTAGTTAGGTTGCTTAATTCTGAAAGTCCAGAAAAAGTCAAAAAAAAAGAAGGATTAGATCACCTGTCTGTCCAAGACCGATTGCGCCATTGCATCTTTCTCTTTCAGTGCATTGCATTGTTGAACTTTCGGTTGCATCATCGTGTCCTTTGCTGGTGGTGTCTAGTTCCTTTAAAGTTTCAAGTTCTATTCATATTTGGTCGCACCGTTGCAGTTGGGTTCAATCTGCCACTTACCTCCACCGTTGCCAGTCCTTGTCGTGCTCGGTAGAGCCGCTGCCGTCTTTGCCTTCGCGCTGCCGCCACCACCAGAGCCGTTGACGCGACCACCAACACTGTTGCCATCCCTTGCCGCGTCCTACCGTGGGCACCATCCTCCTGCCGCGGCAAACCACCATCCTCCTACCGCCGCCACACCAAGGGAAACTCTAACCAAGAACAAAAGTTCGTTTTGGATTGTGACAGAGAAGAAAAAAGAAGAAAAAAAAGAAAAAAAAAGAAGATGTTGTTTTCGTGCTGCCAGAAGGAAACCTAAGATTCATCTAAATTCGGCAACGCGATAAAAAAACAAAGTTTAGAGAGAGAGTATATTTTAATTACCTTTTTACCCCTACCTTTTACAAAAAGTTTGTGACCCATATACCTCCTTAGGCCCGGAAGAGGAATTTCAAGAGTTTTGACTGAGGTGCAGATTTGCAAAAAAAAAGGAGCAAAAAAAAAAGTGACAAAAAAATCAAGTTTCTCAGAATTCGCTCAAAATTGATGGAGCCTTTTTACAAGTGATTATAAGGTTCCCCGTGAAGACGGCATCCTTTTTTCGAGCTTCCAAACTCCGTGTGCAACGTCTTTAGTTTCTGACGCACCGTGCTTTCGTTTGTGTTCTAGGCTCGCGTCTCTAGTACGGTCTAGCCTAGGACCAACACTAACCGACGTAGAATGATTTTTCAGCTTGTATTCTCCGATTTGATTGTTGCTAATCCATTACTATCATACTTGAGCCTTCCCAGCTACACCTTTTCTACACCGTACAGGCTGAACTTCACTTGGCAATCGCTCCATCTAAATCTTCGGAGATACATTGACACCGCGGGTTGCTGATCACCCCTGTTTGCTTAGTATGAATTGGTAAGAATTCGATAAAAGGCTTGAGTGTAAGCGACTTTTGAACCACCACATCCTAGTAGTTGTTAGGGATATATACTTGTGTTTTGCTAACAATGGTAGGTTCTACGGAGCATTTGGATGAGGATACATCTCATACTCCTCATACAAAGGCAATCGTACAACATTTTCGGTGCATCATGAACCTTCGTATGGAGGGTCTTGAGGAAGAAGATGTCAGGATCACGAATGAGCAACTTGCTCAAATTGAGGGCACCCAGATTGAGACAAATGCCACGTTCGCCACGATGGAGAGAGCGCAAGGCGTCACTAACACTTATTTGGCAGGTATTATGGCGCGCCTTGATGAGATTGCCGAGGCATCCACTACTATTAGTCTGTTACCCCTGCTGCCCCGGTGGTAGAAGGACAAGATGAATTCGACTACGTGACTGATACCGAGGCCAATGATATGGGAAATCACCACAACGATCGAGCTCATCGACAGTTGCGTTTTAATCGACAAGATATGCGACGAGCGTGAGGTACGTGACAACGATGATTCTTTTGCTAAGGTTAAATTCACTATGCCCTCTTTTAATGGTAAATATAATCCTGATGGTTATCTTAATTGGGAACTAGCCGTGGATTAAAAATTTGCCTGTCATGAATTTCTTGAGATTAGACGAGTTAGGGCTGCTACTAGTGATGTAACACCCCAAGACCCACATTACCCTGGAATGCCACTAAACCACTCTACAACTGAACATAAGCGGAAGCAAAAACAACTAATGGACACAATATTAACGGATAGAGTTCAATAAATTAAAACAACTACTAGCAATTTAATCCAAGAGTAGTCCACAAATTCAACATTATTAAATCAAAAGAACACTCGTGAATAGCTAGTCATTAGGCTAGTTTTCTCTCAACTTTATTACAGCATAAATTGATGAATTGAGTGCATAATTGTAGTGCCGCTCTACCCATCCCAGGAATGCTTAAGAATCACCTGAAAGGGGGAAAGAAACAGCAAGGGTGAGATAAAATCTCAGCAAGTATATTGATTAACAGGTTATTCAAATAACAAGCAAGCTACATCACAATTTATATTATTGCATGACCGCAACCACATTCCACTTTCTCATTCAATAAACCACATGGACTAACATGAGTCCTGCCTCATAAGATTTCAAACATTGGCATAAGTATGCAATTCCTCCATCCACAATTTTAATGCAAATGCATGCCATGCTCCACTGCACTCCTACCCATCAAGGTAAGAGTGTGCATCGTACTACGGCAATGTACGATGCTGTACCGGTACGGTCGCGGCCATAAGCGGCGACATCCACAATGCAATGTCATGATATGTTATGAATGATATGATACTCATAAACCACATAAGTGTCATCCTCATAAGGGCACCAA
The DNA here is from genome assembly GCA_036346255.1 of Ampelocalamus luodianensis. Taxonomy (NCBI): domain Eukaryota; kingdom Viridiplantae; phylum Streptophyta; class Magnoliopsida; order Poales; family Poaceae; genus Ampelocalamus; species Ampelocalamus luodianensis. The sequence continues at coordinate 55,373,066 of CM070634.1, read as the reverse complement.
CAAGATTAACTTTTATTATTACCACATAGCCACTATGGAAAATATATCCATGATCCACATTCGGCACATAAAGCAACCACCTCATGACTTCACGCAAGATATCCAAAGTAAAACATTCAATTATTAATTGCTGTTATCACCTCATTTGTAAGTCAACCAACCATGGCATAATACTTCAAAATACGAGAATTATATAGATTGCAAGTAGTAAGAACAACCAATTAAACGGTAGTAACACTGCTACAATTACTTGCCTTCCACGATGCGACGCGTTAGCCGGCAAAAGTGATACTCCTAAACCTGAGGCTTCACCTCCTAAACAAGTAAAATAATTTCAATAAGGACATAATATACCCAGCGCTACTAATCGGCGTTCTACACCGCTTCCCAGATGACTCAAGTCGAGATTACAAAGCTGAAACTGAAAAACAATGTTTCCTGCCATATACCGTTTCTGGACAGCAGCACGGTAATTGACATAACTCATGAACTGGAAGTCGAAAAGAGGTAAACCCAATTTCTGTAGATTCTTAACTGACTAATCTACAATACTCTAGTTGACACGATAATCCAATTCGGCCAATAAAATAGGCTAACCATTGTTTGAACTTTCAGTACAGAAACTGCCTACTCGTTCGAACAGCAATACTAGGATGACCATAACTTTTAATAGGTAACTCCGAATTGATCGTTCTTTATCAATCTGAAAAGGTTATCGAATTATCTACAATAACCTAGTTGTGTGAACTTTCAGATTCTACCAATTTCCCTTTCATATTTTAGGAAAAATCCAGACAGATTATTCTCGTCAGATTTCTGGCAGTAGATACTAAATCGACCATAACTTTTGACTCAGACCTCGGAATTGACTGATCTTCGTGGCTACTGAAAGATAACGACAGATCCCACATAACTCTAGGAGATGGAATCTTAAAATTCAGCCTCTAAATACACAAAATTACCCACACAAGGTACTGGACAGAATTGAATCTTCTGCAGCCAAACTTTTATCCAACAATTCTAATCGGTTTCGCATCTACTACGGATCAAACAGCGGGGAAGGCATCTCGTTACCCTTGAAGAGCCGCTAGAGCTTGCTGAACCAATCCCCACGCAAGTTCTTCTTCTCCTTTCTCCCTTTCTCTTCTTTCTTGGACGTTGCAACCCGGGCTCATCCTCCTTGTTGTTTCGGGTGGCAGCAGCAAGGGAGGAGAAGATGGCTGCCAAGAGGTGGAGGGGGTGGAGGTGGAGACGCAAGTGGAAGGGGAGGGGGTGCTTGTGGCGGCCACAAGGGGGAGAAGGGGAAGGGATGGGGCTGCCCTAGGGTTAGGAGGAGGTGTGGGGAGCATGGGCTTGGGCCTGGTGCGCCCCCCCTTGGGCCACTCATGACCGGCCACCAGGCTGGTTTAGCCTGGCCTAAAGCCCTAGATTCTGATTTTTTTTTCAAAAAATTTTCTCTCTAAACTATAATCGGGGTATTACATTCTACCTCCCTTAACAGAATTCGACCTCGAATTCTAACCATCGAAAAGAACACCAGAACATATTGCACAGAAATGGAAATAACGAATTTAACACGTACCCAGAGTAAACAGGTATGGGTAAGGCTCGCGCATACAAGATTCTAGCTGCCAAGTGGTCTCTCTCTCAGACTAGTGAGACCACAACACAAAGACGTAAAATAACATCTGACCTAACACTCAACGTGAACTTTCCTGGTACACTCAATAGAAGAGGATCGAAGGTAAGACCTTACCCAAGGTCAACGTCTTTAACGAAGATCAAACTTTGAGTTGCTCACTACTCACTTAGCACCGAACATAACAGCGTTGCGTACATCGCGTATGGACTGAAACGGTCAACGCGATCGCCAACTTACTAATTACCACAATTGTCGAAAACGAACCAAAATATCTTAACCAAGCTCCTTCGCACTAAAACACACCACAAAAACCGAACCACCCTCGGTACACATTTGTGCGTCTGGTCTTTGCACACATGCCATGCCGTATGTCCACTTCAGGACCACACGCGCCATGCGCCATATGCCCACGCCCCGGTCCCGCACGCGCTCAAGCAGCGAAGGTGGATGCTCAACAACTAACTCTTCATCTAATGAGGGTCGCCTCCTTTAAACAATAATACACAACAGAAAAGGTTCTTAAACCACAGATCCACAAGGAGAATCCAACTGGAAATAGAGAGTTCTCATCACAACCACGCAATACTAACTCTCCACCAAAAGGGCAGTTTACAATTGAATACCACGAAAGCCAAAGGAGGAACCACTCGAATGCCCAAATTAAATACTCCTTTTTTTTCTTGTCTGAATTGCAAGGAGTCAAACATGCCAGCACAGCGCCAACTCACATTGCAGAAGACACCAGTCAACAGCACAAAACTCAAACGAGAATGAAGAAAATGATTCAGTACCCGAGGAAACATCATTTTTCTTAGTTTCCCCCTTAGGAAATTAAACTTCTGTCAAAACTTGTATTTTGAGTTCATCACATACTGCACAAGCTCAAACTTCTTCACTAAACATCCTCAAGTTATGCTCAAACTGAAAAACATCATCCACACCATGGTGGAGAGACTCTATTGAATCCATCGAGTACTCTAGGCAACTCGTCCTACTGAAGAAATTAATTTGATAGAAGGCATTCAAAGCTTCACAAATATAGGTCCCACGCAATCACATTACCTCCAATTTTCCAGAATAACAACTCAGAATCACCAGTACACATGCTCATATACTACACCCGAAGGGTTCTATCAATGATCATTCCACTTCTTGGGAACCGTCATTATCAAATTTCCGTACACGAAATCATTGTGTGACTAAAAAAAAGCAAATACCAGATTTAACCTCCAAGACCCCTACAACAATTTCTTTTATAATAGATAATGAAGTCATCGGATATAATCTCTAGCTTTTCCACAATTCTAACATACGTACTCATTGACATTGTCAGAAATCACCCACAGAATCTTGCAACTCTGTCTAATTGTGTTACTCTATACAATTAATCAAGGTTTCCATACCTTCGATAATCCCCAACCTTTCAACATGAACAGAAGTTCCAGAATTTCACTATATCATAGGTTCTACTTAATCATAACACTACTCAAATTTACTTCAAAGCCAATCATTCCATGTGAATCACATTTCCTCCAAGAGGCAGATCAAAACCAATTCATCTTCTCACACTTCCCCAAAGCTTGGTAGTAAAATCTCACCACTACCATTAAATAACCACCACCAAACAATTGCCAAATTACGCTTTGTAAAACTTTGCAACACAAAGCGGTGAACATTTCTCAAAAGAAAGAGACGAACCAGACAAGTTTCACACACAAGAAAATCTTGCTCCTCACAATGAGCATGAAACTCAAAAGAAATAATCTGACAACAAAGATCTTAGAAAATGAAAGTTAAGTTCACAGTTGAGGGCACAGACCACTCACAAAAAGAAATAGCAAATATCAACCAATAAGAAAGATATTGCGATTGTAATTCGACATCTCTTGTGCATAAACGCATACATGCCTAGGAATGATTCAAATAACCACAAGAACCGATTAAGATCCAAAACTTTTCTTCAACACATCATAATTTCTCGGAACAGTTCAACTATTCAAGAAACATGATATCCAAATGATCCCAACCACAAAACTCAAAACAATTTTTTTTACGAGATTTCAAGTAAAACAAGCAGATTAATCTTCTCTTAAACGAACCAACATAGTTTTCAATGAGTGCAACCTCACGTTGCCAACTCAAACTAAAGAGCCCTTAAGACTAAATCACACGAATCTCTTAAGAAACAATAGGACATTCCAACATCTCATTTTATTTAAAATACTTTCACTTTTAGCTACCAGAGCATTTGCAAGCTCCAAAAGATCACAAGAGCTAAACTTGAAATACTCAATGTAAGCTATATCACCAGGCGAACAATTTACTGCAAGTACTAACATCAATCTCGCCACAACCACTAGAAAACCCTTTTTAAACCCTTCGAAAGACCCGTGTGAAAAGAAGAGTTGATTCTTTCTCAAAAGGAGAGGCAAATAGAAACGATTTTTCACTAACCAGAATATCAATTACCACTCGCAATGAACATAGAACCAAAAGAAATAATCAATTAGACAAAAACTCAGAAAACATAAGACGATACCACACTTGAGGACATAGGCCTCAAAGGAAGAGATTGTCAAATCTTAACAGATAAGAACAAACGGACAATCAAAATCAAATCGTGTGAATCACCTAAGAACCAATAGAACTTTGCGACCCGTCGTTTTATTCGACGACTCCCAATTACCACATCAATCTTGAACACCAAAAGATCATGAAAGCAAAACTTAAAATACTCTCGTTTAAGTAATATCACCATAGGTAATCAAATTACTATGAGAACTAACATCAATCTCACATTCTGACGACTTAATAACAACGACAATATACACCAGTACCAAGAATCATCAAACTTTATTACTCCATCCTGAAACTTCCTAAAGGAAACACAAACCATATGGTTGAAACAAATTTATTATATCAAGATTATGCTAAGCAATATCAATATCACAAGGCACGCTATCAAGAATACTTACGAAGATTCGTCTATTCGACTATTGGTGTTGCTCAACACCACCATCAGCGCTCATTAACAATTGATGATTGCACTAATCATAGGGGTACATACGGTACTGATTCCAATTGCAATCACATAACCGTTTATAAACATAGATTCAACATTTACCCTTGTTCAGAAATCATTTCAAAACATGATTAACGATTCCCTAACCTAATTTTCTATAAACAGGATTTCACGAATCGATACACCTAGCACCCATCCGGTCCTTTATGCAGGTTTCGATAATTTTAGCATATCAGGAAAAAGGTAAATCTAGCACCTATGTAAGATCCATAGGTTCTGAACAGATATAGACAATCTCTTATTTAACATACACCATGTATCAAATACAAGGACATCCCAAATTCATCAATTTCACTTTCATGGATGGTAGTTAAGAACCATTAATTTGCACCATGCTAATGACCTAACTTGGTAACTCATCTCATAACAATCTATTCGTTTAGTTATAACTTCGCATTTTTTAAGCATGATAAGACATCACAAAAAAAAAAAGATTCTAACACCTTCATTCAAAAAGAGAGACTTTAAACAGCAGACTCGAAGTAATCCAAAAGATACATACAAAGCCAAAACTTTCACATGATAACAATCTGGCAATAGAAAACCTTCATTAACCAAACTATCGAACGAATAAATGAGTCATTCTCTTCCAATGAAAAAGAAGGAGCAACCAGAAAACATCAATCTTGCCAATTGACAACTATCACAAGTAGTAAGAACAACTAAACAAATGAAAAGCAATAATTGTTTGAGAAACCAATAGGGATCTATTGAAAAGCATAAACTTTCATGTTCCACGAACCCGTGAGAAATTCATCAACCACCACAGGCAAGAATCGCCAAATTCGTAAATCAAGGAAGAGAACAACTCTCTAAAGCACTTCACGCTTAACACCGACCCTATGATACTCGGGTAACTACTCCCTACCCATGTACCGCGAGCAGTGGTGTAACCTGGTGAATCCCAGAGTAACAACCACGATCTCCTCTTCTTAACATCCATTATCGACACATAGAAACGATATAATCAATTATGAATATACATGATCATCTCATGACAATCATAGAATAAATTCATAAATATAATACATCACATCATATCATAGATTAACAGCAAGAAGGATAGAACAGAAGCAATTTAACAATTGCTCAACTGATGAAACATAACAATAGAAATACGGAAACAATGAATTACCCAACCCCACCTACTGTGCACAGTGTGTCATTTTAATAACTTAATTACCACGGACCTGAAGCCCGCTCTGATACCAACTGTAACACCCCAAGACCCACATTACCCTCGAATGCCACTAAACCACTCTACAGCTGAACATAAGCTGAACATAAGCGGAAGCAATCAATAATATCACCATTAGGTATCGTCATCCTATTTCTATGTTAGATGATATGCTTGATGAATTGAGCAGTTCTGTTGTTTTTTCGAAGGTTGATTTGCGTAGTGGATATCATCAAATTCACATGAAATTAGGCGATGAATGGAAAACAACATTTAAAACTAAGTTTGGGTTATATGAATGGTTAGTAATGCCTTTTGGTTTAACTAATGCACCTAGCACCTTCATGAGAGTAATGAACGAAGTTTTGCGTGCTTTCATTGGTAGATTTGTGGTTGTTTATTTTGATGATATATTGATATATAGTAAATCTTTAGAGGAACATATTCACCATTTACGTGCTGTTTTTAATGCTTTACGGGGTGCACGTTTATTTGGTAACCTTGAGAAGTGCACCTTTTGCACCGATCGAGTCGCGTTTCTTAGCTATGTTGTGACTCCACAGGGAATTAAAGTTGATCAAGTCAAGGTTGAAGCAATACAGACTTGGCCGACTCCTAACACGGTTACACAGGTACGAAGCTTTCTTGGACTTGCTAGATACTATCGTCGCTTCGTAAAGGATTTCAGCACTATCGCTGCACCATTGAGTGAGCTCACCAAGGAGGGCGTGCTATTTGTTTAGAGCGCCGCACAGGAGAATGCCTACACCACATTGAAAGATAAGTTAACACATGCACCGCTACTCCAACTCCCTGATTTTAATAAGACCTTTGAACTAGAATATGGTGCCGGTCGAATTGGTTTAGGTGGTGTATTGCTACAAGAAGGTAAACCAATAGAAAACTTCAGTGAGAAATTGAGTGGGACTAGCTTGAACTATTCTACTTATGATAAGGAATTATATGCACTATTTCGAATTTTGAAAACTTGGCAACATTATTTATGGCCCAAAGAATTTGTTATACATTCTGATCATAAATCTTTAAAGCATATTCAAAGTCAAAGTAAACTGAACCGTAGGCATGCAAAGTGGGTTGAATTTATTGAGTCTTTTTCTTATGTCATAAAACACAAGAAGGGAAAGGAGAATGTTATTGCTGATACTTTGTCTAAGAGATATACCATGCTTTCACAACTTGACTTCAAATTTTTTGGATTAGAGACTATTAAAGCACAATATGTGAAAGATGCTGATTTTACAGATATATTGTTGAATTGTAAAGAAGGGAAAATGTGGAACAAATTTATCATTAATGATGGGTTTGTGTTTAGACCTAACAAGCTATGCATTCCAGCTAGCTTCGTTCGTTTGTTGTTGTTACAGGAAGCGCATGGAGGCGGGCTGATGGGACACTTTGGCGTGAAGAAAACGGAGGATATACTTGCTGATCATTTCTTTTGGCCAAAGATGAGACGAGATGTCAAGCACTACATTGCTCGCTGCACTACATGTCAAAGAGCTAAGTCACAACTTAATCCTCATGGTTTGTACATTCCTCTACCTATTCCTAGCGTTTCGTGGGAAGATATTTCGATGGACTTTGTTTTAGGATTGCCTAGAACAAAGAAGGAGAGCGATAGTATATTTGTGATTGTTGATAGATTTTCTAAGATAGCCCACTTTATACTTGTCATAAGAGCAATGATGCTGCCAATATTACTGATTTATTATTCCGTGAAGTTGTTCGCTTGCATGTTGTACCTAATACTATAGCTTCAGATCGTGATGCTAAATTTCTTAGTCACTTTTGGAGAACTTTATGAGCTAAATTGGGGACTAAGCTGTTATTTTCTACTACTTGTCATCCCCAAACTGATGGACAAACTGAAGTTGTGAATAGAATTTTATCTACAATGCTTAGGGTTGTGTTGAAAAAGAATTTAAAAATGTGGGAAGAATGCTTACCTCATATTGAGTTTGCTTATAATCGTTCATTGCATTCTACTACAAAGATGTGCCCTATTGAGGTTGTTTATGGTTTTGTGCCTCGTGCTCCTATTAATTTAATGCCTATTCCATCTTTGGAGAAATTGAACTTTGATGCTAAATAACATGCTGAATTGATTTTAAAAATGCATCAGACAACTAAGGAGAATATAGAGCGCATGAATGCTAAATATAAACTTATTGGTAGTCAGGGGAGAAAACATTTAACTTTTGAACTAGGAGATCTTGTTTGGTTGCACTTAAGAAAAGATAGGTTCCCTGAATTGAGAAAGTCAAAATTGATACCTAGAGCTGATGGTCTTTTCGAAGTGTTAGAAAAGATTAATGATAATGCATACAAGCTTGAACTGCATGCAGATTTTGGGGTTAGTCTCATATTTAACATTGCAGATTTGAAGCCATACTTGGGAGAAGAGGATGAGCTTGAGTCGAGGACGACTCAAATACAAGAAGGGGAGGATGATAAGGACATCCCTAACTTAGATACAACTGTGTCTACACACACAACTGATCCACAACCAGTGTTACAAGGACCAATTACTCGAGCTCGTTGTAACATCCCAAATTTGGGTTTGTGTTTCAAATGTAAGAAAATATGTAGAAATTAAAAACTTTTCTTGCATCTTGAAGTTTTTGATCTTCTCTGCAATTCTTGTAATGGGATTGTGGGAAATCAAAAACCAAAATCTCCAATTAACTAAAGTCATGACCCTTCTTTGCCAACTTTTGTCAAACCTAGTGATCATCCACTTGAAATAATTTTCCTGGGTTCTAAGGTTGTTGTGTGACACCTCTGAAAAATTTCACAATTTTTAGAGATTGTTTGGATAATTTTAAGAGGCAGTCAAACCAGTTTGACCCTTGGTCAAACCCTAAAATAAATCATTGTAGAATTTCTGGAGAAAAATGTTTTGCATAAAAACCGCTGGAAAAATTATGCGAGGGTTATCATAGAGTCACCAAACTCTAGTTAAAAATTCAGAAATTTTGGAGTTGTTTTGTTGTCTCTAAAAATCTTCCAAAGTTTCAGCTTAAAATCAAAACCCTAGCCAACCCTCTGTTAGACTCGAGTCGGACTCGAGCCCAACCTTCACTTATGGTGCGACCCGACCACCTCAGCACCCGGCTCAGCCCGTTCAAACGCGCAGCAATGTGGACTGTTGGATCTCCATCAAACGGCCCTCGTTCATTGAAACCTTTGGGCTTCCGATCGCACCATCGATTTCTAGCTGTTGGATCCTAATCCAATCGCCGTGAGTGCGTACTGCTTCGCGCTAGGTCGCCTCGTGTGGCGCGTGCATTTTCAGCCATTAGATCTTAATCTAACGCTCCTGATCTGGTGTGCCTTTCGACTCTTTCTTTTGTCCCAATTAATCCCAGCCGTCCATTATCAATCCTATGGTCCACAATGTGAGTCGAGTCATGTGGTTTGGCTCAACCCACTTAACAGTTGGGCTCGGGCCTCTTTGTTTCTTTCACCGACATGTGGGCCCAGCGTCGGTGCTGGCCATCTTCTTCCTCCTCGCACACATGCGTGTGTGCCAGAGCGCATGGGAGAGGGTATCAGTGCCCTGTCTTTTCCGTTCGTCCTTCAACGTCTCTTAGCATTTACTGCTCAGCAGCTTTGCCCTAAAGTCATGGTCTTCAACTGCTCCCATTGCGTCGGTGTGTCCATGGCAGCCGTGGACCAAGCTCATGGTTGAGCTCGGCTATAGCTCAAACCCTTGTCCCTCTGGCTACAAAAGGCCCCCAAGCCCTTCCTTAGCTATCTTTCAACACCACAGTGCTAACCCTAGCTCCTCTCGGCTTGTGTGAGTTCAAGACACCCGAGAGCCCAAAGTCGCCATTATTGGACCTTGGAGCTCCTCGATGGCAACAGCGCTCTAGTGGCTCCTTTACTCAATCTCTTGCTCCATCTTTTTCCTCTAACCTCCTGGAGTAAAACCCCTAATTTATTTCGGTTTGACATTATCAGGAATTGTCGAATTTGGGGTTTGTTCAAATTCGGCCGAAATCACCTTTTTTCTTCCTTAGCTCCGGTGAGTGCTTCATTTCTCAATTATTTGCTCATGAAGCTCATATGAGCTATAATGAAGCTATATTGATGACCCGGCTTCACTCTTTTTGCTCAGGTCGTCATTTTCACTTCGTCTTCTTCGGCTGCGTCAAGCTCCTCTGTCGTCAAGGCTGCTTCGGCCACCTTTGAGCCTCTTCTGTGCTAAGGTACCTCCTAAGTTGTCATTAGATGCCTTGGCACTAGCTTCCTTGAACTGTTGCGGAGCTTATTTGCATATTTTTGTTTTTGGCCGTGGTGGTCACCATTGTCTTCTCCGGCTCGTTGGCGTTGTGGGCCACCGCCACCGTCGAGATCACCACCATCGGGTCCGCATGGATATTGTGAACCCATTTTGGTCTTTTGCTCGCGCCTCCGTGCCCTAGATCGCCAGCGGTGAGCCTTGCACTGAGCTCGGGTTTGCTGTTGTCGTGTCGTGCGCGGACCAGCACTGTAGCATGGTCGGATTAAGACAAAGACCCTCTTTTAATTGCTAATCATCATTAATTAGGGCTTAACAATCAAATGGATGTCCAAACCGACCTCCACAGACACTGACTTGTGGGCCCGCGTCTTTTTTAAAAAAACCACCCTCGGGCGTGAGCGCACTAACGCGTCGTCATTTAGGGCAGAGATCCTATTCATTAATGCTAATCATCAGCTAATGATTGGGATAGGAATTAAATGGATGTCTTAAACCTAGTCTTTAGTGTCACTTACATGTGGGGCCTATCCTTTTTCTCTCTCTTCCAGGGTGTGTTTGAACTTCAATCATTGTGCACCGTCCATTCCCAGATCAACGGCCTGGATCTGTTGGGCTGTTCGGGTCACCCAATCGCCCTAGTCCTTGTGGACCGTCCATCCTTGGATCAACGGCCTAGATCTATGGGAGCGTTCGCAAGGTTCGAACGTCGCCTTGATCTGGACCGTTGATTTTAAATCCAACGGCGGTCTTCTGTGGGCTATGCGTGCGTGTGCTGTGCTCCGTGCACTGTGGGCTGTAGGATTTCCAATCAACGACCCATTTTGAGCCACATTTTTCACTCAGTTAATTCGTTTCTTTTTCTCGGTAAGCTTTATTTCACAACTGAAAATTCCATTAAACTTTGAAAATGCATAACTAATTCATTTCAAATCGTTTTCGGTTGATTCAAATTTTGTTAATTTTGTTTCTAACTAAGATTTAATCTAAAAATGTTTGTAGGCTTAGTTTAGCTCCAGAGAAATTTGAACATAGGTTTAATTCCTTTTCAGCTTTATTTAATACTTTAGAAATTCATTTAACTTGTAAATTGCATAACTAAGTCATTTTAATTCCTATTTTGATGATTCCAACTGTGTTAAATTCCTGTTTAGCTAAAGTTTAACCTAAAAATGCATGTAGGCACTGATTCTGCACCAGAAAATTATATAGGTTGAATTGACTTGACTATGTATAAATATTGTCTAGAAATTTATTTAAAATTTGTAAAAGACACAAGTAATTCCCTGTAACTCCAAATTTTGCAAACTAAAATCTGTTAAATCCCTCTGATAATGTACTTCAATATAGGATAGGTTTTGTTCATTTATTTGCCTCTGAAAAATGATATGCTCTAGTGTCACAAATTAGAAAAATCATAAGTAATTCATTTTAACTCCAAATTGAGTAAACTCAGTTTTGCTAACCTTAGGATGCCAATATCTACCTACCATAAAAATTTGAAGCTCCAGATCTTTTTAGAAATTTTTACCATGAATAGTAACAGATAGCAATTAATTTTAAAATTTTCAACACATTGAAATTGATTTAGCTATAACTTTTGCATCCTTAATCCAAATCAAATTGTTCTTGTTGATAAATTTGTCTAAAATCATGCTTTACTTGCTGTATAAATTTCATGGATTTTGATGACTTTGGATTTTGAGTTTCTTTCGGTGTTCTTTGTTTTTATTGGATTTTCTGGTTTTTTCGATAGGTTTCGACGATCGTGTTGATTGCGTGAGTGATCCTCTATAGCAAACAAGTGACCTACAGTAAGGCAAGCAGTGTAACATCATTTGATCATATTGCCCCCATTACTTTTAAATTGTAATATTTTGTTTGTAAAAACTAAGTATGCATGCTTCTTGTGTCAAAGTTAATTTTGTCGATTGGAGGTAGCTAAGCCTATTACATTATTGCCTTAAAATTATTCACCCCTGCCACTGCCATAGGTTACTATCCTCACTGGTGAATTAGAGCCCGCTGAATGATTTATGGTCTTTTTATTGTCTTGCGATATGATGCTTAGTAATGTTTAGTCACTGGTAGAATTGGGCGGTTATTGTCTTGGTCGATAACCTTGATCACACAAACTTATTATGACTTTATGTTTCAACCTTTGTGCTATGTTTATTTGTGAAAACTAAAAATAGAAACAAAATGATTTCGACTTGGGCACAATGGTAAGATGGTGTTCTTTTGGGTGTGTCTAGAATGGTGCCCGGGTCAATTAAGGACCGAACATCTTGTGAGTCTCTGTTACCCAGGCAATTTTGCGTGCTAACCACACTAGAGATATATGGGACCTCTCTTGACTAAGTACTTTGGGGGGGTGTTAATTAATGAGTCGCGTGGTGGGTTGCATATGCGGTATATGCAACATGGACATGTTTGTGGGGGGGGGGGGAGCACCCGCCGAGGTCGGTGTATCCTACTCCACATATGGGTCCTTGTGATCCATATTTCGTCGGCAGATCACTAAGGGTTAACCCCCATACGTGCGGCTCTTGATTAGCTCAATCCATTGGAATGTCTCGTAGGACGTAGCCGTGCTGGGATACCTTCGAAAGTGTGCTTCATCTAGTGGCAAAAAGGAGGTCTGATGTGTGGGTACTTTGGTACACCCCTACAGGGTTCAAACTATTTGAATAGCCTCGTCCTAGGTTATGGACACGCATAGGTAAGCTTTTCAAGAGTTAGACTACAACCTTTTAAATTAAAACTTGACATGGGTAGTACGAATGGGTAATTCGTGCTATTGTTGTGATGGCTATTGGGTTAGTTATCTCCAGGATGTCTTGATGTTATTACTTATTGTATCGCTGTTATTTATGCAAATAAATTTTAGATTGTTAAAACTGCCTTCAACATATTATCTATTCCAAATAAAATTTGTTTTATGCTGAAAATAACCTTTGAGCCTTCTCCTTTGATTAAAGCCTGCATGTAGTAGTATCTAGATTTGTTACCCGTAAGTCTTGCGAGTACATTTTTGTACTCATTTGCTTTGCTTATTTGTTGCAGAGAAGGTTAATCCCTAAGGGATTGACTTTGGTGAGTTTTGTTCGGTGTGGACGACTAGCTTGGCGGCCCGGTCGGATTGCCTTGTGGGTGTATGGCAACCCAGTTGGCTTTTGGCTTAGCCATCTTATGGCATTTTGCTTCCGCTGTTACTTCGAACTTTTTAGCTTGTCTGGGACGGTTGGCCTCTCTTTTGTAATAACTATTATGTATGTCTTTCGCTTGTAAAGTTTAAGCGTTGGATCTGTGTGTTGTATGGAATTGATGTAGTGTTTTGTAAAAGGGTGTGTATACTGCAATTCTGGGAAGTATACATTTTCCCGAGGCACGGTATATTTTGTTTGTGATGCTAGAGTCAATGGAGGACTAAGCATTACAAGCTAAATAAACCGGGGTCTCACACTCGTGCTCGCCAACTTAATCACTAGGTGAATTCGTTCATAGGTTTATATATTACTGTAACATCCCAATTTTCAGAGCTTAAAAATCTTTTAATAGTTAGTAGGGAGAAAATTCACCACTTGGGATTATTCACATTAAATGTTTTTGATTGCAAAGTCCAATATTTTATTTGGGTTCTATGTGCTTAGATATATTTTCTAGATTTTTCTAGAATTTTTCTGAGTTCATTTGCTATATTCTATTGCTTACTGGAATTTCTGGTATTTTCTAAATTAGAAAAACTATTAAAAATCTCGGAAACTCTCTCGGGCCGAATCTCCCCGGCCCAATCCTCCGCCTCCCTCGCGCGGCCCGCTTCCCCGGCCCAGTTCGCCCGCGCGAGCGCCGCCTCCCACTGACAGGTGGACCCCACCTGTCAGCCTCTCTGTTTCCCTCTCTCTCCCTCCGGAATGCCCCGTTCACCCTCCGCCGTTGGATCAAGCATGAACGGCTGGATGTGCGTGAGGTAAACGGAGGTTCCGATCGTTCTCTTGATTGTGGACCGTTCGATTAGATCTGGACGGTCAGATCTGGAGTCCGTTTCTCACCCGCGTCGTTTCCCACGCGATCACGCCCGAGCCGCAGCCGCTGACAAGCGGGCCCCACCGAGGCACTGTTCATCGTCTCCGAGTCGGGGACGACTGGGACTCCGCCGCCGCCCCGCTTTCCTCGCCGTCCGTGCCCTAGACCTCCTCGAGCCGCCCCTATATAAAGGGAGCTAGCCCTCGGTCTCCGCACTCCAACCGCGCCGCCGCCAAAACCCTAACCCTAGCCGCCGCAAAAGCTCGGAGAAGCAATCTGCGCCGCCGCAACTCCGACGAGCTTGTTCTCCGCCGTCGGTGCCGCCCGCGCCTCTTCGTCTGCACCCTCGGCATCGCACGGAGCTCCTCTACCTCCTGGTGGCCTTGGTCTCGCCGGAAGACCACCGGAGCCCCGATCCCGACGAACCCGAGACTCCGCCACCGCTTCTACCTCACCGCCGGCCACCCTGGTTGTCCCCGTGCACCAATGAGCACACCGCGTGATCTCTCGTGTCACCTCTACCTCCGGTACCACTCACCGCCGGCGAATCGCCGTCGTTCGCCGCTGCCGTCGGATCCGAGCGCCACCGCCTCGCTGCCGCCCACGCCACGCCACCGCCACCGCCGCGCCGCCTTTTCGCCGCGTGGAGCCGGTCGGCGTCACGCGTGCGTGCCACGCGCATCCACCGACCGAGTCTCGAGGCTCTGTAGACCTAGTCTACCGTGGAGCGTGTCCCGACATGTGGGTCCCACATGTCGATTTTCGCTAATTCTTTTAATTCCGAAATTGTCTTGTCGACGCGTCGTTGCGCAATATTCTGATTTTTCTTTAGAGAAATAATTCGGAAATTCCAGAAAATCCAAATTAGGGTTTCTTTAGATTTCCAAACTTCCAGAGCTCATAACTTTCGCATCCTAACTTCGATTGAGCCCATTCAAATTTCTAAATTTGTCTAAATTCAAGATCTATTTATTTGAGATTTTTATTTAATTTTTGGAGTTTGTTTTGCCTCTGTTATTTATTTGTTTTGTTTGTTTGTGTCTCGTTTGCGAGTAGACGTCGATTCGTCGAGGAATTTTGTGGAAGAAGGAGCACCTCAAGATCAAGACCAGTACATAGACCTTTTCCAAGGCAAGTCATACCTTTGATCATCTTGAACCCAATTTTCAAATTACTTTGTGTTAAATTATTGCATTCTACTTTAATTATTTATTTAAATGCTTTGAGCATAGTTATTATCCAAATTGCTATCACACTTTGGCCTTGTATGTCATAATTCCTTGTCACCCTAGATTGGTTACTAGTTGGTATTATTATAGCACCAACGTGGGTTGGTTAGATGCGAGTACAATTGCTTAGCCATGCCACGAGTCATCATCACATGTGGTTGCAGATATTAATTATGACTAAGTGACTATGGAACTTCGTGTAAAACTGTGTGCTATGTGTTATTACTTCGTGATGGCATGTGTTGCACTAAAACCAACTGGGTGGTAAAGGATTTAGACTGAGGCAAGTGGTGGAGACTGTGCGACATGGTGGTCTATGTGATGGGAATGATAATCTTTGTGACTTAGTTAGAACATGGAAGTCTTGCCTTGGTCAATTAAGGACTTAACTTTGTGCGCTATTGAACTGAGCCTTACTGTACGACCACATGCCTGGTATGGGACGGGCCTAACTTAGTAAGTTATGGATTCTCGGCATTGATGTTCAGGTGGATAGGTTAGGCTGTGTGACAGGGTGGAGGTGTGACTACTTGGTGGTTGCATCGCGGGACGATCGCCTTCCACAGACAACGGTGTGTGTTATACCAATTCTATGTGAGCTGGTATAGCGGTTTGTAAGCATACTGGGAATGTCAATGTTTGAGATGAAGTTTTCGAACTGTTTTGTTACGATTGGTGCTTGCTACACTAGTTGTATCTTGTGGGTAAAGTGTACAACCTCTGCAGAGTGTTAAATCAATCTATTCGAATAGCGCGTCATGATCATGGACATGCTCGGGATTTCACACGAGGGGTAGTTTTCATAAAATGTTGGGATGGGAGCTGTGTGACCTCAATCATATGGCTATGTTAAATAACCTGTTTAGCTGTGTGTCTTTGTGGAAACAACTGTTAAATTAATATTGTCTATTTGTTTTGAAGTATGCTTTCAATCTATTATTCGTATTCAATTGCAAATGTTGAATTTCTCAAAATAACCACGAAGCCTTTTCTTTGGAATAAGCTCGCATCTATACATTGCATTCGTGGTATGATTTGCGAGTACGGTTGTGTACTCACGCTTGTTGTAAAACTTGCGCCCAAACCTACGTAATGGAGGAGTCTACGCCGCTTTCGAGGAGGAGTTCGAAGGCCGATCGTTCGTTAAGGTCCGGATCCCGATCGCCATGCGTGTGGTGAATTGGTGGGATCTACGCCGAGTTTTCCGCTCCATTCTTGTTTATTTCCTGTTAGCCCTGCGTGGCTTAATAAGTGTAAACTCGACCATAAGGTCAAAACCCTTATTTGTTATTCAAATTAATCGTTTACCTTATTTATCGTTTGTGTGGATCGATATTTACCTATGTTAACCCGGTGTGCACTAGCGTGATCCTGGACTAGTGCAGTATACACAGAGGGTTCTAGAATCGTAATTCTGGGTCCCGACAATTACTGAGAATAGACCGCTACCTAATGCAAGTAATTTAATTATGCTTAGGAATATGGGAAAGGACCAAGGAGAGGTATGTGGAGATATGGACAATAATGGAAGGCATAATGGAGGTCACCACGTTACTTCGGGTCCGAGCCAAGCAAGATTCAAGTTGGGCTCGTTCTGGATTCGAGTTCGGACTACTGTGATAACAGTAAGTTCAAATGGTCGTAACTTTTTCATACAGACTCCGTTTGAGACGTTCTTGGATTTCATTGAATGCTTATCAAGTTTAATTTCCAATGAATCCAACCTCATCTTTAAATTCCAGTCGAGCCGGCCATAATCAACAAAACAATCCGTGTCTGTTTTTGAGCCCGAGTCAAAAGGGTGTTGCGTCACCTCCTCTTGGGCCCATGGGCCTTGTAACCTAGGGGCATGCGTCCACTTCCCTGTTCGCCACCCCTGCTCATCTTTCCATATAGGAGTCGCCGCCTTCCTTTGCTAGAACTCGGATTTCGTTGAGTTTATGTTTAGCAATTGTGCAAACTTCTGTTATTTAATTGTGTCGGACGACCACCTATTAAGGGCGTGTTTGGCATAGCTCTGCTCCACAGCAGAGCAGCTCCACTCCAAAACTCCAGGGAGCAGTCACTCCAGAACTCGAAACGTTTTTTTCTCTATAACCAGTGGCAAAGGTGGGTAATTACCTTGAAACTCCGTGTCTAGATTCATTTCGAGGATTCCTGGAGTGGGAAAAGAGGTGCTCCACCAAAATGAACTAGAGCTCTACCAACTCCACGAAGAGCAGCTGCTCCATCAATTTATGGAGTTTTGGTGTTTGGCTGGTTTTGGGCAACTCCTCCCTAGAGTTTTGGAGTGGAGCCATGCCAAACACGCCCTAAGACAGCCTTCGGGATCCCACCTTTGTTTTCTAATACCATCAATACTACAATATTATTCGTAATATCAGATTGTCTACAACTTATTATTACTAGTTCTTTGATTGCTCGCAGGAATTGAAGCTCGTGTTCAGGTTGATCGTGCCTCCAGCATGGTCAATAACGTCTCGGAATTGGTTCAACGATTTCTAAGGCGCAAGCATCGTCATACGGTTGCAGTCAGATCGCGAGAGTCACCTCCACCAAAATCGATAGTTATCAATCTCATCGAAAGATCGAGCACCTCGCCTGCATCATGTACCTAACGAGGTCGTTAGGACGCACCTCGTAGGTTACCTTCTTCAGCCCTTTGGTTGGGTCCTATTTCCAACCACGTAGGGCGATTAGTGCTACCCCAGCTATGTCCGCCTCACCAAGTCGCTGGTTGACATGGGGGCTAGGCCGATGCCTTAGTATAGCTGGGGGTTAGCTGTCCTTTGCGCCACATACCGGAGGTTGTGTGATGCTTCACGGCGTGGCACTGGTAGTACTCCCAGCCTGGACCTCTGCTACGTGCTCCTGTAGTTGCGGAGTTGGGAGCACTTCCTCGTTGGTTGGCCGTCCATTGATATAGCTGTGCACCTGTACGCCTATCAGAGCCATATCGACTGTAGGTCGTGACCTGGTTAGATTGACCGTTAGTTGAAAAACTTCAAAACTTGTTTTATAACAAGAAAAATAAATTGTTCTCTCCTCATCTTGGTCATCTATCTATAGCTTCTTCATATAAATTCTTTCTTTCCTAATTTTTTCTTCACATTTTATAATGTTAAAATAATTCACTTTTCCCTTGAAAAATTTCTATAGATGGTCAACACGTTTCTTACCTATACATTGAAGATTATAAGACGTGAAGCTGTCAAGAGAACATCGTCATGCAAGATTCATCGAAGATCGTGAACTGAAGATGCGATGCCAGCCAAGTCATATAGTTTAAGTTTGTCAAGACTCATTCTGTGTATTGAGTCGATTCACTAGCTTAAGAGACTCGATCGATAGCACGCTGTGTAAAGTTATTTGCAAAAGCTTTTGAGTTGGTTCTTTCGTTTGGGAGTATTGTTTTGCTCTATCCCCTTAGTTATTCATATTTGTCTCTTCCCTATCCTTTGTTCTCCTTTCCTAAATCTTTGGAGTCACCAACAAATGATAACACTCGTCACTCTGGAAATGGAACCAACGCCAGCAATGATGGAAGTGCTCCAATCAATGGATCAGAATGACAGCAAATGATGACCAATCAGAACCGTCTGATCGAACTACTTTCCCAGTCTATCAATAACAACCAAGCCCGACAAGCTACAACTTTCCAGGCTCCACCTCCACCACCCCAAAGGACCAGCATGTCAGAATTCATGAGGATGCTCCCACCAACTTTTTCAAGCAGCACAGAGCCCATGGATACAGATGATTGGCTTCGGACAATTAATAAGAAGTTGGATATTGCTCAGTGCACCGACCGTGAGAGGGTGTTGTTCACTTTGCACCAACTCATGGGTCCAGCTTTCGAATGGTGGGACAACTTCAGCATCTCCCATGCTGATGCTCAAGCCATCACCTGGAATGAATTTGTTCGAGCTTTTCGCCATACACATATTCCTTCCGGCATGATAACTTTGAAGAAGAAGGAGTTCCGCACACTTCGCCAAGGCAACCTCTCAGTAAACGAGTACCTCCACAAGTTCAATCGACTGGCACGATATGCACCGGAAGATGTTGCGAAGGATGAAGACAAGCAAGAAATATTCCTTGAAGGGCTCAATGATGATATGTCCGTACAGCTGACCTCCCAGGATTATTCTGATTTCTAGCAGCTGGTCAACAAGGCGATTCGTCAAGAAGGCAAGCACCAGGAGATGGAGAACCGTAAGAGAAGAATGACTACACAGAAGATCAACTCTGGAGGTTTTCCTAAAGCTAGAGGGACTTCATCACATCAAGTTAGATTCCAGCCAACAACTTCAACTGAAACACCTACAATGAACAACCTGGACAACTTAGAGTCTTCCAAAACACCTGAGGATGGCCGACCACAGAAGGATCCCTCTTAAGTTGACGGCATCACATGCTTCAACATCCATGAGGTTGGGCATTTTGCCAATAAATGTCCCAAGAAACAGCAGGCAACGAATCCAACCAACACCGAAGTTCCAAAAGTCAACACCATGCAAGCGAACAGGAAGCCGCAGAATTTTGGACGAGGACGTCTGTACAACATCACAGCTCAGGCCCCGTCTGACGAGGAGCAAGATGCAGATGACAACTCCAGTTGAAAATCTTGTATCCCCAACTTTCTTTCTAGCCTCTTCGAATCTCGGGGACAAGATTCCTTTTAAGGGGGATAGTTTGTAACATCCCAAAGTTCTATTACCAAAATATAAATAAATAAAGTTATTATTTTATTAGATTTTTTTGAAATTTGAAAGAGTTTCATTGCTTTATTTGAATTTCTGAAGTTTTAAAAGTCAAAAGTAAAATTTATTTGAAGTCCTTGAAGTTTTATTTGATTTAAACTGAAAAATAAAAATTTAATTAATTCCTAGAATTTTCTGGAATTTTAAAAGCTTTTTCCTAAATATCTTAAAACCAAAATAATTTATTTGCAAAATTAAAGGAAAATTATAAGTTGCAACTATTTTATTTAAATCCAAAATGCCTCAGAGAATTTCTGTGAATTTTCTCATAAATTTTAGATTTTATTTGCTATTTTCTAAAGCCTTTTCTAATTATCTGAATTAAATCAAATGGAAATCAATTTAAATCCCCTAAATCCTTTTGGGCCGAATCTCAAAGACCCAGCCCAATTTCCCCCCGCGCTTGGCCCACCTTGGGCCGCTCCACCTGGCCTTCTCCCCTCTCTCTCTCCTCACCGTCCGATTTAAATCAGACGGCCAACAAGCCCCCATGCCACCCGCCGCTCAGCCGCCTCCTCCGCACCATCGGATCAAGATCCGACGGCCCCGCCCCTTTCTTCCCCGTGCCTTTCTTCTCCCCCAAACCGCCCACACACTGCCGCCATTAACGGTCGCGGGAGCTCCATCTCCACCGCCAATTACGCCTCCCTTCCCCACACGGTCGCGTGCGTTTAAACCCGCGCATCACGCCGCCTCCCTCTCCAGCCGTTACCCCCTCATTCATGCACAGAATCACCGGAACCGCGAGTTCATCGCCGCCGGCCTTGCGCCCGATCTTCGTCCTCACTCCTCCCCGACCGCTATAAAAGGTATCCTCGGGAGAGCCTCTCTTTGTAACATCCCAATTTTGGACTTGTGTTTCAAATGTAAGAAAATGAGTAGAAATTAAAACTTTTTCTTACATCTTGTATTTCCTGTATGTACTAAGCAACTCCTGTACAAGAATTATGGAGATACAAAATCACAAGTCTTTTGATCCAAAACCTTGTCTTCCAAAAACATGCATATCAAATCTTGTGATCATCCTTTGGAAATATTTTTCCTAAGTTCCTGGGATGGTGTGTGGCCCCTCTAAAAAAATTTACAATTTTCAGAAAGTGTTTGAATATTTTTAGAGGGCAGTCAAACCTATTTGACTTTTAGTTAAACCTTAAACCAGAGACTTGCAGGATTTTTGGAGAAAAATACGTTGCATAAAAACCTCTGAAAAATTTACACAAGGTTAATATCTGAGTTAGCAAGATCCAGTAAAAATTTCATAATTTTTGGAGTTGTTTTGCTATCTCAAATAAATCCCCAAAGTCCCAGCTCATTTTAAAACCCAAAATCTGTTTTCACTGTTCCTCGGGTGCGAATTAGACTCGGACTCGAGCCACCTTTCTCGGTCCAGTCAACTAACTGCACCGGACCTCCTTTTAAAAACGCGCGTCCAATGTCAGCCGTGGGATCCTGATCGCATGGCCCAGCTTCGCGAGAACATTCGGACGTCCAAATGTAATCCCTCATCGTGGCCGTTCATTTCTGATCCAAGGGTTCGCGATCTTCTCTATTGATTTAAACTTCGGGAGCCTTGGGCGAACCCCAGCCGTTGGATTAAAATCAGACCGTTCGTGTAGCCAGAAACATTCGGACTTCCGATTGTTTTGATCGGTCTGAGCCGTTGGATTAGAATCCAACGCTCACAATCTCCTCTGTTGTGTTTAAAACCTCAGAAGCGTGGCGCGATATCAGCCGCCCGATCAAAATCCAAGGGTGCAAAATCGCCCAAGCCTTTTCTGGTCGTCTTCAACCACGCGCCGTGCGCGAACAGTTAAAGAGACAGAGAGAGGCATGGTTTGAGTTAAATCGTGCTCCCCGACAGCCACTCCTAGTCGACATTTAGGGATTGTAGGGTTCTTTCGGCCATGATCTCAACCTACTCCTACACCCCTATCACTTCTTTTCTGCTCACCTTTTGTGCCCTAAACCATTGTCACCCGAGAGGCTCCTTCTTGCCAAACACTAATCCTTAGCTATATAAGGTCCCAAAACCCCTGTCTGGTGTTCCTTTACACCATCCAAAGCTCCTTCTTCATTTTTGGAGCTTAATTCACTTAAAACACCAAATCACCATTGTTGACCCGTGGAGCTCCATTGAGGATCATGAAACTCCAGTGGTTCTTCTTCAAATATTCTTGTACTCTTTTCTACTCCTTAATATCCTAATCATTTCCCCTCACTTAATTTTGGGTATCACTTTCAGGATTTGACAAATTTGGGGTTTGTTCAAATTCGGTCGAAACCATCCCCTTTTCTTCCTCAGCTCCAATGAGTGCTCCATTTCTCAATTGCTTGCTCATGAAACTTCTATGGGCTATATTGTAGCTACTATGACCACCCAGTGGTGTTCGTTTTGCTCAGGTTATCTTGTTCGTATCATCTTCTTCAACTCCAGCGGGTTCTTTCGCTGTCAAACCTTCTCGGCCGTCGTTGAAGCTCTCCCTGGTCAAGGTAGCTTCTTATTAGTCCCTAGAGACCGTGGCACTCGCTTCCTTGAACTATAGCGGAGATTTTTTGCTATTTTCGCTTTTGGCAGTAAAGGCCCTCATCTTCATTTTCCGGCTCGCCGATGTTTAGGACCATCGCCGCCAGCGAGGTCACCACCATTGGGTCGCAAGCCTTTTGTGAATCCATTTTGATACTTGGTGGGCGCTGCCGTGGCTAGAGTCGCCGGCGACAAGCCGTAGATCCTACTCGGGTTTTGTCGGGCGTAATCGCCTGTTTTTCGGTCATCATTAGGACATCATTAATGATTTAATCATTGTTAATCATTAGTGGTCTTAATTGTGTCTTAAGCCGGCCCACTGTGCCACGGACCTGTGGGCCCAGCCTCTTTAAAAAGCCCCATCGGCCTTAATTAACACCATTAGGATATCATTAATGCTTAACGATTGATAAGCGGGGTTTAACATTAATGGGCTGTCTGAAATAACCCTTGGGTCACTGTCAAGTGGGCCTGTAGGCCTTAAACCACAGTCCGGAGTTCTTTACGACAAAATCTGGGGTCATTAATTGCTAATCATTGGTTAGCAATTAATGTGTCTTAGTTGGCAAATCGTCTCACTGCCAGGTGGGCCCTCAGCCGCTTAAACCTCTCTCTGCAAAGGCATTAGGACGCATTTAATTTCTAATCATCAATAATCAGTGGCTTTTCCAACTTCTTTTTAGGCGTTTCCAACTGTAATAAATTCATATACCACTAAAGTTTAATATAAAAATGCATTTAGGCATATCTTAGTATGAGAAAATTGTGTAACCAAAATAACTTGATTTCTGCCAATTTTGATTATCCCAGAAATAGAATTAAAACTTTTAAAAATGCTTATCTTTTTCTGTACAATTCCAATTTGTGCAAAATCAATTTTGTTAAATTCCTCTGATAGTGTACTTTAATTCACAATAGGTTTTGAACATGGTTTTATTTTTGTAAAGTAACTTATGCTAGGTTTACAACTTAGAAAAATCATAAGTAAATCATTATAACTCCAAATTTAGTAAACTCAACTTTGGTGACCTTAGGATGTCATAATCTACCTTCTATAAAAATTTCAGGACTTAGATCATTCTAGAAATTTGCCATGAACAGTGTCAGTAATTAATTTAGTGAATTAATGGGCTGAGAGAGTGTATTTTAGCTATAACTTTTTAATACTAAATCCACATTGCATGATTTTTGTTCCTAAAATTATCTAAAATCATCCCCTAGCTTCTGTATAAATTTCATTAGAATTGGATGTCTTTTGCTGTTGGAGTTATTTGGTGTTCTTTGTTCTTATTGAGTTTATCGCCTTTTCACGTTAGGTTCCGAAGACAATATTGATATTAATTCTGAGCCACAGCCATCAGATCCTGCACTCTAGTAAGGCAAGCAGATGTAGCATCATTTGATCATGTTGCTCCTACTATTTTCAAATTCTAATATATTGTTTGCAAATTCTATGTATGCATTGCTATGTTGTTTTAACTATTGTCGATAGTTAACCTAGTAGATGCATTATCAGTAGGCAAATGTTTATCCTCTACTAATGAGCCTAGGTTTATCTTGCTGTGATTTTGGGTTCGTTGGATGAATCCTTATCACTTAGTAGTTTACGAGTTTGTCGCTTAGCCATGCTTAGCTATCGGTAGAAATGGGCGGTTATCGACTTGTCGATAGCCTTGATCACACAAACTTATTATGATCTCTATATTTCAGCTCTGTGCTATGTTCAAATTGCAAAACTAAAACTGAAAATAAAAACAATTTGGACTTGGGCACAATGGTAAGATGGTGTGATCTTTTGGGGTGTGATTGGAATGGTGTTCGAGTCAATTAAGGACCGAACACCTTGTGAGTACCTGTTATCCAGGCATTTTGTGCGTGCTAACCACGCTAGAGGGAATGGGACCTCTCTTGACTTAGTACTTTTGTAACATCCCCATTTTCAACTTGTGTTTTAAATGTAAGAAAATGAGTAGAAATTAAAACTTTTTCTTACATCATGTGTTTCCTGTGTGTATTAAACAATTATTGCACCAGGGTATGGAAATACAAAGTCACAAGTCTGTTGATCATCTCCTGGGAAATATTTTTCCTAAGTTCTTGGGTTGATATGTGACCCCTCTGAAAAATTTCACAATTTTCAGAAATTGTTTGAAGAGTTTTATGGGTCAGTCAAACTTGCTTGACTTGTAGTCAAGCCCTAGCTCAAAGCATTGTATAATTTCTGGAGAAAAATGCTCAGCACAAAAACCTCTAAAAATTTTATACAAGGTCCAACTCAAGGTTAGCAAGCTAATGTCAAAACTCCATAGAATTTGGAGCTAGTTTGCTAGCTCTAAAAGTCCCTTCAAGATCCCAGTTCAAAATAAACCCTAAACCCAGGGCAGACCTCAAGGTCTTGGTCGCACCGAGCGGCTTGAGCCGTGTCGGGCTTGGGCATTTGGGCACAGGTGGTCCGGGCTGTTGGATTTTAAATCCAACGCTCAAAGACCTCCTCGGGTCTTTGTAAAGGACCTCCTTTGCACCTTTTGCAAAGACCACCCTGGGCGACCTCCTCAGCCCTCCACGACCACCCCTAGCGCTTGGGTGATCGTGGGCCATCTCTTTTGAGATCTGTGGCTCGGACCTTCCTAAGTGTTAGGACCTCTAATACTTGGCTCCGGATCCGAGCCCTTGATTTCAATCCATCACTCACGACCTCCCTAGTGGGAGCTCAGGTCGATTTTAGCCGTTGGGCTCTTTTGACTGGTCCTCTCACCGTCGGGTGGGCACTGGCATTATCAATTTTGTGCGTGGCGAGGGAGCAAAGCCTTGTCAACTCTAGGGTCGACAAGCGGCTATGTGTCGCCAACATTAAATGTCCGCACCCTTTTGCTCAAAAGTCTCTCGACAACCTACTCCCATCACCTCATGTGTACTATAGCTCGGTCTACTGACTTTGCCATCCTTCCCGCGGCTATATTTGAAGCTCAAGCTTCCTCTCTTAGTTCTTTTAGTCACTCTCTTGCACCCCTAGTTCTTTCTGCTCTTGTGCTCGAACACCCAAAGCCATTGCCACCATTGTTTGGACATTGGAGCTCTCCACGACCTCCGAGCTTCGTGGTTCAACATTGCAATAGTGGCGATCATCTTGTTCCTTGGTCACCTCGAGCCTCCCTAACTTGCTTTGTTCGACCTTCACAGAGGTTGACAAGGTGGGAGCTTGCTGTTCGTGGCCGGGAGCTTCGTCTTCTTCATCTCCGGCGACCTCCACCGTCACCGGAGCTACCGCGACCACTCCCGTTCTCCTTCAATCCCGGTGAGTACTTGATTCCAAAACCCGATCCCATTAGACCTCTTCGGTTTCGTTTTTGGCGCATTTGGTCTCCGGCGGTTATCTCGGCTAGTCGCGGTTGGTGGTGCTTTGGTGTAGCTTTTGGCACCCTTAGGTTCTCCGTCCTATTTGGAGCTCATCCGTGCCTTTGGTTTCCGCCGTGGAGATCCACGTCGCCGGCGTGATAGCCATATGTGCACGCGGGTTTTGTCGGTTCAAAACCTCCCGCTGTCATCTTCTTAGGACCACTTTAATGCTCAAATCATTGCTCATCATTGGTGCATTAATTGTGTCCTAATTTGTGCCGTGGAGTCACTGACGTGTAGGCCATGGCCTTAGTCATTAAGTGTTCCTTTTAGATTCATTTATTGTCAATCATTAGATACATTAAATTGTCTTAGCCATCGTGCGGAGGTCTGCACCATTAAAACCACTCTAGGACCTCCTCGGGTTAATCTTAGCTGTTCACGACCTCTCCAAGTTTAGATCTGGGCCTTAGGATCTTTTCTGAAAAATCCTAAGTCTCTAGACCTCCCCTTGGTGGTGATCCTATCCGTATAGGACCACCCCTGTTAAATCTTAGCCGTATAAGACCACCTTGTGTTTCCGCAAAAGACCTTCCCCGAGGTCCTCTTTGCAAAACACCTCCCGATGGTCTTTTGTAGAAAAGCCACCCCGAACCAGATCTTGACCGTTAGATCTCCTTGTTTGAGTCTCTAGCTGCCAGGACCTCCCCCTAATCGTATCCTGGCCGTTAAAGACCTCCGTAGGCTAGATCTCAGCCGATAGGATCACCCTCCACCTTGGGGTCCTCTTTGCAAAAGACCTCCTTGAGGTCCTCTGTGCGAAAAGACCACCCTTGGTCGTGTTATCAAGACCACCCTCTCGGACCACCCCCACCGAGGTCCTCTTTGCAAAAGACCACCCCTGGTATTTTGTAAAGAGAACCTTCAAAACTACCTTTGGGGTCCTCTTTGCAAAAAGACCACCTCGGGTCCTTATCAAGAAACCGCAGGACCTTCCTCGCTTCATCATAGCCGTCTAGGACCTCCCTGCCAGCTCTGAACCGTTAGATTTAGATCTAACGGGCTAGACCTCGTCAGTCTATTTGCAACTCTACCGCTTTGGTTCTCTCTTTATCGTTCGTCTTTAGATCTACGGCTCGGATCTGGAGAACATTCGGACCCCTCCGGATGCAATCTTGATCTAGGCCGTCCATCTTAAGATCCAAGGCCCAGACTCGTTGAGGCGCTCGGATGGCCCGAACATCCCATCTCACATGGGCCATTGGATCTAAATCCATCGGTGGAGTCCTTGGTAGTTAAGACCTCCTCAGGAGATCTTAGCCGTCAAAGACCTCCCTCCTTCCGATCTCACCGCCCAGACCTCCTTCCGTAGATTTAATCCTAGGACCTCCTAAGGAGGTCAGGACCGTCAGATTTTGATCTAACGATCCCGACCACCTTTAGGCGCGAGGACCTCCTCCGTGTGCGCTGTGCGTGCACTGGTCATAGCCGTTGGACTTAAGATCTACAGCTTAGACCTCCTCGCTAGATCTTGCCGTCTAGGACCTCCTCGTTAGATCCAGACCGTCAAGTCTAGATCTAACGGCTAAGACCTCTCCTAGGCGCGGCAAGGTCTTTGCGCCCAGGTGCTCGTGCGGGTTTTGGCATCTGAGATCGCGAGCCGTGCGATCTTTGATCAACGGCCCACGACCTCCCCAGTCTTTATTGGTTTTCAGTTTAGTTCCGAGAGCTTTTATTTGCACATATTAATTGTTTTAAACTTCAAAATTGCATATCTTTTCTCTGTAGCTCCAAATTCAACAAACTAAAGTTCTATAAATGCATCTGTTAAAGTACTTTAGCTTAGTATAGGTTTTGCAAGAGTCTTTAATACTGAAATTAATCATGTCTTAGATTCATAACTTAGAAAAATCATAACTAAATCATTTTAACTCCAAATGACCTGAAATTTTATATGCGTTACCACTATACCAGTAGGTAGCTACCATAAAAATTTCAGCTTCAAAATCTTTCTAGGAAATGTTTTTGCTACAGATGCTAATTATGGTAGAAAATAGGTTTTTAGAGAATATCTTTTGCACCACAAATCCAAATTAGGTTTTCCAGTTCCTATGCCTAGGTATATTCCTATTTTGCCTTGTGTATAAATTTAAATGCAATTGGATAATTTTGCTTGCTCTTTGGTTTAAGTGTTGCTCGTCTTATTGGTTGTTTCCGCTCTTTCGCTTAGGATTCGATATTTGCGGTAACCCCAGAACGACCCTCCGCAACAAATTGAGCAACGACAAGCGTGCAAGCAGTTTGATCATTTCCCATTGATCCCATTACTTTCAAAGTCTAATATTTTGTTTAACTTCTATGTATGCATTGCTACTTTGTTGTTAAATTGATTAGTTAGACCTCTAGTTGCATAATCTGTAGGTAAATGGTTATCCTCTACTACCCGAGCCTAGGTTATTTCTTCGTGGTTAGAGTTCGATGGATGAACTCTTATCACTTAGTAGATTACTGAATGAATATTGCTTAGCCATGCCTAGTTGTCAGTAGTATTGGGCGATCATCGACTTAGTCGGTGATCTTGATCACACAACTACTTATACTACTCTATTATGTCCAACCCTTGTGTCTTATTGATTTACAAATCAAAAACTGAAAACAAAACTATATCTTGACTTGGGCACAATGGTATGTTGATGTGATCTGTTGGGTGTGTGGAATGGTGCCTAAGTCCCCAAGGACCGAGTTACTTGTGTCACTAAGCCAAGCGCTTATTGCGTGCTAACCACACGAGGGGGATATGGAACCTCTCTTGACTCAGTACTTTGGGAGGTGTTAATTATGAGCTGGTCGGTGGGTGTGTTCTTGTGTGTGTGTGTTTTGGAGGGGAGCATTAGCAGACTGGTTAGGCTGTCTAGTGTGTCTTTCTCCCGTGGGTTGCGGCTCTTAATTAGCATCGTCCATTGGAAAGCGTCTTGTTAGACTTAGCCATGCCTGCATACCAAAGGAAGTGTGCTAACCGTGGCTGGTGGAAAGGCGGTCTATCGTGTGGGTACATTGGTACACCCTGCAGGTTAAAACTATTCGAATAGCCTCGTCCTAGGTTATGGACATGCTTGGTAAGGTCGTGCAAGAACTAGACAACAACCTTTTAAAAACTTAAACTTGACATGGGTGGTATGAAGGGTACTTCATGCTATTGTTGTGGTGACTATGGGTTAGTCACTTCTAGGTTGGTGTTGTCATCTATCTATTGTTATTATTGTCTCTCTTTATTTGAACAATAAAAGTTAATTGCAAACTTGCTTTGAATCTATTACCTTATTGCAAATGAAAACTTGCCTTATCTTTGAAAATAAGTCGAGCCTCATCCACTTAAATAAAGCTTGCATGTAGTTAATTATAGTTACATTATCTCACACGTCAGTCTTGCAGTACAAAAACAAGTTTTGTACTCATCCGCTTGCTTAATATTAATTGTTGCAGAGGAAGAAGGTGAGCCCCAAGGGCCTCACTTTTGTGAGTCGTGTTGCGTGCTGTTTGGGACGATTAGCTTGGCGGTCCGGTTGGTTGCCTTGTGGGTAAAGGCACACCGATTGGCTTTTGTTTATCGCCATCTTATGGCCATTTTGCTTCATTTGTGTATTTACTTATCTTTATGACTTTTGGCCGGTGGCCTTTCTTTTGTAATAACTCTCTTTATATTATCTATGTCTTTCGCTTGTTGCTTTGCTTCGCTCTATGTGTATGAATGAAAATGATGCATGATTTTGTAACGGGTGTGTATACTGCAATGCAGGAAGTATACATATCTCGAGGCTTAGTTTATTTGATTTGTCTTTATTAGGACCAAGTGGATGGTTAAACAAAGAAGCCGAATAAACCGGGTCCTCACAAAGTTGGTATCAGAGCCATTCCGACCGTAGTAACCCAAGCTTGATCGTCTTTAGGATATTTTGGAAAACTTAATTTTCAAAATATCAAATGATTTATGAAAGCTTAAGTAAGTTCTCAGATTTTATTCCTTACCTATCTTAGCTTTCTATCTCATCTTGCTCTAATTTGAGTTTTAAAAGTTGTTCTCCTTTCCTTCTCTCAAAAGATAGTTGTATCGTTAATTGGGTTTTGGGAACCATTGAGTTTGGCAAATTGAAGTGTTAGCTGCCCTCTACAAGGTTTTGAAGCTTCGGAAGTTGAAGATTTCAATTAGGAGGCTTGGATGCGAAATCTGACAGCGATCATTCAATTTCCTGACAGCGACTCAAAGGTTCTAAATAGGGTAGAGAATGAGAGGATAGTCAACTAAAACTTGTGGGAATAAAAGGGTAGGATGTGATACTAGTTAGCTAAGTACCTAACGCTATTTTGCCGCTTAACTTTGCTCTTGTGTAGTGTTAGATTTGTTGTAAGGTGCTGAAATTTTTACCTTCTCACACTATTACTCGTTCATTCAATACGAGTTAATGGCATTGAGAAGTTGAGCTTGGTTTAATGATTCCTTTGCTGTTTTAGAGCTTCTTTGGAAACATTTAAAGTTGTTGCTTGCTGTTTTTGGCTTTCGTTTAGGGTGATATCTCCTTCCCCTAATCGTTAGCTTTTCGCTTTCATCAACTTCTAGTCTTAGTGTTTTGGTTGCTAACCTAAATTTCTTGAACCAGGATGGCAGGAGGCACCCGACGTCGTGTTGGGTACCCTTTCGGTTAACTCTTTCCCTGCTACAGTTTTGTTTGATTCAGGCGCATCTCATTCGTTTGTGTCTGAGTCTTTTGCTGCTATGGGGGGTCTTCTTTTTGCTCCATTATCGGTCCCACTGCTCATTCGCTCTCCCGGTTCGGAATTGAGAGCTGAGTCTGAGTGTAGGGATGTCCCTGTTGAGATAGAAGGAGTAGGATTCTTGGCAAACCTTATCCTCCTTCGATCGGCAAGCTTAGATGTAATCCTAGGCATGGATTGGTTGTCTCAGCACATGGGACAAATTGATTGCGCTAGGAGGCTCGTCTACCTCACCAGTCCTTCCGGCGAGCAGGTTCGCTTTTCGCCGAAGCTGCAGGGTCCGCATCTCTTCGCGCTCGAAGTGAAGCCAGCTCTAGATATCAGTGAAGTCCCAGTGGTATGTGACTTTGTTGATGTCTTCCCCGACGACCTTCCAGGGATGCCACCAGTTCGAGACCTCGAGTTCGTCATTGAGTTGGTTCCGCATCGCCCGATTTCAAAGAGGCCTTACCGAATGGACCCGCTTGAGTTGGTGGAGTTGAAGAAGCAATCGGGTGAGCTTCAAGGGAAGGGTTTCATCCGCCTAGCTCATCTCCCCGGGATGCTCGGTAATCTTTGTCCCGAAAGGACAAGACGCTGCGCATGTGCGTTGATTACCGTCCACTTAATGAAGTAACGGTAAAGAACAAGTACCCTTTGCCCCGTATCGACGATCTCTTCGATCAATTAACTGGAGCTCGAGTTTTCTCCAAGATTGATCTGAGAGTGGGATATCATCAAGTTCGGATTCGACCTGAGGATATTCCAAAGACGGCTTTTTCTACTCGTTATGGCTTGTACGAGTATACCGTCATGTCATTCGGCTTAACCAATGCTCCGGTCTTGTTCATGAACCTCATGAATTCGGTGTTCATGGAGTATTTGGATAGGTTCGTTGTGGTCTTCATCGATGATATCCTTATCTACTCCAAGAGCGATGAGGAACACACCGAGCATTTGAGGCTTGTGTTGGGCAAGCTTCGCGAGCACAAGCTGTATGCGAAGTTCGACAAGTGCGGCGTTACGGTTGAAGGAAGTAGCCTTCTTAGGCCATATTCTTTCGGCAGGAGGCGTAGCTGTGGATCCTAGCAAGATCAGCGACGTGCTTTCCTGGAGTCAGCCCACTTCGGTCACCGAAGTTCGGAGTTTTCTTGGTTTAGCGGGATACTATCGTCGCTTTATCGAGAACTTCTCCAAGATAGCGGCCGATGACGAGTTGCTCAAGAAGGACAAGAAGTTCTCGTGGTCCGCTGATTGCGAGAAAGTTTCCAAGCGCTTAAGAAGCGATTAACCACCGCTCCCGTTCTTGTTCTCCCGATGCCCGTCGAAGCTTCGATATCTTTTGTGGCGCTTCGTCGAGGCCTCGGTTGTGTCCTTATGCGGAAGGCAAGGTAGTGGCCTATGCATCAAGGCAATTGAGACCTCATGAACTCAACTATCCTACCCATGACTTGGAGTTAGCCGCTGTGATCCATGCACTTAAGATTTGGCGACATTACCTAATCGGTGTCGTGGTGAAGTGTATTCGGATCACAAAGCTTAAAGTATTTGTTCACCCAACCAGATCTGAACCTTAGGCAAAGGAGATGGTTGGAGTTGATCAGGACTATGACATGGGTATTCACTACCATCCGGCAAGGCCAATGTCGCTGCGGATGCGCTTAGTCGCAAGCGCATTGCAATGCATTCTTTGCTCAAGGAGCCTCACCACCCTTCGGAGGAGTTTCAACGTCTCAACTTGGGCTTGGTTGAGCACGGTTCCCTTGTCGCCTTAGTTATACTGACCAACCTTGGTGGATCGGATCAAGTCCGCTCAACAGTCAGACGTTGGAGTGAACCGCATCAAGGAAAATGTCAAGAATGGAACAGCCAAGTGCTTCTCTGAAGATGAGCTTGGTGTCGTGAGGTTCGGGCAACGCCTTGTAGTTCCAAAGGACATGGAGTTGCGGGAGTTGATCCTCCGCGAAGCCCACGATTCCCCGTTATCCATTCATCCCGGGGCCACGAAGATGTATCATGATCTCCGACAGAGATTCTGGTGGACCCGAATGAAGAGGGAGATCGCAAGGTTCGTGGCGAGTCGCGGCGTGTGTCGTCGTGTCAAGGCGAACATCGCGTCGGCCGGATCGCTCCGACCTTACCAATTCCGGAGTGGAAGTGGGATTCGGTCGGGATGGATTTTATCACTGGCCTACCCCGGTCACCGAGGGGCAATGATGCCATCTGGGTCGTCATCGATCGATT
The DNA here is from genome assembly GCA_036346255.1 of Ampelocalamus luodianensis. Taxonomy (NCBI): domain Eukaryota; kingdom Viridiplantae; phylum Streptophyta; class Magnoliopsida; order Poales; family Poaceae; genus Ampelocalamus; species Ampelocalamus luodianensis. Next base: position 55,340,030 of record CM070634.1, on the reverse strand, counting down.
GACTAAGGTGGCTCATTTCCTTCCTGTCAAGACTGACCTTCGAGTGGGTCTCCTCGCAGAGCTCTACATAGCCCGCATCGTGAGTTTGCATGGTGTGCCAAAGACAATTGTGTCAGATCGTGGTTCGCTGTTCACGTCTCGGTTTTGGCATAGCCTGCAAGAGGCTATGGGAACTCGCCTTTCTTTCATTCGACATTTCACCCCAAGCAGATGGTCGGGCGAGAGGGTCAACCAAGTATTAGAGGACATGCTCCGAGCTTGTGTCCTTTCCTATGGGAAGCATTGGGAGAAGTGCTTGCCATTTGCCGAGGTTTTCTTACAACAACAGTTTCGAGGCCAGTCTCGGCATGGCACCATTTGAGGCCTTATACGGGAGAAAGTGTAGAACCTCGTTGAACTGGTCTGAGACCGGTGAGAGACCTTTCTTTGGCCCGGACTCGATTAATGAGGCCGAGAGTCAAGTCCAGCTCATTCGTGGTCGCTACGCACGACTCAATCCGAGCAAAGAGCTATGCGGATCGCCGTCGCCGTGAGTTGAGCTTTAAGCCCAATGACCGTCTACCTCAAGGTTTCTCCTCTAAAGGGTCACCAGCGTTTTGGTGTCAAGGGCAAGTTAGCTCCTCGATATGTCGGTCCATACCGTATTATCGAGAAGAAGGAGCCGCCGCCTACAAGTTGGAGTTACTGCTGCACTTGCGAGGGTACATGATGTTTTCCATGTGTCCCAATAAAGAAGTGCTTCCGTGTTCCAACAGAGGAAGCTCAGTTGAAACTCTTGATGTTCGGAGGATTTGACCTATCGCGAGCACCTGTTCGCATACTCGAGAGAGGCGAGCGAAGAACAAGGAACAAGACCATCGGGTTCCTTAAAGTTCGATGGTCAAACCATTCGAGGATGAAGCTACTTGGGAGCGAGAAGATCGTCTCCGTCTGCACTACCCTCTTTCTTTTCCGAGTAAGACAAATCTCGGGCGAGATTTTTGTAAGGGGGTTTGTAACATCCCCATTTTCAACTTGTGTTTTAAATGTAAGAAAATGAGTAGAAATTAAAACTTTTTCTTACATCATGTGTTTCCTGTGTGTATTAAACAATTATTGCACGTGTATGGAAATACAAAGTCACAAGTCCGTTGATCATCTCTGGGGAAATATTTTCCTAAGTTCTTGGGTTGATATGTGACCCCTCTGAAAAATTTCACAATTTTCAGAAATTGTTTGAAGAGTTTTATGGGTCAGTCAAACTTGCTTGACTTGTAGTCAAGCCCTAGCTCAAAGCATTGTATAATTTCTGGAGAAAAATGCTCAGCACAAAAACCTCTAAAAATTTTATACAAGGTCCAACTCAAGGTTAGCAAGCTAATGTCAAAACTCCATAGAATTTGGAGCTAGTTTGCTAGCTCTAAAAGTCCCTTCAAGATCCCAGTTCAAAATAAACCTAAACCCGAAAGCAGACCTCCAGGTCTTGGTCGCACCGAGCGGCTTGAGCCGTGTCGGGCTCGGGCATTTGGGCACAGGTGGTCCGGCCGTTGGATTTTAAATCCAACGCTCAAAGACCTCCTCGGGTCTTTGTAAAGGACCTCCTTTGCACCTTTTGCAAAGACCACCCTGGGCGACCTCCTCAGCCCTCCACGACCACCCCTAGCGCTTGGGTGATCGTGGGCCATCTCTTTTGAGATCTGTGGCTCAGACCTTCCCTAAGTGTTAGGACCTCTAATACTTGGCTCCAGATCCGAGCCCTTGGATTTCAATCCATCAGCTCACGACCTCCCTAGTGGGAGCTCTGTGCTGATTTTAGCCGTTGGGCTCTTTTGACCTGGTCCTCTCACTGTCGGGTGGGCCTGGGCATTATCAATTTTGTGCGTGGCGGAGGGAGCAAAGCCTTGTCAACTCTAGGGTCGACAACGGCTATGTGTCGCCAACATTAAATGTCCGCAGCCCCTTTTGCTCAAAAGTCTCTCTGACAACCTACTCCCATCACCTCATGTGTACTATAGCTCAGTGCACCGGCTGACTTTGCCATCCTTCCCGCCGGCTATATTTGAAGCTCAAGCTTCCTCTCTTAGTTCTTTTAGTCACTCTCTTGCACCCCTAGTTCTTTCTCTGCTCTTGTGCTCGAACACCCGAAAGCCATTGCCACCATTGCTGGACATTGGAGCTCTCCGGCGACCTCCGAGCTTCAGTGGTTCAACATTGCAATAGTGGCAGTCATCTTGTTCCTTGGTCACCTCGAGCCTCCCTAACTTGCTTTGTTCGACCTTCACAGAGGTTGACAAGGTGGGAGCTTGCTGTTCGTGGCCGGGAGCTTCGTCTTCTTCATCTCCGGCGACCTCCACCGTCACCGAGCTACCGCGACCACTCCCGCTCTCCTTCAATCCGGGTGAGTACTTGGTTCAAAACCCGATCCCATTAGACCTCTTCGGTTTCGTTTTGGCGCATTTGGTCTCCGGCGGTTATCTCCGGCTAGCCGCCGGTTGGTGGTGCTTTTGGTGTAGCTTTTGGCACCCTTAGGTTCTCCGTCCTATTTGGAGCTCATCCGTGCCTTTGGTTTCCGCCGTGGAGATCCACGTCGCGCGATAAGCTTGTGGCACGCTTCGGGTTTTGTCGGTTCAAAACCTCCGTTTTAAATCATCTTCTTAGGACCACTTTAATGCTCAAATCATTGCTCATCATTGGTGCATTAATTGTGTCCTAATTTGTGCCGTGGAGTCACTGACGTGTAGGCCATGGCCTTAGTCATTAAGTGTTCCTTTTAGATTCATTTATTGTCAATCATTAGATACATTAAATTGTCTTAGCCACCAGCCCGGAGGTCTGCACCATTAAAACCACTCTAGGACCTCCTCGGGTTAATCTTAGCTGTTCACGACCTCTCCAAGTTTAGATCTGGGCCTTAGGATCTTTTCCGAAAAATCCTAAGTCTCTAGACCTCCCCTTGGTGGTGATCCTAGCCGTATAGGACCACCCCTGTTAAATCTTAGCCGTATAAGACCACCTTGTGTTTCCGCAAAAGACCTTCCCCGAGGTCCTCTTTGCAAAACACCTCCCGATGGTCTTTTGTAGAAAAGCCACCCCGAACCAGATCTTGACCGTTAGATCTCCTTGTTTGAGTCTCTAGCTGCCAGGACCTCCCCCTAATCGTATCCCGGCCGTTAAAGACCTCAGTAGGCTAGATCTCACCGATAGGATCACCCTTCACCTTGGGGTCCTCTTTGCAAAAGACCTCCTTGAGGTCCTCTCATGCGAAAAGACCACCCCTGGTCGTGTTATCAAGACCACCCTCTCGGACCACCCCCACCGAGGTCCTCTTTGCAAAAGACCACCCCTGGTATTTTGTAAAGAGAACCTTCAAAACTACCTTTGGGGTCCTCTTTGCAAAAAGACCACCTCGGGTCCTTATCAAGAAACCGCAGACCTTCCTCGCTTCATCATAGCCGTCTAGGACCTCCTGCCACTCACGAACCGTTAGATTTAGATCTAACTGCTGAACCTCGTCGATCTATTTGCAACTCTACCGCTTTGGTTCTCTCTTTATCGTTCGTCTTTAGATCTACGGCTCGGATCCGAGAACATTCGGACCCCTCCGGATGCAATCTTGATCTAGGCCGTCCATCTTAAGATCCAAGGCCCGCACTTCGTTGAGGCGCTCGGATGGCCCGAACATCCCATCTCACATGGGCCATTGGATCTAAATCCATCGGTGGAGTCCTTGGTAGTTAAGACCTCCTCGGAGATCTTAGCCGTCAAAGACCTCCTCCTTCCGATCTCACCGCCTGCACCTCCTTCCGTAGATTTAACCTAGGACCTCTAAGGAGGTCGGGACCGTCGATTTTGATCTAACGATCCCGACCACCTTTAGCGCGAGGACCTCCTCCGTGTGCGCTGCGTCGTGCACCGGTCATAGCCGTTGGACTTAAGATCTCTGACTTAGACCTCCTCGCTAGATCTTGCCGTCTAGGACCTCCTCGTTAGATCCAGACCGTCAAGTCTAGATCTAACGGCTAAGACCTCTCCTAGGCGCGGCAAGGTCTTTGCGCCCAGGTGCTCGTGCGGGTTTTGGCATCTGAGATCGCGAGCCGTGCGATCTTTGATCAACGGCCCACGACCTCCCCAGTCTTTATTGGTTTTCCAGATTTAGTTCCGAGAGCTTTTATTTGCACATATTAATTGTTTTAAACTTCAAAATTGCATATCTTTTTCTCTGTAGCTCCAAATTCAACAAACTAAAGTTCTATAAATGCATCTGTTAAAGTACTTTAGCTTAGTATAGGTTTTGCAGTAGTCTTTAATACTGAAATTAATCATGTCTTAGATTCATAACTTAGAAAAATCATAACTAAATCATTTTAACTCCAAATGACCTGAAATTTTATATGCGTTACCACTATACCAGTAGGTAGCTACCATAAAAATTTCAGCTTCAAAATCTTTCTAGGAAATGTTTTTGCTACAGTGCTAATTATGGCCGAAAATAGGTTTTTAGAGAATATCTTTTGCACCACAAATCCAAATTAGGTTTTTCCAGTTCCTATGCCTAGGTATATTCCTATTTTGCCTTGTGTATAAATTTCGTCGCAATTGGATAATTTTTGCTTGCTCTTTGGTTTAAGTGTTGCTCGTCTTATTGGTTGTTTTCGCTCTTTCGCTTAGGATTCGATATTTGCGGTAACCCCGAGAACGACCCTCCGCAACAAATTGAGCAATAGCAAGCAGGCAAGCAGTTTGATCATTTCCCATTGATCCCATTACTTTCAAAGTCTAATATTTTGTTTAACTTCTATGTATGCATTGCTACTTTGTTGTTAAATTGATTAGTTAGACCTCTAGTTGCATAATCTGTAGGTAAATGGTTATCCTCTACTACCTGAGCCTAGGTTATTTGCTGTGGTTAGAGATCGATGGATGAACTCTTATCACTTAGTAGATTACGAATGAATATTGCTTAGCCATGCCTAGTTATCGGTAGTATTGGGCGATCATCGACTTAGTCGGTGATCTTGATCACACAACTACTTATACTACTCTATTATGTCCAACCCTTGTGTCTTATTGATTTACAAATCAAAAACTGAAAACAAAACTATATCTTGACTTGGGCACAATGGTATGTTGATGTGATCTGTTGGGTGTGTGGAATGGTGCCTAAGTCCCCAAGGACCGAGTTACTTGTGTCACTAAGCCAAGCGCTTATTGCGTGCTAACCACACGAGGGGGATATGGAACCTCTCTTGACTCAGTACTTTGGGAGGTGTTAATTATGAGCTGGTCGGTGGGTGTGTTCTTGTGTGTGTTTGTTTTGGAGGGGAGCATTAGCAGACTGGTTAGGCTGTCTAGTGTGTCTTTCTCCCGTGGGTTGCGGCTCTTAATTAGCATCGTCCATTGGAAAGCGTCTTGTTAGACTTAGCCATGCACGCATACCAAAGGAAGTGTGCTAACCGTGGTGGTGGAAAGGCGGTCTATCGTGTGGGTACATTGGTACACCTGCGAGGTTAAAACTATTCGAATAGCCTCGTCCTAGGTTATGGACATGCTTGGTAAGGTCCTGCAAGAACTAGACAACAACCTTTTAAAAAACTTAAACTTGACATGGGTGGTATGAAGGGGTACTTCATGCTATTGTTGTGGTGACTATGGGTTAGTCACTTCTAGGTTGGTGTTGTCATCTATCTATTGTTATTATTGTCTCTCTTTATTTGAACAATAAAAGTTAATTGCAAACTTGCTTTGAATCTATTACCTTATTGCAAATGAAAACTTGCCTTATCTTGAAAATAAGTCCGAGCCTCATCCACTTAAATAAAGCTTGCATGTAGTTAATTATAGTTCATTATCTCACACGTCAGTCTTGCAGTACAAAAACAAGTTTTGTACTCATCCGCTTGCTTAATATTAATTGTTGCAGAGGAAGAAGGTGAGCCCCAAGGGCCTCACTTTTGTGAGTCAGGTTGCGTGTTGCTTGGGACGATTAGCTTGGCGGTCCGGTTGGTTGCCTTGTGGGTAAAGGCACACCGATTGGCTTTTGTTTATCGCCATCTTATGGCCATTTTGCTTCAGCTGTGTATTTACTTATCTTTATGACTTTTGGCGGTCGGCCTTTCTTTTGTAATAACTCTCTTTATATTATCTATGTCTTTCGCTTGTTGCTTTTGCTTCGCTCTATGTGTATGAATGAAAATGATGCATGATTTTGTAACAGGTGTGTATACTGCACTGCAGGAAGTATACATATCTCGAGGCTTGGTTTATTTGATTTGTACCGTTAGGACCAAGTGGATGGTTAAACAACAAGCCGAATAAACCGGGTCCTCACAAAGTTGGTATCGAGCCATTCGACCGTAGTAACTCAAGCTTGATCGTCTTTAGGATATTTTGGAAAACTTAATTTTCAAAATATCAAATGATTTATGAAAGCTTAAGTAAGTTCTCAGATTTTATTCCTTACCTATCTTAGCTTTCTATCTCATCTTGCTCTAATTTGAGTTTTAAAAGTTGTTCTCCTTTCCTTCTCTCAAAAGATAGTTGTATCGTTAATTGGGTTTTGGGAACCATTGAGTTTGGCAAATTGAAGTGTTAGCTGCCCTCTACAAGGTTTTGAAGCTTCCGAAGTTGAAGATTTCAATTAGGAGGCTTGGATGCGAAATCTGGACAGCGATCATTCAATTTCCGGACAGCAGGCTCAAAGGTTCTAAATAGGGTAGAGAATGAGAGGATAGTCAACTAAAACTTGTGGGAATAAAAGGGTAGGATGTGATACTAGTTAGCTAAGTACCTAACGCTATTTTGCCGCCTTAACTTTGCTCTTGTGTAGTGTTAGATTTGTTGTAAGGTGCTGAAATTTTTACCTTCTCACACTATTACTCGTTCATTCAATACGGGTTAATGGCATTGAGAAGTTGAGCTTGGTTTAATGATTCCTTTGCTGTTTTAGAGCTTCTTTGGAAACATTTAAAGTTGTTGCTTGCTGTTTTTGGCTTTCGTTTAGGGTGATATCTCCTTCCCCTAATCGTTAGCTTTTCGCTTTCATCAACTTCTAGTCTTAGTGTTTTGGTTGCTAACCTAAATTTCTTGAACCAGGATGGCAGGAGGCACCCGACGTCGTGTTGGGTACCCTTTCGGTTAACTCTTTCCCTGCTACAGTTTTGTTTGATTCAGGCGCATCTCATTCGTTTGTGTCTGAGTCTTTTGCTGCTATGGGGGGTCTTCTTTTTGCTCCATTATCGGTCCCACTGTGTATTTACTTATCTTTATGACTTTTGGCCGGTCGGCCTTTCTTTTGTAATAACTCTCTTTATATTATCTATGTCTTTCAGTTGTTGCTTTTTCTTCGGCTCTATGTGTATGAATGAAAATGATGCATGATTTTGTAACGGGGTGTGTATACTGCAATTCTGGGAAGTATACATATCTCGAGGCTTGGTTTATTTGATTTGTACTGTTAGGACCAAGTGGATGGTTAAACAGTACAAGCCGAATAAACCGGGGTCCTCACAACTTTGGCGTGTGATGGCTACGAGTCGCATGAGGGCATGTGTGTGTTGCGTTGTGGTAAAATAAGATGGTTGTGTGTGGGAGCATTGTAGTTGTCCAAAGAGCTTTACCCCGAGGGGTAGTTGTCTTTTTGGCTTTACAATATAAGCGTATGGATTTCTATCCATACGAGCGGCTCGTAGTTGATTCACAATATTGGAAATGTCTAGTAGAACTTAGCCGTGCCGGCATACCTTTGGAAGTGTGCTAAATCATATGGCTTAAAGGCGGTCTGAAGTGTGGGTACATTAGTACACTCCTGCAGGGTTTAAAACTATTCGAATAGCCTCGTCCTAGGTTATGGACACGCTTGGGTAAGCATTTCAAGAGTTAGACTACAACATTTTAAATTGAAATTTGATGGGTGGTATGAATCAGGGATTCATGCTATATGTGGTGGCTATTGGGTTAGTCACTTCTGGGTGGATACTTGATAATTATTGTTACTCGCTGTTATTTCAATGCTTAAAAACTGATTTGTTAAATTGCTTTCAATCTATTACATTATTGCGAATGAAACTTGCTTTAGGCGTCGAAACAACCGTATAACCAACATCAAATACAGCTTTCATGTAGCTATGTATAGGCTTGTTACTCGTAAGTCTTGCGAGTACATTATTGTACTCACCTGCATTGCTTATTGTGTGCACAGGAAGAAGGTGAGCCCGAAGGGCCTCACTTTTGTGAGTTGTGCTGTGGCAGTGTGTGGGGCGATTAGCTTGGCGGTCCAGTCGGCTGCCCTGTGGTGTTACATGGCTAACCGGTCGTCCTTTGGTTTAAGCCATCTTATGGCAACTTTTGCTTTCGCTGTTACTTCTTAATACTTATGTCATTTGGCCAGTCGGCTGTTCTGTAATAACTTATATTATGTATGTCTTTTGGTAGACTTGTTATATTATGTTGTATGGAAATGATGCATGCTTTTGTATGATGTATGTGTGCTGCAATTTCTGGGAAGCACATGTCCATCGAAGCACGGGTTATTCTGTTTGTGATACTAGAGCCAGTGGAAGGTTAAGTATTACAAGCTTAATAAACCGGGGTCTCAGAAAGTTGGTATCATAGCTTGGTCGTCCCTAGTATATTTTGAAAACTTACTTTCTAAATATCAAATGTTTTATGAAAGTCTTAAGTAAGTTCTCAGATTTTGCTTCTTATCTATCTTAGCTTGCTTATCTCACCTTATGCTGGATTGAACTTAAAATGCTGATTTTCCTCTCATCTTCTTTCAAAAGATAGTTGTTTGATCGATTAAATTGGTTTTGGGAAAAAATGAGAGCTTTAAATTGAAGTGTTGGTTGTTTCGGAGTAAAAATTAGGAGCTTCTGAAGATAAAGATTTTCGGCTGCACACTTGATGGAGAAAATCTGGACAGCAAGTTTCAGATTTTGGACAGCAAGCTAGTAGATAGTATATAGTGCTGAAAATGAGAGGTTAATTCAACTAAAATTTGTGGGGATAAAAGGGTAAGAAGTGATATGAGTTAGCTAAGTGTCTAACCTATCTTTAGGTAATTTTCACCTTGTTTTCCTAGCTCTTTCGAACCAAGGTTGATGTGCTGAAAATTACCTTCCTAAAAACTGATTACTCGTTCTTCCATACGAGTTAGTCATACTGGGAAGTTGGATTTTATTTTTGTGGTCTTGCCGCAATTTTATGCTGGTTCTTAAGCTGTAGAGTTTATTTTGTAGAGTTGTCAATTGTTTTTCTTTGTCTCCTGTTCTGGAGTTGTTGCTGACCTATCTTTGTGGAACAGGATGGCAAGAACAACCCGCAACAGTCAGCCAGTTGGTTCCGATGAGGAGCTTCCCCCTCCTCCAACCATGGCTGAGGTTCTTGCTCAGATCGAGCGGAATCGCATGGATCAGACTCAGATTCTGGAGGTCATCGCGAGGAACACCTGCACTCCCTCTGGTGCTTCGGGGTCTGGAGGTGGTGGCCACCAGCCTCGTGGGGGACTCGCGGAGTTCCTTCACACGCAGCCACCCACCTTCTCCCGATCTGAGGACCCTCTAGATGCGGATGATTGGCTGCGTCTAGTTGAGCGAAAGCTCAACATCGCTCAGTGTCAGGAGCAGGAGCGGGCACTCTTTGCATCCCATCAACTTGAGGGTGCACCACTCTCTTGGTGGGAGAACTTCATTGCCATGCAGCCCGCGGGCCATGTGGTCTTGTGGGAGGAGTTCAGATCTGCTTTCCGTCGGGCCCACATCCTCGATGGCCTGATGAAGCTCAAGAAGAAGGAGTTCTTTGCGCTCAAACAGGGGCGCAAGTCTGTGTCGGAGTACTTATACGAGTTTAATCACTTAGCTCGTTATGCTCCGGGTGAGGTGGCCACTGATGAGGCCAAGCAGGTGTAACACCCCAGGATCCACATTACCCTGGAATGCTACTAAACCACTCTACAGCTAGCCAATAATTTCAAGATAAATTAATTCGGCAACATCTCTAGACAAGAAGCATTAAGCGGAAGCATAAACAACTAAGGGAATAAAGATAACGGTAACAAGTTCAATAATTAAACAACCTCTAGCAGATTAATCAAAGAATGGTTCACGAGTCCATCCTTATTAAATAACATAAACATCCACAAATAGTTAAGCATTTAGCTAGCATTTCATCGACTTTATTACAACATGAGTTGATGAACCAAGTGCATTATTGTGGTGCCGCTCTACCCATCCCATGAATGCTCAACAATCACCTGTAGGGGGGAAAACAAGGGTGAGATAAAAATCTCAACAAGCACACTGTTTAACAGGCTATTCGGACTACAAACAAAATTACAACATCATTAAAGTATCCATAAGTCCACATCCATAATGTGAATCCACATTCATTTACAAGCTAATTTAGCTACAAAGATATTAAGCATCAATATCCAATTCCCATAATGATCACAATTATAGCCTCAACCATATTTACTACCAAAGGTAGTAAAATATTAACAATTGAATCTTGATCAATGCTCCATGTTAATCACCACTACCACTACCAATGACAATAAAGTATTAGCGTGTTTTACCTCATAACTTTACTATTTCTCGCATCCACAATCTGCTATCCACAATTACCACAAGAGAGAAGAATCTCATGCCACAACCACAACCACAATACTCATACCACAAGAGACTCTCATGAGTCAATTTCCACATTGCAACTATGAAGTTGCGTTTGTTTGCAAAAATAACTTCACCTCAATATCTTGCACAAGTATGCAAATGATCTTTCCACAATGTAATGCATATGTATGCTATGCTCCACGCACCTTTACCCAACAAGGTAAAGGTATGCATCGTCTACTGACAATGCACGATGTTGTACCGGTACGGTCGCGGCTATAAGCGGCGACATCCACAATGCAAATGTCATGAATGATATGATAATCATAAACCACAAGAATTTAACCACGAAGGTCAACAACATACTCACCATGAATATTTTTCTCATAATCCACATGTGTCTCATTAAGCACAATATCATTGTGTCATAAGATCATTACCACATAACCCACACCCGATTCGCCAAGATCAAAATCAATCGATCTAAAGGGAACTCTACCACATAGACCACAACATGATCATCATGAATATAACCACAAAGAATTATCAATATGTCCACCTTGAGTTTATTTTCATATTCCGCATTTGGCTCATTAAGCAAATTACCACATGACTACCAACAACTCTTCCAACGCATGGCAAAAATGAATATTAATTTGCTACCACGACCTCATCCTTAAAACATGCAACCATCGCATATAACTTCAAGTTATGAAAAAACATGTATATTGCAAGTAGTAAGAATAACAAGTTAAACCGTAGCTCAACCATGTATTTACTTGCATGATCATATAAGCATTCATCCATCACAAGCATTAGGGTTAGCAATGTACTTGCCTTCCACGATGTGACGCGTTAGCCGCCAAGGTGATACTCCTAAACCTGAGGCTTCACCTCCTAAACAAGTAAAATAATTTCAATAAGGTCATAATATACCCAGCGCTACTAATCGGCATTCTACAACGCTTACTTGACGACTCAAAACGAGTTTACAAAGCTGAAATCGAAAACAACGCTTTCCTGCCATAATCTGATTCTGGACAGCAGCACGGTAAATGACAATACTCATGATCTGGAAGTCAAAAGAGGTAAACCCAATTTCTGTAGATTCTTAACTGACTAATCTACAATACTCTAGTTGACACGATAATCCAATTCGGCCAAACAATTAGGCTAACCATTGTCTGAACTTTCAGTACAGAAACTGTCTACACAAACGAACAGCAAAACTAAAATAACCATAACTTTTACTAGGTAACTCCGAATTGATCGTTCTTTATCAATCTGAAAAGTTTATCGAATTACCTACAATAACCTAGTTGGGTGAACTTTCAGATTCTACCAAATTCCCTTTCAAATTTTAGGAAATAACCAGACAGATTATTCTCGTCAGATTTCTGGCAGCAGATACTAAATCGATCATAACTTTTGACTTAGACCTCGAAATCGAGTGATCTTAGCGGCTACTGAAAGATAACGACATAACCCAAATATCTCTAGGAGATGGAAACTTAAAATTCAGCCTCTAAATACACGAAAAAACCCACGCAAGGTTCTGGACAGAATTGCATCTTCTGCAGCCCAACAATTAACCATCAGTTCTAAATGGTTTCGCATCTAATAAGGATTAAACAGCGGGGAGGGCATCTCGTTACCCTTGTAGAACCGCTAGAATTCGCTGAACCAAACCCCACACAAACTCTTCTTCTTCTTCGTCTCCTTCTTCTCCTTCTTCTCCTTCTTTTCTCCCTCTCTTTCTTCTTCCTTGCGCAAGGGGCAGCACCTTGGGATAGGGGAGGTGCAGGGGGACAGCACCTTGGGAGAGGGGAGGTGCAAGGGGAGGAGAGGAGTCGCCAAGGGAGAGGAGGAGGGGCGGCTGCAAGTGGGAGGAGAGAAAGGGAGGGCGGCTAGGGTTTGGGAGGTGGCTCCTCCCCTTTGGCCGGCCACTCACAGGCCAGATGGGCCAAGGCCGAGCCCAAGTAGGTGAGAAAACACAGAAAACCCCTCTCTTTTCTTGTCTTTGCTGAATTCAAATTAAACTCTTCCCGATTAAATAATTGTCTACCGATTAAATTTAATTAACCCGATTCTTGACTTCTCACACTTAGGAGTATTACACTCTTCCCACCTTAAAAGGATTAGCCTCGAATCCTACTCTGAACCACAAAGAGAAGAACAACAAGCAAAAGCAACCCAAACTAGGAGTACTCACCACCTCGAAGAGCTCGGGTACTTCTTTAAAAGATCCTCCAACTCCCACGTAGCTTCTCTCTCGGTCGATTCGTCCAAAGGACCTTCACATACTTGATGGTCTTATTCCTCAAGACCCGCTCAACGTATCCAAGATACGAACGGCCGACTCTCCACGGTGAGATCTGCTCCACTGTGTCTGTTCCATTTCAATCTTGTGTTCGGATCCATAAGTATTTCCTCAAAGCATAGACACAAGGAAAATATTGTGCACACCACTCAATGAGTTTGGCAACTCCAAGCGATAAGCCAAACTACCCACCCGAGCAACCATCAAAAAAAAAAACGATGTACTGCGGGCTAAGCTTCGGTGGTACCAAACGAACAATACCCTTAGTTGGAGACACCCAAGGAGCACAAGGCTACCCACCGCAAACTCCAACTCTCGGCGCGAACATCCGCATAACTCTTTTGTCGGCTCTGAGCGACCAATGTGTTCGACATCTTGGCAAAATTTCCATAATAACTATTAAGACCACTTTCTAAAACCATCCTCTTTCTTAAAACACTTTTCTCTTATTAAATATACTCGGGATAACACGACATACCCCTTTTTTAAAGAATTTGATCACAACTTCCACTCACATCATTCTACTAGAAGCACAACGATATAATTTACAAATATAACCCATTAATGTAAGAGAAAAGGATTATCAAGCATCACACTAGCAACTAGTTTTCCTTCAAAGGACCACGATCTAAATCAAAGGATTCACCACAAAATATTTCTAATCGTCAAGTAGACAATTGGAGAACCACACCACATAAGCTAAGAGTGAAAATCACTCGACGCACCAAAACAATCAATTTCTTTTTCTAATCGGAAAAGACTACGCCTCAACATAAGTCAACTCAATTTGCAAATGGACTCGCCATGAACACACAAAGCATAAACAAGAATCAAGAGAGCAACTCACTACTTGACATAACAATAATTTCCCAATTCATTTCTTTTAATAATTTAACTTCCTTGAACCAAGGATTTTCAAATCATTGCCCAACACACCACTCATTTATCTCAAGTTGGCCAACTCAACAATTAGCTCAATTGATTACATCATCTACACCATTGTAGATAGACTCTCTGGCCCCACAAAACAACACTAGACTACCACTATTAAGTCGTCATCACGCAACAAAGGCTTCGCAACCCACAACAATTACCATGTTCTTAGAAGAAGAGGTAAGAAGAAATAAATTTCAGCATACATAAAATGGTTATCATCACAATAGCCAAAAGAATAACAAATAGCAATGAGGTTGGAAAAACACAAGATAAGATCATCTGCCTCAAATACTTCTAGTACAACTTTTCCTTTCAATAATAAGCAATTTTCTTTGATTACAACATCCCGCCATTTCCAACAAAGGATGCTTGAAGACCACAACACAAGATTCAAATAAAACCAAAAGATCAATCAACACGTCGCTTACTCGGGGCAACCTCGACTATGACACAAGTCATACGGTCCAAAAGATTCCAACCGTAAATCTCACACCCTTCAATGCAATTAGTATTATGGAATTAACAAATTCCTTTATATATATTTTTTAAAAAACATTCAACACAATAATCACAACTACATGCTATCGATTGTATTCACAACAAGATAAAACATTCTTTGCAAAAAAAGAAAAAAATCATCATATCATCTCACTCCTTCATATTTTTCCAAAAGGAACACCATAAATCACTTCATCATGTTCTTATTATCCAAATAAGATTCCAACTACTTAATCTAGTTAAACCTAGTGCATAAGCCATCATATTAAACAAACTCTTTAACAAGATGATATTAGAACATAACAACCTCACAAAACATGCTAGTATGAATCTCTTATTAGATTTCATACATTTATCTCGTACTGATGCTCAACTCTAGTTTAGCAAAAAGGTAATTACACTCTAGCCATTGCTGTCAATAATTGATTATTAATTTTTCATCAGCATAGCATTAATGATTCTATCTCTAATTTGCAATCACAAAGACAATAAAGAGCACAGATTCAATACTCCACCTTATGTTAAGATATTAAAATAAAATAACTTTAAACATCAATAATACCACTTTATAAGACAAGATTCCACAAGTCAATACATCAACCTTCATCCATTTCTCATACATGTTTCAACAATTTAGCATGGTAAAAGTTACATAAATTTAATAGTTGTACATGCTCATCAAGTATGTAAAGAGAGAACATATTAAAGGTTAATCTTATTAAGGCAATATTCCAACACCTCCTTACTTGACCATCCCGAATGGTCAGATTAATTACTTAAGATCAATCAATCCAATCTATCCAACAAGTTGGGAAAATTAGACAACTACAATAATCAAAACAATTGTTTTTCATATTCCTTGATAAATGCATGAGTCCTACACATGTATCGCTAAATTCTTAGCCTCAAATCTTCAAGAAACTACAACAGACAACATCATATTAATCAACTTCACTTCTAAAGATGTTAGTAGAACTTAATGATGTACCACACTAACTTTTCAACTTGATAATTCACAATCTATCAATTATTTACATAATTTCCACCTACTACTTAAACACAACAAAACTTCAGAAAGGGGTTTTAACACTCCCTTCTAGAGAGAAATCAAACTTCAAAAGTCGAAATAACTCAGAAGAAATGCATAGAGCCAATGCTTCCACAAGTTAATGAACTTCCCACATAAAGCTTTGATTCTCTCTAAAAAATCAAGCGAAATACAAGAGTCATGTTTTCCAAGAAGAAAGATGGAACAACACGGAAAATACCATCTCTCCAAAAGCACTTTGCCACGGCGCAACAAACAACCCATCAATCCGAAAGAAACAATACTTGGCCTCAAGAACAATTAGAGGCCTAATGACAACCAACAACGCAATAAACAAATAACCCGAGAGAAAAACATTAATCGCAATAGGCCAAGAATCGCCAACATCAATTCAAGGAGGATAACACTTTTCTAAGAAACTTACCCATGACATCCGCAACTAAGTTACCCGAGGTAACTACATCAATATCCGTACCACGAACGGGTATAAATCCGCAATGCCCAAGGCAACAACGCAATCCCTACCTCTTATCATTGACTATCCTCACTCAAAGCAGTCATATAAACAAATCATAAACATACAAGATTATCTCCAAGCATGAATCATCAATATAACATGTCAAAGCATGAATGCAATGCTTGTCCCATCCCATCATACTGTGCACCAGTGTGTCAATTTAATATTTTTAATTACCACAGACCTAAAGCCCGCTCTGATACCAACCGTAACACCCGGGATCCACATTACCCGAATGCTACTAAACCACTCTGACTAGCCAATAATTTCAAGATAAATTAATTCGGCAACATCTCTAGACAAGAAGCATTAAGCGGAAGCATAAACAACTAAGGGAATAAAGATAACGGTAACAAGTTCAATAATTAAACAACCTCTAGCAGATTAATCAAAGAATGGTTCACGAGTCCATCCTTATTAAATAACATAAACATCCACAAATAGTTAAGCATTTATCTAGCATTTCATCGACTTTATTACAACATGAGTTGATGAACCAAGTGCATTATTGTGGTGCCGCTCTACCCATCCCATGAATGCTCAACAATCACTGTAGGGGAAAACAAGGGTGAGATAAAAATCTCAACAAGCACACTTTGTTAACAGAGCTATTCGGACTACAAACAAAATTACAACATCATTAAAGTATCCATAAGTCCACATCCATAATGTGAATCCACATTCATTTACAAGCTAATTTAGCTACAAAGATATTAAGCATCAATATCCAATTCCCATAATGATCACAATTATAGCCTCAACCATATTTACTACCAAAGGTAGTAAAATATTAACAATTGAATCTTGATCAACTGCTCCATGTTAATCACCACTACCACTACCAATGACAATAAAGTATTAGCGTGTTTTACCTCATAACTTTACTATTTCTCGCATCCACAATGCTATCCACAATTACCACAAGAGAGAAGAATCTCATGCCACAACCACAACCACAATACTCATACCACAAGAGACTCTCATGAGTCAATTTCCACATTGCAACTATGAAGTTGCGTTTGTTTGCAAAAATAACTTCACCTCAATATCTTGCACAAGTATGCAAATGATCTTTCCACAATGTA
This sequence comes from Ampelocalamus luodianensis, assembly GCA_036346255.1. Classification (NCBI taxonomy): domain Eukaryota; kingdom Viridiplantae; phylum Streptophyta; class Magnoliopsida; order Poales; family Poaceae; genus Ampelocalamus; species Ampelocalamus luodianensis. Next base: position 55,323,040 of record CM070634.1, on the reverse strand, counting down.
ATGCATATGTATGCTATGCTCCATCGCACCTTTACCCAACAAGGTAAAGGTATGCATCGTCTTCTGGCAATGCACGATGTTGTCTTCCAGATTCTGATCGCGGCTATAAGCGGCGACATCCACAATGCAAATGTCCTGAATGATATGATAATCATAAACCACAGGAATTTAACCACGAAGGTCAACAACATACTCACCATGAATATTTTTCTCATAATCCACATATGTCTCTTTAAGCACAATATCATTGTGTCATAAGATCATTACCACATAACCCACACCCGATTCGCCAAGATCAAAATCAATCGATCTAAAGGGAACTCTACCACATAGACCACAACATGATCATCATGAATATAACCACAAAGAATTATCAATATGTCCACCTTGAGTTTATTTTCATATTCCGCATTTGGCTCATTAAGCAAATTACCACATGACTACCAACAACTCTTCCAACGCATGGCAAAAATGAATATTAATTTGCTACCACGACCTCATCCTTAAAACATGCAACCATCGCATATAACTTCAAGTTATGAAAAAAAACATGTATATTGCAAGTAGTAAGAATAACAAGTTAAACCGTATCTCAACCACTGTATTTACTTGCATGATCATATAAGCATTCATCCATCACAAGCATTAGGGTTAGCAATGTACTTGCCTTCCACGATGTGACGCGTTAGCCGGCCAAGGTGATACTCCTAAACCTGAGGCTTCACCTCCTAAACAAGTAAAATAATTTCAATAAGGTCATAATATACCCAGCGCTACTAATCGGCATTCTACAACGCTTACTTGACGACTCAAAACGAGTTTACAAAGCTGAAATCGAAAAACAACGTTTCCTGCCATAATCTGATTCTGGACAGCAGCACGGTAAATGACAATACTCATGATCTGGAAGTCAAAAAGAGGTAAACCCAATTTCTGTAGATTCTTAACTGACTAATCTACAATACTCTAGTTGACACGATAATCCAATTCGGCCAAACAATTAGGCTAACCATTGTCTGAACTTTCAGTACAGAAACTGTCTACACAAACGAACAGCAAAACTAAAATAACCATAACTTTTACTAGGTAACTCCGAATTGATCGTTCTTTATCAATCTGAAAAGTTTATCGAATTACCTACAATAACCTAGTTGGGTGAACTTTCAGATTCTACCAAATTCCCTTTCAAATTTTAGGAAATAACCAGACAGATTATTCTCGTCAGATTTCTGGCAGCAGATACTAAATCGATCATAACTTTTGACTCAGACCTCGGAATCGAGTGATCTTCGCCGCTACTGAAAGATAACGACATAACCCAAATATCTCTAGGAGATGGAAACTTAAAATTCAGCCTCTAAATACACGAAAAAACCCACGCAAGGTTCTGGACAGAATTGCATCTTCTGCAGCCCAACAATTAACCATCAGTTCTAATCGGTTTCGCATCTAATAAGGATTAAACAGTGGGGAGGGCATCTCGTTACCCTTGTAGAACCGCTAGAATTCGCTGAACCAAACCCCACACAAACTCTTCTTCTTCTTCGTCTCCTTCTTCTCCTTCTTCTCCTTCTTTTCTCCCTCTCTTTCTTCTTCCTTGCAAGGGGCAGCACCTTGGGATAGGGGAGGTGCAGGGGACAGCACCTTGGGAGAGGGAGGTGCAAGGGGAGGAGAGGAGTCGCCAAGGGAGAGGAGGAGGGGCGGCTGCAAGTGGGAGGAGAGAAAGGGAGGGGCGGCTAGGGTTTGGGAGGTGGCTCCTCCCCCTTTGGCCGGCCACTACAGGCCGAGATGGGCCAAGGCCCGAGCCCAAGTAGGTGAGAAACACAAAAACCCCTCTCTTTTCTTGTCTTTGCTGAATTCTGAAATTAAACTCTTCCCCGATTAAATAATTGTCTACCGATTAAATTTAATTAACCCGATTCTTGACTTCTCACACTTCCGGAGTATTACAGCAGGAGAAGTTCATGGAGAGCTTTTTTGAGGAGCTGCAGGACAAGCTCTCTATTGTGGACTTTGCTGACTTCCAGGCCTTTGTGGACAAGGCCATCGTCGCCGAGCACAAGGCGAAGGCGCTGGGTGAGTCCCGCAAGCGCAAATGGGTGGCCCACCGGTCTGCTCAGGCCAGCCTCTCCCGTCCCTGTGTTGGGCCTGCACCAGGGGCCCGTTCTTTGGCTTCACCACCGCCGAGGCCATCGGCGCCAGTTACTCATCCCCCATAGGCCGTGTTTCAGCCACGTGCACCTGCGATCCAGCAGTAGGGTGGCCTCCGCAATCCGACTGCCGAGGTTACCTGCTTCGCCTGCAACAAGAAGGGTCACTACGCCAACAGTTGCCCTCAGAAGACTAGAGCAGCCCCTCGTCCTAATGGAGGACGCGGGCAAGGGAATGGTCACCCACCTGACCAGAAGGCGGTCCAGAAGACTCAGGGTGTGGAAACTGGCCGAGTCAACCACATCTCGGCTGAGGAGGCACAGGAGGCGCCCGACGTTGTGTTGGGTACGCTTCTTATCAGTTATCGTCCTGCTGCAGTATTATTTGATTCAGGAGCATTGCATTCTTTTATTTCGAGATCTTTTGCGGCTGCTTGTGACCTTCACTTTGTTCCTTTGGGGATTCCTTTGCTTATTCGCTCTCCGGGTTCGGAAATGAGAGCTGATCAGGAATGCCGGGACGTCCCCATTGATATTGAAGGAGTGGGATTCTTGGCGAACCTTATCCTACTCGACTCGGCACGCCTGGACGTGATTCTTGGCATGGATTGGTTGTCCCAACACTTGGGGCAAATCGATTATGCCAGGAAGATGGTCTACCTCACTAGTCCCTCAGGAGAGCAGGTTGGGATCTCACCGCAACTGCAAGGGCCACATCTTTGTGCCCTTGAAGCTAAGTCAGCCTTGGAGATTCAGGAGGTGCCCATAGTTTGTGACTTTGTGGATGTTTTCCCAGAAGATTTGCCTGGGATGCCTCCAGTTCGAGACCTGGAGTTTATTATTGAGTTGCTGCCCAGTACCGCTCCAATTTCAAAGGCGCCGTACCGAATGCCTCCTAATGAGTTGGAGGAGCTGAAGAAGCAATTGGGTGAGCTTCAAGCAAAGGGCTTTATTCGTTTTAGCTCATCTCCTTGGGGTTGTCCAGTTATTTTTGTGAAGAAGAAGGACAAAACCCTGCGTATGTGTGTTGATTTCCGTCTGCTTAATGAGGTGATGGTGAAAAACAAGTATCTTTTGCCTCGTATTGATGATCTCTTTGACCAGTTGACCGGAGCCCGTGTGTTCTCCAAGATTGACTTGAGGTTGGGTATCATCAGGTCCGGATCAGGGCTGAAGATATTCCAAAGACGACGTTCACTACTCGTTATGGCCTTTACGAGTACACCATCATGTCTTTTGGCTTGACCAATGCTCCCGCTTTGTTCATGAATCTTATGAACTCGGTGTTCATGGAGTATTTGGATAAGTTCGTTGTGGTTTTCATTGATGACATTCTTATCTACTCCAAGAGCGAAGTGGAGCATGCTGAGCATCTGCAGATTGTATTGGGAAAGCTGCGTGAGCACCAGCTGTATGCCAAGTTCAGCAAGTGTGAGTTCTGGTTGAAGGAAGTGGCATTCTTGGGCCATGTTCTTTTAGCAGGTGGTATAGCTATGGATCCTAGCAAGGTCAGTGATGTTCTATCTTGGGATCAGCCCAAGTCAATCACCGATGTGCGGAGTTTTCTTGGTTTAGCAGGCTACTACCGCCGCTTTATCGAGAACTTCTCCAAGATTGCGAAGCCGATGACAGAGTTGCTCAAAAAGGACAAGAAATTTCTGTGGTCCTCCGCTTGTGATGAGAGTTTTCAGGAACTCAAGAAGTGCTTGACTTCAGCCCCAGTGCTTGTGCTTCCCGATGTCCACAAGAGCTTTGATATCTATTGTGATGCCTCTCGGTAGGGACTTGGTTGTGTTCTTATGCAAGAAGGCAAGGTAGTAGCCTATGCATCAAGGCAGTTGAGGCCTCATGAACTTAACTATCCTACCCATGACTTGGAGTTAGCTGGAGTGGTTCATGCACTCAAGATTTGGCGGCATTACCTGATTGGTAACCGTTGTGAGGTGTATTCTGACTACAAGAGCTTGAAATATTTGTTCACCCAGCTAGATCTGAACCTCAGGCAAAGGAGATGGTTGGAATTGATCAAGGATTATGATATGGGTATTCAGTATCATCCGGACAAGGCCAATATTGTTGCGGATGCACTTAGTCGAAAGGTGTATTGCAATACTTTAATGCTCCAAGAGCAACAGCCTACCCTTCTTGAAGAATTTCAGCAGCTCAATTTGGGCTTGATTGAGCATGGTTCTCTTGCTACCTTGGTTGTGCAACCAACCTTGGTGGACCAAATCAAGGCTGCACAGCAGACAGATGTTGGTGTGAGTCAAATCAAGCAAAATATCAAGGATGGGACAGCCAAGTGCTTCTCAGATGACGAGCATGGTGTTGTATGGTTTGGACAACGCCTTGTGGTTCCAAAGTTTGTGGAATTGCGGGATTTGATTCTCCGCGAAGCCCATGACTCCCCCTTGTCCATTCACCCCGGGGCTACCAAGATGTATCAGGACCTTCGCAAGAGATTCTGGTGGACCCGTATGAAGCGCGAGATTGCCAAGTTCGTTGCCGAGTGCGACGTGTGCTGTCGTGTCAAGGTTGAACATCAGCGTCCAGCAGGTCTTCTTCAGCCTTTGCCAGTACCCGAGTGGAAGTGGGATTCCGTGGATATGGACTTCATCACTGGTCTGCCCCGTACTTCCTCTGGGAAGGATGCTATCTGGGTTGTCAGTGATCGATTGACTAAGGTAGCACATTTTCTGCCAGTGCGCACCAACCTCAGTGTCAGTCAGTTCTCGGATCTCTACATATCTCGCATTGTGTGCTTGCATGGTGTGCCACGAACGATTGTGTCAGATCGTGGTTCTCTGTTCACCTCTCGCTTTTGGCATAGTTTGCAAGAGACTATGGGGACCCGTCTTACTTTCAGCACAGTTTTTCACCCTCAAACTGATGGTCAGACGGAGAGAGTCAACCAAGTGTTGGAAGATATGCTCCGTGCTTGTGTTCTTTCCTATGGAAAGAATTGAGAGAAGTGCCTGCCACTTGTTGAGTTTTCCTACAACAATAGTTTCTAAGCCAGTCTTGGCATGGCACCTTTTGAGGCATTGTATGGGAGGAGGTGTAGAACCTCATTGAACTGGTCAGAAACTAGTGAGCGACATGTGAGGACCCCAATTTATTTGGCTTGTAATGCTTAACCAACCATCTGGTCCTAGCATCACAAATCAAATAAACTGATCCTCGAGATATATACACTTCCCAGAAAGCAGTGTACACACCTCGGTACAAAATTAGACATCAACTCCATTCCAAACATAGAGTCCAAACACCACACTACCAAACGGAAGGTAAACAAATAGTAGAGTTATTACGCACATAGGCCGATGTGCCACAAGATACACAAATAAACAAGAACGACAGCGGAAGCAAAAGTGCCATAAGATGGCTATAAACAAAGCCATCAGTGTGCCTCCAACCCACAAGGCATCTGACCGGACCACCAAGTCTAGTCGTCCACGAAACGGCAACACAGCTCACAGAAGTGAGGCCCTTGGGGCTCACCTTCTTCCTCTGCAACAAAAACATTAAGCAAAGCACCTGAGTACAAAGATTGTCTTTGTACCCGCAAGACTGACGTGTGAACTAGCAGACCTGTTCATATGCTACATGCAGGCTTGTTTGGTGGAGGCCATAGGTTTCATTTGCATAAAGCCAACTTTATTTGCAATAATGTAATACAGTTTAAAGGCAAGTTTGCAATTCATTTTTAAGATTGAAATAACGATGATTTGATAATAATACAAAAGAATAGAGATAAAACATCCTAGAAGTGACTATCCCAATAGTCACCACAACAATAGCACGAATCCTGATTCGTACCACCCATCAAATTTTAATTTAAATGTTGTAGTCTAGTTCTTACGGGCGTATCCGAGCGTGTCCATAACCTAGGGCGAGGCTATTCGAATAGTTTTAACCTGCGAGGTGTACCAATGTACCCACACTTGGATCGCCTTTAAGCCAAGCACACTTCGAAGGTATGCGGCACACTAAGTCCTACGAGACTTTTTCCAATATTGTGTATTAACTACGAGCCGCTCGTATGGATAGAAATCCATACGCTTACATGGTAAAGCCGAAAGACAACTACCCACTCGGGATAAAGCTTTTGGACAACTACCATGCTCCCACCTCCATCCCTCCTGCGACCTCCTGCGACCGGAGCCAATACACGCCAAAGTACTAGGTCAAGAGAGGTCCCATATACTCTAGTGTGGTTAGCACGCAAAATGCTCGATGACGGTGGCGCAAGTAACTCGGTCCTTAACGACTCGGGCACCTTTCGACCACACCCAACAGATCACACCAGTCTTACCATTGTGCCCAAGTCTAAATCATTTTGTTTTCATTTTTAATTTTGCAATTAAACATAGCAAAAATGCTGAAACATAAAGTTGTAGTAAATTTTGTGTGATCAAGGTTCTGACTAAGTCGATAACCGCCCATTTCTACCGATACTAAGCATGTCTAAGCAATTTGACCGGATCTACTAAGTGACAAGAGACCATCCAATGACCTCTAATCACGACAAATAACCTAGGCTCAGGTAGTAGAGACCAATATTTTGTCTACAGGATATGCAACTACTGATTTAACTAATCAATTTAACACAAATTAAGCAATGCATACATACAAATTGAAACAAAATATTAGACTTTAAAATCTTGGGATTATCATGATCAAGCTGCTTGCTTCGGATCTTTGTTGCTCAATTTGTTGCGGAGGGTCGTTCTCGGGGTTGCCGTAAATATCGAATCCTAACGATTGAACAAAGCAAATAATAAGAACGAATAACACCACCAAACTCAAACATACAACAATAACAAAACACACTAAACTTTTCACAAAGAGCCTAAGCATGATAAAACAAAATTTCGAAACAGAGAACAATTCATTTTAAGTTATTAAGAATTTTCTATGAATTTCCTAAGCTAAAAACACATCAAAACACTAGTTAATTACTTAACAAATTTTCATGAACAGAAACAGTGTATAAAACCTATCCTAATAATTAGTACATTAAAAATGACAAATTACAAAATTGGTTTCACCGGATTTGGACAAATATTGAAAGAGATATACATTTTCTAATTTAGAAGATACATAAGACATCATTTTATTAATTAATGATTTGTGCTTTGAGAGACATGGATGAAACTAATTTTAGTAAATAATACATTTGAAATGAAAATTAACAACCTTGGATTCATGCGATTGAGATAAAAATTGAATTAGTTATGCATTTTACAAGTTTAATTGAATTAATGACTCAACGAAAACATAAACCGAAATACTAAATCATTACGAAATCTATAATGCACTAATTCCATTTCGCACCACACACCACTAGCCCACACATCGACAATGGGCCCAATAAAGGTCTTGACGAGCAGTTGCGCACGAAGGTGACGTGGCGTATTCTAATATCGTCTTTGACTTATCAAGGTGTACTTCTAACATACACACGCAGAAATACGCTTCCGACGGAAAACGTATAACGAGCTACACGTACCCTAGCGGCGACAAAGATGGACCCACATGGCAGTGACTCAGAGAACAAATAACGGGCTGGATTAAAGGATTTCTAAACGCGATTTAACAGAGAGGGCCCGCAAGTCAGAGACTTAACAGAACCAGTTTTAGCGATAACTAAACTTCGCGGCGCTCACCAAGCGCGCACGGGACGGCGCGCGCGCGCGAATCGATCTAGCTAACCAAAGGGTTTCTGGGCGAGCGGGTGATACCTTCAGGTCCGCGAAGATCTTGCGAACTCGATGACGGTGACGCGGACCCACGGGGATGCCGGCGGCGAGCTGGCGACGAACGGAGGCGGAGAAGAAGACACGGTTCGCACGGAGAAGGCGATACGGACTTCTAGAAGACTCCGGAAGGTGTGCTTAAGCTTCGCCTCAACACCAGGAGCAAGAAGCACACGATAACGCCGACGAAGAAGGCCCGAGGTGGCCGGAATTTCCACAGCGGCGGAAAACCGAGCTTGGAGAAAAATTGGTCGCACGCCCGCAACGATGCACCAAAGATGAAAATGAAGTCACCGTTAGACTCAGTGCATCAATGCGATCCTAAGGGACTAGGTGGCGGAGCTAGAAACTCACCAGATCGCAAACGAGCTCACGGGACCGAGATCGCCGGAGGCGGAGACGACGATACCGCCCCTGGTGATCCACTGGACGCCAAGGACCCGGGTTGGGCAAAACGGAGGCGGCGTCGAGCGTGGATCACGGTGGCGTGGTTGCGAAATCAAGGCGGCGCTAACACGGCGGCGCTACGCCGTCCTCTTCGCCGGCGAAACAGAAGCGGCGGAGAAAGTGAGAGAGCGAAGAAGCGATGAATGAATGAGTGCGGTGAGGTTATAAAGCTCGCGATGCTCCACGGACGGACACAAGGGCAAATAGGTGGCGGCGAGGTGCGTGGCAAGCATGCGCGCGCGCGCGCGAACTCCGGTGAGTGCGGAGAAGACGAGGTGGACTGACAGTAGGGTCCACTGTCGGCGACGGACGGCGGTGCGAACCGGTGGTTTGACTCGACGATGATCGCAACGGCCGTTGGATCTGAAATGGACGGCTGAGATTGGTGTATGCATTCGGACAGGTCGGTTGCATGCGCGCACGTGGATCGTTCGATCTGCATCGGACGGCCACGATCAATTGGACTCGGGGCGGTGCGATTAGTTGACGCGACCGAGTCCAATATTGCGGTCGGACTCGAGCCCAAGTGTGGTTCGGGCCCGACAAGCGATGTTTTCTAATTTTGAAATTAAAAGCTGAGTGAGTTTGGGAATTTTTAGATGTAGTTCCCGAGCTCCAAAAATTCCGAAATTTTTATGGAGCAAACTGGAACATAGGACAACCTTGTGAAATTTTTCCAGGAGTTTTCATGCACTAGATTTCTCCCAATAAAATTCACAAGCTGCTGAACAGAAGTTTGACCAGATTTCAATCTAGGTTGACCTGGCCATTTGAAGTAGCAAATAAAATCTAAAAATTGTGAAATAATTCAGGGAGGTAGATAAGATGACCAAGATGACAGGAAAAATAATTTCAGAGGATGATCACAAGTTTGAAAGCTAAGAATTTCTTGACAACAATTTCCATTCACAAGAATTCAATTCTAGAAAATGGAAATTGCTAGGAAAATTTGGAAAACTTCCAAATGATTTGATGAGACAACAAAAGTTTTATTCCTCCTCAAAATTTTACATTGGAAATACAAACCTAAGTTAGGGCTGTTACAAATCTCCCCCTTACAGAATCTCGCCCGAGATTACGATCACTGAGAAGAAGGATGGGTAATCTGCTCGGAGACGATCTTCCCGCTCCCAAGTGGCTTCATCCTCGGAGTGGTTCGACCACTGAACTTTGAGGAACTTAATCACACGGTTCCTTGTTCTGCGTTCAGCTTCTTTGAGGATACGAACGGGACGCTCACGATAAGACAGATCTTCCTGCACATCGATATTTTCCAATGGCGTTTCCTCAACCGGAACACGGAGGCACTTCTTCAATTGCGATACATAGAAAACATCATGCACCCCCTCAAGTGTAGCTGGCAAGTCTAACTTGTAAGCAACAGCTCCCACTCTATCGATGATGCGGTAGGGTCCGACATACCGAGGAGCCAATTTGCCCTTGACGCCGAAACGACGATGACCCTTCAGAGGTGAGACTTTGAGATACACAAAGTCATTGGGCTGGAAACTCAGCTCACGACGACGCCGATCTGCATAGCTCTTACGCTCGATCGAGCTACGCGCAAGTGCTCACGAATCAACTGCACTTGACTTTCCGCCTCATTGATCGAATCCGGGCCAAAGAACTGCCTTTCACCAGTTTCTGACCAGTTCAATGGTGTTCTGCAGCGCCTCCCATACAAAGCCTCAAACGGTGCCATACCGAGACTAGCCTGGAAGCTGTTGTTGTAGGAGAATTCGGCAAGCGGTAGGCACTTCTCCCAATTCTTTCCATAGGAAAGAACACAAGCACGGAGCATATCTTCAAGCACCTGATTGACTCGCTCTGTCTGACCATCAGTCTGAGGATGGTAGGCGGTGCTGAAAGTAAGACGGGTACCCATGGCCTCCTGCAGACTGTGCCAAAATCGGGAAGTGAAAAGAGAACCACGATCTGACACTATCGTTCGTGGCACACCATGCAGACTCACAATGCGGGTTATGTAAAGATCCGCTAGCCGATTTACATCAATTTTCGATCGCCTTTGGAAGGAAATGGGCCACCTTCGTCAATCGATCAATAATAACCCATAATGCATCCTTCCCCGCAGAGTGCAGGCGGACCGGTGATAAAATCCATGCCTACAGAATCCCACTTCCATTCTGGTATAGGCAAGGGCTGAAGTAGACCTGCTGGGCGCTGATGCTCGGCCTTGACACGACAACATATGTCACATCTGGCAACGAACCTGGCAATCTCGCGTTTCATGCGAGTCCACCAGAATCTCTGACGCAGATCTTGGTACATTTTGGTGGCCCAGGATGGATGGACAAAGGCGAATCATGGGCCTCCTGGAGAATCAAATCCGCACTCGGAACCTTTGGAACCACGAGACGCTGCCCAAACCATACAACACCGTGCTCATCTTCTGTGAAACACTTGGCTGATCCATTCCTGATGTTCTGCTTGATTTTACCCACACCATCATCGATTCTTTGTCGTGGTCGCCTTGATTTGTTCCACCAAGGTCGGTTGCACAACCAAGGCAGCAAGGGAACCATACTCAACCAAACCCAAGTTGAGACGCTGAAATTCTGCAAGAAGTGCAGGTTGCTGCTCTTGGATCATCAGAGTATTGCAGTACACCTTTCGGCTAAGTGCATCAGCAACCACATTGGCCTTGCCAGGATGATACTGAATACCCATATCATAATCTTTGATCAATTCTAGCCATCTCCTCTGCCTGAGGTTCAGATCTGGCTGAGTGAACAAGTATTTCAAGCTCTTGTGATCGGAATACACCTCACGTGTTACCGATCGATAATGCCGCCAAATCTTGAGTGCATGAACCACAAGCAAAGCTCTAGATCATGGGTGGGATAGTTGAGCTCATGAGGTCTCAATCGCACGGATGCATAGGCAACGCCTTGCCTTCTGCATAAGAACACATCCAAGTCCCTGACGAGAGGCATCGCAATAAATATCGAAGCTCTTGTGGACATCAGGAAGAGTGAGGACTGGGGCTGAAGTCAAACGCTGTTTGAGCTCCTGAAAGCTCTCATCACAAGCAGAGGACCACACAAACTTCTTGTCCTTCTTGAGCAATTCAGTCATCGGCTTAGCGATCTTGGAGAAGTTCTCGATAAAGCGGCGGTAGTAGCCCGCTAAACCGAGAAAACTCCGCACATCGGTGACTGACTTGGGCTGCCCCCAAGATAGAACATCACTGACTTTGCTGGGATCCACAGCTATGCCTCCAGCTGAAAGAACATGGCCCAAGAATGCCACTTCCTTCAACCAGAACTCACATTTGCTGAACTTTGCATATAGCCGATGCTCCGCAATTTGCTCAAAACAATCTTGGATGCTCGGCAGATGCTCGCCTTCAGTCTTGGAATAGATAAGAATATCATCAATAAAGACCACCACAAATTTGTCCAAAACTCCATGAATACTGAATTCATTAAGTTCATGAACAAAGTGGAGCATTGGTTAAGCCAAAGGACATGACGGTGTACTCGCATGACCCATAACGAGTAGTGAAAGCCGTCTTCGGAATATCCTCAGATCTGATCCTGACCTGATGATACCCCATTCTCAAATCAATCTTTGAGAACACCTGGGCTCCAGTCAACTGATCAAACAGATCATCAATGCGGGGCAGAGGATATTTGTTCTTCACCGTCACCTCATTGAGAGGACGGTAATCAACACACATGCGCAAAGTCTTGTCCTTCTTCTTCACAAAGATCACCGGACAACCCCAAGGAGATGAACTGGGACGGATGAAACCTTTCGCTTGGAGCTCACCAAGCTGCTTCTTCAATTCTTCTAGTTCATTGGGAGGCATCCGATACGGCGCCTTCGAAATCGGGGTGGTACCGGGCAGCAACTCAATGACAAACTCAAGGTCTCGAACTGGAGGCATCCCGGGCAAATCTTCAGGAAAGACATCCACAAAGTCAGATACTATGGGAACATCCTGAATCTGTAAGGCTGGCTTCGCTTCTAATACACATAGATGTGGCCCCGAAGCCGCGAAAATCCGACTGTTACTGCTGAAGAAGGGTGAGATAGACAATCTTCCCGCACAATCGATTTGCCCCAAGTGTTGGGACAACCAATCCATGCCAAGAATCACATCCAGCTCATTGGAAAGGTAATAAGGTTTGCCAAAACCCCACTCCTTGGACTATGATAGGAACATCACGACACTGTAGATCAGCTCTCATTTCCGACCCCGGAGAGCGGATGAGCAAAGGAACTCCCAAAGGAACACAGTGAAGACCACTAGCAGCAGCAAATGATCTTGAAATAAAAGAATGCGATGCTCCAGAATCAAATAATACTGCAGCAGGACGAGAATTAACAAGAAGTGTACCAATCACGACATCTCGCACCTCCTGAGCCTCCTCAGCTGAAAGGTGGTTGACTCGACCGCTGCTCGCACCCTGGGTCTTCTGAATAATCTTCTGGTCAGGTGGGTGACCACTCCCCTGCCCGCGTCCTCCATTAGGACGAGGCGGCATCGCAACACTCTGAGGGCAAGCGTTGGCGTAGTGGCCCTTGTTGTGGCAGCGAAAACAAGTAACCTCGGCCGCCGGATTGCGGAGGCCGCTCTGCTGCTGGATCGCAGGCGCACGTGGCTGAAGCACGGCCTGCGGTGGGTGAGGAGCTGGTGCAGATGGCCTCGGCGCCGGTGGAGCAAAAGAACGGGCCATCGGTGCCGCCCCCCGAGGACGCAGTGAGGTGGTGTGAGTAGACGATGTGCCTCCCATTTGCGCTATGGACTCGCCACGCCTTTGCCTTATGCTCGAACAATGGCCTTATCTACCAAGGCACGAAAGTCGAGAAGTCCACAATAGATAGCTTGTCTGCGGCTCCTCGGACAAGCCATCCATAAACTTCTCCTGCTTAGCCTCATCTGAGGCCACCTCTCCCGGAGCATAACGAGCCAGATGATTGAACTCGTACAAGTACTCCGTCACAGACTTGCGCCCTTGCTTGAGCGCGAGGAATTCTTTCTTTTCAGCTTCATCGTGCCATCGTGATGTGGGCCCGACGAAAAGCGACTGAACTCCTCCCACGCGACCACATGGCCTGCGGGCTACATGGCGAGATAGTTCTCCCACCATGAGAGTGTTGCGCCCTCAAGCTGGTGGGACGCGAAGAGTGCCTTGTCCTGCGCCTGGCACTGAGCTATGTTGAGTTTTCGCTCAACCATGCGCGTGTCGTCCGCATCGAGAGGTCCTCGAGCGGGAGAAAGTCGGTGGTGCGCATGGAGGAACTCGCAAGTCCCCGCGAGTCCGTGGCCGCCACCACCGGCGAGTGGAGGTATTCCTAGCAATAACCTCCAAGATGCGCGTCGGTCCATGCGATTTCGCTCGATCGGCGAGAACCTCAGCCATGGTCGGAGGAGGGGGAAGCTCCTCATCATGACCAGCCTGCTGACTGCCACGCGTTCTCCCGGCCATCCTGTTTCACTAAGACAAGTTAACAATAGCCGGAAAACACGAAATCGACAACCCACTGCAAATAACTTACTAACAACACAAAACAAATACAAGACTTTTAAGTTACAAAATCAATTGACAAAAGTCAGATACTTAGCAAACTCATACATATCTTACCCTTATGCTCCCACAAATTTTAATTAGACTAATTCTCTATGGTTCTCCCAAAGACTGATTCTACCGGTAGTAACTATCTTTTGAAAGGGAAGAGAGAAACCAAGTTTTCAAAACTCAAATTAGAGTAAGATGAGAGTAGAAGGCTAAGATAGGTAAGGAGTAAAATCTGAGAATCTGCCTAGGTTTTCATAAACCCTTTTTATACTTTGAAATTAAGCTTTTTCAAAATATCCTAAAGACGACTAAGCTTGGGTTGCTACGGTCAGAATGGCTCTGATACCAACTTTGTGAGGACCCCAATTTATTTGGCTTGTAATGCTTAACCAACCATCTGGTCCTAGCATCACAAATCAAATAAACTGATCCTCGAGATATACACACTTCCCAGAAAGCAGTGTACACACCTCGGTACAAAATTAGACATCAACTCCATTCCAAACATAGAGTCCAAACACCACACTACCAAACGGAAGGTAAACAAATAGTAGAGTTATTACAGACATAGGCCGACAGGCCACAAGATACACAAATAAACAAGAACGACAGCGGAAGCAAAAGTGCCATAAGATGGCTATAAACAAAGCCAATCAGTGTGCCTCCAACCCACAAGGCATCTGACCGGACCACCAAGTCTAGTCGTCCACGAAACGGCAACACAGCTCACAGAAGTGAGGCCCTTGGGGCTCACCTTCTTCCTCTGCAACAAAAACATTAAGCAAAGCACCTGAGTACAAAGATTGTCTTTGTACCCGCAAGATCGACGTGTGAACTAGCGCACTGCTCATATGCTACATGCGAGCTTGTTTGGTGGAGGCCATAGGTTTCATTTGCATAAAGCCAACTTTATTTGCAATAATGTAATACAGTTTAAAGGCAAGTTTGCAATTCATTTTTAAGATTGAAATAACGATGACGGATAATAATACAAAAGAATAGAGATAAAACATCCTAGAAGTGACTATCCCAATAGTCACCACAACAATAGCACGAATCCCGATTCATTCGCCACCCATCAAATTTTAATTTAAATGTTGTAGTCTAGTTCTTACGGGCGTATCCGAGCGTGTCCATAACCTAGGGCGAGGCTATTCGAATAGTTTTAACCTGCAGGGTGTACCAATGTACCCACACTTGCATCGCCTTTAAGCCAAGCACACTTAGAAGGTATGCAAGCACTGACTAAGTCCTACGAGACTTTTTCCAATATTGTGTATTAACTACGAGCCGCTCGTATGGATAGAAATCCATACGCTTACATGGTAAAGCCGAAAGACAACTACCCACTCGGGATAAAGCTTTTGGACAACTACCATGCTCCCACCTCCATCCCTCCTGCGACCTCCTGCGACCGGAGCCAATACACGCCAAAGTACTAGGTCAAGAGAGGTCCCATATACTCTAGTGTGGTTAGCACGCAAAATGCTCGATGACGGTGGCGCAAGTAACTCGGTCCTTAATCGGCTGGGCACCTTTCCACCACACCCAACAGATCACACCAGTCTTACCATTGTGCCCAAGTCTAAATCATTTTGTTTTCATTTTTAATTTTGCAATTAAACATAGCAAAAATGTTGAAACATAAAGTTGTAGTAAATTTTGTGTGATCAAGGTTACCGACTAAGTCGATAACCGCCCATTTCTACCGATACTAAGCATGTCTAAGCAATTTGACCGGATCTACTAAGTGACAAGAGACCATCCAATGACCTCTAATCACAAAGAAATAACCTAGGCTCGGTAGTAGAGACCAATATTTTGTCTACAGGATATGCAACTACGGATTTAACTAATCAATTTAACACAAATTAAGCAATGCATACATACAGCTGAAACAAAATATTAGACTTTAAAATACTGGGATTATCATGATCAAACTGCTTGCCTGGATGCTGTTGCTCAATTTGTTGCGGAGGGTCGTTCTCAGGGTTGCCGCAAATATCGAATCCTAACGATTGAACAAAGCAAATAATAAGAGCGAATAACACCGACCAAACTCAAACATACAACAATAACAAAACACACTAAACTTTTCACAAGCAGCCTAAGCATGATAAAACAAAATTTGAAACAGAGAACAATTCATTTTAAGTTATTAAGAATTTTCTATGAATTTCCTAAGCTAAAAACACATCAAAACACTAGTTAATTACTTAACAAATTTTCATGAACAGAAACAGTGTATAAAACCTATCCTAATAATTAGTACATTAAAAATGACAAATTACAAAATTGGTTTCACCGGATTTGGACAAATATTGAAAGAGATATACATTTTCTAATTTAGAAGATACATAAGACATCATTTTATTAATTAATGATTTGTGCTACAGAGACATGGATGAAACTAATTTTAGTAAATAATACATTTGAAATGAAAATTAACAGCACTGGATTCATGCGATTGAGATAAAAATTGAATTAGTTATGCATTTTACAAGTTTAATTGAATTAACACTCAACGAAAACATAAACGAAATACTAAATCATTACGAAATCTATAATGCACTAATTCCATTTCGCACCCACCCAGCTAGCCCTCACATCGATAAATGGCCCAAATAAAGTCTTGACGAGCAATGTTGCGCGAAGGTGGCGTGAAGGCGTATTCTAATAATACGTCTTTGACTTATCAAGGTGTACTTCTAACATACACACGAGAAATACGCTTCCGACGGAGAAAACGTATAACGAGCTACACCCTAATCGACGGCATGGACCCACATGGCGGTGACTCGTAGAACAAATAACGGGCTGGATTAAAGGATTTCTAAACGCGATTTAACAGAGGGCCCGCAAGTCGAGACATAACAGAACCGATTTAGCGATAACTAAACTTGGCGGCGGCTCACCAAGACGCACGGGACGGCGGCGCGCGGCGAATCGATCTAGCTAACCAAAGGGTTTCGGGCGGCGGGTGATACCTTCAGTCGCGAAGATCTTGCGAACTTCGATGACGGTGACGCGGACCCACGGGGATGCCGGCGGCGAGCTGGCGACGAACGGAGGCGGAGAAGAAGACACGGTTCGCACGGAGAAGGCGATACGGACTTCTAGAAGACTCCGGAAGGTGTGCTTAAGCTTCGCCTCAACACCAGGAGCAAGAAGCACACGATAACGCCGACGAAGAAGGCGAGGTGGCGGAATTTCCACGGCGGCGGAAAACCGAGCTTGGAGAAAAATTGGTCGCACGCCCGCAACGATGCACCAAAGATGAAAATGAAGTCACCGTTAGACTCAGTGCATCAATGCGATCCTAAGGGACTAGGTGGCGGAGCTAGAAACTCACCAGATCGCAAACGAGCTCACGGACCGAGATCGCCGGAGGCGAGACGACGATATCGCCCACGGTGATCCATCGGGCGCCAAGGACCGGGTTGGGCAAAACGGAGGCGTCGGCGTGGATCACGGTGGCGTGGTTGCGAATCAAGGCGGCGCTAACACAGCGGCGCTACCTTCGTCTCTTCGCCGCCGAAACAGAAGCGGCGGAGAAAGTGAGAGAGCGAAGGAAGCGATGAATGAATGAGTGCGGTGAGGTTATAAAGCTCGCGATGCTCCACGGACGGACACGAGGGCAAATAGGTGGCGTGGCGAGGTACGTGGCAAGCATGCGCGCGCGCGCCGCGAACTCCGGTGAGTGCGGAGAAGACGAGGTGGACTCGACGGTAGGGTCCACCGCCGGCCGACGACGGCGGCGGTGCGAACCGATGGTTTGACTCGATCGATGCGCAACGGCCGTTGGATCCAAATGGACGGCTGAGATTGGTGTATGCATTCGGACAGGTCGGTTGCATGCGCGCACGTGGATCGTTCGATCTGCATCGGACGGCCACGATCAATTGGACTCGGGGCGGTGCGATTAGTTGACGCGACCGAGTCCAATATTGCGGTCGGACTCGAGCCCAAGTGTGGTTCGGGCCCGACAAACAGTGTTTTCTAATTTTGAAATTAAAAAGCTGAGTGAGTTTGGGGAATTTTTAGATGTAGTTCCCGAGCTCCAAAAATTCCGAAATTTTTATGGGAGCAAACTGGAACATAGGACAACCTTGTGAAATTTTTCCAGGAGTTTTCATGCACTAGATTTCTCCCAATAAAATTCACAAGCTGCTGAACAGAAGTTTGACCAGATTTCAATCTAGGTTGACCTGGCCATTTGAAGTAGCAAATAAAATCTAAAAATTGTGAAATAATTCAGGGAGGTAGATAAGATGACCAAGATGACAGGAAAAATAATTTCAGAGGATGATCACAAGTTTGAAAGCTAAGAATTTGCTGACAACAATTTCCATTCACAAGAATTCAATTCTAGAAAATGGAAATTGCTAGGGAAAATTTGGAAAACTTCCAAATGATTTGATGAGACAACAAAAGTTTTTATTCCTCCTCAAAATTTTACATTGGAAATACAAACCCTAAGTTAGGGCTGTTACACGACATGTCTTCAGCCCAGACTCAATAAATGAGGCCGAAGGCCAGGTTCAGTTGATTCGTGAGCATTTGCGCGTGGCTCAGTCCAAGCAAAAGAGCTATGCGGATCGTCGTCGCCGTGAGTTGAGCTTTGAGCCCAATGACTTTGTTTATCTCAAAGTCTCACCATTGAAGGGCCATCAGCGTTTTGGCATCAAGGGCAAGTTAGCTCCTCGATATGTTGGGCCTTACCGCATCATCGAGAAAGTGGGAGCTGTTGCATACAGATTGGAGTTGCCAGCTACACTTGAGGGGGTGCATGATGTGTTCCATGTGTCACACTTGAAGAAATGCCTCCGTGTTCCAATTGAGGAAACTCCGTTGGAAAATCTTGATGTGCAGGGAAATTTGACCTATCATGAGCATCATGTTCATATTCTCGAAGAATCTGAACGGAGAACTAGGAACCATGTCATCAAGTTCCTTAAGGTTCAGTGGTCGAATCACTATGAAGATGAGGCAACTTGGGAGCGGGAAGATCGCCTCCGTGCTGACTACCCGTCTTTCTTCTTTGAGTAAACGGAATCTCGGGACGAGATTCTTGTAAGGGGAGGAGATTTGTAACATCCCAATTTTGGACTTGTGTTTCAAATGTAAGAAAATAAGTATAAATTAAAAATTTTGTTACATCTTGTATTTCCTTTATGTACTAAGCAACTCCTGTACAATAATTATGGAGATACAAAATCACAAGTCTTTTGATCCAAAACCTTGTCTTCCAAAAACATGCTTATCAAATCTTGTGATCATCCTTTGGAAATATTTTTCCTAAGTTCCTGGGATGGTGTGTGACCCCTCTGAAAAATTTCACAATTTTTAGAAAGTGTTTGAATATTTTTAGAGGGCAGTCAAACCTGTTTGACTTTCAGTCAAACCTTAAACCAGAGCATTGCAGGATTTTTGGAGAAAAATGCATTGCATAAAAACCTCTGAAAATTTTACACAAGGTTAATATCTGAGTTAGCAAGCTCCAGTAAAAATTTCATAATTTTTGCAGTTGTTTTGCTATCTCAAATAAATTCCCAAAGTCCCAGCTCATTTTAAAACCCAAAATCTGTTTTCACTGTTCCTCGGGTGCGAATCAGACTCGGACTCGAGCCACTTGTCTCGGTCCAGTCAACTAACTGCACCGGGCCTCCTTTTAAAAACGCGCGTCCAATGTCAGCCGTGGGATCCTGATCGCATGGCCCAGCTTCGCGAGAACATTCGGACGTCCGAATGTAATCCCTCATCATGGCCGTTCATTTCTGATCCAAGGGTTCGCGATCTTCTCTGTTGATTTAAACTTCGGGAGCCTTGGGCGAACCGCACCCATTGGATTAAAATCGGACCGTCCGCGTAGCTAGAAACGTTCGGACTTCTGATTGTTTTGATCGGTGTGAGCCGTTGGATTAGAATCCAACGCTCACAATCTCCTCTGTTGTGTTTAAAACCTCAGAAGCGTGGCGCGATATCAGCCGCCCGATCAAAATCAAAGGGTGCAAAATCGCCCGAGCCTTTTCTGGTCGTCTTCAACCTCGCGCCGTGCGCGAACAGTGAAAGAGACAGAGAGAGGCATGGTTTGAGTCAAATCGTGCTCCCCGACAGCCACTCCTAGTCGACATTTAGGGATTGTAGGGTGCTTTCGGCCACGATCTCAAACTACTCCTACACCCCATCACTTCTTCTTTTCGGCTCACCATTTGTGCCCTAAACCATTGTCACCCGAGAGGCTCCTTCTTGCCAAACCCTAATCCTTAGCTATATAAGGTCCCAAAACCCCTATTTGGTGTTCCTTTACACCATCGAAAGCTCCTTCTTCATTTTTGAAGCTTAATTCACTAAAAACACCAAATCACCATTGTTGACCCATGGAGCTCCATTGAGGATTATGAAGCTCTAGTGGTTCTTCTTCAAATATTCTTGTACTCTTTTCTACTCCTTAATATCCTAATCATTTCCCCTTACTTAATTTTGGGTTCACTTTCAGGATTTGACAAATTTGGGGTTTGTTCAAATTCGGTCGAAGCCATCCCCTTTTCTTCCTCAGCTCCGGTGAGTGCTCCATTTCTCAATTGCTTGCTCATGAAGCTTCTATGTTCTATATTGTAGCTATTATGACCACCTAGTGGTGTTCGTTTTGCTCAGGTTATCTTGTTCGTATCATCTTCTTCAACTCTGGCGGGTTCTTTCGCTGTCATACCTTCTCCGGCCGTCGTTGAAGCTCTCCCTAGTCAAGGTGCTTCTTATTAGTCCCTAGAGACCATGGCACTCGCTTCCTTGAACTGCAGCGGAGCTTTTTGCTATTTTCGCTTTTGGCAGTAAAGGCCCTCATCTTGATTTTCCCGCTCGCCGGCGTTTTGGACCATCGCCGCCGACGAGGTCACCACCATTGGGTCCGCAAGCCTTTTGTGAATCCATTTTGATACTTGGTGCGCGCCGCCGTTGCCGGAGTTGCCGGCGACAAGCCATAGATCCCACTCGGGTTTTGTCGAGCGTAATCGCCTATTTTTCGGTCGTCATTAGGACACCATTAATGATTTAATCATTGTTAATCATTAGTGGTCTTAATTGTGTCTTAAGCCGGCCCACTGTGCCACTGGCTAGTGGGCCCAGCCTCTTTAAAAACCCCCATCGGCCTTAATCAACACCGTTAGGACATCATTAATGCTTAATGATTGATAAGCGGGGTTTAGCATTAATGAGCTGTCTGAAATAACCCTTGGGTCAGTGTCAAGTTAGCCCGTAGGCCTTAAACCACAGTCCGGGGTTCTTTACGACAAAATCTGGGGTCATTAATTGCTAATCATTGGTTAGCAATTAATGTGTCTTAGTTGGCAAATCGTCTCACTACCAGGTGGGCCCTCAGCCGCTTAAACCTCTATGTGCAAAGGCATTAGGACGCATTTAATTTCTAATCATCGATAATCAGTGGCTTCGAAATTAAATCGATGTCCGAATTTGCCTCATGTTTCGCTGTCATGTGGGCCTGCATTAACCCCCCCCCCCCCGGCGCACTTAAGCCCCGTGCTTGCGCTTTGTTGATCGTGGACCGTCGATCTCGTGATCAACGGCCCAGATCTCTGAGACAATCGGACCCCCGGAGGTCCCAAACACTCGGAGCCGTCCATCTCACGATCTGCGGCTGAGATCGTGGGTGTATTCGGACTTCCGAATGCGCTTGTGCTCTGAGCCGCTCATCTGCAGATCTACGGTCATGGTTGATTGTGACATTCGGCCCTCCGAATGTTCCCATCCATGTGGACCGTTGGATCTAGATCCAACGGTGACTCTCGTTAGGATCGCGCGCGTGCGTTGTGCTCCGTGAACGTGGCCCGTTTGATTTCGCACCAACGGCCCACGAGCGTCCACGTCATTTTATTTCTGTTAAGTTCGAGTTTATTTCGGTAAGTCTTTATTTATCAACTAAAAATTGTAGTTAAACTTTAAAAACTCATAACTAATTCATATGCCACAAGTTTAATATAAAAATGCATTTAGGCATATCTCAGTATCAGAAAATTGTGTAACCAAAATAACTTGATTTCTGCCGATTTTGATTATCCCAGAAATAGAATTAAAGTAAACTCAACTTTGATGACCTTAGGATGTCATAATCTACCTTCTATAAAAATTTCAGGACTTAGATCATTCTAGAAATTTTCGCCATGAACAGTGCCAACAAATAATTTAGTGAATTAATGGGCTGAGAGTGTGTATTTTAGCTATAAATTTTTCATACTAAATCCAAATTACATGATTTTTGTTCCTAAAATTATCTAGAATCATCCCCTAGCTGCTGTATAAATTTCATTAGAATTGGATGTTTTGTTGTTGGAGTTATTTGGTGTTCTTCGTTCTTATTGAGTTTATCGCCTTTTCGCGTTAGGTTCCGAAGACAATATTGATATTAATTCTGAGCCACAGCCATCAGATCCTGCACTCCAGCAAGGCAAGCAGATGTAGCATCATTTGATCATGTTGCTCCTACTATTTTCAAATTCTAATATATTGTTTGCAAATTCTATGTATGCATTGCTATGTTGTTTTAACTATTGTCGATAGTTAACCTAGTAGATGCATTATCAGTAGGCAAATGTTTATCCTCTACTACTGAGCCTAGGTTTATCTTGTAGTGATTTTGGGTTCGTTGGATGAATCCTTATCACTTAGTAGTTTACGAGTTTGTCGCTTAGCCATGCTTAGCTATCGGTAGAAATGGGTGGTTATCGTCGATAACCTTGATCACACAAACTTATTATGATCTCTATATTTCAGCTCTGTACTATGTTCAAATTGCAAAACTAAAACTGAAAATAAAAACAATTTGGACTTGGGCACAATGGTAAGATGGTGTGATATTTTGGGGTGTGATTGGAATGGTGCCCGAGTCAATTAAGGACCAAACACCTTGTGAGTACCTGTTATCCAGGCATTTTGTGCGTGCTAACCACGCTAGAGGGAATGGGACCTCTCTTTACTTAGTACTTTGGCGTGTGTTGGCTACGAGTCGCAGGAGAGCGTGTGTGTGTTGCGTTGGGGTAGAATAAGATGGTTGTGTGTGGGAGCATTGTAGTTGTCCAAAGAGTTTTACCCCGAGGGGTAGTTATCTTTTTGGCTTTACAATGTAAGCGTATGGATTTCTATCCATACGAGCGGCTCGTAGTTGATTCACAATATTGGAAATGTCTCGTAGGACTTAGCCGTGCCGGCATACCTTTGGAAGTGTGCTAAATCATATGGCTTAAAGGCGGTCTGAAGTGTGGGTACATTAGTACACCCCTACATGGTTTAAAACTATTCGAATAGCCTCGTCCTAGGTTATGGACACGCTTGGGTAAGCTTTTCAAGAGTTAGACTACAACATTTTAAATTAAAACTTGATAGGTGGTATGAATCAGAGATTCATGCTATATGTGGTGGCTATTGGGGTAGTCACTTCTAGGTAGATACTTGATAATTATTGTTACTCGCTGTTATTTCAATGATTAAAA
The DNA here is from genome assembly GCA_036346255.1 of Ampelocalamus luodianensis. NCBI lineage: Eukaryota > Viridiplantae > Streptophyta > Magnoliopsida > Poales > Poaceae > Ampelocalamus > Ampelocalamus luodianensis. The sequence goes on along the minus strand of CM070634.1, from coordinate 55,299,635 downwards.
ACTGATTTGTTAAATTGTTTTCAATCTATTACATTGTTGCAAATGAAACTTGCTTTATGCGTCGAAACAACCATATAACCAACATCCTTTGATATAGCTTTCATGTAGCTATGTATAGGCTTATTACTCGTAAGTCTTGCGAGTATATTATTGTACTCACCTGCATTGCTTATTGTGTGCAGAGGAAGTAGGTGAGCTCGAAGGGCCTCACTTTTGTGAGTTGTGCTGTGGCAGTGTGTGGGGTGATTAGCTTGGCGGCTCGGTCGGTTGCCCTGTGGTGTTACGTGGCTAACTGGTCGTCTTTTGGCTTAAGACATCTTATGGCAACTTTTGCTTCCGCTGTTACTTCTTAATACTTATGTCATTTGGCCGGTCGGCTGTTCTGTAATAACTTATATTATGTTTGTCTTTTGGTAGACTTATTATATTATGTTGTATGGAAATGATGCATGTTTTTGTATGATGTATGTGTGCTGCAATTTCTGGGAAGCACATGTCCATCGAGGGACGGGTTATTCTGTTTGTGATACTAGAGCCAGTGGAAGGTTAAGTATTACAAGCTTAATAAACCGGGGTCTCACACTCTCTACTCAATCCCTCCTCCTCACTCACTCCTCCTCCCTCACACTCGTCTCGCCGAAATTCGAGTTTTGGTCGCTGCCGGCCGCAAGCACTCCACCGCCGCTAGCGCCGCCGTCAACGACGCCCCGGCGACTCCGACGCACCAACGGCATCATCGCAACTTCGGCGACCCTATGCACGCACTCACTCGAGCCAAGGACTGCCGGAACCACCACGCTGCCTCCGACCCAATCTTGCCGCCGCTAACCTCATCACCGACGAGCTTCCCGCCGCGCTTTCTCACAATCCCGGTGAGCATTACGATCAGGATCTTCCGCCCTCTCTTTTGCGCACATCCGTACCCCTCGCCGTGGCGCGTAGCGCCGGCAAGGGTCGTCACCGGAGCTCCGCCGGTTTCGACCTACGTGGCCTTGCCACCTCAGCGCCACCGTGACTGCCATCTCGGTGCCACCCAATTGGCCATGTGGCTGCCACGTCATCTCGCACAAGCCACCCCCACCCCATGCGCACTGTTGCAGTGGACCGAGCCCACCGTGGGCGTTTGACCAACCCGTGGACTTGGTCTTTGACCAAGGGGCCCACATGTCAGTGAAACAAATCTTTTTTCCTTTGGAAAATAATTCGTTCGGTTAATTCAAATTCGGGCGCTGACGTCATGTTGATGTCATAAAGCCATTTTCTTTCGTAAAAAATAATTCCAATAATACTGAAAAACCCTAATTTCATCATTTCATGTAATTTCAATCTTCCAAAGCCCATATCTTTTGCATCCAAACTCCGATTGAGTCCATTCAAATTTCTAAATTCCTATAAATTCAAGATCTAGCCAACTAAATCAAAATTATTTAATTTGGAGTTCACTTGAGTTGTTATTTCAATTTAGTTTGAATTTGGCTTATTTTCACGATTAGATTTCGACGACTTCGGAGAGTAAGATTTCGACACCAGATGAAGAGCTTATAAGAGGATTGATTTTGACTTTATGATCATCGTGATTGTACACATAGACTACCTGGAGAAAGTACTTGTGAGTATTAGGTGACCTATTAAGGAAAACAACATCACCTCAGTACTACGTGACCTGTTAAGGAAAACAACATCACTTAATCAAGCAAGACAAGTTATACCTTTGATCATATCGATCCCATTATTTCAAATTATTTAAATTATATTTTAAATTACTATTGCATGCTTATTTATATACAATAATTTAAATCCCTATTTTAAATTTATAGATATGCCTAAATCCTTTTTATAGCCAATCTTGTTATTGAATTAGTCACCCCTTGGCACCATAAATGAAAATCTAGTTTATGCAATAGTGTGAACTAGAACACTTTGAGAAAAATTATGCTTAGCCATGCTTATAGACCAAACTTGTTCAATTTAGGGAATTTCAGCCAAAAATCAATTGTGGTTTAAATTATATCCATGGCATAAGTATGTTATGGAAGTTTATAAACGGCTTTGAAAAATGAAATAAATCAAAATGGGTTTGGACTTGGGCGAAATGGATGAATGGTGGGTGCAGGTTTATGCATGGGCTTAATCTGGTTAGGATTAAGGGCTAGGGTTTATTTTGGAAGACACCCAGGTCAATTAAGGACCGGCCTCTGAGCGTTCCTTTGCTATGCCTATAATGGGCTACGCCTCACCGTGCAACCACATGTCCTGAGTATGGGGAGGGGACCTGGCTTAATAATTTGTGATACCTCATTGTTATTTGTGCCATGTTGTTTGCGTGAGTGTCGGTCAGACAGTAGTCCCATCTGGCGCAAGAGGGGGCTCCCGGAGGACGGTCAGTCCAATGGAAGCGAAACCGTAGCGGGCATAAATACTTTAAGGTATAACTTTGTAAAGGCCTTGTTATGTGCTCTAGACTGCTTACCTAAGGTAGTGAGCGGTGGTATCGACGGATGCCGAACAAACTAGAGAAGTCGTGTCTTGTGGGTAAAGTTGTATAACCTCTGCAGAGTGTAAAACTATTCAAATAGCCATGTCCACGGTTATGGACATGCTAGCAAAGCCACTCAAATTAGACTTTGGTTTTGATTTCAAAAGGCTTTATCAAATGGTTTTGGATTTCTATCCAATTGGGAAATTTGGGCAGGTAGCCTTGTGATAGGAGGGTATCCATCACCATATTTCATATGGAGGTTATCCTACTATAAAATTGAGAATTTATAAAATGAATTTTAGTTATAGAATAACTGCTTTGGAACTTAGTACAAGTATTTAAAGAAAATGATGCTTTATGCAAATCAACCAATAAGCCATCCTTTGTTACATCCATGTATGCATGTCATTCTGTTATCTGACGAGTGTAACTTGCGAGCACGGTAGTTGTGCTCATACTTGCTTTATGCAAATAAAATTTCAGAGGAGAAAGACTTTGCTACCAGTGTGGATCTCGACGACTAGGCCACTTCCCTAGTCGATTGCTTGTAGAAGATTGCTGGACTCTACTACTTCTTCTTCGTCTTCCGCTGTATTTTTTATTGTTGGCTTGTAAGCCTCTTTTGTAATAAACTCTATTGATTATTAATAAAGTTGTAATATGAATTTGTTACCATATTTGTTTACTATGCGGACTAGCTACTGATCATAGGACTAGTTCAGAAATGCATAGAGGATTTGGGATGTTAATCCCAGGTCCGACAATGCCCCCCGATCAACGCGATAGATGGGCCCACCATGGGCTCACGGTGGATTGCTAGCCGTCTGCGCTGGGCTAAGGACAGGCTGGTGAGGTGCTACTCGTTGTACCACAACGAGTTCGAGTCATTGCACGAGAGCGACATCATCTGGTGTCCATCGTATCCAGATTTTCTGCGCACTATAACGCCACACGGGCTGTTCGTGCAATGCATTCAGGACATAGGACTGTGGACGATGACCTGCCACCTGGTGTTCACACATATGGTGGAGCCTTATGTGCCGCAGCGCGTAATGCGATAGTTTGGTCAGTACTAGGTCGTGGCCCCCGGACGGCAGGCTCCTGCAGCGAGCTGTACACCTATGAGTCAAACTTCATACGAGTAATGTTTACAGTCCTTATGTCTTCTTTTCTAACATCAATATGTCCAAAAATACAAGAAATCGAGGATAGGTGGGCATATCCAGGACTAGCACCCCATCCAAGAGGAGTGGACTATGGCATTGATGGACAGGGTGCACATGGATGTCTAGAATGAGCCACATCCGTACGACCAAGAGACGTACGGTGTGTACTTGGAGTGGTACGTGCCACGAACGCACGCAAGACTCACCATTCCTCCACCAGAGTGTCCGGACTAGGTGACATCGCAGATGCACCATGAGAGCCTCCGTCACATGTACGATCGTCTGAGCACTTCGTGGAGTGACGACACCGTAAGACACTTACAACCTCTTGTCGTTTCATTGCGACATTCATACTCTTCGTTAATGAACCTATTACGTATGTCCCTACAGTTGGAGTGAGTGCAGCGTGTCCATAGCGCATCGGAGGCCGCCCTCCACAACCCAGATAGAACACCGGCAGAATATAAAAAAATGTTGAAGCACATCTCGCGGAGATGAAGAAGATAATAAAGAACTTGAGCTGCGGTCATTCGACAGACGATGTCCTGCACATCAGGCACCAAGTGGGGGGCCGTGCTCCCCTGCTAGATCACCATGACCTAGCGAGTCCAGCTGTCATAGTAGTGTTCCCCGTCGGTCATCTGTGGGCCAGATCGACGGGGAGATAAGTTATGTACAAATCTATGTTGCGTTTTTTGGTTAGCCTTACGTTGCACTAACATCATGTAGTTCTCCCGCCGCAGGTCCATCAGAATGAATCATTTCTACCGTCTGTGATCGATACACAGACTAGCGCTCCCCGTCGATCAGCTACACTGCGCATCCGGGGTTTACAAGATTCTCAGTCCACGTCCCCGAGTATTTATTGTACTAACATCGTTCCATCTTGCAGCCTTCAGTTGACCATGGGGGTGACGGCCAGTTCACGACGATTGGTGATGATGGCGACACGGGCCTCCCAGCTCCTACCAGGGAGCAGTACACGCCGTCAGGGTATGGATCATGGCAGCTAGGGTTTGGAGCGTACGCAGGGTAGAGCTCCTCTGGGTTTGCTATCCCACCATACGTTCAAGGGCAGAGCTCCTCTGGGTTCACTATCCCACTGTAAGTTCAAGGGTAGAGTGTCACCGGGTTCGTTGTCCCACTGTACCTCCAAGGGTAGAGCTCATCTGCGCAACCGGAGTTGCAGGCAACGTAACCCGGCAGTGAATTTTTTGAGACCACAGCTCATGATTTATTAAGAGGTGTCCCCCAAGCTGGCATGCCTCTTCACGACGACATGTACGTTTACCAAACTCTCCTAGGCCATACTGAGCCTACCGGTGCACCTCTGCCACCTCAACAGTCTCCATACCCCCTCCGAATGGACACGCGCTCACCTGACCGCTTGACGTACTCCATGGGGAATGTTCGACGCAAGACATCCAGGCGCACACGGAGGTCACCGCAACGAGTAGAGGGCAGTGGCTCAGACTCAAACGAGTGAGCCATATTGTATCATGTGAACTCGGGCTTCTAATTTTATGTATGAAAATATCTTAAATTGGTTCATGTAATGATTGTAAATCCTGAGGGAAATAACAACTCTACCTCCCCAGCTTTTAAGGACGATGTGACCCGACGAGTCAGCTTTGCGCAGCAAGGGCCACTGCCTCGCAGACGCAAATTTCCTTCAATCGAATTACAATTTAGCCGTGTACACGGCACCGGCTCGGCATATAAGTACTAGCCCTTCCACGTTGGGTTCCCCTACATCTAGACTTCAACACAATCTCGCTTAGATGGACAAGCACTAGGAGGAGATCCGCAAAATACAAAGGGAGTATGCGGCCCAGGAGGAGAAAAGGGAGCGTACCATGAGGCCACCTCCCCGCAATGATGTCGCCCCCTGTAGCAACAACCCCTACCACAACATCCCAACTGAGCATTCGCTGCAAGACCCACCCGAGGGAGATATGTCGTCCCTCTATTGGTGAAGGGACATATGCAAGTTCTTCAAGTCCAAGCATCGACTAAGTCTGAGCATGCGTTACTAGGGTTACGCGAACTACTCTTACAACTATCCCGATCATCGTTGGGACACGAGCCGCTATCGACAGCTGGTAAGTATAGGTAGCAGTATGTTCGATACCATTGCTCTTTCAAAGTCCGCATTAATAACCTCTCCCGTGTACCCGTAATCCTCGGATCCACTATGTGGCTACCACAAGTGGATCAACCTAGAGATCCACCCACATGACCAGTGGACTCTCGACTGCGAGGAGTGGGATACCAACAGGGACTGCGAGAGGAGGGAGGAGGAGTGTCGCACCGAAGAATCCAACCAGCGTATTCGGCGGGAGACGTAGGCCCATCTCAAGACGTGCATGTAACAGCCCTAACTTAGGGTTTGTATTTCAAATGTAAAATTTTGAGGAGAAATAAAAACTTTTGTTGTCTCTTCAAATCATTTGAAAGTTTCTACATTTTTCCCTAGCAATTTCCATTTTCTAGAATTAAATTCTTGTGAATGGAAATTGTTGTCAGCAAATTTTTAGCCTTCAAACTTGTGATCATCCCCTAGGAATATTTTTCCTGTCATCTTGATCATCCTATCTACCTCCCTGAATTATTTCACAATTTTTAGATTTCATTTGCTATTTCAAATGGCCAAGTCAAACCAGTTTAGAAATCTGGTCAAACCCTTAGGCAGCAGCTTGTGAATTTTCTGTAGATCAATGCAGTGCATAAAAACTCCTGGAAAAATTTCACAAGGTGGTCCTCTGTTCCAGTTAGCTTCCATAAAAATTTTGAAATTTTTGGAGCCCTGGAGCTATCTCTAAAAATTTCCCAAAACTTCTCTGTCTTTTAAATCGAATTCTGAAAACACTGTTTGTCGGGCCCGAACCACACTTGGGCTCGAGTCCGACCGCACTAATGGACTTGGTCGCGTCAACTAATCGCACCGCCCGAGTCCAATCAATCGTGACCGTCCGATGAAGATCGAACGATCCACGTCGCGTGCGCAACCGACCTGTCCGAATGCATACACCAATCTCAGCCGTCCATTTCAGATCCAACGGTCGGTGCGATACTGATCGAGTCAAACCACCGGTTCGCACCGCTTCGTCAGTCGCTGACAGGTGGACCCTACCTGTCAGATTCGCCCTCGTCTTCTCCGCACCTCACCGGAGCTCGCGGCCGTTCGCGCATGGGTGCCACGTACCTCGCCGCTGCCACCTATTTGCCCTCGTGTCCGTCCGTGGAGCATCGCCAGAGCTTTATAACCTCACCGCACTCATTCATTCATCGTTTCCTTCGCTCTCTCACTTTCTCCGGCCGCTTCTCTGTTTCGGCCGGCGAAGAGGACGAAGGTAGCGCCGCTGTGTTAGCGCCGCCCTTGATTCCGCAACCACGCCACCGTGATCCACGCTCGACGCCGCCTCCATTTTGCCCAACCCGGGTCCTTGGCGTCCAGTGGATCACCAGGGGCGGTATCGTCGTCTCCGCCTCCGGCGATCTCGGCCCCGCGAGCTCGTTTGCGATCTGGTGAGTTTCTAGCTCCGCCAACTAGTCCCTTAGGATCGCACTGATGCACTGAATCTAACGGTGGGCTTGTTTCTGCCTTTTGTGCATCGTTGCGGGCGTGCGACCAATTCTTCTTCAAGCTCGGTTTTCCGCCGCCGTGGAAATTCCGGCCACCTCAGGCCTTCTTCGTCGGCTTTATCGTGTGCTTCTTGCTCCTGGTGTTGGGGCGAAGCTTGGGCGCACCTTCCGGAGTCTTCTAGAAGCTTGTCACGTCCTCTCCGCGGAAGCTGTATCTTCTTCTCTGCCTCCGTTCGCCGCCAGCTCGCCGCCGGCATCCCCGTGACTCCGCGTCACTGCCATCGTGTTCGCAAGATCTTTGCGAACCTTTTGGTATCACTCACTCGCCCAGAAACTCTTTGGTTTGCTTAATCACCAGTGCGGCGCCGCCGCCCCGTCGCGTCTTGGTGAGCCCGCGAAGTTTAGTTATCGCTAAAGCGGATTCTGTTAGGTCGTCGACTTGTGGGCCTCTCTGTTAAATCGCGTTTAGAAATCCTTTAATCCAGCCCGTTATTTGTTCTCTCGAGTCAACGCCATGTGGGTCCATCTTGTCGATTAGGGTGTGTAGCTCTGGTTATACGTTTTCTCTGTCGGGAAGCGTATTTCTCTGTGTGTATATGTTAGAAGTACACCTTGATAAGTCAAAGACGTATTCTTAGAATACGCCTTCGACGTCACCTTCGGCGGGCGGGCTGTTCTGGTTAGCATTTTCGCTGGGCCCGCCTGTCAGTGTCTGGGGTTAGTTGGCTGTGGGTAGAAAAAGGATTAAATGCTTTAGTAAATCTGTAATGCTTTTCTGTTGCTCTGTTAATTCAATTAAACTTAGAAAATGCATAACTAATTCAATTTTTATCCAAATTGCATGAAACCAGTGCTGTTAATTTTCATTTTAAATGTACTATTTGCTAAAATTAGTTTCATCCATGTCTCTGTAGCAAAATCTGTTAACTAATAAAATGATGTCTTATGTATCTTCTAAATTAGAAAATTCATATCTTTTTCAATAATTGTCCAAATCCAGTAAAATCAACTCTGTAAATTTTCATTTTAGTATGCTAATTATCAGGTTAGGTTTTAGATACTGTTTCTGTTCATGAAAATTTGTTAAGTAATTAACTAGTGACTTGTTGTGTTTTTAGCTTAGAAATTCATAGAAAATTCTTAATAACTTAAAATGAATTGTTCTCTGTTTCAAATTTTGTTATATCATGCTTAGGCTGCTGTGAAAAGTTTAGTGTGTTTTGTTATTGTTGTATGTTTGAGTTTGGTCGGTGTTATTCGTTCTTATTCATTTGTTTTGTTCAATCGTTAGGATTCGATATTTGCGGCAACCACGAGAACGACCCTCCGCAACAAATTGAGCAACGACATCCGTGCAAGCAGTTTGATCATGATAATCCCATATTTTAAAGTCTAATATTTTGTTTCAATTGTATGTATGCATTGCTAAATTTGTGTTAAATTGATTAGTTAAATCGTAGTCGCATATCCTGTAGACAAAATATTGATCTCTACTACCGAGCCTAGGTTATTTGTTTGTGATTAGAGGTCATTGGATGATCTCTTGTCACTTAGTAGATCCGGTCACTTGCTTAGACATGCTTAGCTATCAAGAGAATCAAGCGGTTATCGACTTTAGTCGGTAACCTTGATCACACAAAATCTACTATAACTCTATGTTTCACATCTTTCTTGTGTTTAATTGCAAAACTAAAATGAAAACAAAAATGATTTAGACTTGGGCACAACGGTATGATTGGTGTGATCATTTGGGTGTGGCGAATGGTGCAGAGTCAACAAGGACCGAACATCTTGTTACACCGAACCAAGCATTTTGCGTGCTAACCACACTAGAGTATATGGGACCTCTCTTGACCTAGTACTTTGGCGTGTATTGGCTCCGGTCGCGGGAGGTCGCGGGAGGGATGGAGGTGGGAGCATGGTAGTTGTCCAAAAGCTTTATCCCGAGTGGGTAGTTGTCTTTTCGGCTTTACCATGTAGCGTATGGATTTCTATCCATACGAGCGGCTCGTAGTTAATACACAATATTGGAAAAAGTCTCGTAGGACTTAGTCAGTGCGCATACCTTCTAAGTGTGCTTGGCTTAAAAGGCGATGCAAGTGTGGGTACATTGGTACACCCTGCGGGTTTAAAACTATTCGAATAGCCTCGTCCTAGGTTATGGACACGCTTGGCAAGGTCTTCCAAGAGTTAGACTACAACATTTAAATTAAAACTTGATGGGTGGTGCGAATGCGGGATTCGTGCTATTGTTGTGGTGACTATTGGGGTAGTCACCTCTAGGTTGTTTATCTTTCTCTTTTGTTAGTATTACCTTTCTCGTATTTCAACATTAAAACGAATTGCAAACTTGCCTTCAAACTGTATTATATTATTGCAAATGAAAATTGGCTTTATGCAAATGAAACATATGGCCTCCACCAAATAAGCTGCATGTAGCTTATGAGCAGTCCGCTAGTTCACACGTCGAGTCTTGCGGGTACAAAGACAATCTTTGTACTCGGTGCTTTGCTTAATGTTTTGTTGCAGAGGAAGAAGGTGAGCCCCAAGGGCCTCACTTACGTGAGTCAGTGTTGCCGATTCGTGGGCGACTAGACTTGGTGGTCGGTCGGATGCCTTGTGGGTTGGAGGCACGATTGGCTTTGTTTATAGCCATCTTATGGCACTTTTGCTTCATTGTCGTTCTTGTTTATTTGTGTATCTTGGCCTATCGGCCTTTGTGCGTAATAACTCTACTATTTGTTTATCTTCCGTTTGGTAGTGTGGTGTTTGGACTCTATGTTTGGAATGGAGTTGATGTCTAATTTTGTAAGGTGTGTATATTGCTTCGAAGTATACATATCTCGAGGATCAATTTATTTGATTTGTGATGCTAGGACCAGGTGGTTGGTTAAGCATTACAAGCCAAATAAACTGGGGTCCTCACAGTGCAGGCACATGGAGCTCAAGAAAAAGAGGGAATTGGCTGCCGAGGCCAAGGCAGTTGGCGAGGAGTACAACGCTGAGCTTGCAAGGAAGGTCAAATGGCCCCGGTCCACACAGTAGTCCGACCCTCTTCATCCATATGTCCTATGTATTTCTAATTCTCTAAAGGCATGCATATACCGTTCTTAGTTCGTTAGTCTACATGCCATGTAACCCCCTTGTCGGATCAACTGTTATGTTGATATCATTGTGACATTCGTCCAAAACTATCATGCATGTTATCGTTTATGAATTCCTGGCGCATCGCAATATCACCTACCTTCGTACTTACGAATCTTTGCTACCTCACAATTTTTTTAGAAATTTAGTGCACTACAACGACACACAACGATCACAAAATGTTATTACGAGTCTAACAGATAGTTTTCCAGAAGTAGGGAAATGTATAGTATATTTGGAATATCCCACAGTCTCCTCTAGACTGCTAACATACCTTGCTGTCAAGACATGTATATCACCAAAATATAACCTAGGATGTTTACGTACAAGTAGGCCTCCTTGAAACATCAACAAATCTCAAATACATTCCAAGTCACATGAAATCATGAAACCCTAATTTCCGTAACCTAAAATCCAAACTCTCGTGACCTAAATCCTAAATTTATGAGATAATTCCAGAATACATATAAAATTATCGAAAAATTACACAATCAATTCATAGTTTTGGGAGCTCATGTTCTACATTTACAAATCCGTACAAACAGTACACGTTTATGAAAATGTGACAAAAATTCAGAATTAATAAAATTATGACAAATTTACACAAGCAAATACACAATGTTGGGAGGCTCGACGTAAAATTTCATAATTTTTTGAAGTCGTTTGCTATATTTTAAAATTCAAACGAAAATCGCCGGAACCCAGCTTAAACCCTAACCCTAAATGGGACACGTGGCGGCCCGTGGGTGCTACCGCACGGTGGCCATGCGGTAGCGGCAACGTGGCCGCCAGACAGCGGCTGCCGCATGGCGGCCGTGCGGAAGGGTGCTAAAATTGCAAAAAAAAAATGGCATGCTATACGTGTACATATGGTTCAAAAAAATGCCAATACGGCCATTCCTTCCGTAGAGTGCTCCTCACGGCCGATTTCAGCCCTACAGTGCACGAGGGTGTACAAGAGCACGGTAGGGGGTAGGTGACCTACCACAGTGTTTTTGTGCAGTAAGTAGGCTATTTTTGTTATTTCATTCGCACAGAACTATATTTGCTATTACTATTCGAAAGGGATCAAACTAAACAAAAAAACTCTTTTACTCCATCAGGAGTCAGCACGATGTAGTCCGGCCCAACACTAATCTATCTTCATTGGCTCGGGATTGCTTGTCGGCCCAATTACGGCCTGGAAATGCTATACGCCGCGCAGCGGTGCTTAGCCTCCTGCCGCCCACCCATATGAGCCTTCGACCATGGCATGTTAACACGCCATCGAGGGCCTTCCTCTCGGTTCGCTCCGTCCCCACTTCACACCAGCCTGGCTCGCATCGCATGTAGGGTCTTTTTGGATTGATACCTGGGTTCATTTTGTCTGGCCGAAGTTTTTCCTGAGGCTGTCTGCAAGCCGATTGGTTGTTAGCCTGGATGTGCCACCTCCTTCCTGGCCTGGAGGCCTTCCCAGACCTCTAAAAATGACCGCTTGGCTGCCTGCAACAGCAATAAATGCTAGCTAATTGAGATTAGAAGTTAGTTAATAAACTGTTTTCATTAGTTAATGAACCGTTTTACGTCTTTTCATTCTCAAGACATCATTTTTTTACTTTAAATTTTCTTCAAGCCCAAGTCTTCAACTAAACAACACATCCCTAGGCTTGCCTGGCCAGAAAAAAATTATCTACTTTTCAGGTTACCTCCAAGCACCATTTTTTTCAGGCATAGAGCCTAGGTTTCAATCCAAACAAGCCCGTAATCCGTACTTACCCTTCAAGTGGCAGAATCGATCTGACCAAGCAAATCAGGGAATCGTGCTGATCGATTGCGCGAATCTCATACGAGTACTAATCAATAAAGCGTGCTATGCACATATATACTCCTTGACAGCCATCGATGGAGTTTAGCTTCACAAGTGCGTGCAGCCGTGAACTTACATGCATGGTGCATGCACTTTTTTGTTTGTTTCTTTTTTTTGGTCTCTTTTTCCTTTTCATTTAACTTTAGCTTTTTGTCGAATGTATGTAGGTCTTTTTTGGGTTGCTGTTGGTGTTGTTTCTCATGTTCATTTTTTCCACTATTATTCTATTAATTTTTTTATTTGTTCATCTAATTGTCTTTATTTGTCTCCACCTAGTCAATTCACCTAGCCTACGACCGGAACATCGTCGATGAATTGTTGGAACATCGTCAATGAACAGATAGAACATTAAAACCAAATGCACGTAACATTGGCCCATTCCCCGTATAACTTAGGGGTTGTTTGGTTTGGTACCCTTGAAACCAAACTAAATATTGGTAACGCGAACAAAAATTGGTTGATGTTTGGTTTGCTACCAAAATTTCGTAATGCTCACGAAAAATTCATGACGTCAATGACATCCAATGTTACACACGGGCAATCCGAGGGTGACAAAATCGCTCATCAATTTTTTTTTGCTTCACTCATTTTACCATGAACCAAACAACCCCTTAATGTGTGGAACACCGTCGATAAACTATTGGAATATTGAAACCAAATACGCCGCCTGATTCATACCCCAATCCGATTCAAATTTTGCACATTGGAACATCTTCTATGAACTGATGGAACATTAGGAAATAATGTGGAATATTTTGTTTTATCTACTAGAACATATGTCGAATGATATCAATTACTAATTCTAAATATATGCAAGTGGGGTTTAGTGACGCGGGCCCAAGTACGACATCAACATTAGTTTGTGATTTTCAGTTGCAAACTAACGTAAGTTCAGTTCGGCATGAAGAAAAAAAAAAGAAAGAAAAGAAAATCCTAGTACTATGTATGCAGATGGCCACATGGGAGCTATGGTGGACTTCGGTGCATGCATGCAAGGTGCATCGGGTGCAGATGCTTGGAGCTCTTGTGCACAACGCAGCACATGGGAGTGTTTTCACATGGAGCAGAGCTGGGGTGTGCATCTGGCCGAGTTGGTACAGCGCCTAGGTTACATGCAAGCGGATGGGTGAACAACTGAACACGGCGTGTAGAACTCGTGTGGAGAAAAGAGTGCGCCAGGAGGAGAGCCGGGAAGACATCGCACGCAGCGAGCCAGGAAAGAGAAGGGAAGTGATCCTACTTGGCTACGGATTGGTTCAATACCGATCCAAGTTTTTATTTAGTTCAGATTCTTTTCAAATTCCTGCTTCTTTATTTCTCTCTTTATTCAGAGTCCGAGACTCCGAGTGCATGTAGTGCTCTTTGTTTGGGCTAGAGTAGTGCACCTGCGTCTGGTTTCCTGTTATACTGAATCCGAGTCCAATATGAGGTCGAGTCGAGCTGTTTTTTAGTTAGTATGGCTGTATAAATATTCAGGGGCACTACACCCTGACCCGATATCACTAACAGAGCATTTGTCGGCAAAGGTCATGTACGACGACAAACTATCTGTCGGCAAAAGTTTACTGACAAACATTCAGCAGTCGGAAGAAGTTCTGCCGGCAAAGACCTTTGCCAACAGATAAATTGTTGCCGACAAACAATCTGACCACTATATTGGAGAATTGCCAACAGATCGAAATTTTCCCTATAGACACAATTTTGCCAACAAATAGACTTTTACTGACAGATAGTAGGATTGCCGACTGATAGTGCCACACCAAATACTAGGATTGCCGATTGACAGTTTGACACCAAGCTTTGCACATATTACAAAAAAAAAAAGATTTAAATATTTATGGAAAATCTTATAGATCCAACTTATATCATTATTCTAAGTAATTATTGCTCAAAAGTACTGCTATGCCTGCATTCCATCATTCTTGCATCCACTCCAAAAGCATCATACAAAATAACATTGGATTTCATTTCATGCTAAATTTAACAGGAGAACAAACATTGTACATTAATCACCATTTACTAAATTAAAGCAAAATACTTGCAAGTCTACCACCAGTCTACCACTTTATGTTATCTAATAACTTGGCCTTCTCTGCAGCCAACACCTCGTGCTCAAGGATCAATGAACCGTTACCGGGCAAAATCCCGTTCGGGGCCCAGTAACGGTTCCCGGCCAGTAACCGAAAAAACCGGCTGAAATTCAGAAGATGAAATTCGATTTCAAAATTCTCCCGGCCGGTTACCGGTCCGGTTACCGGGCGATAACCGGAAAAACCGGTTGGAAAACTGGTAAAACCGGAAAACAAAGGAAAATTGGCAATTAGCAATTGTAGAGTGTTTAATGAAGTAGCAATTGCAAAAAACAGAGACTTCGATTTTACCATGACTTGAAATGCCTAACTCTTCAATTCGAAGTCTGATTTTACCATGACTTGAAATGTTAACTCATCGATTTGAAATCTGATTTTACCATAACTTGAAATACCTAACTCTTCGATTTTACCATGACTTGAAATGCCTAACTCTTCTATTTGAAGTCCGATTTTACCATGACTTGAGATGTTATGTAACATCCCAATTTTGAACTTGTGTTTTAAATGTAAGGAAATGAGTAAAAATTAAAACTTTTCTTACATCATGTATTTCCTGTATGTTCTAAACAATTCCTGTACAAGAATTATGGAAATACAAAGTCACAAGTCTTTTTGATCCAAAACCTTGTCTTCCAAAAACATTCTTGTCAAATCTCGTGATCATCCTGGGATGGTATGTGACCCCTCTGAAAAATTTCACAATTGTTAGAAATTGTTTGAATATTTTTAGAAGGCAGTCAAACCTGTTGGACTTTCAGTCAAACCTTAAACCAGAGCCTTGCAGAATTTTTGAAGAAAAATGCACTACAAAAAAACCTACAAAAATTTTATACAAGGTTAATATCTGAGTTAGAAAGCTCCAGTAAAAATGTCAGAATTTTTGGAGTTGTTTTGCTATCTCAAATAAATCCTCAAAGTCCCAGCTCAGTTTAAAACCCAAAATCTGATTTCACTGTTCGTTGGGTGCGAGTCAGACTCGGACTCGAGCCACCTGACTTGGTCCAGTCAACTAACTGCACCCGGTCCGGCCTAAAAGCATGCATCCAATCTCAGCCGTTGGATCCTAATCGCACGGCCCAGGTTCGCAAGAATAGTCGGACCGTGCGAATGCGCTGATCCTTGTGATCCGTTAGATCTTGATCCAACCGTCCAGGTTATCTGAGAACGTTCGGACCACTGAAGGTCATATTTAATCGTGGCCGTTCATTTCTGATCCAAGGGTTCACG
Organism: Ampelocalamus luodianensis; assembly: GCA_036346255.1. Taxonomy (NCBI): domain Eukaryota; kingdom Viridiplantae; phylum Streptophyta; class Magnoliopsida; order Poales; family Poaceae; genus Ampelocalamus; species Ampelocalamus luodianensis. The sequence goes on along the minus strand of CM070634.1, from coordinate 55,284,095 downwards.
ATCCTCTCTGTTGATTCAAACCTCGGGAGCCTTGGGCGAACCCTAGCCGTTGGATTAAAATCGGACAGTCCACGTCGCTAGTTACGTTCGGACCTCCGATTGTTTTGTTCGATATGAGCCATCGGATTAAAATCCAACACTCACAATCTCCTCCGTTGTATTTAAACCTCAGGAGTTCCGAGAAATCTGAGCCGTTCATTTCTAATCCAAGGGCTCAAAATCACCCGAGCCTTTTTCTGGTCATCTTCAACCTCGCGTCGTGCGTGAATAGAGAAAGAGACAGAGAGAGGCATGGTTTGGGTCAAATCGTGCTCCCTGGCAATGTCTCCCTCGTCGGCATTAAGAGCTTGCAGGTACTTTCAGCCACGATCTCACCCTACTCCTACATCCCCATCACTTCTTCTTTTCGGTCCACCTTTTGTGCCCTAAGCCAATGTCACCCGAGAGGCTCCTTTTGCCAAACCCTAGTTTTCCAAACGTTATAAAGGTCCCAAAATCCCCTCCTGGTGTTCCTTTACACCAACCTTAGCTCCTTCTTCATTTTTGGAGCTTAATACACCAAAAACACCAAATCGCTATTGTTGGCCCGAGAAGCTCAATTGTGGATCTTGGTGCTGCAGTGGTTCATCTTTAATTTTTCTTGTACCCTTTTGAACTCCTTAGCACTATAATCATTTCCCCTCACTCAATTTTGGGTTTCATTCACAGGATTTGACAAATTTGGGGTTTGTTCAAATTCGGCCGAAACCATCCCCTTTCTTCCTCAGCTTCGGTGAGTGCTCCATTTCTCAATTATTTGCTCATGAAGCTTCTTTGGGCTATAATGTAGCTATTTTGACCACCAGTGGTGTTCATTTTGGCTCAGGTCTCTTTTCCCACTTCATCTTCTTCAACTCCGGTGGATTCCTCTGCTGTCTAAGCTGCTCCGGCCATCTTTGAAGCTCATCTCGGTCAAGGTAGCTTCTTATTAGTCCCTAGAGGTCGTGGCGCTCACTTCTTTGAACTACAACAGAGCTTTTTGCTATTTTCGCTTTTGGCAGTAAAAGCCCCCGTCTCCATTTTTCGGCTCGCCGGCGTTTAGGGCTGTCACCGCCGGCGAGGTCACCACTGTTGGGTCTGCAACACTATTGTGAATCCATTTTGGTGCTTGGTGGGCGCCGCAGCGGCCAGAGTCGCCAGCAGCGAGCCGTAGATACCGCTTGGGTTTTGTCGGGCGTAATCGCCTGTTTTCGGTTGTCATTAGGACACCATTAATGATCTAATCATCGCTAATCATTAGGGGTGATTATTGTGTCTTAGTCTAGCCCGTTGTGTCTCTAACTAGTGGGCCCGCATTAAAAACCGCCCCTCGCGCACTTAAGCCCCGTGCGTAACGTTTTGCTGATCGTGGACCGTAGATCTCGTGATTAACGGCCCAGATCAGGGCAACTTTCAGACCGCCCCCGTTTCCTAATCGCTCTGGATCGTCCATCTCGCGATGAACAACTTCTAGGTGGTTACTTGATAATTATTGTTACTCGCTGTTATTTCAATGCTTAAAAACTGATTTGTTAAATTGCCTTCAATCTATTACATTATTGCAAATGAAAATTGCTTTATGCGTCCAAATAACCATATAACCAACCTTCCTTTGTTGCAACTTTCATGTAGCTATGTATAGGCTTGTTACTCGTAAGTCTTGCGAGTACATTATTGTACTCACCTGCATTGCTTATTGTATGCAGAGGAAGGTGAGCCCGATGGGCCTCACTTTTGTGAGTTGTGTTGTGGCAGTGTGTGGGGCGATTAGCTTGGCCCGGTCGGTTGCCCTGTGGTGTTATGTGGCTAACCGGTCGTCTTTTGGTTTAAGCCATCTTATGGCACCTTTTGCTTCCGCTGATACTTAGTAATTCTGTCATTTGGCCGGTCGGCTGTTCTGTAATAACTTATATTATGTATGTCTTTTGGTAGACTTGTTATATTATGTTGTATGGAATTGATACATGCTTTTTGTATGATGTATGTGTGCTGCAATTTCTGGGAAGCACATGTCCATCGAGACACGGTGTATTTTGTTTGTGATACTAGAGCCAATGGAAGTCTAAGTATTACAAGCTAAATAAACAGGGGTCTCACAAAGTTGGTATCAGAGTCATACTGACCGTAGAAACCCTTAGCTTGGTCGCCCCTAGTATATTTTGAAACCTTACTTTCTAAATATCAAATATTTCATGAAAATCTTATGTAAGTTCTCATATTTTACTTCTTATCTATCTTAGCTTGCTCATTTGACCTTGTCTGGATTGAATTTAAAATGCTGATTTTCCTCTCATCTTCTTTTAAAAGATAGTTGTTTAATCGATTAAATTGGTTTTGGGAAAACCATGAGAGCTTTAAATTGAAGTGGGGCTATCCATCGGTAAAGATTAGGAACTTCCATAGAAGGGAAATTCGGTCTGGGACTTGAAGAAGAAATCTGGACAGCAAGCAAGGAAAATCTGGACAGCAAGCTAGTAGATAGTATATAGTGCTGAAATGGGAGGTTAATTCAACTAAAATTTGTGGGGATAAAAGGATAAGAAGTGTTATGACTTAGCTAAGTGTCTAACCTTTCTTTAGGTAATTTTCACCTTGTTTTCCTAGCTGTTTCAAACCAAAGTTGATGTGCTGAAAAAATTGCCTTCCTAAAAACTGATTACTCGTTCTACCATACGAGTTAGTAATACTGGGAAGTTGGAGTTTATTTTTGTGATCTTGCTGCGATTTTTGCTAGTTCTCAAGCTGTTAGAGTTTATTTTGTAGAGTGTTTAATTGTTTTTCTTTGTCTCCGGTTCTGGAGTTGTTGCTGACCTATCTTTATGGAACAGGATGGCAAGAATAACCCGCAGCGGTCAGTCATCGGGTCATGATGAGGAGCTTCCCCCTCCTCCGACCATGGCTGAGGTTCTTGCTCAGATCGAGCGGAACCGCATGGATCAGACTCGGATTCTGGAGGTCATCGCGAGGAACACCTCCACTCCCTCTGGTGCTTCGGGGTCTGGAGGTGGTGGTCACCAGCCTCGTGGTGGGCTTTCGGAGTTTCTCCGTACACAGCCACCTACTTTCTCCCGGTCCGAGGATCCCCTTGACGCGGATGATTGGCTGCATCTAGTTGAGCGAAAGCTCAACATCGCTCAGTGCCTGGAGCAGGAGCGGGCACTCTTTGCATCCCATCAACTTGAGGGTGCAACACTCTCTTATTGGGAGAACTTTCTCGCCATGTAGCCCGCGGGCCACGTGGTCTCGTGGGAGGAGTTCAGGTCTGCCTTCCGTCGGGCCCACATTCCCGATGGTCTGATGAAGCTCAAGAAGAAGGAGTTTCTCGCGCTCAAACAGGGGTGCAAGTCTGTGTCGGAGTACTTATACGAGTTTAATCATTTGGCTCATTATGCTCCGAGTGAGGTGGCCACTAATGAGGCCAAGTAGGAGAAGTTCATGGAGGGCTTGTGTGAGGAGCTGCAGGACAAGCTCTCTATTGTTGACTTTGCTGACTTCCAGGCCTTGGTGGACAAGGCCATCGTCGCCGAGCACAAGTCAAAGGCGCTGGATGAGTCCCTCAAGCGCAAGTGGGAGGCCCACCGGTCTGCTCAGGCCAGCCTCTCCCGTCCCCGTGTTGGGCTTGCACCAGGGGCCCGTTCTTTGGCTTCACCACCGCCGAGGCCATCGGCACCAGCTCCATGTCCCCCGCAAGCCGTGTTTCAGCCACGTGCACATGCGGCCTAGTAGCAGGGTGGCCTCCGCAATCCGGCTGCCGAGGTTACCTACTTTGCCTGCAACAAAAAGGGCCACTACGCCAACAGTTGCCCTCAGAGGACTAGAGCGGCCCCTCGTCCTAATGGAGGACGTGGGCAAGGGAATGGTCACCCACCTGACCAGAAGGTGGTCCAGAAGACTCAAGGTGTGGGGAGTGGCCGAGTCAACCACATCTCAGCTGAGGAGGCACAGGAGGCGCCCGACGTTGTGTTGGGTACGTTTTTTTGTCAATTCTCGTCCTGCTGCAGTATTGTTCGATTCAGGAGCGTCGTATTATTTTATTTCAAGATCATTTGCTGCTGCTTGTGACCTTCATTTTGTTCTTTTGGGGATTCCTTTGCTTATTCGCTCTCTCGGTGCGGAAATGAGAGCTGTTCAGGAATGCCGGGACGTTCCTATTGATATTGAAGGAGTGGAATTCTTGGCGAACCTCATCCTACTCGACTTGGCGTGCCTGGATGTGATTCTTGGCATGGATGGGTTGTCCCAACACTTGGGACAAATCGATTGTGCCAGGAAGATGGTCTATCTCACCAGCCCCTCAGGCGAGCAGGTTGGGATTTCACCACGGCTGCAGGGGCCACATCTTTGTGCCCTTGAAGCTAAGCCAGCCTTGGAGATTCAGGATGTGCCTATAGTATGTGATTTCGTGGATGTTTTTCCTGAAGATTTGCCTGGGATGCCTCCAGTTCGAGATCTGGAGTTTGTTATTGAGTTGCTACCCGGTACCGCTCCAATTTCAAAGGCGCCGTACCGAATGCCTCCTAATGAGTTGGAGGAGTTGAAGAAGCTATTAGGTGAGCTTCATGCAAAGGGCTTTATCCATCCTAGCTCATCTCCTTGGGGTTGTCCAGTTATTTTTGTGAAGAAGAAGGACAAGACCCTGCATATGTGTGTTGATTACCGTCCACTTAATGAAGTGACGGTGAAAAACATGTATCCTTTGCCCTGCATTGATGATCTCTTTGACCAGTTGACCGAAGCCCGTGTGTTCTCCAAGATTGATTTGAGGTTGGGGTATCATCAAGTCCGGATCAGGGCTGAGGATATTCCAAAGACGGCTTTCACTACCTGTTATGGTCTTTACGAGTACACTGTCATGTCATTTGGCTTAACCAATGCTCCCGCTTTATTCATGAATCTTATGAACTCGGTGTTCATGGAGTACTTGGATAAGTTTGTGGTGGTTTTTATTGATGACATTCTTATCTACTCCAAGAGTGAAGAAGAGCATGCCGAGCATCTGCAGATTGTGTTGGGAAAGCTGCGTGAGCACCAGCTGTATGCCAAGTTCAGCAAGTGTGAGTTCTGGTTAAAGGAAGTGGCATTATTGGGCCATGTTCTTTCGGCAGGAGGTGTAGCTGTGGATCCTAGCATGGTCAGCGATGTTTTATCTTGGAGTTAGCCCAAGTCAGTCACCGATGTGCGGAGTTTTCTTGGTTTAGCGGGCTACTACCACCGCTTTATCGAGAACTTCTCCAAGATCGCGAAGCCGATGACTGAGTTGCTCAAGAAGGACAAGAAATTTATGTGGTCCTCCGCTTGTGATGAGAGTTTTCAGGAACTCAAGAAACGCTTGCTCCAGTGCTTGTGCTTCCCGATGTCCACAAGAGCTTTGATATCTATTGTAATGCCTCTCGTCAGGGACTCGGTTGTGTTCTTATGTAAGAAGGCAAGGTAGTGGCCTATGCATCAAGGCAGTTGAGGCCTCATGAACTCAACTATCCTACTCATGATTTGGAGTTAGCTGCAGTGGTTCATGCACTCAAGATTTGGCGACATTACCTGATTGGTAATCGTTGTGAGGTGTATTCTGATCACAAAAGCTTGAAATATTTGTTCACCCAGCCAGATCTGAACCTCAGGCAAAGGAGATGGTTGGAATTGATCAAGGATTATGATATGGGTATTCAGTATCATCCGGGCAAGGCCAATGTGGTTGCGGATGCACTTAGTCGAAAGGTGTATTGCAATACTTTAGTGCTCCAAGAGCAACAGCCTGCCCTTCTTGAAGAATTTCGGCGGCTCAATTTGGGTTTGATTGAGCATGGTTCTCTTGCTACCTTGGTTGTGCAACCAACCTTGGTTGACCAAATCAAGGCTGCGCAGCAGACATATGTTGGTGTGAGTCAAATCAAGCAAAGTGTCAAGGATGGGACATCCAAGTATTTTTCAGAGGATGAGCATGGTGTTATATGATTTGGACAGCGCCTTGTGGTTCCAAAGGTCGTGGACTTGCGGGAATTGATTCTCCGCGAAGCCCATGACTCCCCCTTGTCCATTCACCCCGAGGCTACCAAGATGTATCAGGACCTTCGTTAGAGATTCTGGTGGACCCGTGTGAAGTGCGAGATTGCCAAGTTCGTTACCGAGTGCGACATGTGCTGTCGTGTCAAGGCTGAACATCAGCGTCCAGCAGGTCTTCTTCAACCTTTGCCAGTGCCCGTGTGGAAGTGGGATTCCGTTGGCATGGATTTCATCACCGGCCTGCCCCGCTCGTCCAAAGGGAATGATGCCATTTGGGTCGTGATTGATAGGTTGACTAAAGTGGCACATTTTCTTCCTGTCAAGACTCAGCTTTGTGTGGGACCCTTGGCCGAGCTCTATGTTTCGAGGATCGTGAGTATTCATGGTGTACCGAAGACGATTGTTTCTGATCGTGTTGCGCTCTTTATCTCTCGGTTTTGGCATAGTCTGCAAGAGGCTATGGGTATCCGTCTTACTTTCAGCACAGCTTTTCACCCTCAAACTGATGGTCAGACGGAGAGAGTCAACCAAGTGTTGGAAGATATGCTCCGTGCTTGTGTTCTTTCCTATAGGAAGAAGTGGGAGAAGTGCTTGCCATTTGCTGAGTTTTCCTACAACAACAGTTTCCAAGCTAGTTTTGGCATAACACCTTTTGAGGCATTGTATGGGAGGAGGTGTAGAACCCCATTGAACTGGTCAGAAACTGGGGAGCGACAGTTTTTCGGCCCAGACTCAATCAATGAGGCCGAAAGCCAGGTTCAGCTGATTCGTGAGCATTTGCGCGTGGCCCATCCAGGCAAAAGAGCTGGGCGGATCGTCGTCGCCGTGAATTGAGCTTTGAGCCTAATGACTTTGTTTATCTCAAAGTCTCACCTTTGAAAGGCCATCAACGTTTTGGCATCAAGGGCAAGTTGGCTCCTCGATATGTTGGGCCTTATCGCATCATCGAGAAAATTGGAGCTGTTGCATACAGATTGGAGTTGCCAGCTGCACATGAGGGGGTGCATGATGTGTTCTATGTGTCACACCTAAAGAAGTGCCTCCGTGTTCTAGCTGAAGAAACTCCGTTGGAAAATCTCGATGTGTAGGAAAATTTGACCTACCATGAGCATCCTGTTCGTATTCTCGAAGAATCTGAACGGAGAACTAGGAACCGTGTCATCAAGTTCCTTAAGGTTCAGTGGTCAAATCATTCCGAAGATGAGGCAACTTGGGAGCGGGAAGATCGCCTTCGTGCAGACTACCCATCTTGCTTCTCCGAGTAAACGGAATCTCGGGACGAGATTCTTGTAAGGGAGGGGGGGAGATTTGTAACATCCCAATTTTGGACTTGTGTTTCAAATGTAAGAAAATGAGTAGAAATTAAAACTTTTTCTTACATCATGTATTTCCTGTATGTTCTAAACAATTCCTGTACAAGAATTATGGAAATACAAAGTCACAAGTCTTTTTGATCCAAAACCTTATCTTCCAAAAACATTCTTGTCAAATCTTGTGATCATCCTTTGGAAATATTTTTCCTAAGTTCCTGGGATGGTATGTGACCCCTCTGAAAAATTTCACAATTGTTAGAAATTGTTTGAATATTTTTAGAAGGCAGTAAAAGCTGTTGGACTTTTAGTCAAACCTTAAACCAGAGCCTTGCAGAATTTTTGGAGAAAAATGCACTGCATAAAAACCTTATACAAGGTTAATATCTGAGTTAGCAAGCTCCAGTAAAAATTTCAGAATTTTTGGAGTTGTTTTGCTATCTCAAATAAATCATTAAAGTCCCAGCTCAGTTTAAAACCCAAAATCTGATTTCACTGTTCGTTGGGTGCGAGTCAGACTCGGACTCGAGCCACCTGACTTGGTCCAGTCAACTAACTGCACTCGGTCCGGCCTAAAAGCGCGCATCCAATCTCAGCCGTTGGATCCTAATCGCACGGTCCAGATTCGCAAGAACATTCGAACCGTGCGAATGCGCTGATCGTTGTGAACCGTTAGATCTTGATCCAACTGTCCAGGTTATCTGAGAACGTTCGGACCTCCGAAGGTCATATTTAATCGTAGCCATTCATTTCTGATCCAAGGGTTCGTGATCCTCTCTATTGATTCAAACCTCGGGAGCCTTTTGCGAACCCCAGCCATTGGATTAAAATCGGACCGTCCACGTCGCTAGTTACGTTCGGACCTCCGATTGTTTTGTTCGATCTGAGCCGTTGGATTAAAATCCAACGCTCACAATCTCCTCCGTTGTATTTAAACCTCAGGAGTTTCGAGAAATCTGAGCCGTTCATTTCTAATCCAAGGGCTCAAAATCGCCCGAGCCTTTTTCTGGTCATCTTCAACCTCGCGCCGTGCGTGAACAGAGAAAGAGACAGAGAGAGGCATGGTTTGGGTCAAATCGTGCTCCCCGGCAACATCTCCCTGGTCAGCATTAAGTGCTTGCAGGTACTTTTGGCCACGATCTCACCCTACTCCTATATCCCCATCACTTCTTCTTTTCGGTCCACCTTTTGTGCCCTAAGCCAATGTCACCCGAGAGGCTCCTTTTGCCAAACCCTAGTTTTCCAAACGTTATAAAGGTCCCAAAATCCCCTCCTGGTGTTCCTTTACACCACCCTTAGCTCCTTCTTCATTTTAGGAGCTTAATACACTAAAAACAACAAATCGCCATTGTTGACCCGAGAAGCTCAATTGTGGATCTTGGTGCTTCAGTGGTTTATCTTCAATTTTTCTTGTACCCTTTTGAACTCCTTAGCACCCTAATCATTTTCCCTCACTCAATTTTGGGTTTAATTTACATGATTTGACAAATTTGGGGTTTGTTCAAATTCGGCCGAAATCATCCCTTTTCTTCCTCAGCTCCGGTGAGTGCTCCATTTCTCAATTATTTGCTCATGAAGCTTCTTTGGGCTATAATGTAGCTATTTTGACCACCAGTGGTGTTCATTTTGGCTCAGGTCTCTTTTCCCACTTCATCTTCTTCAACTCCAGTGGATTCCTCTGCTGTCTAAGTTGCTCCGGCCATTTTTGAAGCTCATCTCGGTCAAGGTAGCTTCTTATTAGTCCCTAGAGGCCGTGGCGCTCGCTTCTTTTAACTGCAGCAGAGCTTTTTGCTATTTTCGCTTTTGGCAGTAAAAGCCCCCGTCTCCATTTTCTGGCTCGCCGGCGAGGTCACCACCGTTGGGTCCGCAAGACTATTGTGAATCCATTTTGGTGCTTGGTGGGCGCCACCGCGGCCGGAGTCGCCGGCAACGAGCCGTATATCCCGCTCGGGTTTTGTCGGGCGTAATCGCCTGTTTTCGGTTGTCATTAGGACACCATTAATGATCTAATCATCGCTAATCATTAGGGGTGATTATTGTGTCTTAGTCTAGCCCGTTGTGTCTCTGACCAGTGGGTGTAACGTCCCAAAATTTGGCTTTTCAAAAATCTTTTGAGTAGTTTAGGTCCCTGAAAAATTTCACCAATTTTATTTGAATTAATAAAGCTTAATGTGGAAGTTTCCTAAATTAAAAATATTTAATTTGACTAATATAAACATTAATTAAGTAAAAATTTGTGTTATTTGGCTTCCTTGTCTTTCAAGGAATTTTTGGGTATTTTCTGAGATTTTTTCATATTTGTTTGCTATTTTTTTATCTCCTTGATTTTCGACCTTTTATTTTAATTCCGAAAATCAGCATGTTCTCTCTCCTGCCCATGTGCTATAGTAATCACGAGGTACTCTTCATCATCGTCCAACTGAAACCTTCCAAATTCCATATGTTCCTCTACGGTGCATATAAAAGCGAGCCGTTTGCGCTCACGCGTCTGTGTTGATCTCCTCTTTCAATCCCCTGAATTGGTTTCCTCCAAACCGATCTATTTTCGTCGCAATCTCCAGAAAACCGAGGTCCAACCAAAGTTCTTCTCTGGCGAACTGCGCCTTCATCCGACGTCCGAACCGTCTGCGGCGTTGGCTTTGCATCATCGCGTTCTACGTCATGGTTCCTTCCTCTTCGCCCGAAGATCACTGGAGCACCGTCGGCCATGTCAAGCCCTAAAGCCGAAACGTGTTCATCGTGTTCCTCGCTTCCTCAATGAGTTTTTCCAAAATCCGATCGCGTCATCTTGCGCCCCTCGTCAATACCTATTTTTCGCATCTTGTATAGATTCAAGTTTCATCCACCGTGCGCCGAGAATTGAGCGTTCTCTCGCCTCTTGTTCGTCGTCCTTCTCCGGCCAATTACTCCGCAACCGTTGATCCCCTACCTTGAACTCCACCACCGTTGAGTTCGCGTCGCCGCGTTCTACGCTGTGCTCACCTCCCTTTTCGCAGAGCATCATCGGAAGTGTTACGCGCCCGTGAGGCCACCGTCGTCGATGTTCTTCGCGTCGCTGCCGTCGCATGGAGCAAAATCTCGATGTCCGGACCGCGTCATCATCTCCGGCTCGTCGTTTCCTTTCCGTTTTGCCCCTTCGCCGAAGTTGGTTCGCCTTCGTTCGTCGTCACCACCTTGCGCAAGAATTAACCTGTAACTTCTGTTACTATTCATGCCTGAAGTCAGTACGTGAGTTTTTGGTTCGGTTCCTATTGTTGCTCTCTGTTGTTGTTTCCTCCTTCTCTCACTTACATATCGACCCCACTTGTCATCCACACCATCCAATTAGCCCATATATATATCTCTCTTACATGTTGACCCCACATGTCATCCACCCAATTAAACACCCTAATTATTTATCTCTCTCACATGCTGGTCTCATATGTCAGTCAACTCTTAGGTCAACCCTATTCATGAGCTTGGTCCACCGTGGACTAGCATATCTCCGTGGACCTGGTCCATAGACCAGTGACCTACATGTCAACCCCTAATTCTATTTTCGGTAATTGATTTAATTCTTGAAAATCCTTTTATCTTATTGGTCCCACATGTCACTCTCTCTACCTTATTTCTGGAATTATTTTAATTCTAGAAATCCATAAATACAAGTCGGTCCCGCCTATCATACACTCAACCATTTTCTAATATTTTCGGAATATAATATTCCAGGAATATTCCGTAGAGATTTTTCATCATTTCATATGAATTCCAATCTTCCGAGAGCCATATCTTCTTCATCTGAATTCCGATTGAACCCATTCAAGTTTCTAAATTTATTATCTATCTTCCAGTACCATTCAATTTCAATTTAGAGTTTATTTGATTTGTCTTTTGAATTTAGTTTGTTTTGCGTTTTCTTTCTCCTTAGACGTCGAAGTCCCGGAATCGTCCGAAGGAGCTGAAGATCAAGCAAGTAGAGGATTGAAGATAAAATAAGATCACCATTGCTATATGAAGGCAAGTTATACCTTTGATCATATTGAACCCAGTTTTCAAAATTACTTTGATTCAAATTATTGCATTTACTTTAAGTAATTATTTAAATGCTTTTGGGTTTAGCTATTAGTCCCATTTGTTATATCCACTTTGTCTATTGTATGTCATAATCTTTTGTCACCCTAGATTGGTTCATATTTAGTTGGTGCTATGGTATTACCAACGTGGGTTGGTTAGTACGAGTAGATTGCTTAGCCATGCTACGAGTCTCACATCTCATGTAAGTTGCAAATATTAAATTTGACTAAGTGATTATGGAACTTTGTGTAAAACTGTGTGCTATGTGTTATTACTTCGTGATGGCATGTGTTGCACTAAAACCAACTGGGTGGTAAAGGATTTAGACTGAGGCAAGTGGTGGATACTGTGTGATATGGTGGAAGCTGTGTGCATGGGAATGATAATCTTTGCGGCATAGTTAGAAATTGGAAGTCTTGCCTTGGTCAATTAAGGACTTAACTTTGTGCGCCATTGAACTAAGCCTTACTGTACGACCACAACGGTGCATGCGAAGATCAATCTGGTTGATCGAATCGGAGTTACGATCGAAAAGGGTTAATGTGATTAATCCAATGCGATTTACAAGGACGAAGTAGTAGATTGGATCTACGTAGTCTGAAAAATTTCGCATACAAGGGCTGCCTCCCCTGTGACCCCAACCGCGGAAAAGGACCTTGGAATATAGATAGAGTTTCCGCCCTTCTGGTGCGGGTTGCCACCCCTAGGATTAGGACCTTAACTTTGTTTTTGGTATCGCTATTTCACATCATACGTTAGATAGAATGCGATTCTATGCCTAACTTGTTTTTGCAGGATTTTGTGAATAGTATGACCCATAATGTATGAGATGCATGTGTGTGTGTAATGTTCATGACCTGCATGTCATGCTTATTGCAGCCCAAGGCTATCTATATTTGTATAACGGCCTGCGTATCGACTTGTGATGCTTCTTCACTCTTTGTATTTTATCACTAGTGCTATTAGCAGTAATGGTTTAGTGGGAGTACTTGGAGGTTTTGGCCCCTTGGAGACATGGCGTACAGGAAGCACGGCGATGGAGATCACCATGTGGAAGGGTCATACTATATCACAATGCAATACGATTGTCTGTGAATGCCTTTCTTTTGTTCTTTTATTTCTATTCATGTTATTTAATTGCTTTGAATGCTCTTGACATGGTAGAAGTAAAATTCGCTCACTTAATATTGAGTTAGAATTGATGCCCTCCCAATTTGCTGCACCATCCAAAGTCTTGTATTTTAATGGTAGGTCTTGCCAAAGCAGAGTGCCATTAACTCTCCTTGACTAGATGGGTTTGTGTCAGATACTTACACGCTTAGCATTGGTCTAACTTGACAGGGTCATCATAACGGTTATGGACCTTGGGGCATAGGGTTGGGTGCTTGAGCATAGAGATGCTTCCCAACAACAAGAGTCATATGAGATATGATTAGCAAAGGGTTGCTTACCATATTCACTAATCTTCTAGCACTGATGCCAAAGCTCACTAGGAGATTAATTAATTATGGATCTTGAATCACTAGAATATCATAAGAGGGATATTGTATTTAGTGGGAGTATCTTTATTAAATTGTTTAATACAAGTTACTTTTTGAACATATGTCTTAGTTTTGCATATTTTATGTTGTAGATCATAGCACCAACTGTTGTACCTACATCCAGTTTTGCTTTACGTTCGGTACTTGATAAGGCAAAACTGAATGGAACAAATTTTGCGGATTGATCCCGCGACCTAAGAATTGTTCTTAGGCAAGATAAAAAGGAACATATTCTAGAGGAACCAATTCCAGATGTGCCTACTGAAAATGCTGCTGCTGCTCTTAAAAGCGCCTATAAAAAGGCTTGTGATGAGTCCCTTGATGTTAGCTGTCTCATGCTTGCTGCTATGAACTCAGACCTTCAGAAGCAGTTTGAGAACATTGAGGCCTACGATATGATCGTGGCGCTCAAAGGCATGTTTGAGACACAAGCAAGAACTGAGAGATATGAGATCTCAAAGAAATTGTTTGGGTGTAAGCTAGCTGAGGGTAGTCCAGTGAGCCCATATGTAATCAAGATGGTTGGTTACACACAGAGCTTGGAAAAACATGGTTTTCCACTTAGTCAAGAGTTGGCTACAGACTTGATTCTTGCTTCGCTTCCTGCAAGCTATGGGATGTTCATTCTGAACTTCTATATGAATAGTTTGGACAAGAATCTCACCGAACTGCATATGATGCTTAAGGCTGCGGAAGACAGCATTAAGAAAAGCAACAGTCATGTGATGATGGTGCAAAAGAGTATGAGCTTCAAGAAGATGGCTAATACTAGGGTCAATGGAAAGGGCAAGGCTAAAGCTTCGGATAGGATCCAAACTAACAAGCCTAAGCCCAAGACTAAGTCTGGCCCGACTCAAGAGAATGAATGCTTTTACTGCAAAGAGCCAGGCCATTGGAAGAGGACTGCAAGAAATACCTGGCTGATCTGAAAAAGAATGGTGGGACTAAACCTTCCACTTCAGTTATTAATGTTATAGATGTTTTTCTTACTGATTCTTCTGTAAACTCATGGGTATTTGATACCAGATCGGTTGCTCATATTTGCAATTTGATGCAGAGTCTAACAAGGATTAGGAGAGTTGCAAGAGGCGAGATGGATCTTCGCGTCGGGAATAAAGCAAGGGTTGCTGCATTAGCCGTCGGGACTTTGCCATTACTTTTGCCCTTAGGATTTATTATGGAATTAAATAATTGTTATTATGTTCTAGCCATGAGTAGAAACATTATCTCTACCTCATGTTTGATGGCAGAGGGTTATAAATTCATTATTGTGAACAATGGTTGTTCTATATTTTTGAATGAAGTGTTTTATGGCTATGCACCTATTTTGAATGGGTTGTTTATTTTAAATCTTGATGTTGCACCTGTCTATAATATTAATGCAAAGAGGCTTAGGTCTAATAATATAAATTCCACTTTTATTTGGCATTGTCGTTTGGGTCACATAAGTGAGAAACGTATGAATAAGCTCCATGATGATGGAATTCTAAACTCATTTGATTTGGAATCATTTGAAATGTACGAATCTTGCCTACTCGGAAAGATGACCAAGACTCCTTTCGCTGGTCGAGCTGAAAGGGCGTCCGACTTGTTGGCACTCGTATATACTGATGTGTGTGGACCAATGAGCACGACAGCTAGAGGTGGTTTTCAGTACTTCATTACTTTCACCGATGACTATAGTAGATATGGATATGTCTACTTAATGAGGCACAAGTCGGAATCCTTTGAGAAGTTCAAGGAGTTCCAGAGTGAGGTACAGAATCAACTTGGCAAGACAATCAAATCTTTACGATCTGATCGTAGAGGTGAATTTTTGAGCCATAAATTGGGTGATCATTTGAAACAATGTGGAATTGTTCCACAGCTTACACCACCGGGCACTCCACAATGGAATGGGCTATCCGAGCAGTGTAATCGGACCTTGTTAGACATGGTTCGATCGATGATGAGCCAATCGGATCTGCCATTATCTTTTTGGGGTTGTGCTCTAGAAACTGCCGCTTTCACTTTAAATAAGGTACCATCTAAATCAGTTGATATGACACCGTATGAGATATGGACTGGGAAGAGTCCTAGTTTGTCTTTTCTGAGGATTTGGGGTTGTGATGTATATGTCAAATGTTTGACGTCTGATAAACTCGCACACAAGTCTGATAAATGCTTCTTTGTAGAATATCCTAGGGAATCCAAAGGATATTACTTCCACAACAGGGAAGAGAGAAAAGTTTTTGTTGCCCGAAATGGTGTATTTTTAGAGAAAGAGTTTCTTTCAAAAGGAGTTAGTGGGAGAAAGGTGCAACTCGAAGAAATTCAAGAAACATCTGAAAGTGTTTCAACTCCTACTGAACCTCTACAGGATGAACAAATTGTTGTTGAACCTGTAGATGAGGTATCAACCCCACGTAGATCTAAAAGGCAACGTCAATTGCCTATAAGGTATGGGCATGACGTATTATTGTTGAATAATGATGAGCCTAAGTCTTATGAGGAAGCGATGATGGACCCAGATTCTGAGAAATGGCTTGGAGCCATGAAATCCGAGATAGACTCCATGAGTGACAATCAGGTTTGGAACCTGGTTGATCCACTTAATGGTGTTAAAACCATTGAGTGCAAATGAATCTATAAGAAAAAGATTGATATGGATGGAAATGTTCACATTCATAAAGCTCGATTAGTCGCAAAAGGGTTTCGACAAGTTCAAGGGGTTGACTACGATGAGACTTTCTCACCAGTAGCGATGCTTAAATCTATACGGATCATTCTAGCTATTGCTGCATATTTTGACTATGAGATATGGCAAATGGATGTCAAAACGGCTTTCCTTAATGGAAACCTAAATGAGGATGTGTACATGACACAACCTGAAGGTTTTGTTGATCCAAATAATGCTAGTAAAGTGTGCAAACTTCAAAAGTCCATTTATGGGTTGAAGTAAGCAACTCGGAGTTGGAAGATATGTTTTGATGAGGAGATCAAAAGGTTTGGTTTCGTCAAGAACAAAGAAGAACCTTGTGTTTACATGAAGGTTAGTGGGAGTGCACTTGTTATTCTAATATTATATGTGGATGACATATTATTGATTGGGAATGACATTCTAATGTTGGAATCTGTTAAGGTATCATTGAAAAATAGTTTTTCTATAAAGGACCCAGGAGAGGCAGCATATATCTTAGGAATAAAGATCTATAGAGATAGATCAAGAAGGCTAATTGGATTAAGCCAAAGTACTTACATTGATAAGGTGTTGATTCGGTTCAGCATGTAGAATGCCAAGAAAGGGCTCTTGCCTATGTAACACGGCATAAGTCTTAGCAAGAGTCAGTGTCCATCGACAATTGATGAACGAGACCATCTGAATGATATTCCATATGCTTCAGCTATTCGATCCATCATGTACACCATGATACGTACTCGACCAGATGTATCATATGCTCTAAGTGTTACGAGTAATTACCAAGCTGATCCTGGTGAAGGTCACTGGACAACTGTGAAAAACATTCTTAAGTACTTGAGAAGGACTAAGGATGCGTTCCTAGTTTATGGCGGTGATGAAGAGCTCGTTGTAAATGGTTACACCGATGCAAGCTTCCAAAACGACAAAGATGATTATCGTTCGCAATCTAGTTATGTATTCATTTTGAATGGAGGAGCAGTGAGCTGGAAAAGTTCCAAGCAAGGGACGATTGTTGATTCTACGATAGAGACCGAGTACATTGCGGCTTCTAAAGTGGCGAAGGAAGGTGTTTGGATAAATAATTTCATTGCTGAATTGGATATGGTTCAAAGTGCCTCGAGCCCAATGGATCCGGTGACAAAGCCTCTCACACAGCCAAAGCATGAGGCGCACACAAGAGCTATTGCTATTAGATACCTAAATGATTGACTCTAGTGCAAGTGGGAGACTGTTGGAAATATACCCTAGAGGCAATCATAGAGATGATTGTATTAGATTATGTTCATAACATTGGATAATGTGTTATATTGTTCCTAGAATTATATCGTTAATATTTATCATCAAGTATGTGACTTGATTGTGAAACTCTGTATTTCTGCGATAATTATTCTTAGTCGTTCCCTGGTGAAAACATATGAGGACAGATATGAATAGACTAGCATATGTATTGGTTGATAACCATGTTTCACAGGTCATAGATATGGAGATATCAAACTAATAATATGGACATATGTTAGAGAACATGGTGTTGGATAAGACCCACCTTGAGACACTATTGAGATTGTTATGATTCTATGTGTGATTGGATGGTCTCAAGCAATGATGATGTATAATTCTTAGACCTGAGATCAGCATGGTTTTCTACATATGTAATGGCATTTTTAGGGGTTGCCAAACGCTACTCCGTAACTGGGTAGTTATAAAGGTAGCTTTCGGGTAAGCTATGACACATGCGGAGGAATGTGACGAGTCGGCACGTCTAGTGGTAATCTCGTGATCTATTACTAGCGGAGTTTCCTTGGTTGCGCGGTAAAAATTTTGTTTGTGCTCTCGTAGCGTTCCCGCGATCCTTCAATATCCCCTTGGTCAAGTCCTTGGAAACAAGGAATCATCAGGACGAATAGCAAAATGGGCGGTCGAGCTTGGGGCGTTCGACCTCCATTTCATATCACGAATAGCAATCAAGTCCCAGGCAATAGCAGAATTCATTGCCGAATGGACAAACCCTAAACCCACCCAAGGGCCCGAGTACGAACACCACGATGAGTGGACAATGTACTTTGACGGTTCCTTGATGCTCGAAAGATCAGGGGCTGGAGTCATCTTGATATTGCAACATCTGTAATTTAACCCTGTTCTTCAAATGTGTGAAAATGAGTATAATTTAAAACTTTTGAGCATGTATTGATTTCCTGGAATTTTTGTTTAAATTGTTGGCTTTAAAATTTTGAAAACAATTGAAAACATACAATCCAAATTATAAACACCAAGAGAAAAAGAAGTCAAAAACTCATGATCATCCTCTGGAAGTATTTTTCCTACCTTCCTATCCTTCCTAGTCACCTCTCTGCAAAATCTCACAATTTTTAGATTTTGTTTGCTATTTCAAATGAGCAAGTCAAACTAGTTTGAATTCTGGTCAACTCCTTGGGACAGCAGCTTGTGAATTTTCTTGGGAATAACGCAATGCATAAAAATTCCTGAAAAATTTACACAAGGTTGTTCTCTGTCCCAGAAAGTTCCCATAAAAATTTCGGAATTTTTGGAGCTTTGGAGCTACCTCTAAAAATTCCCCAAACCTTCTCAGCCTTTTGAAAATCAAATCTGAAATCACTGTTCCTCGGGCTCGGACCTGACCTCTGGCTCGAGTCCAACCGCATCGCTTGGCTCAGCCGCACCGCCTAGATGCACCGCCGAGCCCGATCGTTGTCCGCCGTCCGATGTGAATCGCACGGTCCACACACGCTCATCTAATCGACCTGTCCGATTGCACCCTTGGATCTCGACCGTCCATTCTAGATCGAACAATCGACATCTTCTTGATCGAGTCAGACCAAATCTTTGAACCGCACCTGACCCCGACTCGCGCCGCTTTGTCACCGTCGCTGACGAGTGGGTCCCCCTTGTCAGTATCGTCCTCGTCTTCACCGCGTCTCACCGGAGTTCGCTGGCGATCGCGCATGCGTACCACGCAGCTCGTCGCTGCCACCTCGTGGACGCGTGTCCGGTCGTGGCATGTCGCCGGGTCTTCATCATCTCACCGCACCCACCCATTCCTCGTTTCCTTCACTCTATCGCTCTCTCCGCCCATTTCTTGGTTTCGGCCGGAGAAGAAGCCGAGAGCAGCGCCGCCGCGTTAGCGCCGCCCTCTAGCCCGCGACCGCACCACCGTGATCCACACTCATCGCCGCCTCCATTTTGCCCAGCCCGGGTCCTTGGCGTCTAGTGAATCGCCAGGGGTGGTGTCGTCGTCTCCGCCTCCGGTGATCTCGGTCCCGCGAGCTTCCTGGCGTTCTAGTGAGTATCATGCTTCGGCGTTTGGTCCCTTAGGATCGCATTCCTTCACTGAATCTAACGGTGGCTTTACTTTGTTCTTTGGTGCATCACCAAGGGCGTGCGACCGGTTCTTCCCCGAGCTCGGCGATTCGCCGCCGCAGCGATTTCGGCCGCCTCATACCTCCTTCGTCGGCGTTATCTTGGGCATATTGCTCCTGGAGCCGAGGCGGAGCTAAGGCGCACCTTCCCGAAGCCTCTCGTCGCCCGTAGCGTCTTCTCCGCGTGAGCCGTGTCTTCTTCTCCGCCTCCGTTCGCCGCCAGCTCACCGCCGGCATCCTCGAGGTCCCGTGTCGCCCTCATCGAGTTCGCGAGGTCTAAGTGAACCTGAAGGTATAACCCACTCGTCCACAGACCCTCCGGTTCGCTAGATCCACTGTGCGGCCGCGCCGTTGTCTTCGTGACCGCCGGTGAGCCGCCAGTATCGTTAGCTCTAAGCACATCCTTTAGCACTAATTTCCTTCTTAGCTGTATCACTGTCATGTGGACCCCTTCTGGGTTAAGTGTGTTTACAAGTATTAATCCAGCCGTTTATAATCTTCTGAGTCCATGACATGTGGGCCCTCTCGGCCGGTTAAGGTTTTGCGTAAAGTAGCAAAATACGTTTCTGTTGATAGCAGGCGTATTTTCCCGATGTTGTTTAGGTTCAGTACGCTTGGTGGATGAGAAGGCGTATTCTCCAAATCCGCCTTCGACGTCACTCGCGGCCGAGGCTAAGTCAAAGTTGACTCAGTCAGCGCCCTCACTCGGCCCCATCGGTCAGTGACCGTGGCTCGCTAAGCGTCGGTAGGAAAAGGTTTCAATACTTTTAGAATTTCCGAATTGATTTTCTTTTTCACTGTTAATTCAATTAAACTTAGAAAATTCATATCTAATTCAATTTTTATCCAAATCAAGTGAAACCAATTTTGTAAAATTTCATTTTTAGTGTGCTATTTATCAGAATAGGTTTTAGATGTGTCTCTGTTCATAAATTTTGATAAATAATTAAAATGATGCTTTTATGTATTGTTAAACTTAGAAAATTCTTCATAACTCCAAAAATATTGTTCTCTGTTTCTAAAATTTTGAAAAATCATGCTCTAGCTGCTGTGTGAAATTTGTGCTCTTTGGATTAATTTGAAGTTTGGTTATTGTCGGTGTTATTTGTTCTTATTTGCTCGTTTTGCTTGATCGATAGATTGCGACGATTCTGGTATTATCGAGAGTGAGCCTCAGCAACATATTGAGCAACAGCAACCAGGCAAGCAGTTTGATCATGTTAATCCTTTTATATTCAAACTAATATTTTGTTTGCAACTTTTATGTATGCATTGCTATTTTTGTTTAAATATGGTTAGTGGGCCCATTAGTTGCATAATCTGCAGGCAAATGATATTCCTCTACTACCTGAGCCTAGGTTATTTGCTGTGATTAGAGATCGTTGGATGATCTCTTGTCACTTAGTAGATATGATTTCAACTGCTTAGACATGCTTAGTATCGGTAGAAATGGGCGGTTATCGACTTAATCGGTAACCTTGATCACACAAAATTATTATAACTTTTTGTTTCAGCATTTTTGCTATGTTTAATTGTTAAAACTAAAAACTGAAAATAAAATGATTTGGACTTGGGCACACTGGTAAGTTGGTGTGATCTGTTGGGTGTGACTGGAATGGTGCCCGAGTCAATTAAGGACCGAACATCTTGTGAGTACCTGTTATCCAGGAATTTTTGCGTGCTAACCACACTAGAGTATATGGGACCTCTCTTGACTTAGTATTTTGGCGTGTATTGGCTCCGGGTCGCAGGAGGGATGGTGTTGGGAGCATGGTAGTTGTCCGAAAAGCTTTATCCTGAGTGGGTAGTTGTCTTTCGGCTTTACCATGTCAACAGATGGATTTCTATCCATACGGGCGGCTCGTCTTAATACACAATATTGGAAAGCGTCTCGTAGGACTTAGCCGTGCAAACATACCTTCGGAAGTGTGCTTTGGCTTAAAGCGATCAAGTGTGGGTATGATGGTACACCCTGCAGGTTAAAACTATTCGAATAGCCTCGTCCTAGGTTATGGACACGCTTGGGTAAGCTTTTCAAGAGTTAGACTACAACCTTTTAACTAAAACTTGACGGGTGGTACGAATCTGGGATTCGTGCTATATTGTGGTGACTATTGGGATAGTCACTTCCAGGTGGTTACTTGTATCTATCTTTATTTCGCTGTTATTTCAACATTAAAAATGAATTGCCAACTTGCTTTTAAATGTATTACATTATTGCAAATAAAGATTGCTTTGTGCTAAAATGAGCCATACAGCCCCACTCAAATAAGCCTGCATGTAGTTATGCATAGGTCTGCTAGTCCACACGTCAGTCTTGCGAGTACAAAAACAATTTTTGTACTCATATGCTTTGCTTAATATTTTTGTTGCAGAGGAGGCAGGTGAGCCCCAAGGGCCTTACTTCTGTGAGATGTGCGGGTTCTGGGACGACTAGCTTGACGGTCCGGTTGGTTGCCTTGTGGGCTAAGGCACACTGATTGGCTTTTGTTTATAGCCATCTTATGGCACTTTTGCTTCCGCTGTTTATTTAGTTATCTGTTGTAATTTGGCCGGTCGGCCTCTGTTGTAATAACTCTTCTGTGTTGTTTACTGTTTAGTATTGTGATGTTTGGACTCTATGTTAGAATGGAATTGATGCATAATTTTGTGATGGGGTGTGCATACTGCAGTTCTGGGAAGTATGCATGTCTCGAGGCTTAGTTTATTTGATTTGTGATGCTAGGACCAGGTGGTTGGTTAAGCATTACAAGCCAAATAAACTGGGGTCCTCACAGATATCCCCTACTGGTGAACACATCAAGTACGCCATCCAGTTAAACTTTCCTGCTACAAACAATGTGACAAAATACGAAGGTTTACTGGTAGGACTCCGAGCAACCAGATCGCTCGAAATTCGCAGATTACTAGTGAAAGACGATTCTCAACTAGTAGCGAATCAAGTCGGGAAAGAGTATCAATGCTAAAGTACCAAGATGTCATCTTATTTGGTGGAAGTATGAAAACTCGAAAATCACTTCTTCGGTTTCTAGATCCAACACATTCTTAGAAAGGAAAACTTTCTGGTAGACCAGTCGGCACGGATGGCCTCCACAAGGTCACCTGTCCCGCTCAGAGTTTTTCTCGAACAACTTGATTCACCCTTGGTGGTCGAGCATTTCGAGGACATAGGTGTTCCTCTATAGGTCATGCAAATTAATCCTAAGAACATGGATGCTCCATAGGTCGTACAACTCAGCTATGGTAGAAATTGGATGACGTTGATTTACAATTATCTTCAGCATGACATTATTCCTGAAGATGATGTAGAGGCTGATTGTATAGCTTTAAAAGCCAAATCATATACTCTGATCGAAAGTACCTTGTATAAATGAGGATCTCACGGAGTATTGATGAGATGCATATCTCAAACGGATGGCATTATGCTGCTATCCGAAATTCATGGAGGAGTCTGTGGAGCACATCATTCCTACAGAATACTGGTCGGTAGCCTTCAGGCAAGGATACTACTGGCCAACTATCCTTCATGATGCAAAAGAGCTTGTGACAAAGTGTGTACAATGTCAGTTTTATAGCCGACAAGTACATCTGTTGGCACAAGCTTTGCAAACCATACCTCTTTCTTGACCTTGTGCAACGTGGGGACTAGACATTCTGGGACTTCTTCCAAGAGCACCCAGGGGCTTCGAATTCTTTTTCGTCATGATTAACACGTTTACCAAATAGATAGAAGCGGAGCCAGTTGTTAAAACCACAACTGAAGCTGCTAAGAGGTTCCTAACAAAAAATGTGATCACACGATTTGGTGTACCTAGTCGTATAATCACAGATAACGGTACCTAGTTCTCTAGTGGAAATTTTTAGGAATTCTGTGAGGATCTCGGTATCAAGATACATTTCGCTTCTGTCGCTCATCCGCAGAACAATGGAGCAGTCGAGAGAGCTAATGGTATCATAATGCAAGGGGTGAAATGTCGAGTGTTCGACTAGTTAAGAAAACGGTCAGGAGCTTGGGTTCAAGAACTTCCTTCTGTATTATGGGCTGTTCGAACCACGACCAGTTGTGCGACTGGTGAAACTCTGTTTTTTCTGGCTTATGGTGCTGAAGCTATGCTTCCTCTAGAACTAAAAGTAGGCTCTGCTCGAATTGATTATTTCAATGAAAACGATCAAGAAGAATGAAGACTCGACGACATCAATGTCCTTATGGAAATACAAAACCAAACCCTAATATGATCAGCGGTTTACTATAAGCCACGCGAAGGTATGACAGTCGTAAGGTGCAACCTCGCAGCCTTGCTGTAGGTGATTTGGTTCTCAGAAAAATTCAGAGCTAGGCTAATCGCAATAAACTTTCTCCTAAATGGGAAAGTCCATACAGTGTGGTTGAAGTCACTAGACCTAGTTCGATACGACAAGCTATGTCAAACGGACGTGTTTTGTCAAACACTTGGAATATTGATCAATTGCATAAGTTCTTTGTATAACTGTAATTTATATATATTTTCAATTTCAATAAAGATGCATTTTCTTTATTCGATGAGTGATATTATTTATATGGTCCTACCCATACTTTGGTTGCCCACTATTGTTGTCTAGTTGGTCGGAGAAGGATGAATTATCTCCGATATCCTTTCACGGGAGCTCTGTTACTCTATGGCTATGACATATAAGTCAAGTGCCGTAAGGGTCCTAGTCGTGATCATTCAGCCAATGGTTCTCACATGCGACCACACTCTTTCCTCAAAGAAATATACGAGTAAAACGGAGCACAACGCACAACTACATATAGTGATTCATATGCTTAGGATTTTAGAGACTACATTTCTTCACTTCAACATTCTGTTCTACTCTCATTTGGCTACTCGTCGGAACACGGAAAGCCACCTAGTCGAAGTCTCTCCTCTCCGCATGTGGTCCTGCCCACTGGAAGGAGCTTCCTAGCGATGGTCCTTTTCCTATGATCTTCACTGCCAGTCGGACTTGAGCATGAGCATGGCTCGGGAAGTGATTTTCATGTCTTCAGTTCTTAGCAATCACTACGACTCAGTTTGGATATATATATATATATATATATATATATATATATATATATATATATATATATATATATATATATATATATATATATATATATATATATATATATAAATGACACAACTTATCGTTTCTTGCATAATTTTTTTCCTCATCATGGCAAGTCTTTTTATTCTGACCATACAATGTAGTGTTTGGTATTTTGATTATGGAAAACAGATCTATAACTAGTTGAAGTCAAACAATGGTTCTGACCAAAATTGATTTCCTAGTATTAATGCGATCAGTTTTATCACATAATCAACACATACTTTCAAACAATGGTCGTGACTTTAGCTCTCATTCTTGGTTTACTGCTTCTTTAGTAAAGTTCTTATACTATAAAGCTGTCAGGGGCTAGGAAATATATAAGTACTTCATAAGTCAAAAGGGTAAACAAAAGACTTTATTGATGACAGAAAGGTAAGTTTTATACATTTTATAATTCTTATATTACAACCTGGGAACCATTAGACTAGTCGTTGCATGATGGAGACCCAACCTCCATTTCCTCTGCGACCTTGTTTCTCAAGAAACTTGGTCGCTTCTTCAGCCAAGCAGTTGAAGCCTTCTTCAACATCCTGGAGATCAGTTGAGAGGTCGGAAGCCCTCAACTTTGCCAAAGCAAAGCTGACTTTGTTAGCCAAAGCTTCTTTCATCGTCTGGGCATGGTTCTCCCAAGCAGTCTTCAGTAAGATCTTGAGATCTTTTGAGTTGTTGGCCAAGAAAATTTATCTTCTCTACGGGATCTCTTAATTTTGGCAATTGTGTTCCCGATCCCATGTCGAAGGGCATCTTGTTTAGAGCCTTGACTTTGTCTTCAAGACTCCGCTCAAGTTCTGCTCCCTGGTTGCACTCAAACTCAAGAACTTTCTCTGCTCTTTTTAATGCTTGAGTTTGCTCTACATGGGTAAAATCAAATGGTAAATATGTATAATTAGAAGAGATAGTACACTGTCGATTTTATGACTGGTTACCTTCAATCTACTTTTCAAAAGTCCCAATGACTTCTTTGTGCCTGGTCGTCATATATGCGATCGACCGGTCTTTAGCTTGGCATTCTTCTTCAAGCTTGGTTATCATGGCTTCTTTAGCCGTGACCTCTTTAAGCTTCTTCGAATCTATCAAATTCGATAAAGGGAGAAAAAATTGATTAAAAAACGAGGAACATAATAGCAAAGAAGAAGAAAAGCCAAAAAGAAAGTACTTACTTTCTAATTCGGAGTTCTTCTGCTCCAGGAGCTTTATCCGCTGGGTCAGTCCTCCGACCACGGCGTAGTTCTCAACCATATGCTACACAAATAGCACCCTTTTTTAAGTTTCCAATAAACTTTAGAATAAGAACTGTGAACATGGTTATATTCGGCAAAAAGGGTATCAGGACCCATCTTAGCTTGATGGTCCGATACCTTCCCCCAAACCTCATCAAGTTCCTTATCCTCGATAAATCAATAGCAAAAAGGGAACTTGTTAACCTGAGGGGTATTATGTCGGGACCCAAAATTACGATTCTGGAACCCTCTATGTATACTGCACTAGTCCAGGATCACGCTAGTGCACACAGGGTCAACATAGGTAAATATCGATCCACACAAACGATAAATAAAGTAAACGATTAGTTTGAATAACAAATAAGGGTTTTGGCCTTATGGTCGAGTTTACACTTATTAAGCCACGCAGGGCTAACAGAGAAAAGAACAGCAGGGGAACAGAGATAACTTCAGCGTAGATCCCATCAATTCACCACATGCAACCAACTGGGATCCAAACCCTAACGATCAGCAACCTTCGACGAACTCCTCCTCGAGAGCAGGCGTAGACTCCTCCACTTCTGTAGGTTTGGGCGCAAGTTTTACAACAAGCGTGAGTACACAACCGTACTCGCAAATCATACCACAGAATGCAATGTATAGATGCAGGCTTATTCCAAAGGAAATGGCTTTTGTGGTTATTTTACAGAAATGCGAATATTTGCAATTGAATACAATAATAGATTGAAATGTGGTTCAAAACAAATAGACAATATTAATTTAACAGTTATTTTCCACAAAGACACAAAGCTAAACAGATTATTTCACATAGCCACATGACTTAGATCACATAGCTCCCATCCCAACATTTTATGAAAACTACCCCTCATGTGAAATCGCAGAGCATGTCCATGACCGCGGACGCGGCTATTCGAATAGATTGATTTTAACACTTTGCAGAGGTTGTACACTTTACCCACAAGATACAACTAGTGTAGCAAGCACTAATTGTAACAAAACAGTTCGGAAACTTCATATCAAACACTGACATCCCCAATGTGCTTTCCCGTTAGACCAGCTCACAGAGAATAATAGTCTAACACACATCGTTGGACAGGGAAGCGACGAATCGTCCCGCGATGCAACTACCAAGTAGTAACACCTCTACCCTGTCACAAAGCCTAACCTATCCACCTGAACATCAATGCCGAGAATCCATAACTTACTAAGTTAGGCCCGTCCCATTAGGCATGTGGTCGTACAGTAAGGCTCAGTTCAATGGCGCACAAAGTTAATGTGAGGACCCCAGTTTATTCGATTTGTAATGCTTAGCCTTCCATTGACCCTAGCATCACAATTCAAATAAACCAAGCCTCAGGATATGTATACTTCCCAGAAATGCAGTATACACACCCTGTTACAAAATCATGCATCAAATCCATACACGAGAGGTTACAGTATCAAAACTACATAATATACAACAGATTGAACTACAAGATAAAAAAAACAAACTACACAGCGGAAGCAAAAGCCATAAGATGGCGATAAATAAAAGAGCCAATTAGTGTGCCTTTACCCACAAGGCAACCAACCGGGCCGCCAAGCTAGTCGTCAAACCCGCAGCACATCTCACAAAAGAAAAGCCCTTGGGGCTCACCTTCTTCCTCTGCAACAAAAACATTAAGCAAAGCAACTGAGTACAAAAATTGTTTTTGTACTCGCAAGACTGACGTGTAAGGGTAACAGAACTATAATTTAACTACATGCAAGTTTTATTTAAGTGGAGGGGGCTTTGGACTTATTTTTAGCATAAAGCCAGTTTTCTTTTGCAATAATGTAATAGTTTTGAAGGCAGTTTTAACAATTCAAATTTTATTCGCAGAAATAACAGCGATACAGTAAGTAGTAACAAAAAGACATCCTGGAGATGACCAACCCATTGGCCATCACAACAATAGTACGAACACCCGTTCATACCAACCCATCAAGTTTTAATTAAAAGGTTGTAGTCTAACTCTTGAAAAGCTTACCCAAGCGTGTCCATCACCTAGGACGAGGCTATTCGAATAGTTTTTAACCTGCAGGTGTACCACTATGCCCACACTTGGACCGCCTTTAAGCCAAAACACACTTCCGAAGGTATCTTTGTACGGCTAAGTCCTACGAGACTTTTTCCAATATTGTGTATTAACTACGAGCCGCTCGTATGGATAGAAATCCATACGCTTACATGGTAAAGCCGAAAGACAACTACCCACTCGGGATAAAGCTTTTCGGACAACTACCATGCTCCCACCTCCATCCCTCCTGCGACCTTCTGCGACCCGGAGCCAATACACGCCAAAGTACTAGGTCAAGAGAGGTCCCATATACTCTAGTGTGGTTAGCACGCCGAAATGCCTGGATAACAGGTACTCACAAGATGTTCGGTCCTTAATTGACCCGGGCACCATTCCAGTCACACCCAAGAATCACACCATCTTACCATTGTGCCCGCGTCGAAACCATTTTGTTTTTAGTTTTTAGTTTTCACAAGAAGCATAGCACAGAGGCTGAAATATAAAGATATAATAATTTGTGTGATCAAAGTTACCGACTAAGTCGATAACCGCCCAATTCTACCGGTATCTAAGCATGGCTAAGCATCATATCGTAAAGACAAATAAAAGGCCCTAAATCATTCACCGGGCTCTAATTCACCAGTGAGAATAATATTCCTAAGGTAGTGGCAGGGGTGAACAATTTTCAGGGCAACAATGCAATGGGATTAACTACCTCTAACTGACAAAATTACTTTGACATAAAAGCATGCATACATACAAAATATTAGACTTGAAAATAATAGGAATAAACTGGATATGATCAAACTGCTTGCCTTTGCTTTGTTTGAGATATTCGACTTGCTGCAGAGGATCACTCTCGATAATCAACGACATCTAACGATAAAAACTGCCAAAGCGAAAAACAGCAAATAAACACCAGAACGCCAAAAGGGGACCCAAACATTAATAACACAGAAGATAGATTATGGTTTTAGATAAATTTAAAGACACAAATTATTGGACTAGGAGTTGACTTGAATTAGTTATGAGTTATTGAAATAGAAATGAAAGCATAACTCTACTGCTGATTAGCTAACTAATTATTCAAATATTGACTTATAATAACTTTTACCCTTCTAGATTAAATGCTAGTGGCTAAACATACTTTCAAAGCAATTTATTTTGGCACTTGACATGGTTCCATCTTACTGTTACTTGGCAGCATTGCATTTCAATTCTTGCATCTTATTTAGTTCTAGCTCTTTTGGATTAAAAGCTAAGGGCTAACTACATCAACATATCTTCTAAATACTTGTTTGTGAAAAGGCATTAGCTTACTACCTTATTCAGGTTTTCCCTTCTGTACATTTATTTCATTAAACCTTGGTCTAGTTAGGGTATTCTTTAGATCATTTAGTTCTTTAACCCATTCTTTTATTCACATAAAGGTTTACTATTCATTTGGTTGTAAAATGGCTACTAAGCACTGTTAGCCATTTTCTTCCACTACTAGGCTCTAGCTATTAACAACAGGTCTAAAGATTTTGAAAGATCCCCTAGATATTAATCTTGCAGACTGTTTTCAGAATTTGACAACAGCTCACTGCCATAAGTAGGCTTCAGATTGAGACCATAGTTAGCTTTGAAAATTTACAATTAAGAGTGTTCTTTTCAGATTAGGATGCTGGTAGCTAGGAGATTGCTAAAAGACTAAATGGATCAAGGAACTTCTATTTACTATAATTGGTCAGCCTTTGACAAAACTGAAACTGGTCAGGTTACTGCCATTACAAACTTCCATCTAATACCCCTCTGTCTACTAAACTGACAAACACAACCCACAAAGGAAGTGCAGTGCTGCAACCAAGATGTCCTCAAATTGGTAATACATTCGAGTAACCTAAATATCAGCCACATTACTATTTTGCACTGGATGGTTGGCTTAGCAGTTGAGGTATACTAACACATCCTGATTTCCTTCTAAACTTTTCTCTGTTTTTCAGTTTACTAACAACAGAGGAACAATGCTTCAGAGAGCTAAATCCTAAACTCCTTTCAAAACTCAATCTTCAACTTTGCTAAACCAATCAAGATGACCTAATTACATAGACATAGCAAATAGTTTGGCTTAAGGGAGTGGACCCTACTATCAGCCACATCAGCAACAGGGAGCACAAAGAAGAACAGAGTAGTGGCTCGGGCAGAGCTGGGGTGGTGGTTGTCGCCGGCGGTTGGAGCAGCAGGAAGACCATGGCGATGGCCAAAATGGAGAGCCTACGCGCTGGCGAAGCTACGGGTGGTCGAGGCACCGCCGGAGATGGACCGGAGCGGCGGCGCGACGAGGAATGGCGGCGGCGAAGTACGGCCGAAATGGCAAGACACGGAGCGATGGTCCAGCAAGAAATAAAGCGCGCGCACGAGTGACCAAGAGGTACTAGGAGCTCAACGGAATGACACGGAGAGGAAGAGCTTGCCGGAGATGGGCTGTCGGCGGTGAACCGTGTCGGCGCCAAAGGTGCCACTGAGGAGAGGGTAGCCTGAGTAAGCACAAGAGAAAATAGAGGTAGGGGAAGGTAAAGTAGGGTTAGGAGATCGTGCAAGAGCGAGGAATTGGAACAAGGATCATCTCACCGGAGATGGGGACGAAGATTCACACTTCCGGCCGAGGAAGAGGGAAACTAAATTCCAATGATTCCTGCGAATGAAACTTAAAATTAGTTGAGGGGAAAGCATAGTTGAGAGCCGGAACACGATATGACGCGCAAAGGAAGGGATGATATTCACTGTTTGCCGGAAATGGTGATAATGGCGCCGCGGCCGGACTTGGGAGCACGGGCACACCAGAGGTTTTCGGGGGAGAAAGAGCTGGGAGGAGAACAGAGGTTCAGTGAAGTAAAGGAGGGAATAGAGAGGCTGCTGGTGATCCTTATAAGGGCGGTGGAAGGCGAAGATCGCAAGGAGAGACCGGGCAATTCTCAGCGGTGTGGCGCTCGGTGCGTGTCACACGGGAGCACAAAAGCCGAGCGGTGCTAGGCAGGGGCGAGCTGGTGGTTGAGGGAGGTGACCGGGGAGTTAAGGCATGCGGATGATGCGCACGAAGGTGAGAGAAACCGGGGCGGTTTGGCGGCGTTGGCGAGCGGAGCTCGGCGGGCTGCACGCGATCTTGAGCACGCGCGAGGTGGCGCGCGGCGAGCCGGCACCGCCGCGTGGAGGAGGGTCTGCGGTGGGGCCCGAAGGTCAATGGGAGAGGGAGAAAGCGGCTCGGCGAGTTGGCGTGGTTGAGTCAAGTCAAGACAAAGTGGTCCGGTCGGAGGAATAGTGTACGGGCTCGGGTTAGGTTTTGAACTCAATTTTTTGACCGAAAGCAATAGAGTTTGACCGGGCATTTTGAAATAGAAATAAAATTCTAAAAATTTTGAAAATTTTTGTGGGCACCCTTAGGTTTACAAGGGACTAAGGAAAAATAATTTCAACACTTTTCATATTAAAATTTCGCTAGAATTAAATCATATTCAAATCTGCCTTTGGGTTTTGTTTTGAATTTTGGGGAAGGCAAAATGAATTCTAAAAATTTGGTAAAAATAACGATAATTCAAGATAAATAATCTAGTATTTGATTAAATTATTTTTGGAAACTTTTATTCACACATTTTTCTGGATTTCAAATAGAAATGAATTTTAAGTTTAAAAGTTTTGAAATTTCCAACACAACTTTAATACAAAACATCCAAATTTTAAAATTGTGCACAAATTTTAGAAAACCAAGAGCATGACCAAGAGATACAACAAAAGTTTTTAAATTTTAATATTTTTATACATTTAAAATACAAACTCTAATTTGGGCTGTTACAGTTAAGTCCTTAATTGACCAAGGTAAGAGCTCCATTTTCTAACTAAGTCACAAAGATTATCGTTCCCATTCACAAAGTCCACCATATCACAAAGTATCCACCACTTGCCTCAGTCTAAATCCTTTCCCACCCAGTTGGTTTTAGTGCAACACATGCTATCACGAAGTAATAACACATAGCACACAGTTTTACACAAAGTTCCATAGTCACTTAGTCAAATTTAATATTTGCAACTTACATGAGATGTGAGACTCGTAGCATGGATAAGCAATTGTACTCGCATCTAACCAAACCACGTTGGTACTATGATATTACCAACTAATACACCAATCTAGGGTGACAAGGAAATATGACATACAAGGCCAAGGTGTATTAACAAATTGGATCATAATTATACCCAAAAGCATTTAAATAAATAATTAAAATAGAATGCAATACTTGAAACAAAGTAGTTTGAAAACTGGGTTCAGGATGATCAAAGGTATGACTTGCCTTGTAAAAGGTCTATGTACTGGTCTTGATCTTGGGGTGCTCCTTGTTCTCCAAAATTTCCCGACGAATCGACGTCTACTCGCAAACGAGACAAAATAAACAAAATAAATAAATAACAGAGGCAAAACAAACTCCAAAAATTAAATAAAAATCTCAGATAAATAGAGGTAGAATTTAGATAAATTTAGGAATTTGAATGGGCTCAAACGGAGTTCGGACGCAAAAGTTATGAGCTCTCGAAGATTGAAAATCTAAAGAAAAACCCTAAATTGGATTTTGTGGAATTTTTTAATTATTTCTTAACAGAAAAATTGGATTATTGCGCAACGCTGACGTCATCAGAGAACGTTCGGATGGCTTGAAAAACGGACTGACAGGTGGAACCCATATGTCAGAGACACGGCTCACGGTAGACCAAGTCTACCGAGCCTCGGGACCTGGGGACTGGTGGACTGAGCCACGCGGCGCACATGTGGCGCTGACGAGGATGTTGACGTGGCACCACATGGGATGATACGCAGGCGTGGTGACCCACGTGGCGTGACACGTCAGACCGACGGGCGGCGGCGCTCGGGACCCGACGGCAACAGCAAATGGCGGGGTTTCGCCGGCGGTGAGTGGTTGAGCGGCGGAGCTGCTTCGGGTTTTGTCAGACGGAGGCACCGGTGAGGTTCCGGCGACAGCGAAAGCTCCAGGAGGTAGCCCTGGTGATGCTGAACACGGCGGTGCAGACCACGAGGGCAGAGCGGCGTCGGCGGCGGCGCAAAATGGAGAAAAAGACCAGCGGCGAGAAACCCTAAAAGCTCGATTCCGGCGGCGCTAGGGCTCTCGGGGTGCTGTGGCTTGAGGGTTTAGGGTGCGGACACCAATGCGAACCTCGGGGACCTATTTATAGGACCGGGGCGGCACGAGATAAGAAATCCCCAATTTGGGATATTTTCGGTTTTGAACGAAAACAGAGATAGAGTTGGTTTTGATCCAGATTGAGGGTAGATACGGGTGCGAGAAGGAAGGAGATAGAGTTTGGTGAAGAAATCAGGAAGGTTTTAGTTAGGAAAGTCCCGTTGTAGGACTACTTCTAGAAGGCGGCAATGGCGGACGGAGGCGGGCGCGTCGCGAGACGGCCGACTTCGAGATTTAAGACGACATGTGGGGCCACGATCGGCAGCAGCAGGCGCGAGTGCACACGGCTCCAACAAGATCTGGCCGATAAACCTTGATCGAACGGCTCACAATCAAAAGGGACGATCGGAACCTTCGATTACAACACGTGCATCCAGCCGTCCATTTTTGATCGCACGGTGGAGAACGAGCGGGGCGTTCGGAAGGAAAGAGAGAAACGGTGGAGAGACTGATAGGTAGGGTCCTCATGGCGGTCGGAGACAGCGCGCGCGCGGGCGAGCTGGGCCTCGCGCGAGGTTGGGCTGGAAAGAGAGAGAACGGGCTGGGGTTTTGGGGAATTTGGCCCAGAGGATTTCTGAGATTTTAAATAGATTTTCTATTTTAGAAAATACCAGAAATTCAAATAAGCAATAGAAAATAGCAAATGAACTCAGAAAAATTCTAGAAAAAATCTAGAAAATATATCTGAGCACAAAGAACCCTAAATAAAATAGTTTTGGCTATTGTTCGTGTTGGGATTATTCACATTAAATATTTTTGAGTGTAAAGTTCAATATTAAGCTTTTGAATTAAATTCAAATAAAACCAAATGGTGACTTTTCTTCCTACTAACTATTAAAAGATTTTTAAACTCAGAAAATTGGGATGTTACAAACCTCCCCCCTTAAAGGAATCTCGACCCCGAGATTCAGGCTAGCTAGAGAAAAGGCTAGGAAACTCGGCTTTCAGCTCTTCTTCACGTTCCCACATGGCTTCTCCTTCTGAGTGGTTGCTCCACTGAACCTTGCAAAAACAAATAGTCTTGCTTCTTGTGTGGCACTCTGCGACATCCAAAATCTTGAATGGCTGCTCCTTGTAAGTAAGATCCTCCTTCAAGTCAATCGACTCCAACGGTGCTTGCTCTTCTGGCACACGAAGACACTTCTTCAACTACGAGACATGAAAGACATCATGCACTCGCTAACGATCGCGTAGCTCAAGCGATAAGCAACTTCTCCACGGCGTTCCAGAATCTTGAACGGACCAACATACCCGGGGCAAGCTTCCCTTTGGCACGAAACCTTTTTACACATCTGAGCGGAGTGACTCGAAGATAAACGAAATCCTCGGGTTCAAAGCTGAGATCCCGACGATGATTATCAGCATAGCTCTTCTGCCTGGACTGAGCTATCTTCAATCTTTCTCTTATCATGGCCACTTGCTCTTCTGCTTCTTGGATGATGTCTGGACCGAAAACCAAACGTTCAGCTGTTTCTGACCAATTCAATGGGGGTTCGGCAGGCACGACCATACAAAGCTTCAAATGGTTTGTTGCTTGGAAGTTAGGCTGATTTTGGAAGGTTTTCTGTTGCTTGCGTATCGGAAGATATGGAGCAAAATCTTGATGTCCAGACCGCGTTATCATCTCCGGCTCGTCGTTTCCTTTCCGTTTTGCCCCTTTGCCACTGCTGGTTTGCCTCCGTTCGTCATCACCACCTTGCACAAGAATCAGCCTAACTTTTGTGTACTATTCATGTTTGTTGCCTCTGTTGTTTCTACGTAGTTAGCTCTCTGATGACATTTTTCCATCACTGAGGTGTGGTCCCAATTGCTCTCCGTTCTCTAATCCCTGCCTTCCCATCTCAATGACAAAAACCTATGCTATTAGGTGCCAAAACCAACCGGCCGACGGCTCCCTGTTCTCTCTGTCTATTGATGTTCTTCTCTATTGTTTATCTCCAGTTCATTCTCTATCTTCCTTCCTGATGAGAGTAGACCCCAGGTGTATGTAGGAAAATATATCTCTTCTTTCCCTTCCATGTGGGTCCCATGAATAAAGCAATTTAATTTCTTTTTTTTTCACCTACATGTAGACCCCACATGTTATCCTCCTAATTAAAACCCTAGATTATTTATCTCTCTTACATGCGGGTCCCGTATGTCAGGCAACCTTAGTCAAACCTAGTTCATGAGCTTGGTCCACCGTGGACTAGCATATCTCTGTGGACCTGGTCCATAGACTAGTGGCACACATGTCAATCCCTAATTCTATTTTCGAGAATTAATTTATTTCTTGAAAAGTCATTTATCTTATTGGTCCCACATGTCACTCTCTCTACCTTATTTCTAGAATTATTTTAATTCTAGAAATCCATAAATACCAGTCGGTCCCACCTATCATACACTCATTCTTTTTCTAATATTTTCGGAATAGAATATTTTGATAATATTCCGTAGAGCTTTTTCATCATTTCATGTGAATTCCAATCTTCCGAGAGCCATATCTTCTTCATTCGAATTCCGATTGAACCCATTCAAGTTTCTAAATTCATCTAAATTCAATATCTACCTTCTAGTACCATTCAATTTCAATTTGGAGTTTATTTGATTTGTCTTTTGAATTTAGTTTGTTTTGCGCTTTCTTTCTCGTTAGACGCTGAAATCCCGGAATCGTCCGAAGGAGCTGAAATCAAGCAAGTAGAAGAGTGAAGATAAAATAAAATCATCATTGCTATAGCAAGGCAAGTTATACCTTTGATCATATTGAATCCCAGTTTTCAAAATTACTTTGATTCAAATTATTGCATTTACTTTAAGTAATTATTTAAATGCTTTTGGGTTTAGCTATTAATCCAATTTGTTATATCCACTTTGTCTATTGTATGTCATAATCTTTTGTCACCCTAGATTGGTTCATATTTAGTTGGTGCCATGGTATTACCAACGTGGGTTGGGTAGTACGAGTAGATTGCTTAGCCATGCAACGAGTCATCATCATCACCTAAGTTGCAATTATAAATTTGACTAAGTGATTATGGAACTTTGTGTAAAACTACGTGCTATGTGTTATTACTTCGTGATAGCATGTGTTGCATTAAAACCAACTGGGTGGGAATGGATTTAGACTGAGGCAAGTGGTGGATAATTTGTGATATGAACTTTGTGAATGGGAATGATAATCTTTGTGATCTAGTTAGAACATGGAAGTCTTGCCTTGGTCAATTAAGGACTTAACTTTGTGCGCCATTGAACTGAGCCTTACTGTACGACCACATGCCTGGTATGGGACGGGCCTAACTTAGTAGGT
This sequence comes from Ampelocalamus luodianensis, assembly GCA_036346255.1. Classification (NCBI taxonomy): domain Eukaryota; kingdom Viridiplantae; phylum Streptophyta; class Magnoliopsida; order Poales; family Poaceae; genus Ampelocalamus; species Ampelocalamus luodianensis. Next base: position 55,248,219 of record CM070634.1, on the reverse strand, counting down.
TATGGATTCTTGGCATTGATTACTCAGGCTGTAGGTTAGGCTATGGGTGGAGGTGTGTAGTACAAGGTAGTCGCATCACGGGGCGGTTCGCCGTGTCCCTGTCCAACGATGTGTGTTATGCCAAAGCACTTCGTTTGGGTTGGTATAGCGGTTTGTAAGCACATCGGGAATGTCAATGTTGAGATGAAGTTTCTGAAAAGTTTTGTTGTGATCAGGTCTGATCCAGTTGATTGCATCTTGTGGGTAAAGTGTACAACCTCTGCAGAGTGTTAAACAATCTATTCGAATAGCCGCGTCCGCGGTCATGGGCATGCTCGGGGATTTCACACAAGGGGTAGATTTTCATAAAACTATTGGGAAGGGAGAGCTGTGTGATTTAAGTCATATGGCTGTGTGAAAGAATTTGTTTAGGCTATGTGTCTTTGTGAAAACAAATGTTAAATTAATATTGTCTATTTGTTTTGAATTATGCTTTCAATCTATTATTTGTATTCAATTACAAATGTTGCATTTCTGCAAAATAACCACAGAAGTCATTTCCTTTGGAATAAGCCTGCATCTATACATTGCATTCTGTGGTATGACTTGCGAGTACGGTTGTGTATTCACGCTTGTTGTAAAACTTGCGTCCAAACCTCCAGAAATGGAGGGATCGTCGGTCAACAAGGTCTACTTCAAGGATCGAGGAGAACTAGGTCGCGCACCCCAGCCGATTGCCTGTGGGCATATGGATGGACTTCACTGAAGTTATTCCATTTCATTCCGCTGCAGCTTTATTGAGCTATTCGCCTTCTGAGGCATTAATTGTAATCTTTGACCATAAGGTCTTTACTCTGATATTTATTGTTATTTGTCTATTTATTAGTCATCTTTGTATATGAAAATGATATTTCATTGATGTTGCCACTGTGTGCACTAGCGTGATCCTGGACTAGTGCAATATACACAAAGGGTTCAGAATTGCATTTTTTGGGTCCCGACAGAGGTGGTATCAGAGCCATATCGACTGTAGGTTGTGACCTTAGTTAGAATGGTCGTTTGTAAGGAAAACTTCAAAACTTATTTTACAAATGGAAAATCTTAATGATGTGCTATTCTCACCTTGTCTATTCTATACTGTTCCATTCTATTCCTTTTGTAACACCCCAACTCTCAAAGAGCCTGAAATGCTACTGGAATTAAACTATTCTAGCACAAATACAAATTTTCGGCAGAGTCACCTTTGTTTAATCAGCTAAACTGAGAGTTCAATACGATCACATGGCATAAACAAAATTCTCACAATCAAATTATCCCAAACATGCATGATTATCAAATGAACCAACCAAGGCTAGCAACCTCATTATTACAACTAAACAGTTAATTCAACCACACCATCCATGGGTGTTAATCAACAGTTTATTTAATTCTAAATTGGGACTAAGCGAAGAAACGCCTTAAGAGTGTAATATAGTGAGTGCATCCAACATCTACTCCCTCCCATGCATGTCGTTCCCGCTTTGGTACCTAAAACACATTAAAGCAAGGGTGAGCCTAAAGACTCAAAGCAAGTATCAACAAGGCCATAAACAAGAACACAAACACAAGATCGATGATCCTCAATTAACATCACACTAAACATAGCCACTTAACTCATGATATGCAACCAATGCAATGCTCCTTTGAACTTTATCTCTTTTCGCATTTTACGGTAATGCGGGTATACAACCGTCGCCAGATACCCTTGCACGTGCCCTCTCCGCACAGGGACCAATAGCCTATACACCACATGTATAGGGACCTTTGCCCATCATCTTAATGATGGGGACCTCTTTGTTCATTAGCCCACATTCCGCGAATGTGGGGATTCTCAAGCCCGTCATCTACATGACGGGACTCAATCAGATGTGCTTGGTCACCACGTGACCAAGGCACTGATGCTCTCAACATGCATATGCACCATGATAACATTTTCATATGCAGAATACAACATATTCTCATTGGCACGGAAGCAATAACAACATGCGGAAGAACTTTTAACCATAACTAGCGAGTCATTAAGATAAACAATAACTCATCTCATAAATGTGCATGCATGGCTATACGATCAAGATACACCACAATCACATCATGCAAGCATACATATATTACACTCGAATACTTGCCTCAACCGTGCGAACGATGGACGCGACGAGGGTGCTGCCCCCGGGACCACGCTCCCACCGAATATTAAGATAACCCAATCTAAGACCAACATACTGAACCAAGAGCAAAAGAACAACACAAATGAACTTGCTAAACCCCCCAAGTGTTTCCCAACTTCCAATTTCTAACGATCGGTTTGGCGCACCCTGTGAACAGTCAACTTCTAAAATACATAACTTTCTGCTCAGGCGTCCATATAAGATGTTCTTGGACTTTCTGAAAAGGTAATTATATTATATAAATAAACCTAGTTGGGGAGCCCTTCTGATTCTGCCCTTAACTTCCCCTAGCAAATCAATCTTTCGGACATCAGAATTCACGTCGGGTTCTCTGGATAGTACGCTAAAACCACCATAACGTTTGCTACGAAAGTCCAAATCTTGCGTTCTTTATCTCTATGAAAAGGTATGGAAATTACCTACATTTTTCGTTATATTGAGATCCTCTGATTTCGTCTTTAACTAACAGTTTAACTCAGTTTTCTACAGACTATCAGGATGTTGACAGATTAACCAGACAGCGGCACTAAACAATTCATAACTTTCTAACCGTTAATCGGATTTGGGCGTTCTTGGCGGCCATTGAAAGCTAAGAACAAGACCTACATAACTCTAGGAGATCAAAACTCCTAATTCAGCCTCTAAACACATGAAACGGACCGCGCAATAATCTGTACAGAACGCGATCTATTAAACCGACGCAAATCAATCTACCAAACAACATCAACCGCAACTACTACACATCAACCAACGAAGAACACGCGACGTTACCCTTATAGAATCGCAGCAAGATGATGAACTCTCCCCACGAAGTTGATCTCCTCTCCTTTCTTCACTTGATCGGCAGTAGGGAGCACCGACGGCGAGGAAGGGAGGCACCAATGGAGGGGGCACCACCATGGAGGAGAGGGTGTGCTACAGTAGCCGTGCTACAGTGATGGCGGCAGCACTGTAGCTACAGTGAAGTTAGGGTTTTCCTCTTCCTTTTATTGGTGGGCGACCCCTCATGGGCCTCCTGGGCCAAGGCCTGAGGCCCAAGTTGCCGAAGAACTGCAGAAACCCCCTTTTTATGTTTAATTTCTCTTTTGAATGCTTTCTTTCGTAGAATAAATCAGAGTATTACATTAAAACCCCTCTTTCTCCTGTTCAATCGCTTTTCTAAAATAAATATTCTCCCGATTTAATTATTCTCTCCCGATTTTTTTTTTGGAGTATTACATTCTACCCCTTAAATGCATTCGACCCGAATTCTACCTATCATCTACTCAAAACAACAACAACCACAATCGGAAAATTAATAACCAACAAGATGTACCCGACGTGAACAACTTTGGTTAAAGCTCGATCATGCGAGACTACTTCCCAAGTCTCTTCTCGCTCAGACCGACGTGACCAAAACACCATAATGTAAACCCATGTATACCTCAACACTCTCTCTGACCTCTCCAGTACAAGTATCGGATGAGACTCGAAGGTGAGATATTGTTCGGTGGTCGACGGCGTTAACGAAACCTCAAACTCGATCTCCTGTACTCACTCACACGAACGCACAAGATGTTATGTACTCCGTGCACGGACTCGAGGCAGTCCTGGCGATACGCCAACTAGCGAAAACAACCCAATGTACCATGGGGCAACCCTCCCCAGTGGTACCAAACCACGCAACATGCGCATAGAGAACTGAACTCTTGTTTCGCCTCTCAATCGGACTTGTTCACCCAAACAAAGATCACCTCCTTTAACGAGGGGAGGGACACACAACAGAACTCGCTTTAAACACACTCTTTTACCGACATAGCCCAACTGAAAATGAAGGACTCTCATCGCAACCAAACGTTACCAACTCGGTACTAAAAAAATCAAATTCAGAATCGAAGATTTATCACGAAAATCTTTCCACCTTTAGATTAGAAAATTTGCAAATAAACCCCACGTTCGCCAAAAGAGAAATCACTCGAATATCCAAATCCATCATTTCTTTTATTCTTTCTAAACAGATAAGAACCACACATGCCAACATAAACTCAAGCCCAATTGGCGAAAGACACCCGTCATAAACTCATAGCTCATACAAGAATCAAGAGAGCGTTTCAGTATTCGAGGAAATAATTTTTTCTCAATTTCTCCTTTAGAAATAAAATTTCTCTCAACTTTTTGGAATCTCGATTCATCGCATAACACACTAACCCATCTCTGTTAACTTGGCATTCTTAACGCTATGCTCAAACGGAAATACATCAACCACACCTCTGTAGAGATGCTCTATCAACCCCACAGAAACAATACTCTAGTCAACTCCTCTTCCGACAGAATTACTTTGATAGATAACTTCTGATGCATCCTAAAATGGATCTTCACACGTAATCAGGTTACCTCAATCCTTAAGAATGAACAACTCGGAATTCACTTCACATAGTCTCATGTATTTCATCAAAAGATTTCTATCAATGATCGTCCCACTATTCGAAATCCACCCTTATACTACTTCTTCACATTATCATTGGGCGATCAAAGTTCTAGCATAATAATGCAAAGCCCAAATTTAACCTCTAAGACTCTTGCAACGAAATTCTCATATACAAGATAGGGAAATCCTCAGATTAAATCCCTAAAATTCCACAATTCCAATTGTGAGGACCCGGAATATTTAACTAGTAACACTTAACCTCCAATTGGTTCTAGCATTACTAATTAAACATTCGAAGCCTCGATGGGCATATGTTTCCCAGAATTGCAACATATGCACATCATCACAAAATTACACATCATTTCCATACAACATACATCACTAAGTTCAACAACAACATACATAAAGTAGAGTTATTACAAAAGAGAGCCGACCGGCCAAATAGAACAATAAACAAGAATGACAGCGGAAGCAAAAGGTGCCATAAGATGGCTAGATCAAAAGTCGACCGGTTAGCCGTACACCCACAAGGCAACCGACCGGGCCGCCAAGCTAGTCGCCCATAAGCTACCACAACACACTCACAAAAGTGAGGCCCTCGTGCTCACCTTCTTCCTCTGCAACAAAACAATTAAGCATAGCAACTGAGTACAAAGATTGTCTTTGTACCCGCAAGACTGACGTGTGGAATAGCAGACCTATTCATAAACTACATGCAAGCTTATTTAGGTGGAGGTTGTATGTCTCATTTTGCATGAAGCCAACTTTATTTGCAATAATGTGATACATTTTAAAAGCAAGTTTGCAAATCTGTTTAGTTATCAAAGTAACAGTAAGTAAAGATACATACAAGTAACCACCTGGAAGTGACTATCCCAATAGCCACCACAACATAGCACGAATCCCTGATTCGTACCACCCATCAAGTTTTAGTTTAAAAGGTTGTAGTCTAACTCTTGAAAGACCTTGCCAAGCGTGTCCATAACCTAGGACGAGGCTATTCGAATAGTTTTAACCTGCAGGGTGTACCAATGTACCCACACTTGCATCGCCTTCAAGCCACAAGCACACTACCGAAGGTATGCCGGCACGGCTAAGTCCTACGAGACGTTTCCAATCTTGTGTAGTAACTACGAGCCGCTCATATGGATAGAAACCCATATGCTTACATTGCAAGCCGAAAGACAACAAATCCCATCACGGGTGAAGTCTTTCGGACACTACAATGCTCCCAACACCATCCCTCCTGCGACTCCCTGCGACTCGGAGCCAATACACGCCAAAGTACTAAGTCAAGAGAGGTCCCATACCCTCTAATGTGGTTAGCACGCTAAAATGCTTGGTTTAGTGTAACAAGATGTTCGGTCCTTGTTGACTCGGGCACCATTCCAGTCACACCCAAAAATCACACCATCATACCATTGTGCCCAAGTCTAAATCATTTTGTTTTCAGTTTTAGTTTTCATAAGTAGACATGGCACAAGGTGGAAATCATAATCATAATAAGTTTGATGTGATCAAGGTTATCGACAAGTCGATAACCGCCCATTTCTACCGAAGCTAAGCATGGCTAAGCAATTGATTCGCAACTACTAAGTGACAAGAGCCCATCCATAAACTCTAAATCACAGCAAGTAACCTAGGCTCATGGTAGTAGAGGATAATCATTTGCTAAGGAAATGCATCTACTAGGCCAACTATTAACATAAAATAGCAATGCATACATAGAATTTGCAATCAACATAAATATTTGAAATACTGGGATTAACATGATCAAACTGCTTGCCTTCTTGCTGTTGCTCAAGCTGTTGTCGAGGGTCGCTCTCGGGATTACCGCAAATGTCGAATCCTAAGCGCAAAAGCAAAAAGAACCAAGAACAACCAATAAGACTAGCATCACTCAACAAAAGAGCAAGCAAAAATTATCCAAATGCGACGAAACTTATACACAAGGTGAAATACGAATATACCAAGACATAGAAACTGGAAAAACCTAATTTGGATTTGTGGTGCAAAAGATATTACCTAAAAACCCAATTTCTACCATAATTAGCACTCAGAGCAAAACATTTTCTAGAAAGATTTTGAAGCTGAAATTTTTATGGTAGCTACCTATTGGTATAGAGGTAACCCATATAAAATTTCAGGTCATTTGGAGTTAAAATGATTTAGTTATGATTTTTCTAAGATGCAAAACTAGCATAATGCATTTTCCAGAAATATAAATATGTGCAAAACCTATTTCACACTATAGAATGATAACAGGGGGGTTTCCTAACATCAAATTTCTATTTTTAGGATTTACAGTAATTACTGGTGTCTATTACATCATTAAATGAATTTTTAAGTGCTGCTAATAAGGTTAAATCTACTAACATATTTTTCTGGTGCTGATTTAGGCCTACCACCATTTTTAGATTAAAGTTTAGTTAATAGCAAATTTATCACAGTTGAAATCATACAATTATCAGTTATACAGAAAAAGATATGCATTTTCCAAGTTTTAATACAATTCTAGAATATATAAAAATAGCAGAAAACAAGCTATTAAAGATTGCAGAATTTTCTACTACAGCAGCATAGCTAAAAGCATTTTTATATTCAACTTTAGTGAAATACAAATTTATTGCAGTTGGTTTCATGTAAAAAGGATTTATCTTGAATTAGTTATGAATTTCTAAAGTTTTGATACAATTTTCAGTTGATAAATAAACACTTACAGAAATAAAACCCAACCCAACCGGAGATAAATGACGTGGACGCCCGTGGGCCGTAGATCTAAAATCCAACAGCCCACGCACGCTGGAAATAGCGCACGCGCGCCAAACCTAATCGGAGCCCACCGTTGGATCGCAATCCAACGGCGCAAACGTGTGTATGCATTCGGACGGTGCGGTTGCAAACACAATCTCAGCCGTTGATCGCAAGATCGACGGTCGAGAACGATCAAGGCAACCGGAGGGTCCGAATGCACTCACGATCAAGGCCGCAGATCTAAAAATGAACGGTGGATAATGATCGCAGTTCAAAAGAAGATGCTGACATGTGGGACCGCATGTCAGTGACTTCGAGTCACCCACGCAACGTTTAACCCACGCACAGCTGCACCGGGCCCACTTGTCGATCGAGAGAGGTGGTTAGGACAGATTAATGTTTCTAATGATTACCATTAACTAGGCACTAATGAATCACGAATTTGATTTTAACCCCTCGGGCCCACAAGTCAGCGACCCAGAGGAGATTTCCGACAGGATTAAATGCCGACATTTTTATTAATCAATGATTAAGCATTAATGATGTCGAACGAAGCGGATTGAACCAGAGAGTGATTTAAGGATATAGGGCCCACTAGTCAGTGGCTCAACAATAATGATTAAGACACAATTAACAACTAATGATTAGCAATTAATGTGTCCTAATCAAATGACGAAACGGAGCCCTGCGTCGCAAAACCCGAGTGAGTTCAACGGCAAATCGCCGGCGACACTGGCCGCGGCGGCGCCGAACAAGACCCAAAATGGATTCGCAATAACAGTACGAACCTAATGGTAGCATTCTCGCCGGCGGCGAAGGACTAGAACGCCGGCTAGCCGGAAAAACGAAAATGGGAGCTTACTGTTAAACATGAAAATCGCGATGAGCTCCACTGCAAACCTAGGATGCGGGTGCCAGAGCCACTAAGGACTAATAAGAAGCTACCTTAAGGACGAGAAGCTTCAAAGATGGCCGGAGATGCTTGATCACGGTGAAGGCTCGCCGGACTTGGAGAAGAAAACCCGAGATAGATACCCTGAGCCAAATGAGTGACTCCAAAGCATCAGTATAGCTTCATAACGATTCACAGAAGCTACATGAGCAAAGAATTGGAAAATGGAGCACTCACCTGAGCTGAGGAAGAAAATGACCAAATTCGGCCGAATTTGAACAAACCCCAAATTGGACAATTCCTGAGAATCAATCCCAAAATTAAGTGAGGGGAAATGTTCAAGGAAGTAAATAGATAAAGTTAGGGCAAAGAAACATGAAGGAGGACCACTGGAACACCAAGAACACCAATGAAGCTTCACGGGTCAACAATGGCGGCTTGCCATTTTTGAGGTGTTAAGCTCTAATATTGAGAATGGTGCTTGATGGTGGTCTAAAGAAATACCAGGAGGCATAGAGAGTGCTTATAAAGCTATGAAAGCATTAGGGTTTGCACCATTCCTCTCTCGGGTGGCAAAACACAAAGCACAAGGTGCGGCCGACAAGGAAAAAGAGGTGAAGACGTGCATTAGAGCATGGCCTAGCTCAATGTACCGCCCATACCCCTAAACGTCGGCTAGGGTGGCTTTAGGGAGCAAGAATGACACTGCCATTACTCCCCCTACAGTGCTCGCACGGCTCAAGGTTGAAGACGACCCGCGAAAAGCTCGGGCGATTCCCAGCCCACCGATTTAAATCGGACGGCCACGAAAACGCCACGCCTCCCGGGTTTAAAACACAACGGAGATATTGCGAACCCTACGATTAGAAATGAACGGCTCAGATAGCTCCACGTTGCAAACTCAAATTACAACGAGCAGGGTATGCGGCGTTGGATCTTAATCCAACGGCTCGATTCAAAAATGCAACCGAGGGTCCGAATGTTTCGGAAATCTCAACGGTTGGATGGAGATCTAACGGTCGACAATCAGACTTGCAACCGGAGGGTCCGAAGTGATACACGCGCGCGGGCCGTGCGATTTAGATCTAATGGTTGAGATCCACCGCGCGTTTTGAAGAGTGGCTCGGTGCATTTAGTTGACTGGACCAAGTCGATTGGCTCGAGCCCGAGTCTGACTCGAACCCAAGTAACAGTAAACCAAGTTTGACTTTGAAAAAGAACAGAGACTTTGAAAGATTTATTTGAGGTAGCAAAATAACTCCAAAAATTATGAAAATTTTACAGGAGCTTGCTAACTCAGATATTAGCCTTGTGTAAAATTTTCAGAGATTTTTATGCTGCGAATAAATCTCCAAAAATTCTGCAAGGCTCTGTTTTAATGTTTGACTAAGAGTCAAACAGGTTTGACTGCCTCTAAAAATATTCAAACAATTTCTAAAAATTGTGAAATTTTTTAGAGGGGTGACATACCATCACAGAGACTTAGGAAAAATATTTCCAAAGGATGATCATAAGATTTGACAAGATTGTTTTTGGAATAGCAAGATTTGGATCCACAAGACTTGTGACAATGCAATTCCATAATTCCTTGAACAAGAATTGATTTGCACAACAGGAAATACATGATGTAAGAAAAAGTTTTAATTTCTACTCATTTTCTTACATTTGAAACACAAGCCCAAAATTTGGGATGTTACAACTCTCCCCCCCTTACAAGAATCTCGACCCGAGATTCCATTTACTCGGAGAAGAAAGAAGGAAAATCTGCACGAAGGCGATCTTCTCGCTCCCAAGTTGCTTCATTTTCGGAATGATTTGACCACTGAACCTTAAGGAACTTGATGGCACGGTTCCTTTTTCTCCGTTCAGATTCCTCAAGAATACGAATAGGATGCTCGCGGTAGGTCAAATCCTCCTGCACATCGAGAGTTTCCAACGGAGTTTCTCGGGGGACACGGAGGCACTTCTTCGTGTGACACATGGAACACATCATGCACACCTCAAGTGCACCGGTAGCTCCAACTCATATGCAACAGCTCCAACTCTCTCGATGATGCGATAAGGCCCAACATATCGAGGAGCCAACTTGCCCTTGATGCCAAAACGATGGCCCTTGAAGGAGAGACTTTGAGATACACAAAGTCATTGGGCTCAAAGCTCACCACGGCGACGGCGACCGCATAGCTCTTTGTCCGGATCGGGCCGGCGCAGATGCTCGCGATCAATCGAACTCGCCTTCGCCTCATTGATCGAATCGGGCCGAAATCGCCGCCACCGCCTCGACCAGTTCAATGGGGTTCTGCATCTCCTCCCATACAAAGCCTCAAATGGTGCCATGCCAAGACTGGCCTGAAAGCTATTGTTGTAGGAGAACTCCGCAAACGGTAGGCACTTCTCCCACTTCTTCCCATAGGAAAGAACACAAGCACGGAGCATATCTTCCAACACTTGGTTGACTCGCTCCGTCCGCCATCGACCGAGGATGAAAGGTCAGATCAAGTGGAGGCGGGTCCCCATAGCTTCTGCGACTATGCCAAAACCGCGAGGTGAAAAGTGCACCACGATCGAAATAATCGACTTCGTACACCGTGAAGACTCACAATCCTCGAGACATAAAGTTCGCCAAAGGCCCCACACGGCCGAGTCTTGACGGAAGGAAATGTGCCACTTTAGTCAACCCGTCGATCACGACCCAAATAGCATCATTCCTTTGGACGAGCGGGCAAACCGGTGATGAAGTCCATGCCAACGGAATCCCACTTCCATTCGCACCGCAAAGGTCAAGAAGACTCGCCGACGCTGATGCTCGGCCTTCACACGACAGCATACGTCGCACTCGGCAACAACCTTGGAAATTTCGCGCTTCATTCGGGTCCACCAGAATCTCTGACGAAGGTCCTGATACATTTTGGTAGCCCCGGGGTGAATAGACAAAGGAGAATCATGGGCTTCGCGGAGAATCAAATTCCGCAATTCCATGACCTTAGGGACCACAAGACGCTGCCCAAACCACACAACGCCATGCTCGTCCTCTGAAAAGCACTTGGCTATCCCATCCTTGATGTTCTGTTTGATTTGACTCACGCCAACATCTGTCTGCTGTGCCGCCTTGATTTGGTCCACCAAGGTTGGTTGCACAACCAATGTAGTAAGAGAACCGTGCTCGATCAAACCCAAATTGAGGCGCTGGAATTCTGAAATGAGGGTAGGCTGCTGCTCCCGGAGCATCAACATGTTGCAATACACCTTCCGACTGAGTGCATCAGCCACGACATTGGCCTTGCCCGGATCGTACTGAATACCCATGTCATAATCCTTGATCAATTCCAACCATCTTCTCTGCCTGAGGTTCAGATCTGGCTGGGTGAACAAATATTTCAAGCTCTTGTGGTCGAATACACTTCACGCAAGTTACCAATCGATAATGCCGCCAAATCTTGAGTGCATAGACCACAGCAGCTAACTCCAAGTCATGAGTAGGATAGTTGAGTTCATGAGGCCTCAATTGCCGCGATGCATAGGCCACAACCTTGCCTCCCTGCATAAGAACACAACCAAGACCCTGACGAGAAGCATCACAATAGATATCAAAACTCTTGTGAATATCAGGGAGAACAAGCACTGGGCTGAGGTCAACCGCGCCTTGAGTTCCCGAAAACTCACATCACAAGCAATGACCACTCAAACTTCTTGTCTTTCTTGAGTAGTTCACCATAGGCTTCGCAATCTTGGAGAAATTCTCGATAAAGCGCGATAGTAGCCACCATACCAAGAAAACTCCGCACATCGGTGACCGACTTGGGCTGACCCCAAGATAGCACATCACTGACCTTGCTAGGATCCACAGCCACACCTCCTGCTGAAAGAACATGGCCCAAGAATGCCACTTCCTTCAACCAGAACTCGCATTTGCTGAATTTGGCATACAGCTGGTGCTCACGCAGCTTGCCCAACACAAGCTTAAGATGCTCAACATGCTCTTCTTCACTCTTGGAGTAGATAAGGATATCATCGATGAATACCACCACAAACCTATGCAAATACTCCATGAATACCGAGTTCATAAGATTCATGAACAAAGCAGGAGCATTAGTCAAACCAAAAGACATGACGGTGTACTCGTAAAGGCCATAACGAGTAGCAAAGGCCGTCTTCGGAATATCCTCGGCCCTGATCCTGACTTGATGATAGCCCAATCTCAAGTCAATCTTGGAGAAGACACGTGCTCCGGTCAACTGATCGAAAAGATCATCAATACGGGGCAAAGGATACTTGTTCTTCACCGTCACCTCATTAAGCGGACGGTAATCAACACACATGCGCAAGGTCTTGTCCTTCTTCTTCACAAAAATAACTGGACAACCCCAAGGAGATGAGCTAGGACGGATAAAACCCTTCTCTTGCAGCTCACCCAGTTGCTTCTTCAGCTCGTCCAACTCATTAGGAGGCATGCGATACGGCCTCTTAGAAATAGGGGCGGTACCGGGCAGCAACTCTATCACAAACTCCAGATCTCGAACAGGAGGCATCCCGGGCAAATCTTCAGGAAAGACATCCGTGAAGTCGCACACAGAGGGGACGTCGTGAATCTCCAATGCTGGCTTTGCTTCAAGGGCAAAAAGGTGGGGTTCTCGCAACTGCGGTGAAAACCCAACCTGTTCACCTGAAGGACTGGTGAGGTAGACAATCTTCCTGGCACAATCGATTTGCCCCAAGTGTTGGGACAACCAATCCATGCCAAGAATTACGTCCAGACGTGCCGAGTCGAGTAGGATAAGATTCGCCAAGAATCCCACTCCTTCGATGTGGATAGGGACATCCCGGCATACTTGGTCAGCTCTCATTTCCGAACCCGGAGAGCGAATGAGCAGTGGAATCCCCAAAGGAACACAGTGAAGTCCACAATCAACAAAGAAACGACCTCGAAATAAAAGAATGCGAGGCCCAGAGTCAAATAAAATCGTAGCAGATACAAATTAACAAGGAGCGCACCCAACACCACGCCGGGCGCCTCGTGCCTCCTCACCGAGATGTGATTGACTCGCCGCTCCCAAGCCCGGTCTTCGGTCGTGGGTGACCACTCCCGCCCGCGCCCTCCATTAGGACGAGGCCGCCTCAGCTTCTTAGGACAACTACTCGCGTAGTGGCCCTTGTTGTGGCATGAGAAGCGGTGACGCCGGCCGCGGGTTGCGGGAACACCTGCGGTCGGGTCGCAGCGCACGTGGATCGAGCCACGGCCGCGAGGACGTGGAGCGGTGCCGAAGGCCTCGGCGGTGGTGAAGCCAAAGAACGGGCCACCGTGCAGCCCAACTCGGGACGAACGAGGCCACCCTCGCAGCATCACCGGGCCTCCCACTTGCGCTATGCGGGACTCGCCCGCGCTCGCCTTGTGCTCGGCGACGATGGCCTTGTCCACCAAGGTCCGAAGTCGGGAAGTCCACAATAGAGAGCTTGTCCCAAGCTCCTCGCACAAACCCTCCATGAACTTCTCCCGCTTGGCCTCACTGGTGGCCACCTCGCAGAGCGCACTCGCCAAATGGTTGAACTCATGGAGGTACTCACCACGATTTGCGCCCGCTTGAGCGCAAGGAACTCCTTCTTCTTCACTTCATCAGCCGGCAGGGACATGGGCCCGACGGAAAGTCGATCGAACTCCTCCCACGAGACCACGTGTCCCGCAGTCGCATGGCGAGGAAATTCTCCCACCATGAGAGTGCCGCACCTCCACCGATGGGATGCGAAAAGTGCCCGCCTCGCTCCCGGCATCGAGCAACGTTGAGCTCGCAACCGCACGCAGCCGCCGCTCAAGGCCCAAGGGGTCCTCTGACCGGAGAAGGTGGGAGGCTGCGCGCGAAGGAACTCCGCAAGTCCCCACGAGACCGGGTGACCACCTCCGCATCCAGAGGCACCAGAGGGAGTGGAGGTGTTTCGCGATAACCTCCAACACCTGCGGTCCTCCGAACGACATGCTCGATCGCATGAGGACTTCCGCCATGGTCTGAGGAGGGGAAGTTCCTCATCGGGACTACCCTACCGATTCCGCCGCACGTGTCCCACCAGCCATCCTGATTCACTAAGATGAGTTAGCTACAAGCCCGAGGTAAAAAGAAAGCAAGGAAATGCAAACTCAATAAAAAGGGCTCAGGAATAACCACCAAGAGTACAAGACCAAAAATCACCAAATCGACTTCCTGAACGACTAACCCGTATGGAAGAACGAGCAATCGTTTGCGAAGACCCAAAATTTCAGCACTAATTTCTAGCTCAAAACAGCCCAAAAATCAGGGTATAACCACCTACTAGAGTATAGGCACTAGCTAATCTCATATCACTTCTTACCCTTTCCTTCCCACAAGTTTTAGTTGAATTTACCTCTCATTCCCTACCTTAATTACTAACCACTAGCTAGCTGTCCAGAATATGCACTTGCTGTCCAGAATTTCTCCTTCAATCCCTTGGCCGAAATTTGAAGTTCCAGGGGCTCCTATTCCTTACTCCAAACAGCCAAGACTCAATTTAAGGCTCTCAGGGTGCTCCCAAAACCAAGTTAATCGATTAAACAACTATCTTTGAAAAGAAGATGGGAGGGGAAAAAGTTTTCCAAATCTAACCAAGAATAAGGTGAGATGAGCAAGCTAAGATAGGTAAGGAGTAAAATTAGCGAACTTACTTAAGTTTTCATAAACTATTTGAAAGTAAGTTTTCAAATATCCTAAAGGCGACCAAGCTAGGGTTTCTATTTGGTCAAGATGGCTCGATACCAACTTTGTGAGGACTGAATATTTAACTAGTAACACTTAACCTCCAATTGGTTCTAGCATTACTAATTAAACATTCGAAGTCTCGATGGGCATATGTTTCCCAGAATTGCAACATATGCACATCATCACAAAATTACACATCATTTCCATACAACATACATCACTAAGTTCAACAACAACATACATAAAGTAGAGTTATTACAAAAGAGAGCCGACCGGCCAAATAGAACAATAAACAAGAATGACAATGAAGCAAAAGGTGCCATAAGATGGCTAGAACAAAAGTCGACCGGTTAGCCACACACCCACAAGGCAACCGACCGGCCGCTAAGCTAGTCGCCCGCAAGCTACCACAACACAGCTCAAAAAGTGAGGCCCTCAGCTCACCTTCTTCCTCTCGCAACAAAACAATTAAGCATAGCAACCGAGTACAAAGATTGTCTTTGTACCCGCAAGATCGACGTGTGGAATAGCGCACCTATTCATAAACTACATGCAAGCTTATTTAGGTGAAGGTTGTATGTCTCATTTTGCATGAAGCCAACTTTATTTGCAATAATGTGATACATTTTAAAAGCAAGTTTGCAAATCTGTTTAGTTATCAAAGTAACAAGTAAGTAAAGATACATACAAGTAACCACCGAAGTGACTATCCCAATAGCCACCACAACATAGCACTAATCCTCGATTCGTACTCACCCATCAAGTTTTAGTTTAAAAGGTTGTAGTCTAACTCTTGAAAGACCTTGCCAAGCGTGTCCATAACCTAGGACGAGGCTATTCGAATAGTTTTAACCTCGCAGGTGTACCAATGTACCCACACTTCGCATCGCCTTCAAGCCACAAGCACACTACCAAGGTATGCCGCACGCTAAGTCCTACGAGACGTTTCCAATCTTGTGTAGTAACTACGAGCCGCCATATGGATAGAAACCCATATGCTTACATTGCAAGTCGAAAGACAACAAATCCCATCACGGTGAAGTCTTTCTGACACTACAATGCTCCCAACACCATCCCTCCCGCGACTCCTGCGACTCGAGCCAATACACGCCAAAGTACTAAGTCAAGAGAGGTCACATACCCTCTAATGTGGTTAGCACGCTAAAATGCTTGGTTTAGTGTAACAAGATGTTCGGTCCTTGTTGACTCGGGCACCATTCCAGTCACACCCAAAAATCACACCATCATACCATTGTGCCCAAGTCTAAATCATTTTATTTTCAGTTTTAGTTTTCATAAGTAGACATGGCACAAGGTGGAAATCATAATCATAATAAGTTTGATGTGATCAAGGTTATCGACAAGTCGATAACCGCCCATTTCTACCGAAGCTAAGCATGGCTAAGCAATTGATTCGCAACTACTAAGTGACAAGAGCCCATCCATGAACTCTAAATCACAGCAAGTAACCTAGGCTCATGGTAGTAGAGGATAATCATTTGCTAAGGAAATGCATCTACTAGGCCAACTATTAACATAAAATAGCAATGCATACATAGAATTTGCAATCAACATAAATACTTAAAATACTGGGATTAACATGATCAAACTGCTTGCCTTCTTGCTGTTGCTCAAGCTGTTGTGGAGGGTCGCTCTCGGGATTACCGCAAATGTCGAATCCTAAGCGCAAAGGCAAAAAGAACCAAGAACAACCAATAAGACTAGCATCACTCAACAAAAGAGCAAGCAAAAATTATCCAAATGCGACGAAACTTATACACAAGGTGAAATACGAATATACCAAGACATAGAAACTGGAAAAACCTAATTTGGATTTGTGGTGCAAAAGATATTACCTAAAAACCCAATTTCGGCCATAATTAGCACTTTAGCAAAAACATTTTCTAGAAAGATTTTGAAGCTGAAATTTTTATGGTAGCTACCTATTGGTATAGAGGTAACCCATATAAAATTTCAGGTCATTTGGAATTAAAATGATTTAGTTATGATTTTTCTAAGATGCAAAACTAGCATAATGCATTTTCCAGAAATATAAATATGTGCAAAACCTATTTCACACTATAGAATGATAACAGGGGGGTTTCCTAACATCAAATTTCTATTTTTAGGATTTACAGGTAATTACTGGTGTCTATTACATCATTAAATGAATTTTTAAGTGCTGCTAATAAGGTTAAATCTACTAACATATTTTTCTCAGCGATTTAGGCCTACCACCATTTTTAGATTAAAGTTTAGTTAATAGCAAATTTATCACAGTTGAAATCATACAATTATCGATTATACGTAAAAGATATGCATTTTCCAAGTTTTAATACAATTTAGAATATATAAAAATAGCGTAAAACAAGCTATTAAAGATTGCAATTTTCTACTACAAACACGATAGCTAAAAGCATTTTTATATTCAACTTTAGTGAAATACAAATTTATTGCAGTGGTTTCATGTAAAAGGATTTATCTTGAATTAGTTATGAATTTCTAAAGTTTTGATACAATTTTCAGTTGATAAATAAACACTTACGTAAATAAAACCCAACCCAACCGGAGATAAATGGCGTGGACGCTCCACCCGTAGATCAAAATCCAACAGCCCACGCACGCTGGAAATAGCGCACGCGCGCCAAACCTAATCGGAGCTCACCGTTGGATCGCAATCCAACGGCGCAAACGTGTGTATGCATTCGACGGCGCGGTTGCAAACACAATCTCACCGTTGATCGCAAGATCGACGGCCGAGAACGATCAAGGCAACCGGAGGGTCCGAATGCACTCACGATCAAGGCCGCAGATCTAAAAATGAACGGTGGATAATGATCGCAGTTCAAAAGAAGATGCTGACATGTGGGACCGCATGTCAGTGACTTCGAGTCACCCACGCGCTGGTTTAACCCACGCACAAAGCACACCGCCCACTTGTCGATCGATCGAGAGCGGTGGTTAGGACAGGATTAATGTTTCTAATGATTACCATTAACTAGGCACTAATGAATCCTGGAATTTGATTTTAACCCCTCGGGCCCACAAGTCAGCGACCCAGAGGAGATTTCCGACAGGATTAAATGCCGACATTTTTATTAATCAATGATTAAGCATTAATGATGTCGAACAGTGCGGGATTGAACCAGAGAGTGATTTAAGGATATAGGGCCCACTAGTCAGTGGCTCAACAATAATGATTAAGACACAATTAACAACTAATGATTAGCAATTAATGTGTCCTAATCAAATGACGAAAACGGGAGCCCTGTGCCGGCAAAACCCGAGTGAGTTCAACGGCAAATCGCCGACGACACTGGCCGCGGCGGCGCCGAACAAGACCCAAAATGGATTCACAATAACAGTACGAACCTAATGGTAGCATTCTCGCCGGCGGCGAAGGACTAGAACGCCGCCAGCCTGAAAACGAAAATGGGAGCTATCGCTAAACATGAAAATCGCGATGAGCTCCACTGCAAACCTAGGATGCGGGTGCCAGAGCCACTAAGGACTAATAAGAAGCTACCTTAAGGACGAGAAGCTTCAAAGATGGCCGGAGATGCTTGATCACGGTGAAGGCTCGCCGGACTTGGAGAAGAAAACCCGAGATAGATACCCTGAGCCAAATGAGTGATTCCAAAGCATCAGTATAGCTTCATAACGATTCACAGAAGCTACATGAGCAAAGAATTGAAAATGGAGCACTCACCGAAATGAGGAAGAAAATGACCAAATTCGCCGAATTTGAACAAACCCCAAATTGGACAAT
Source organism: Ampelocalamus luodianensis (assembly GCA_036346255.1). Lineage (NCBI taxonomy): Eukaryota > Viridiplantae > Streptophyta > Magnoliopsida > Poales > Poaceae > Ampelocalamus > Ampelocalamus luodianensis. The sequence goes on along the minus strand of CM070634.1, from coordinate 55,229,510 downwards.
TCCTGAGAATCAATCCCAAAATTAAGTGAGGGGAATGTTCAAGGAAGTAAATAGATAAAGTTAGGCAAAGAAACATGAAGGAGGACCACTGAACACCAAGAACACCAATGAAGCTTCACGGGTCAACAATGGCGGCTTGCCATTTTGAGGTGTTAAGCTCTAATATTGAGAATGGTGCTTGATGGTGGTCTAAAGAAATACCAGGAGGCATAGAGAGTGCTTATAAAGCTATGAAAGCATTAGGGTTTGCACCATTCCTCTCTCGGGTGGCAAAACACAAAGCACAAGGTGCGGCCGACAAGGAAAAAGAGGTGAAGACGTGCATTAGGGCATGGCCTAGCTCAATGTACCGCCCATACCCCTAAACGTCGGCTAGGGTGGCTTTTGGGAGCAAGAATGACACTGCCATTACTCCCCCTACAGTGCTCGCACGGCTCAAGGTTGAAGACGACCCGCGAAAAGCTCGGGCGATTCCCAGCCCTCCGATTTAAATCGGACGGCCACGAAAACGCCGCGCCTCCCGGGTTTAAAACACAATGGAGATATTGCGAACCCTACGATTAGAAATGAACGGCTCAGATAGCTCCACGTTGCAAACTCAAATTACAACGAAGGGGTATGCGAGCGTTGGATCTTAATCCAACGGCTCTGATTCAAAAATGCAACCGGAGGGTCCGAATGTTTCGGGAAATCTCAACGGTTGGATGGAGATCTAACGGTCGACAATCGACTTGCAACCGAGGGTCCGGCGATACACGCGCGCGGGCCGTGCGATTTAGATCTAATGGTTGAGATCCACCGCGCGTTTTGAAGAGTGGCTCGGTGCATTTAGTTGACTGGACCAAGTCGATTGGCTCGAGCCCGAGTCTGACTCGAACCCAAGTAACAGTAAACCAAGTTTGACTTTGAAAAAAACAGAGACTTTGAAAGATTTATTTGAGGTAGCAAAATAACTCCAAAAATTATGAAAATTTTACAGGAGCTTGCTAACTCAGATATTAGTCTTGTGTAAAATTTTCAGAGATTTTTATGCTGCGAATAAATCTCCAAAAATTCTGCAAGGCTCTGTTTTAATGTTTGACTAAGAGTCAAACAGTTTGATCGCTTCTAAAAATATTCAAACAATTTCTAAAAATTGTGAAATTTTTCAGAGGGGTCACATACCATCACAGAGACTTAGGAAAAATATTTCCAAAGGATGATCATAAGATTTTACAAGATTGTTTTTGGAATAGCAAGATTTGGATCCACAAGACTTGTGACAATGCAATTCCATAATTCCTTGAACAAGAATTGATTTGCACAACAGGAAATACATGATGTAAGAAAAAGTTTTAATTTCTACTCATTTTCTTACATTTGAAACACAAGCCCAAAATTTGGGATGTTACACCAACATACTCACTCATTAACATCATCATGAAAATATTTTCTTGACCTGTTTACCTCTACAAAGATTATAACTCTGAGAAGGTTACTCATTAAAGCCAAATCATTCTTGACATTAACTTAATATTTTCCATTATCCCATTAATTGACATGACGATTCGATTACTTTATATTCCCACTCTCATTAAACCACATCTTCAAGAATAACTTTCATAGCCTCACAATACTACCAAATTGCGATACTCTATAGAATTGATCAAGATTTTCATACTTTCGATAATTCTAATGTTCCACTCGAAGTGAAACAAAGATCTTGGATCACAATCACTATAGGTTCTACTAGTTGTAACAATGCAATCAGTTTAACCTCCAAAGACAATCTTCTATTGAGATAAATTTCTCTCAAGGAACTATATTACTAAATTATTTCATCCTCCAATGCTCATCGAATAACTTACAACCCACGCTTTCACAACTACAATTATTAAACACCTCAAAAGACTCAGTGAAACGAATAGGTTGATTCTTCCTCAAAAGAAAGATCAAAAGGAATCAATTTTTTTCATCCACTAGGAAAACATGTGCCACCCATGATGAACACAATACCAAGAAAATGGTCACTTAGGCCAAGTACACGGAAAACATAAGGAAAATCAACGATGAGGGCTCAAGCCCTACCGAAAGCGAATACCAAACCACAAATGAGAAGAAGGTAATGCCCTTTGGAAATTGATAAACTCATATGGACCAACTGCATAAGGTTTAATCACACTCAAATAAACTGCAAAATGCGAAACGTGACTTAAATCTCAATTACTTATACTTCACTCCTTCCTTTAACAAGGAAGGTTATTTTCTGTTATTACTACATCACTTGGCTAGCTTAAATAGGATAAGGTCTTAAAACCCAAATCACAAGAACTATTTAAGAACCAATAAAATATTTCAGCAAGTCACTTTGCTCGAAACAAATTCAATGACCACATAACTCAAGAGGTCCAATTGAACACAAACGCAAAACTCGAAACACTTTTACTAAATAAAAATTACGAAAGACGATCCAATTACTTTATTCCTAAAAGAATCATCACCACACACACAAGTCACCATCTCTTGCAGATAATCTTACTAACATCAAGAATAATACACTCTGAACACGAATCTTTGTCATCAACTATTTCATTAGAAAGCCTCCAAAGTTTCACCAAATTGTTTCATACTTTCTTTTCATCCCATCTTCAAAACGAGTGTATACCAAAACCATACTACCCCACTACAACAACTTCTTAAGTTTGGAAGGGGTCTACCACCCAATTGAAAAGGTCCTACCCAACAATCTTTCATCAAGGGCACATTATCATCCAATATTTTCACAATCATGTAGGCATAAGCCACCTATTATATCATATCAATTCAACTTTTAGCGATGCTCAACATCAAACTTCAACACACAACAGTTATACTACAACCATTGTTGTTATCAACTGGCTTCATTATGAAATCTAATTGCTACCTACTTTCCTTCCCAAATCACATAGATATTAACAAACACATATTCAATTGTTCCTCCTCATATTTGAATTTGGCAAAAATACACTAAAACTTCACAAATCGAAATCTTCTATCGATCAAAAGTCTCAACAACACTATAACCCAATTCATCGTGTCATCCTATATAGAAGAACTACATAGAACTCCTCCCATAAATTCTAGATCCACCGATATTCAATCGATTCAACCGGTTGTACACAATTCAAATAACTAATCATACTAGTGAATATGTAAATCTAGCATTTCTCTAGTTTCCCTTTCCACACATTTAACTTAATCCATGGGAACCAAAGAACCCAACAAGTTTAGCAACCTAAACGATTTTAATGGCCGAACTAATTCATCAATGTTCCATACTTCTTAATATGTCTTTTGACTCCACATAGGTGTGGACATACTCTGAGTCACTACTCATATACAGTTCATCAAGAACTGGTAGAGGACAACATCAACTTAATCAATTTCACTTCCCAAGACACTAGTTAAGGCTAATCATGCACCTTGCCACTAATCCAACTTGACATCACAACCGCTATAAATTATCTCGCATACTTACAAATTCTCACTTAACACAACAAATTATTGCAAAAGAGAGTTGACACTCTCTTTCTCTATGAAGAGGGTCTAAATTTCAACACTCCATCTACTCCAAAAGAAATAAGTAGAATCAAAACTTTATTTAATGAACTTTGTGAAAGATAATTTCCATATCCAAAATACCAAACAGACACCTGGGTCACCTTCATCAACAGGAAAGGTAAGATTCTCAAGAAAAGAACGTTCACAAGTCGCAAAGATAGCTCACACTCGGCAAGTCAACAATTGTTTTGTAAAACAAAGATGGACCAATTGCAACCACAACACTAACAATTTGTTTTATTACAATATACGACTTAACCAAGACACGACATAGCCAAAAGAACTTTGATGCTTCCTCTCATAAAAGAGAAGTATCAACTTCGAACTCAAATCCCGAAAAGAGTGCATAGGGGCCAAAGCTTTCTCACATTGTAAGGACAAATAAAATAAAGCTTCCATTGACCAAAGTTCCAAGTAAAAGATCAATCTTATACACCATCTATGTTTAAAAACAGCAAAACAACTCATCATTCGGAGAACAAATGTTTGCTTTAAGGAGCCAATAACAACCGATGAACACTCATCAATCAAATAACCACCGACCCAAGAGAATTCATCCACCGGTCGGACTCAAGAATAACCATTCCAACTCAAGGAAGACAATAGCCTTCCCAAAGAAACCCGGATGGTGGTGCAATCTCGCACCCAAGGCTAAGACCACAAGCTAACCCTCTCATCATCTACTATCATCAAATATAACAATCTTAAAGGCAACCCATAAGTATTCATACCCATTTCACATCGTAAATGATCAAAGCAATACAACTAAACGTAAATGCAATGCTTGACCCATCCCCAACTTATCGTGCACGTGTGTCAATTTAACAATTTATTTACCACGGACCTCATCGCCGCTCGATACCAATCAGAACACCCCAACTCTCAAAGAGCCTAGAATGCTACTGAATTAAACTATTCTAGCACAAATACAAATTTTCGGCAGAGTCACCTTTGTTTAATCAGCTAAACTGAGAGTTCAATATGATCACATGGCATAAACAAAATTCTCATAATCAAATTATCCCAAACATGCATGATTATAAAATGAACCAATCAAGGCTAGCAACCTCATTATTACAACTAAACAGTTAATTCAACCACACCATCCATGGGTGTTAATCAACAGTTTATTTAATTCTAAATTGGGACTAAGCAGCAAACGCCTTAAGAGTGTAATATAGTGAGTGCATCCAACATCTACTCCCTCCCATGCATGTCGTTCCTCTTCCTTTTATTGGTGAGCGACCCCTCATGGGCCTCCTAGGCCAAGGCCTGAGGCCCAAGTTGCCGAAGAACTGAAGAAACCCCCTTTTTTATGTTTAATTTATCTTTTGAATGCTTTCTTTCGTAGAATAAATCGGAGTATTACATTAAAACCCCTCTTTCTCCTGTTCAATCGCTTTTCTAAAATAAATATTCTCCCGATTTAATTATTCTCTCCCGATTTTTTTTTTTGGAGTATTACACCTTTCTCATCTATATTCCGTCCTCACCATTTGGAGTATTAAATTGGACTCTCTCCCCTCATAACTTCTATAGTCATCGTTACCCATGTTAAATGTCTTGGTAGATGCCCAAGAGCTGTTTTGAGCAACTGTTTGAAGACCATGCAACGAACAAAAACGTATCGACATCTCCCCAAGTGTTCAAGATAAGCTCGCCGCAAGAATTCAAGACCGAGAAGAAGTTGTACGTCGCCCCTGCCTTCTCCAAGCTTCACCCCCAAGGATCGCAAGTAGTCAACGTTTGATGAAGACCGTGATCAGATCGAGTTTTCTTCAGACCAACCATACAGGATAAATCAGCATTGGTTCCTCCCGTGTGTTGAGCCAAGCCACCCAGTTAAGTTAGAGTTTAATCGACTAGACGATTAGATCTTTGTTTCCCTTCTTCGGTGTAGTTTGGCTGTGAGTTTTATGCTTCTTAATAGCTTTCCGGCTATTTGTGTGTTCCTTGGTGTTTTTGGGTTAAACCTGCTCCCTTAGTAGATTCTCTTCCCTTACCTTATGCTTTTCCCTCTCATCTATAAGCCCTGGTCAGCCAGCAGATGGAGAACCCCAGTGAAGCCAGCCTTGTTAGTAATCTCAAGACATGCATGCGGCTACCGATGTTGTCAATCCCAAAGGATGCTTCTCGCATCAGGAGTAGCAGATCTAGTCATGGAACAATTCTTGTTAGCTCAGGCTCAACTCATGAATGCGATGATGCAGAACATGAACAAAAGGATGACCCAGTAGAATCAGACCACCGCTACTTTAATCAATTGGTTGAATCAGAATAATCAAGCATGCCGTCATATCATCACCAGTGTTAGTACCAGAGCAGACGATAACTAGCTACTATCTCCAGTGCCAGTAGTGTGGATATCATGGGGATATGCTCACGATCTTAAGATGATGTGACAATTGGCAATGACGTTGAAGGTTTGCGGAAATATGAGTTTTCGGCAAAGTTCAGATTCTGTCGTCTCTCAGCGTCCGACCGCCTTGGTGGCGGTCGACCGCCATGCCTCGTGAATTGTATCGGCGGTCCGACCGCCAGCCGGGCGGTCCGACCGATTTGGTAGTGGTCCGACCGGCGCCCGATGAGCGGTCGGACCGCAAGTTGAGTGGCATTGAGTTTGAGGTCAGCCAAAAATAAAGTGTGTAGGCAAGTGAGAGATTCTACCGCACTTGGTCCCATAATTTTGGAGCCTCCAATAAAAGTTCTATTCGTTTTAAATTTCCGAGAGGTTGCGGATTTCAGTGTTGAAATTTTGGCTAAGTCTTTGGTGGCGGTCCGACCGACTTCGCTTGGCGGTCGATCGGCCGGCGATGGCCGACCGCCAAGGTCAAGGTCGATCGGCCACTTAAATCGTCCACCGTGTGGCGACGATGGTTGCTTGTTAGGTCAAGTTCATGGGTTTCATGTCATATGTGTTGCATGATGCATGTTTTGACTAACGTGGGTCAAGTTGTGAAGAACTTGTTCCCGAATTCGATTTTCTTGACTATTGTTGTGCAGTTGCTTGGTGGTCAACGATACCAACGGCGAGAATGATCGGACTAGGCTTGATAGCCGAGGTTCAAAACGATCGACGATGCCGGTGAAGTCATTGACTCAAGTATGGTGCAAGATGGACAAAGGTGACCGAACAGGCGCCTTCGGCGATCGTTGAATCAAGCGCGCGGGTCGGTGCAAGTGCCATGGTGGTTTCGGTGGGAGCCGGATGGGAGAGACTTGCCGACATGATGAGAGCCGTTGGATCAACCTACACATGGCGGAGCAAGCGAGTGCTTCGTACAATATAAACACGGCGCTTTAAAATGCATGCGTGTGTCACCCGTTTGTTTTGGGCCTTAACGGAGCCCATTAGGAGACTCTTTAGAAACCCTAGGCCTCCACTATAAATAGAGGAGGGAGGTGGCTGCACCCTCCCCGGCTTTTCGACCCTTTCATTGTTTAGAAACCCTAATTTGCTTAGGGAGAGGAGGAGTGGAGGTTAGGGTTCTAGAGAGTTGGATTGGATTTTGTGCTCATGTATTGAGTCTTTGTCATCCATTGATGGAGTGGCTGTGAACCAATATCATATCAAATCAATCCAAAGAAAGTTTCTTCAAGATGAGGTCAATTGCTTTCTTTCTCTCTTTTTGATGATTTGAGTCTTTCTTCGATCCACGAGTTTTTGCTTAGTTTCTGGACGTGATCTAGCTTGCTGTGACGTGTGGGAATACATCTAGGATCATCAAGATCATCAATCACCCACGAGCAAGTCTCAAGATCATATTTTCATTTTGACTCGGTTTTTGACCTAACTTCGCTCAAACGGTAAAAGGTCAGAATCTTGGCAAGGATTATCTTGATCGTTGCTTGGAATAGGTTCCTGACATACTTAGGAAGGGGTGTGTCAAATTTCACGAAGTTTGGACGCACGAATCAAAAGTTTGATCAATTTGCGTTTCGGTTTGTCAGGCTGATTTCTCTGTTCATCGAACTAGCGGTCTGACCCTCCCGAGGAATCGGTCTGACCGCTTGGATCGGTCTGACCGCTAGACCGACCGGTCTGACCGCCCCCGTGAGAGGTCAGACCACCCGAGCCTTCGTGTTTTGGTTTTGTGTTGATTTTACTTCGGGGTTTTGAGTTGATTCAATACAAGTCTTCCACTGTGCATGATTAATTGATCTTCATAGCTTTCATAGCTATTGGAGTGAGATTCGTATTGAATTGAATTTGGGAGAAAAAGAGATCGTGCTCCTATTAACCCCCCCTCTAGTCGACTTTTCGGTCCAACAAGTGGTATCAGAGCCCGGTTAGTTCAATCTTGATCTTAACCGGTCACTGAACTTGGCGATGGATAAATACTCCTCCAAACCGCATATCTTGGATGGGCACGACTATGCCTTTTGGAAGAACCGCATGCGTGTCTTTCTTGAGAGCGAACCACGAGGTATTTGGGAGGCTGTTCGAGGTCCGCTTATCTTGCCTGAGGTTGCTACGCCGGCCTCTGAAGCCCTCTTGGCTAATGACCGTAAGGCAAAGAATTTTCTGTATGGTGGGCTTGGTAGACAGGAATATGATAGGATTTGTAATCTCGAGACTGCACATGAGATTTGGAAGACTCTCGAAACCTATCATGAGGGTTCTTCCCAAATCAAACAAGTGCGTTAGCAGGTCTATAAAAGAGAATATAACAAATTCGAGATGCGTCCTAGTGAGAGCATCGATGACATTTTCAGTCGCTTCAACACAGTGATAAATCAGATGAAGTCATGGTATTGAATTTACACACCAAAATGCCATTCATCTCCCCGCTGCAATCAACACCGGGAGTGGGAGATAAAGGCTACCGCCATTCGTAAAAATGTCAACTTCTCGATTTGACTTTGGAGCTGCTCTATAGCAAGCTCAAGACTCATGAGATCCGTAAAGTCACCATTCTAAGAAGGGTAACATGGCTTTGTAGCGCACTCCTCCAAGAGAGCCTCGATGGGTCGCTTGAGTCCTCTTCTCGTTTTTCACTTGCTTCTTTATCCGCAATTCAAGAAGAGGATCTTGAGAGTATTCCCAGTCCGAGATGACGCTTTTGATTAAGAAGTTCACACGGGCCTACAACAATATGAGAAACAAAAGAGAGGCGCCCTGTGACTTGTTATGAGTGTGGAGAGCTTAATCACATCCGCAAATTGCCCCAAGCTGAAAGGTAAGAGCAACCACAAGGATGAAAAGCCAGCTTGGAAGAAGCCTCGGGGCGCAAGTCCAGTTTGATGATGCCAAGCTCGTGAAGGTCGCCACGGGTTCTTGCCGCTCTTGGAGATCGTTTTTGAGTGATGTGGACTCGGGAGCGAGGAGGACAAGGAGGAGGAGCTCCCTCAAGACAAGAAGGGGAAGGCCAAGGACTTCACATGCATGTGCTTCATGGCTGACTCCGACGACATCGATGACAACAATGAGGTATCTCCTTCTTATGATGTTCTCTTTGCTACATGCGAAACTGTCTATGAGCAAATGATAGGTCAGGATAAAGCTTTAAAGTTCATCATGACTAAGAATGAGGAATTAGAGTCACAAGTAAAGAAACTCACATTAGAACTTGTGAATGCTAAGAGTCTTGAATCTGATGAATGTTCATCCTGCTATACTTTACATACTGAACTAGCTAAACTGCAATCTGCTCATGATATTGCTTTGCAACAACTTGAAAATGCTAGAATTGAACTAGTTGAAGTTAAATCTGCTCCTTGCGAAAAATGCTTAAAGTCTAGCAAGTTGGTTGCTTCTGATATGGTTGAATCTAGTTCTTGCTCTGTTTGCTTAGAACGTGAACGTGAAATACATGATGTTGTAGAAGCAGCTAGAGCTAAATATGACAAGCTTAAGGACAGCATTAATTCTGCTACTTGTGCTTCATGTGAAGCTCTTAAGCTTGAAGTTGCTCTTTATAAGAAGAGGCTTAACGCTAAAACTTGTGATTCATGTGTTAACCTTAGAAAAGAAATTGCTTACCTTAATGACACATTAGAAAGATTTTCTAAAGGTAAGAAACAGTTAAACATGATTCTTGACAAGTCAAAACTCCTTATAAGAAGCAAGGGTTAGGATACAACTTTGCCTGTGATAAATCTAATGACATTCAAATTTTGAGAAATGGCTTAGTTGAAATTGATACCCAACCCGCAAAGATCACTTTCAAATCTGCGAGTTTTGCCCAACCATCTGCTCAGTCAAAGGTGCTTCTCCCAATGGTACCAAGTACCATTGCACCTATTGCAAGAAGGATGGGCATTTGGTTGAGTTCTCACATGAGGTTGAAAAATGCTAAGAAAAATCTTGCTAGAATGTCATCTAATCAACCTAGAGCTTTTGTGAGACATGGTAATTTAGAAAGGAAGAAACCTGGTCTAGGATTTATTTCACATGTGAATCATGCTCATGCTCCTAGGCATGATAACTTTCATGTTAGAGTAACCATTACTCACAACGGAATTTCAAATAGAATCAAGGATAGCACTTCTACTTTGCATACTACTCGCAGACATGTGTCTCAGTACTGGGTTCCCAAGTCATGTTTAACTAACCCCAGTATTGAGACACATCGTTCTTCTGTACCTTGATTTTTAGGATCGCCGCGGAAGGAAGGACACGTGGTTCGTCGACTCCGGCTGTTCACGCCACATGACCGGAGACTCAAAATGGTTCACCTCCTTCACGCGGTCGATAGGTGATGTCCTCATCACTTTTGGAGACAATACTCATGGGCGGATTGAAGGAACAGGAACAATCAGGGTGAATGACAATTTCATCCTAAAGGACGTCGCCCTTGTGGACAAGCTTAGGTTTAACTTACTCTCTCTCTCACAGCTTCTTGATGATGGCTATGAGACTATATTTAAGAAAAATGCTTGTCGGGTGCTTGATTCTGCGGTGAGCTCGTTTTTGGGATTTATAGAGTTGCTAGGATCTTTGGAGCTGATTTTTCCAATCTCAGTGGTTCTCTTAAATGTTTGTTTACACCTTCTTCCGAGTTCGGCTTTGGCACCGACGCTTTGGGGCACATTGGTTTTGATCATCCGACGCGAGTTAGCAACCTTGATCTCATGAGAGGTTTGCCCAAACTCAAAGCCGTCAAGGATGTCAGATGTGCACTCGTAGGCATGGCAAGCAAGTTGCCGCCACACCCTTCAAGACTTTGGTCATGACCGACGGACCGAGACGCTTGCTTCATAAGGATACCGCTGGTCCCGCTAGGTTCGGCCAATTGGTGGCAAGTGGTACATTCTTGTCATAGTTGATGATTTTTGAGATACACTTGGGTGTTCTTTCTGCTTCAAGGATGAAGCTTTTGGTTTTTATCGTGATCTTGTTCTTCGTTTGGCTTCTGAACTTTCTGGTGCTTTAAGAGCGATCCGCAGTGACAATGGCACAGAGTTCAAGAATACCTCGTTTGCCTCTTTTTGTGCTGAGCGCGGAATTGAGCATCGCTTCTCTTCTCCACACGCCCTCAACGAATGGCGTTGTGGAAAGGAAGAACAGAACCTTAGTCGAGATGAATAGGACGATGCTAGATGAGTATAGCACTGAGGAGGTTTTGGGTCGGTTATTTCTACACTTGCCATATTGCAAATCGTGTCTTCTTGAGACCTTCTTTGGGCAAGACTTCATATGAGCTTCGATTTGGTAGAAAACCCTCTGCTTCTCATTTTTGAGTTTTGGAGCTAAGTGTTTCATTCTTAAAACAGAAATCTAGATAAATTTGAATCAAGGACTTTTGATGGTTTATTTCAGGTTATCCCGCACATTCGAGGGTTTTCGGTTTTAATGTTGAAACTAACATTGTCCAGAGACATGCAATGTCACTTTTGATGAGACTAGCCCCGAGCTAGATCCGACATTTCGTGTGATACACAGTGATGAAAGCATTTTTGTGGAGGAAGATGATGACGGCCGATATTTGTCCTCCACTGCGCGTTGAGGCTCTGCCCAAGTTCCGAACTCGCATGATCGCTTCACCTCCAATTGAGGCTCTGCCAGATCTTCTTCATCGCCAGCACTGCGGAGGTTGAGGAGATATTGTCTCCCGGCGCCCACTTCATATTCAGAGGCATCATCCTCCGGATCGATGATTGGTAATCTTAATGAGCGAGTCACTCGCCTGTATCACGATCCAAGTCTCTACTCATTCTCGCATTTGTCGCTTCTTTCAACCCCGCGATATATCACATGCGTTATCCGATTTTAGTTGGGTCAATGCCATGCATGAGGAGTTAGAGAATTTTGAGAGGAATAAGGTCCGAATCTAGTAGAACCTCCTAGTGGTCATAATGTGATAGGAACCCGTTGGGTGTTCAAAAATAAACAAAATGAGGATGGTTCGTGGTTAGAAACAATGCTAGATTGGTAGCTCGTGGTTTTAGCCAAGTTGAGGGGTTAGATTTTGATGAGACATTTGCTTCATTGTTAGATTGAAGCCATTCGCATTCGCTTGCATTCGCTGCTTCTAAGGGCTTTAGATTATATCAGATGGATGTTAAGAGTGTCTTTTTGAATGGATTTATAGAGGAGGAAGTGTATGTTAGACAACCCCCAGGCTTTGAGAATCCCAAGTATTCACATCATGTTTTCAAGCTATCCAAAGCCTTGTATGGTCTTAAGCAAGCCCCTAGAGCCTGGTATGATAGACTTAAGACCTTTTTGCTTAAGAATGATTTTGAGATGGGTAAGGTAGACAAGACCCTATTCATTCTTAGGCGTGGCAATGACTTCCTGCTTGCTCAGATTTATGTAGATGATATTATCTTTGGGGGTTCTTCTCATGCTCTTGTTTCTAGTTTTTCTGAGACCATGTCCAGGGAATTTGAGATGAGTATGATGGGAGAACTCAATTATTTTCTGGGGCTTCAAATCAAGCAATGTAAGGAAGGGATCTTCATCCATCGCACGGCACACCAAGGATCCGCTCAAGCGCTTGAGATGGTGATCGCAGTCGATCGCCACTCCCATGGCGACTTCGATCGCTTTGGATCCGATGAGGAAGGAGAAGTCGTGGATCAACGTGAGTACCGCAGCATGATTGGCTCCTTCGCATACATGACGGCCTCAAGACCGGACATCCACTTCGCGGTTTGCCTCATGCGAGGTTTCAGCGCTCTCGAGGACTTCCCATCGCCAAGCCGTTAAGCGCATCTTCGTGTATTTACACTCTACCCTCCAAGATGGTATTTGGTATTCCCGCCGTCTTCTTTGTCCATTCGGGGTTTTCGATTCGATTTTGCGTCGTCGGCTAGATAGGAAGAGTACCTCGCACTTGTCACTTCCTAGGCACTTCTCTTGTCTCTTGGTCTTATAGGCGGTCTTCATTGCACAATCCATCTGCTGGCTGAATATGTAGTCGCTAGTTGTCGTAGTCGATTTTGTGGATGGTGTCCACTCTAAGGATTTTGGGTTGGCATTTGATAGTGTTCCTCTTTCTCGTGATAACACTTCTGCGATTAACATTGCTAAAAACCCTGTGCAACACTCTAGGACCAAGCACATAGACATTCGCTATCACTTTCTTAGAGATCATGTCGAGAAGGGTGATATTGTGCTGCATTTCGTGGAGTCCAAGCTCGCTTGGTCGATATCCTCACCAAGCCTTTAGATCCAACTAGGTTTGCCACCTTCAGAAGTAAGTTAGGGGTAATTTATCCCTATGGGTTGGTTTGAGGGGGAGTTGGCTCTGTTCTGAACTTTTCTTATTCATTTGAGCTTTTCTGATCTTTTCTGATACCTTCTTTTAGTGGTATTTTCTTTTGATCTTTTTAGGTTTTTTTAAGTCTTTTTGTGCATCTCATTGTATCTTACTGCATTTATATGAAAAACCAAAAAGATGCATTGTAATATAAGCTTTTTTGCTTGTCTTTTAAAATTGATGAAGCTTTGCTTATTACCCTTTTGAGCTTTAGTATTTCAATTCTGATCAATGTCATGTCTAGTTCTTTGACTTGCTAGAATTATCATGCTTTCACATGTGTAGCTAAGTCTTTCCGAATGAGCGTAACTTTAAGACAACTTGAACTAAAACTGCAATTTGTGGATGTTTTAGCTAGTTGCGCAATTAGTGCTCCTTTTGTGACATTGGCCTGTCAAAATTAAGTGTTAGCTCTTGAATCTAGTATTGATCATTGCTTGAGCTTCTTGTTCTTTTAAGAATCTAAATCTGTTCTTGTGAAAATGAAAATCAAATTTAAAGATTGTCTTGTACTTAAAATGTGCCAAACTATTCTTCGAGACCGCATGTCATAGACATGAACTTGGAGATAGTTTGATGATCTAGACGATCTCATGGGGACTGCTTGTCACAATTGACATGAACCTCAAGATTTGTCGCTCTGGTAGAAGCTTAGGAAGAGTTTGTGGATGGCTCCTAGTCCAGGATCTTCTTCACTAAGATATACCTTTAATCAACTTCAATGTTCATTGCAAATGAAAAGCTGTTGAAAAATGGGCGTTTGAGACAATTGAGCAAAATGATTCAATTTAGGACCTGTTTGTCTCTTAATGTGGTCATTGTTAGCGTCTTGGTCTCACATTGACATTTTGACATGGCCAGTATCATTTTAGGATCTCTGTTGATGGACTTGCTAGATTTGAAGCTTTGCTTAAAATGCTAAAATTTATTGCTTTATATTGAGCCTTCTTGCTTTAGCTTTGTTATATATGTCTTATCATGATCTTGCTAGCGCATTCAGGCTGATATGGTGTTTATGTAAAATTTGAGATGCTAGCTTGTTCTTTTGGGTAATCTCCAAAGCTTCTTGTAATCCAAAATTGAAAAATACAAAAATATGAAGCCACTCCATTGCATTTCATACATGCTCCTTCTTATGCTTTTTCCTCATTCTGCATTTGTTATCTCTGGACGAAAGGAAGGCGTGATTCCTTGATGACTCCATTGTCAAAGGGAAGAAGATATTTCAAGATGTGTAAAGGGGAGAAGTTTTAAAAGTGTTAAAAAGGGGGATAAAATTGGAGATTTTAAAATTTTCTGAAATCTGAGGATCGTAGTGAGGGGGAGTTTCTTATGTGCTTTCTTATGGTCTTATTGCTCTTTCTGAACTTGAATTGTAATTCTTGATCCTCACGATGATCAAAGGTCATTTCAAACAATTGTTCTTTCATATGGACCTTAAGTGAGATTTTTGACTCGTCTTTGGAAATTGAAGCTTTCTTGCCTTCTTTTGCTTTTTCTTGCATTTGGACCAAGTTGTGCCTTTGCGCGAAAACGTTGAGTTTTTACTTTTCAAACCTCAAAACTTACATTTGTTGGGAATTGCCAATGTGTTCATCAAGGGGGAGATTGTGGATATCATGGGGTTATAATCATGATCTTAGGATGATGTGACAATTGGCAATGACGTTGAAGGTTTGCGGAAATACGAGTTTTCGGCAAAGTTTAGATTCGAGTCTCAAGCGGTCGATCGCCTTGGTGGCGGTCGATCCGCCATGCCTCGTGAATTGTATCGGCGGTCCGACCGCCAGCCGGGCGGTCCGACCGATTTGGTAGTGGTCTGACCGGCGTCTGATGAGCGGTCGGACCGGCAAGTTGAGTGGCATTGGAGTTTGAGGCTGGGCCAAAAATAGAGTGTGTAGGCAAGTGAGGAGATTCTACTGCACTTGGTCCCATAATTTTAGGAGCCTCCAGTCAAAAGTTCTATTCGTTTTAAATTTCCAGAGAGGTTGCGGATTTCAGTGTTGAAATTTTGGCTAAGTCCTTTGGTGGTCGTCGACCGACTTCGCTGGCGGTCGGACCGTATATGTGATCGACCGCCAAGGTCGCGGCTCGACCGTTTTCACTTAAATCGTCAGCCCGTGTGGCGACGATGGTTGCTTGTTAGGTCAAGTTCATGGGTTTCATGTCATATGTGTTGCATGATGCATGTTTTGACTAACGTGGGTCAAGTTGTGAAGAACTTGTTCCCGAATTCGATTTTCTTGTCTATTGTTGTGCAGGTTGCTTGGTGGTCAACGACGGTCAACGGCGAGGATGATCGGGACTAGGCTTGGATAGCTGAGGTTCAAAACGATCGACGATGCCGGGTGAAGTCATTGGACTCAAGTATGGTGCAAGATGGACAAAGGTGACCGAACGGCGCCGGTGCGATCGTTGAATCAAGCGGCGCGGGGTGGGTGCAAGTGCCATGGTGGTTTCGGTGGGAGCCGGATGGGAGAGACTTGCCGACATGATGAGAGCCGTTGGATCAACCTACATGTGGCGGAGCAAGCGAGTGCTTCGCACAATATGAACACGGCGCTTTAAAATGCGTGCGTGTGTCACCCATTTGTTTTGGGCCTTAACGGGAGCCCATTAGGGAGAGTCTTTTATAAACCCTAGGCCTCCACTATAAATAGAGGAGGGAGGTGGCTGCACCCCTCCCCTGGCTTTTCGACCCTTTCATTGTTTAGAAACCCTAATTTGCTTAGGGAGAGGAGGAGTGGAGGTTAGGGTTCTAGAGAGTTGGATTGGATTTCGTGCTCATGTATTGAGTCTTTGTCATCCATTGATGGAGTGGCTGTGAACCAATCTCATATCAAATCAATCCAAAGAAAGTTTCTTCAAGATGAGGTCAATTGCTTTCTTTCTCTCTTTTTGATGATTTGAGTCTTTCTTTGATCCACGAGTTTTTGCTTAGTTTCTGGACGTGATCTAGCTTGCTGTGACGTGTGGGAATACATCTAGGATCATCAAGATCATGAATCACCCACGAGCAAGTCTCAAGATCATATTTTCGTTTTGACTCAGTTTTTGACCTAACTTCGTTCAAATGGTAAAAGGTCAGAATCTTGGCAAGGATTATCTCGATCGTTGCTTGGAATAGGTTCCTGACATACTTAGGAAGGTGTGTGTCAAATTTCACGAAGTTTGGACGCACGAATCAAAAGTTTGATCAATTTGCGTTTCGGTTTGTCGGGCTGATTTCTCTGTTCATCGAACTAGCGGTCTGACCGCCCGAGGAATCGGTCTGACCGCTTGGATCGGTCTGACCGCTAGACCGACCGGTCTGACCGCCCCCGTGAGAGGTCATACCGCCCGAGCCTTCGTGTTTTGGTTTTGTGTTGATTTTACTTCGGGGTTTTGAGTTGATTCAATACAAGTCTTCCGCTGTGCATGATTGATTGATCTTCATAGCTTTCATAGCTATTGGAGTGAGATTCGTATTGAATTGAATTTGGGAGAAAAAGAGATCGTGCTCCTATTCACCCCCCTCTAGTCGCCTTTTCGGTCCAACAAGTAGTGACACATCAGAACCCAAGCTAGTTTCCTGCCGCCCGGAATCAACTCATGCCAGCAACGATGCGATCGTTGGACATTAGTAATGTTTGCAAGGATGCACAACTCGTTGCCATCCCAACGACACACCCTCAGTTCAAGCTTGCAATGTTCTTAAGGACCAAGCCGCCTGTTTTTGAAGGTTCAACCACACTCAAGGATGCAGAATCTTGGATTCGCACAATAGAAGAAAAGTTAATTGTTGTGTAGTGCAACGATAATGAGAAAGTTTTCTATGTTGCTCATCAATTAGAAGGAGTTGCATTAGATTGGTGGGAAAAATTTTGTGCCGCCCATCAGGACGAGCACACCATCACTTGGGCAGAGTTCTCCACCGCTTTGTGCCAACAGCATGCGATATCAAGCATAAGTGATCAAGAGAATCCTGCTATTTCGATATCCTACACCATATCTAGCCGTTGTCAGTTGAAATGCTGCCAACCAGATAAGTCAGAAGATTGTGTATGTACTCATTGTGTAGAAATAGGCCATACTGCTGATGAGCACAATATCAATTGTTCCAGTTGCGAAGGCAACCATTCCGTTGGAAAATGTCCCATGATCAAGTCACATGTTTCTTGTGTGAAAGCGATGATCATTGTCCGAGCTAGTGCCCTATGTTTTCCGTGTTGACTTCTGCAACGCAACGTCAGTGAGATATTTTTTGAGCTATTGTCAGAACATTAGCAAAAGAAGGCAAACCATTGTCAGTACAAGATATGTCAGCTAAAGAATCACAAAGGCAGGATGTTGACCTTGGCAACCCACCTCAAAAGAGAAGCGAGCCAGTATCATCAAGAGTGTATTTTGAATGTGGTGAGCAAGGCCACTATGCCAAGAGATGACCTGCAAATCGTCAAACTTCAACCTTCAAGAAGATTAGTCGTTCTGATGCAATATCATTAGGCAAGTCACAATGTCCGTCACGTGTATGTTACAGTTGTCGCAAGGAAGGTCACTACATCAGCCAGTGTCCTCAGTGGAACCAGTCACTAACTCCAGATGCAAGAATACCATAATGACGTTCAGTCAAGATTTTAACTCCCAGAGCAGGTGGTAATGCAACAGGATCCGTGTGTCCAATGAAGCAGTCAAAGAAGAGACGTTTGAACAATGATGTTACCAAGAAAGTCTAGATTGATGATACCAGATCATGTAGTGTCATGTCTCTGTTAGTAGCAGTAAAGTCAGAGAATCATTGTAACCTCTCCTCTGTTTGAGAGCAAAAAGGTGGACATCTTTGTATGCAAGTTACGAAGAAAAAAATATTGGATATTAAATCATGGGATGCCTTTCTCAGCATATGCCTTTGCAAGTCGAGTAACAAGGCATTGAGTCATGTTGATTGAAGGCCGTGGAGCTGTAACATGGAATGTGATGTTGAATTCCAACTCAGTCTTGTGCATAGCTATGAAATAACAGTAAATAGTTGAAGGGTTTAACCATAGAATAATGTCTGTATCCGCAAGAGAATATGCAATTGTCATTGCAAGTGATCTATGCAACATGCAACCGTATTCGAATTTAAGTTTATCTCTGACTTGGTACCCAGGATCAACCAATTTCAGAAGGAATTACGTTAGAGGTGAAATATGACAAAAGTTGCCAACGAGTTTGCAGAGATGATAGAGTAGATCAGATGACTTTATCAGATGAAGGCAGTGTCAAATCAAACCCATCAGCTTAGCAGTGTCAGTTGAATAACAGTGAAGTAGTCGTTTCGAGACAGTGTTAGTTGAGGATCAATGAGACAATCATTTCAAGTTAGCCAAGACCCCTCACCGGTTGTAAGAAGCGAAGTTCGCCCAGGCCGCTAGAAGTGAACCGAGTTTGTAAGAATTTCAGAAGAGATTAATCACAACTTCAGTGTTCGTATTGCCAGATACCAGAAAGAACCTTGATAGCTTTTATCACAGATCATCCAAGAATTTGTGTGTTAAGAAGTTTTGCGAGTACTTCTTAATAACTGAAGTGTCAAGCAGTGAATTATCCTAGTCATAATTCAAAGTTTGCTGTCATGAAGAAGCAAAGATGGTTATTGGATTAAAAACTACGAAGTTGAAATCCGTTCCCTCAGGCCAGACCAGTACAGCGGCAGATACTTTGAAACAGAAGAGCAACTGTAAGAATCTGTTGATCAGTCAGCTAAAGTTACTTGCGAAGGTCAAAAGTTGAGTCTTGAGTCAGTTTCAAGAGGATATTTGTTGAACCCCAGGGTTCGAACCGATGCTAGAAATCAGTGTTGACCAGACAGTGGAATGACAGTTTTGTCAAGGAAATCCGTCCTCACGTAAAGCCAAGGAAAGCGTGAGAACCCGCTGAAGGTGAACAGAAATGATGCACAAATCAATGAGCATATCTGCATATCTAATGAGAAGAAACCCAAGTAGTTGATGCTCAAACCAACATTTGACTGTAAGCATTCTATTTTCTTTGAAAGTACCAAGGTGTACAAAGATCTGAAAGTTGCATTGTGATGATCCGAAATAAAGAGAAATGTCGTAGAATGGGTTACCAATGTTTGGTATGTCAGATAGTCAGCCAAAATATTTGAGGCCAGTCAGAGTACTTCTATCCTTGAGAATTCAGACAAGGGATCTCCTAGGACCCAATTGAGATATAATTTATTGAAGGGTTATTGTTGATCATTTGACAGAAATTTGTCGCTTCATTCCTTTGGTCGTCGGTGGAGAAGCTCAGAATTAGAGCGCTAGAGAGAGGATGGAGGTGGGTGGTGGTGTTCAGGTGTGCGGTAGGATGCGGCCCCGGTGCTCCATTTATAGGGGTGCGGGCGAGGTTCAATCGCCGTGGAGAGCACAAACGTCCGTGTGGCATCTCCGGCGAATTCACGGGGATTCGGGGCCGGGAATGGAAGGGAAATGCCAGCAACGGGCGAGGCAAGAATCAAGGATTTTATTGCGTCTGTTCGCATGAGGAGAGGAGGAGGGAATCACGGCGGTGATGGAGCTCCACACGCGCGTTAGTGGCGGCATTTGGGCGCGGCTCTACGAAGAAGAAAGCGGGGAGAAGGAGCTGATGTGGGTGACGTGGGCCCCACTTGGCAGCAGTGGGAAAGAATAGGAAAGTAACGAGGCATGTTCTGGCTGTTAGATTTAGATCCGATGGTCTAAAATGTTGGGCTGTTCCAAACGTTATCTCTTGATCAAACCGTCGATTTGTGATCCAACGGTCGAAAAGCTTTGAAGTGCGGGCGCGCGGATGAGCGGGCCGAATGGGCCGCGTGTGCTTGGGATTTTGGGTTGGGCTGAGGAGTTTCGGCCCAAACACTGTTGGGAGGATTTTAATTAATTTAACCTTTTAAATAATTATGATAATTCAAAAGGGCTTTAGAAAATAGGAAATAAAACCCAAAAATTCTAGAAAAATTCACAGAAATTCCTAGAGTTATTTTGGATTTAATTAGAATATTTCCAATTTATAATTGGCTATTAATTTTGCAAAATAAATTATTTTGGCTTTTAAATATTTAGGAAAAAGCTTTTAAAATTCCAGAAAATTCTAGAAATTAATTAATTTTTTTTTTTTAGATTAAATCCAAAAAAACTTCAAAAATTCCAAATAAAATTTACTTTTGACTTCTAAAACTTCAAAAAAATTCAAATAGAGAATCAAACTCTTTAAAATTTTAGAAAATCCAACAAAACAATAACTTTATTTATTTTATTTTTGTAATATAACTTTGAGATGTTACAAACTACCCCCCTTAAGAGGAATCTCGACCCCGAGATTCGGAGAGGCTAGAAAGAAAGCTAGGGATAAAAGGTTTTCAACTGGAGTTGTCATCGTCTGCATCCTGCTCCTTATTTGCTAGGGTCCGAGCTGAGTTCAGTTGTCTTCTTCCAGAATTCTACGGTTCCTTGTTCTCTTGCATAGTTTTGCACTCTAGAACTTCAGAGTTGCTGCCTGTTGCTTCTGTGGACATTTATTGGCATAATGTCCTTTCTCTTGGTAGAAGAAACACGTGATGCCCGCAACATAGGGTGGGTATTTCTGTGATTGGCCTCCAACAGAGGTGTTTGGAGGCAACAAGCTGGTCGGCTGGTCCATGGTCACTTCTTGAGGCATTGGCTGGCCTAAACTTAAGTATTCCTATAACTGGGACATGTATCTTCTGTTGTTTTTACCACCTTCCTCTGGTGTTATTGTTGCGATCAACGTAGCTTCTGGAATGCTGTCTACGGTGAGTGCTAAGTGTCCTTTTGGGCATTGATTGGCATAATGTCCCATATCCTGACAAGCGAAACATTGTATTGCTGCCCTTGATGTCTTATTCTGCTGAAATTGGCCACCATTGATGTTGTGGAACGTCTGCATCGGTGGACGTGGTGCTGATCCTGGAGTCTTGAGTGCAGTTGCCATTGGTGCTTGGTTGGGTTGGGGTTGAATCACACAAGCCTTGGAGTTTCTTGCATTATGTTGTCCTTGATCCACCATCTTCCTCTCGGAACACTTGGTGCAGTAACGTTGTTTTTGTGTTGTAGGAGCAGTGACTGAGAAAACATTGTTGTTGCTCATTTGTTGCATCAACTGTTGCATTAGTTGAGTCTGGGTGATGAAAAATTGGTTCAAATTCCGAAGGGTTTCTGCTATCAGTTGTTGGTTGCCTTCAGTAGGGATATCCTTGCTGGGGTTGGTATCATTTTCAGAATGATGGGTGTTCTTCATCTGCTGGTGACTCCAAAGATTTAGGAAAGGAGAACAAAGGATACGGAAGAGACCAATATGAAGAACTAAGGGGATAGAGTGAAACAATACTTCCAAATGAAAGAACCAACTGAAAAACTTTTCAGCACAACTTTACACAACATTCTATCGATCGAGACTCTTAATCTGGTGAAACGACTCAATGCACAGAATGAGCCTTGGTAAACTTAGACTATATGGCTGGGCTGACATCGTATCTCTTGCTTGTGGTCTTTGATGACGATGCTCTCTTGACAACTTCATGCATTGTGGTCTTGAACGTAAGGGTTAAGAACATGGTGACCATCTATAGGAATTTCCAAGGAAAGAGGATCCATTTACATTACAAAAAGGTGAAGAGAGAATTAGGTAAGGAAGAATTGCTATGAAGAAGTTATAGATAGATGACCAAGATGAGGAAAGAACATTTTATTTTTCTTGTTATGAAATAAGTTTTGAAGTTTTTCAACTAATGGCCATTCTAACTAAGTCACGACCTACAGTCGATATGGCTCTGATACCACTTTGTCAGGACCCGGGAGTAACTCTCCCAAATCCTCTGTGCATTTCTGAACTAGTCCCATGATCTGTAGCTAGTTCACGCAGTAACAAAAATGGTAACAAATTCAGATCACAACTTTATTAATAATCAATAGAGTTTATTACAAAGGAGGCTTACAAGCCAACAATAAAGAACACGGCGGAAGACGAAGAAGAAGTAGTGGAGTCCAGCTGATCTGCCATAGGCAATCGACTAGGGAAGCGGCTGATGGCTACGGTGTCCCGATCTTCTGATAGGTTCGATTGTTTTCATGGTGGGGACGTTGACGCTTTAAGGCTTTCGACCGGCAGATCGTCGCCTCGCAATTCGCTACACCCGCGCGACTGTCGTTATCAACCACGCTCGCACGCGATCGACCTTACCACGAGGGTTATTATTCCTGCAAGCAATCGAAGAAACTCACAAGAACACGGAAAATGCAATCTGAATTGTATTGCGAATATGAATGAAATTCACAAGTGGGGTTCCTCAAACCGTAATACGGCGAAACTGCAAATGGCAGAATAATCTAAGAAAAACCCAAACCCTAAATTGTGGCGGCTGTTGTATATATATAGGGGGGACGTGAGGGGTTGACCTAGGGTTGTGCGACCATGGAGAGAAGCGTACACAACCTAGGCTTTGACCCCCGACACGCTTACAAGGCCCTGTTAGGCCCAAAACGGTTTCGCAGCACCTAATGACTGGTCGTAGAGCGTGAGACCTAGTCGTAGCGCCGGCTGGTTTGGTCGTAGCGCTGGCGAACCTAGTCGAGGAGCTTGAGACCTGGTCGTAGCGCTGGCTGGTCTGGTCGTAGCGCTGGCGAACCTAGTCGAGGAGGTTGAGACACGTCGTAGCGCCGCGGGATCGGTCGTAGGGCTTGTAGACACAGTCGTAGACCTTGGGGATCCAGTATTCCTAAGTAACAACAGATCACATTCATTAGGTAGTACACCATTCTGCATAGATAAATTATTAGCACCTAGAAACGAGCTCACCTCATAATTTAAGTGACGTGCACGAGCTCTTGTTATAGGTCCTTGTAGTTTAGCAACTGGATCTGGAGGATTTTGTGTAGGGCGTGTATCCGAAGGAGTGATGTACTCATCATCCTCCCCCTCTTGAATTGGAGTCGTCCTCGACTCAAGCTCATCTGCTTCTCCCACGTATGGCTTCAAATCTGAAATGTTAAATGTGGGACAAACCCCAAAATCTGCAGGGAGCTCCAATTGATAGGCATTGTCATTTATCTTCTTAATTATCATAAATGGTCCATCAGCTCTAGGCATCAATATTGATTTTCTTAATTCTAGAAACCTGTCTTTCCTCAAATGCACCCAAACTAAATCACCCGGTGCAAATTTTATTTCTTTCCTACCTTTACTTCCAGCAACCCTATACTTTTCAGTCATACGCTCTATATTTTTTTTAGTTGTTTCATGCAACTTAAGAACAAATTCAGCACGCTTCTTAGCATCTAAATTAATGTGTTCAGAGGTAGGCAAAGGTAGTAAATCAATAGGAGCACGGGGGTTAAAACCATATAACTCCTTGTGCGGACTTACCTTGGTGGTGGAGTGTACCGACCTATTGTAAGCAAACTCAATGTGCGGTAAACACTCTTCTCACATCTTCAAATTCTTCTTTAAAACAGCCCGCAACATGGTGGATAACGTGCGGTTGACAACCTCCGTTTGTCCATCAGTTTGGGGATGGCACGTAGTAGAAAACAGCAGCTTTGTCCCCAATTTGTTCCAAAGTGATCTCCAAAAGTGGCTCAAAAACTTCGTATCGCGATCCGAGACAATAGTATTGGGCACTCCATGTAAGCGAATGATTTCTCGAAAAAATAAATCAGCTATGTTTGTAGCATCATCGCTCTTGTGACAAGGTATAAAATGTGCATTTTAGAAAATCGATCCACTACTACAAATATACTATCTCTCCCCCTCTTTGTCCTGGGCAATCCTAAAACAAAATCCATAGAAATATCCTCCCAAGGGGCGCTAGGAATAGGGCGAGGCATATAAAGTCCATGTGGGTTGAGACGGGACTTAGCTTTGTTGTATGTAGTGCAGCGAGCCACGTAGCGCTCAACATCGCGCCTCATCTTTGGCCAAAAGAAGTGGGTGGCCAGCACATCTTCTGTCTTCTTTGCTCCAAAATGCGCCATCAAACCTCCTCCATGCGCCTCCTGCAACAACAAAAGACGAACGGAGCTAGCTGGAATGCATAGCTTGTTAGCACGATAGATCAAACCATCAATTATCACATATTTATTCCATGTTCTCCCTCCTTTACAATGTTCAAGCACTTCTTTAAAGTCCAAATCATTAGCATATAACTCCTTAATGGCCTCTAAACCAAAAATCTTATGGTCAAATTGAGATAACATGGTATAACGTCTAGAAAGCGCATCAGCAATCACATTGTCCTTACCTTTCTTATGCCTTATGTATGACATATGGAAACGACTCAATAAATTCTACCCATTTAGCATGTCGTTTATTTAGGTTAGCTTGGATTCTAATATGTTTTAGCGATTCATGATCTGAATGTATAACAAATTCTTTGGGCCATAGATAATGTTGCCAAGTTTGAAGCACACGAACTAAAGCATACAGTTCTTTGTCATAGGTAGAATAATTCAGACTAGGCCCATTTAGTTTCTCATTGAAATATGCAACTGGTTTACCTTCTTGAATCAATACACCACCTATCCCAACCCCGCTAGCATCACATTCAATCTCAAAAGTCTTACCAAAATCAGGGAGTTGGAGTAGGGGTGCTTGGGTGAGCTTCTCTTTCAATAAGTGGAATGCCCTCTCTTGCGCAGGTCCCCATTGGAAAGGCACTCCTTTCTTTGTCAATTCATTCAATGGTGCAGCAATGGTGCTGAAATCCCGCACAAAACGTCAATAGAATCCAGCAAGTCCATGGAAGCTCCGCTTTGTGACACGATGGTAGCGTCTGCCCGACTTTGGATGGTCTGCGGTCTTTGCCTCATCCACCTCAATGCCCTGTGGTGTCACAACATAACCAAGAAACGCAACTCGATCGGTGCAAAAGGTGCACTTCTCGAGGTTACCAAACAAACATGCATCTCTCAAGGCATTAAAAACAGCACGTATATGATTAAAGTTTTCGGGTAGGTGGTCTTCATCGCAGTTTGGGCAGGCTGTAGTACACTCGTTGTCGAAGTGTCCTTCCTCTCCACAGCGCCGACAGACCTTGACCTTCCCAGGGTTGCAACCTTCGGCGACATGGCTCTTTTTACCATGGTCATAGGAAAAAGGGGACCAAAATCCATCACAACCGCCAGAGGGGAGGCGCTTGCAATCCTTGTCTGGACAGTTGGAGCTAGGGAGACCTTCATCCCAGCCAGCTTGCTGACCTAGTCCGCCGCTGGTCTGCCCAGACATCCTGCTACGAAGAGATGGGTTAGCACGAACCCGACGACTAGAAGCTGAGGGACGTGGAAGAAAAACCAAGGACTAGGGAGTCCTGCTGAACGTTAGGGTGGGAATAGATACTAAGGTGGACAAGGATCAAACCCGAAAGCTTAAGGCAAAGAAACAATAAACCACTAAGAGATGAACTCAACAAAAACTCAAAAACAACCACAAAATCAGCACAAGGTCTCAATCACGAGATCAACTTCCTGGTACGACTAACTCGTATGGAACGAACGAGCAATCGGTTTAGGAAGGTAAATTTCACTATGCAACTCAAATTCTAATAGGACCAAATAGTAGGGTAGAACTACTAATAATAGTGTTAGATACTTAGCCAACTAATATCACTTCTTACCATTTTATTCCCACAAGTTTTAGTCGAATTATCCTCTCATTATCTACTTTCTTTAGAACCTTTGAGCTTGCTGTCCGAAAATTGACGCTTGCTGTCCAGATTTTGCATCCAAGCTCCTAGTCGAAATTCACCATTCCAGAAGCTTCAAAACCTTGTAGAAGAGCAGCCAACACTTCAATTTGCCAAACTCATTAGTTCCCAAAATCCAACTTAAACGATAACAACTATCTTTTGAAAGAAGGAGAGGAAAACAACTTTTAAAACTTAATTTAGAGCGGGATGAGAGAAAAAAGCTAAGATAGGTAAGGAGTAAAATCTGAGAACTTAATTAAGCTTTCATAAATCATTTGATATTTTGAAATTAAGTTTTCCAAAATATCCAAAAGACGACCAAGCTTAGGGTTTCTACGGTCAGTATGGCTCTGATACCAACTCTGTGAGGACCCCGATTTATTTGGCTTGTAATGCTTAGTCTTTTCTTGACTCTAGCATCACAAATCAAATAAACCAAGCCCCGAGACATGTATACTTCCCAGAAATGCAGTATACACACCCCGTTACAAAATCACGCATCAATTCCATACAACAGGTCTAACAAAAGACATACATAATAGAGATTTATTACAACAAGGGCCAACCGGCCAAATGACACTAAATAACAATTAAACAGTGGAAGCAAAAGTGCCACAAGATGGCGATAAACAAAAGAGCCAATTAGTGTGCCTTTACCCACAAGGCAACCAACCGGGCCGCCAAGCTAGTCGTCAAACCCGAAGCACATCTCACAAAAGGGAAGCCCTTGGGGCTCACCTTCTTCCTCTGCAACAAAAACATTAAGCAAAGCAACTGAGTACAAAAATGTACTCGCAAGACTGACGTGTGGAATAGCAGACCTAACAATATGCTACATGCAGGCTTTTTAAGTGGAGGTTATATGCTCATTTTGCACAAAGCCAACTTTATTTGTAATAACGTAGTACATTTCAAAAGCAAGTTTGCAATCAGTTTTTATTGAATGAAATAACATGAGATACAATAAGTACAAGAGTAACCACCTATTAGTGACTAACCCAATAGCCTAGGACGAGGCTATTCGAATAGTTTTAACCCTGCAGGGGTGTACCAATGTACCCACACTTCAGACCGTCTTTTTGCCAAGCTATTAAGCACACTTCCTTTGGTATGCCGGCACGGCTAAGTCCTACGAGACGTTTCCAATGGAATGCATTAATTAAGAGTCGCACGTATGGGGTTAACCCTTAGTGACCAGCCGGCGAAATGGGCCACTAGGACGACACGTTGTGGTGGAGTCAAGCAAAGCCGGGAGTCATTAGCCATTTAGGGTAACGCTAGCCGGACATTTGCAAGACCCCGGTCGGGGTGGAGGACCTAGAAAGGAACCACCCCGGTCACGCCTCTGTGATCCTTTTTCTCTATAAACTACAGCCAGCGACTCATTAATTGATGCCTCCCAAAGTACTAATTCAAGAGAGGTCCTATACCCTCTAGTGTGGTTAGCACGCACAAAATGCCTGGATAACAGGTACTCACAAGAAGTTCGATCCTTAATTGACTTAGGCACCATTCCAGTCACACCCAAAAGCACACCAACATACCATTGTGCCCAAGTCTAAATCATTTTGTTTCAGTTTTTGGTTTTCACAAGTAAACATGGCACAAGGCTGAAATCATAAGTAATAATAAGTTTTATGTGATCAAGGTTATCGACAAGTCGATAACCGCCCATTTCTACCGGAAGCTAAGCATGGCTAAGCTATAATTCGCAACTACTAAGTGACAAGAGTTCATCCAACGAACTCTCAATCACAGCAATAACCTAGGCTCATGGTAGTAAAGGATAATTATTTTTTCTAAGGAAATGCATCTACTAGGCCAATTATCGACAATAGTTTAACACAAACTAGCAATGCATACATAGAATTTGTAAACAACATAAATACTTAAAAATACTGGGATTAACATGATCAAACTGCTTGCCTTGCTGGGATTGGTCTTGCTGCAGAGGGGAGTGCTCAGGTTCAATAAATTCTTCGGAACCTAACGCGAAAAGGCGATAAAAACCGATAAGAACGAAGAACACCAAAAGGAACTCAACAGAAAAGAACATCCAAATCCCATGAAATTTCTACAGCAGCTAGAGGTTGATTTTAGACAATTTTAGAAATGAGAATCACTTCATTTGGACTTAGCATGAAAAAGTTATGGCTAAACTAAGTTCTCTAAGCCTGAAAAATCCTAATTAAATTAATTATGGTTACTGTTCATGGCAAAAATTTCTAGAATGATCTGGAACTTGAAATTTTTATGGTAGGTAGATATGGTTATCTTAATAACAGCAAAACTGAGTTTGCACAATTTGGAGTTGAATTGAATTAATTATGATTTTTCTAAGTTCTAAAACTAGTAGATCACTAATTTCAGTGGCAAGGATCACATGAAGACCTATTCTACATTACAGTACATTCCTAGTGGGTTTTAACAAAACTTAGTTTGCTCAGTTTGGAATAACAGAGAATAAGTTATGCATTTTACAAATTTTCAATGAATTTCTAAACAACCTTTTTCACTAAACAAGATCATGCGATTAAAGTCATTTTCTACTATATAACGATTGCCTAAATTCATTCTCAAATTAAAGTTCATACTTTATGAGCTACAACAATGGAATCATTCAAAAGAAGCTAAAATGACAAAGCTATGCACTTTTGAAATTTGAAACGTTAAAAGACATAGAAAATGTGAGCTCTGGAGGTCCAAATGAGCGAAGGAAAAAGGAGAGGTCGTGGGCGTCGATCCTTCATCGCACGACCACGGACCTCAGCACTGATGCACAAAGACCTCCTCCCGCCTGGGAGGTGCGGACCGTTGAGATCGATCCAACGGCCACGACTAGTGCATGCACAGCGCGCGCAAAGGAGGTCCTCGCGCTAGAGAGGTCGTGACCGTCGATCAAGATCTGCGGTCCCGAGCACTAGGGAGGTCCTAAGGTTAAACCTACGGAGGGAGTGCGGGCGGCCAAGATCTCACGGAGGAGGTCTTCGACAGTCTAGATCTAGCGAGGAGGTCCAGCCGTTAGATCTAAATCTAACGGTTGAGACTGAGGAAGAGGTTCGGGTTGTCTTTATAAAAGACCGGGGTGGCTTTTACAAAGAGGACCCAGAGGTGGGCTACTGGGTGGTCTTTGCAAAATAACCATGGGGAGGTCTTTTGCGCGCGGGAAAGATCTAAACGGCTAGGATTTAACCGGGTGGTCCTAGGCGGTTAGGATCGACTCAAGGAGGTCCTAGCGCAAGATTTTTCAGAGAGCTGACCCAACGGTTAAAAACTAAACCAGGAGGTCTTTAACTGCGGAGATTACTCTAAGAGGTCTTGGGACTTAGAATTTACTCGGAAATCCTCTCGATCTGAGATCTAGCAGGGGTGATCTTAGGTGAGATTAAACTAGGGGAGGTCACGAGAGCAGAGGTCTTCACGGAGGAAGATCTCGGCGGTCGAGATGAACCCGGAGGAGGTTCGGCGGTTGGGATTTCTGAGGAGGTCTTGGGGTGAGGATTTAGCGGAGGATGACTCCGATGGCTAAGATCTCCCAGGGGGAGGTCTTTGACGGCTCAGATTTGCTCGGGGTGGTTTTGATACCACGACCAGGGGTGGTCTTCTTGCACAGAGGACCTCGGAGGAGGTCCCGCACTTAAGGATTTTACAAAAAGGATCTAAGGGTCCAGATCTACCCTAGAAGAGGTCGTGAACGGCTAAGACCACAACCGGGAGGTCCTAGGACTTAGGTTTTTTTACAGAAAAGGGATCGACAGTTTAGATCTAATCACGAAGAGATCATTAAGGGCTAGGATTTCAGCGGGGAGGTCCTGGAACTTAAAGACTTTACACACGAAGATCTAAAGGCCATGGGCTAACGCTGGGAGATCATAAACGGTCTAGATTGAGCCTGGGAGGTCTGAAGACTTAATGGAACGCACGGACATTTAACACTAAAGATTGGGCTCTCGGACAACTTAAATGCTAATCATTAGGCTACAGCACTTGTCCGAGTAAGGCCCGACAAAACGCCTGAGTCGGAGCTTGAGCTCACCGCCGGCGAAGGGGACCACGCCGGCGAGAACCAAGGGCACAGATGGACTCCAAATAGCGAAGAGAACCTAAAGGTGCCAAAACTTGGGCTAAAACTCACCCTACGGCTAGCGAGATGACCGTCGAGTACAAAAGCGACAAAAGCAAAACTAGCCTAGTCCAACAGAGCGGAAGTTCAAGCACCAAGGCACTAACACGAGGACGGTGAGGTCAAAGAAGTCGTCGGAGGAGCTCTAGCGACAAATGTCTTGCCGGAGATGGGAAGAAAGCGGTCTGCTTCAATGAACAAGTTCCCACTTTGCGAAATCCTGAGGAGGCCAAACAGAGTAAGTTAGGGAAATGCTCAAGGTGATTCAAATAAACTAGTTGACAGGACAAGAATCCCAAGTGAACCACTTGAGCCCTGAAGGCTTCGAGGAGCTCCAAGGCCCGGCAATGGTGGCTAGGAGGTCTTGGTGTTCGAGCACAAGAACACGAGAGAAGGAGCTCAGGTGGGCACAAAGGTGTCTAAGAGAAGCTAAGGAAGAGCTTAGGGTTTCATTTAAGCCGAGAGAGCAAAGGAGTGGGGCAAGGTTGAGCTCCACGGTGCACTCGAGTCAAAAGTCCCTGCCATGGAAGTACATGAAATGACAGGGCAGGTGGAAAAGAAGACTTTGGAAAAAGGTGCTAACATGCATTAAAGGTTTGTAGAGCTAGCCGTTGACAAGGACATGATTTGACAAGGCGCTGCTCCAACTGATGTAGTTCTGGCACACACGCATGCCTGCAAAAGCGATGATGACCAGTCCCAGAGGTCCCACCAGGCAGTGAGAGGCCCAAAAGAAATTGGTCAAGGAGCATGGCGCTCGGGTGGACTGGAGCTCGGGTTAGGAGATCCGGGCAGTTGGATTTGAATCGAAGGGCCCAGACTAAAAGAAGTGATCGGAGGTCTAAGAGGATGAGCTAGGGTGGTCTTTGCAAAAGTGAAAAAGGGTGGTCAGAGGAGGTCAAGGAGGGTTGTTTTGCGAAAGACCAGTGGGGTGGTCTTTGCAAAAGTGCCAACGTGGTTTGAGGAGGTCTTCGGAGGTCTGCGGAAGATTGGAGGAGGTCTTTTGGAGAACTTTGGGGAGGTCTCAAGGGTTTCTGAGGAGTTCTTGGAGGATGCCCGGGAGGGTTGTCTTTGCAAAGCAAAGACGGGTGGTTGTGTGAGTGGGAGGTCCGAGGTTGTTTTCAGATCACGGCGGTAGGGTAAGGATCCAGTGGTGAGGTTGATTGCACCCAAAGCGACACAGCGGATCCAAAGCGGTGAGGTGGTCTAGGAGGTTGGGTTCAACCATGATTCAGAGTCTGACTCAAACCCGAACCCAAGGTTGACTTAGGGTTTCATTTGAACTGAGAACTTTGAGGAATTTTTAGAGATAGCAAACTAATTCCAAAATTTATGAAATTTTTACAGTAGCTTGCTAACCTTGAGATGAACCTTGTGAAAAATTTCTAGAGGATTTATCCTGAGCATTTTTTTCCCAGAAATTTCCCAAGGTGCTGATCTAGGGTTTTGACCAAGGGTCAAAGTGGGTTGACGGCCTCTTAAAATGTTCAAACAATTTCTAAAAATTGTGAAATTTTTCAGAAGGGTCACATACCATCCCAAGAACTTAGGGAAAATATTTCGCGGAGATGATCAAAAGGTTTGACAAGAATGTTTTTGGAAGACAAGGTTTTCGATCAGAGTGACTTGTGACCTGTAATCCCATAATTCTTTTGCAAGAATTCTTTAGAACAAACAAGGATTGCAAGATGTAAGAAAAAGTTTTAATTTCTACTCTATTTCTTACATTTGAAACGCAAGGCAAAACTTGAGATGTTACACATTTCTTCAAAATCGCGCTCAAACGCGCCACCCTAGCCAGTCCGGAGACCCGCCTCCGCGACTAGGGAGTCTCCCGCCGAGGGGCGTCGCCCCGGCGGGGACACTTCTTCAAAATTGCACTCAAACGCGCCACCCTAGTCGGTCCAGAGACCCGCCTCGGCGTCTAGGGAGTCTCCCTCTGCGAGGGCGTCGCCCCGGCGGAGACATTTCTTCAAAATCGCGCTCAAACGCGCCACCCTAGCCGGTCCGGAGACCCGCCTCCGCGACTAGGGAGTCTCCTGCTGCGAGTGCGTCGCCCCAGCGGGGACACTTCTTCAAAATCATGCTCAAACGCGCCACCCTAGCCGGTCCGGAGACCCGCCTCCACGACTAGGGAGTCTCCCGCCACGAGGGTGTCACCCCGGCGGAGACATTTCTTCAAAATCGCGCTCAAACGCACCACCCTGGCCGGTCCGGAGGCCAGCCTCGGCGACTGGGAGTCTCCTGCAGCAAGGGCATCAAAGCAAACACCGCACCACAACGGTCCGACACCGCCAGCCTCTAGAGCGGCGTAGCCCCCTCGGGACCCCCTCCCCCTCTGCTAGTTTTGGGCTCTCCAGCGAGCCCAAGCAAAAAAGGTTTGGGGACGACGCTCTCGGCTTCGCCTTCCCCTCCGCTAGTTTTGGGCTCTCCAGCGAGCCCAATCAAGAAAGGTTGGGGGACGGCGCTCTCGGCTTCGCCTCCCCCTCCGCTAGTTTTGGGCTCTCCAGCGAGCCCAAGCAAAAAAGGTTGGGGGACGGCGCTCTCGGCTTCGCCTTCCCCTCTGCTAGTTTTGGGGTCTCCAGCGAGCCCAATCAAAAAGGTTGGGGGACGGCGCTCTCGGCTTCGCCTCACCCTCCGCTAGTTTTGGGCTCTCCAACGAGCCCAATCAAAAAAGGTTGGGGGACGGCGCTCTAGGCTTCGCCTCAACCTCCGCAAGTTTTGGGCTCTCCAACGAGCCCAAGCAAAAAAGGTTGGGGGACGGCGCTCTCGGCGTCGCCTCCCCCTCCGCTGGTTTTGGGCTCTCCAGCGAGCCCAAGCAAAAAAAGGTTGGGGGATGGCGCTCTCGGCATTACCTTGCTCTTGTCCCAGTAGCCCAGCACCCACCGGGAAAAGAGCGGGAAACGCACCAAAACCCAAGCAACCTCAGGATGCTCATAACCAGCAGTCCCTTCCTTACAACAGACAAGCATCAACCCTTCGAACCACTCCAAGACATGAGCACAACTCACTCGGAGCGGCCGAAGGGGGGGGGGACGGTACCAGGGCCTCGAGGCCACGCTCCGACGTGGCGGCCCAACGTTGACTCCGCCCTCACGGGCTTCGCCGCTGTTCGCCGTCCACCTTTAGGCCAAGCCTCGGTGGGGCGGCCCCGCGTCGACTCCGCCCCCACGGGCTTTGCCACTGTTCACCGCCCGCCTCGAGGCTATCGCCTCGGCGGGGCGGCCCTAACGCGCCGCCCGCCTTGAGGACAAGCCTCAGCGTGGCGGCCCCACGTTGACTCCGCCCTCACGGGATTCGTCGCTGTTCGCCGTCCGCCTTGAGGCCATGCCTCGGCGGGGCAGCCCCGCATTGACTCTGCCCCCACGGGCTTCGCCACCGTTCGCCGCCCGCCTCGAGAATATCGCCTCGGCGGGGCGGCCCTAGCGCGCCGCCAACCTTGAGGCCAAGCCTCGGCGCGGCGGCCCCACGTTGACTCCGCCCTCACAGGCTTCACCGCTGTTCGCAGTCCGCCTCGAGGCCAAGCGTCGGTGGGGCGGCCCCGCGTCGACTCCGACCCCACGGGCTTCGCCGCCGTTCGCTGCCCGCCTCGAGGCTATCGCCTCGGCGGGGCGGCCCTAGCGCGCCACCCGCCTTGAGGCCAAGCCTCGACGTGGCGGCCCCATGTTGACTCCGCCCTCACAGGCTTCGCCGCCGTTCGCCGCCCGCCTCGAGGCTATCGCCTCGGCGGGGCTGCCCTAGCGCGCCACCCGCCTTGAGGCCAAGCCTCGGCGGGGCGGCCCCGCGTCGACTCTGCTCCCACGGGCTTCGCCGCCGTTTGCCGCCCGCCTCGAGGCTATCGCCTCGGCGGGGCGGCCCTAGCGTGCCGCCTGCCTTGAGGCCAAGCCTCGGCGTGGCGGCCCCACGTTGACTCCGCCCTCACAGGCTTCGCCGCTGTTCGCCGTCCGCCTCGAGGCCAAGCCTCGGCGGGGCGACCCCGCGTCGACTCCGCCCCCACGGGCTTCACCGCCGTTTGTCGCCCGCCTCGAGGCTATCACCTCTGCGGGGCGGCCCTAGCGCGCCGCCCACCTTGAGACCAAGCCTCGGCGTGGCGGCACCCACGTTGACTCCGCCCTCACAGGCTCCGCCGCTGTTCGCCGCCCGCCTTGTGGCCAAGCCTCGGCGTGGCGGCCCCGCGACGACTTTGCCCCTGTGAGCTCCGCCGCCACATGCCGTCCGCCCCGGAGGCTCGCGCCGATTCCTTCCGGGGTATCCCGACTCCTTGAGGGCCCGGGGGCGACGATATTACGTCCGCTCGCCCCTCGGAACCCCGGGACCTGTCCTCGCGACCTCGGACCACGCAGACGAGGGAGTTGTCGTAGCAGGGCCCCAAGGGGTGCCCCGCACTCTAGGTTTGTCTAGAATACCGGTGAGCCGTTAGGAATACTGTACTTAGGCTTACCTAGCTTGTATAGTGTATTTTAGGCCAGTGTACATAAATGCACTCTTGTCTTTTCTCGCATCTGGGGACAAGAAGGTAAATGTACCTTCTTGCCCCCCTATAGATAAGCCCCCAAAGGCATAAGGAAAGGGGGACTGCCTCTCTCTCATTCTCTCATTCTCTCCATTGTATACAGCACATACAAAGCAATACACACTTGTGTCTTTGGCTCCTCCCCTTTCCGGTCCTTCACCCAAGACAAAGGGTACGGAGGGTCTCCGCTATACGGAGGGTCCCCGTACCCATCTGTCTAGTCTTTTTACTACGACAGTTATATTTCTGAAAAATGATATGTGCTAGTTTTACAAATTAGAAAAATCATAGGAAATTCATTTTAACTCCAAATTGGGTAAACTCAACTTTGCTACTCTTAGGCTGTCAATATATACCTACAATAAAAATTTCAATTCTAGATCTTTCTCAAAATTTATGCTATGAACAGTACCAGTAATTAATTTAGTTTGAATTTCCAAGCTGAGAGAATTTGTTTTAGCTATAACTTTCATAGTTCCTAAATTGCTTAGTCCAAATTGAATAATTCTAGTTCCTAAATTTGTCGAAAATCATGCCCTTGCTGCTATATAAATTTTATGGGTTTTGGATCACTTTTGTTTTTGAGTTTCTTTCGATGTTCTTCGTTCTTATTGGTTTTATCGCATTTTTGCGTTAGGTTCCGAAGATATTATTGATCCTGAATCTGATCCTCAGCAGCCAGCCTCTGACCTTCAGCAAGGCAAGCAGATGTAGCACCATTTGATCATGTTGCTCCTACTATTTTCAAATTCTAATATGTTGTTTGCATATTCTACGTATGCATTGCTATCTTGTTTTAAACTATTGTCGATTAGTTGACCTAATAGATGCATAATCTGTAGGTAAATATTTATCCTCTACTACTGAGCCTAGGAATACTTGCTGTGATTTTGGGTTCATTGGATGAGCCCTTGTCACTTAGTAGTTGTCGAGTATGTTGCTTACTCCTGCTTAGCTACCCGTAGAAATGGGCGGTTATCGACATATCGATAACCTTGATCACACAAAATTATTATGATCTTTATGTTTCAACTTTGTGCTATGTTTAGTTGCAAAAACTAAAAACTGAAAACAAAATGATTTGGACTTGGGCACAATGGTATGTTGGTGTGCCTTTGGGTGTGACTGGAATGGTGCCAGAGTCAATGAGGACCGAGTTACTTGCGCCACCGTACTGAGCAATTTGCGTGCTAACCACACTAGAGGGTATGGGACCTCTCTTGACTTAGTACTTTGGCGTGTGTTGGCTCCGAGTTGCAGGGGGTCTGTAACATCCCCATTTTGGCTTGTGTTTCAAATGTAATAAATTGAGGATAAATTAAAACTTTTCTCACATCCTTATGTTTCCGAGCTTTTCTGAAATTCTTGTAAATGAATTTTGGGAAATCCAAAACCAAAATCCTTAGTTATCTCAAGTCAATTGATCTCCTTGGTGAAATCTTGTGTCAAACCCTTGGAAATAAATTTCCTTGGTTCTAGGGTTGCTTTGTGACACCTCTGAATTATTTCATAATTTTTGAAAATTATTTGAATATTTTAGAGGCAAGTCAAACCTTGGTCAAACCTCTGAAATAACCTTCTGGAATTTCTTGAGAAAATTTCAGTGCACAAAAGTCTCGGGAAATTTTATGGAAGGTTAATCCTAAGGTTAGCAACCTCCAGTTAAAATTTCATAAATTTTGGAGTTGATTTCATACCTCAATTAAATCCCCAAAGTTTCAGCTCTAAAATCAAAACCTAACTGGTCTACACTGTTCTTTGGGCTCGAGTCAGGCTCGGGCTCGAGTCACTTGACTTGGCCGAGCCAACTAACTACACCCGGCGCGGGCGAGCGGGCGCGCGCATCGTCAGCCGTTGGATATTCATCGCTCGGTTGACGTTTGCCCGATGCCGCGTCGACGTGGTCGCGTGCTGGCCCTTGGACCAAAATCCGACGGCGGCCACGTCGTCGTCCTCCTCTCGCTCGCGCGACGCTACGCCATGGCGGAACCGAGTGTGGGCGCGCAGCGCCTTGTCCCATCCGGCGACCTCGCAACGGGTCTCTACAGCGCATTTAATGCCCGTCGTGCACTGCCCCCGAAAGTCCACTGCTCACCTGCTCCCATCCTCTCGCACGGTCACGGTGGCAGCAAAGACCCGAGCTCGCCTCGGATTCTCCCGTGCTGCCCTCCCTTTTCCGCGGCTATTTAAGCCCCTCAAGTCCTTCATTGGCTTTCTTTACACCCCCTTAAGCTCTAGCGTGCACCCTCGCTGCTTGCCTGAGCTCAAATCGCCAAAACCATTTCGGCCGCCATTGTGGAGCTCGAGCTCCTCGGCGCAACTCGTGCTCTAGTGGCTTTTCTTCCCCTCTATTTGTTTCAGATTGGGCCTCTCACTTCCTGAAACGAAACCCCTAACTTAATTGCAGTTTACTTCCACAGGAGCAGCTCAATTTTGGAGAATTGTTTTTGTCGGTCGAATCACTCCCTTCTTCCTCATCGCCGGTAAGGAGTTTCATTTCCTAATTCCTTGCTCATGGGTCATCTTTGAGCTATTATGTGTGAGGACCCCAGTTTATTTGGCTTGTAATGCTTAACCAACCACCTGGCCCTAGCATCACAAATCAAATAAACCAAGCCTCGAGATATGTATACTTCCCAGAACTGCAGTATACACACCTCTTCACAAAATTATGCATCAATTCCATACACGAGAAGTTACAATATCAAAACTTCATAATATACAACATATTGAAATTACAAGATAAATAACAAACTACACAGCGGAAGCAAAAGCCATAAGATGGCGATAAATAAAAGAGCCAATTAGTGTGCCTTTACCCACAAGGCAACCAACCGGGCCGCCAAGCTAGTCGTCAAACCATGCCTGACTCACAAAGGGAAGCCCTTGGGGCTCACCTTCTTCCTCTGCAACAAAACATTAAGCAAAGCATCCGAGTACAAAAATTATTTTTGTACTCGCAAGACTGACGTGTAAGGGTAATAGAACTATAATTTAACTACATGCAAGCTTTATTTAAGTGGAGGGGGCTCTGGACTTACTTTTAGCAGAAAGTAAGTTTTCTTTTGCAATAATGTAATAGTTTGAAGGCAGTTTTATCTATTCAAATTTTATTTGCGAAATAACGATCTGATGAAGTAGTAACAAAAAGACATCCTGGAGATGACCAACCCAATGGCCATCACAACAATAGTATGAACACCCGTTCATACCAACCCATCAAGTTTTAATTAAATGTTGTAGTCTAGTTCTTCAGGGCCGTATCCGAGCGTGTCCATAACCTAGGACGAGGCTATTCGAATAGTTTTAACCCTGCAGGGGTGTACCAATGTACCCACACTTCAGACCGCCTTTAAGCCAAAGCACACTTCCGAAGGTATACTGGCACGGCTAAGTCCTACGAGACGCTTTCCAATATTGTGTATTAACTACGAGCCGCTCGTATGGATAGAAATCCATACGCTTACATGGTAAAGCCGAAAAGACAACTACCCACTCAGGATAAAGCTTTTCGGACAACTACCATGCTCCCAACACCACCCCTCCTGCGACCTCCTGCGACCCGGAGCCAATACACGCCAAAGTACTAAGTCAAGAGAGGTCCCATATACACTAGTGTGGTTAGCACGCAAAATGCTCGATCGGTGGCGCAAGTAACTCGGTCCTTAATTGACTTGGGCACCTTTCCAGTCACACCCAAAAGCACACCATCTTACCATTGTGCCCAAGTCCAAATCATTTTGTTTTCATTTTTAGTTTTCACAAATAAACATAGCACAAAGGCTGAAAATGTAAAGTTATAATAATTTTGTGTGATCAAGGTTATCGACTAAGTCGATAACCGCCCAATTGTACCGGTATCTAAGCATGGCTAAGCATCATATCGTAAAGACAAATAAAAGGCCCTAAATCATTCACCGGGCTCTAATTCACCAGTGAGAATAATATTCCTAAGGTAGTGGCAGGGGTGAACAATTTTCAGGGCAACAATGCAATGGGATTAACTACCTCTAATCGATAAAATTAATCATTGACTCAAAAGCATGCATATGTACGAGTAAAATAAAGTATTAGATTTTAAAAGTAATGGGATTGAGTGGATATGATCAAACTGCTTGCCTTTGCCTTGTTAGCGATATTCGACTTGCTGCAGAGGATCACTCTCGTAATCGACGTCATCTAACGATAAAAACTGCCAAAGCGAAAAACAGCAAATAAACACCAAAATGCCAAAAATATCCAAAAATTAATAACACAGAAGATAGATTATGAATTTAGGAACAAAATTTAGTTGATTTGGAGTTTATTTAAATTAGTTAGGATTTCTTCTTACTGTTCTTTTCAAACCCACTTATTTTCCACGATAATCATACAGTCAAAATTAAACCTCTTATATGTTCTATTCTTTCGGCAGACTTTGATGGCGATTGTGTGCACATCTATTATCTGCATATATTATCCGCAGATGGGCTCTAGATACCCACTAACCTATTCTAGCCTAACCATTAAATGAATTACTGACAACTCCACCTACACAGTTAAAAACCTATCTGACCAAACTAAGAAGCCTCACGAAAATATTTAGACAACTTACAACAGCACAACTATATGAACTAAAGTGCTACTACAAACATAGTTTCACTTTGATTATCTATTTCCATTGTATGACCGGATGAGAAACACAAAAATTGCTATCATGAGATGAGCTTTGGCATGCGGGTTACATTGACAATCCAAAATTTCTTTCTAATCATCTTTTCTTTTAGGACTAACACTTCAACAAACATAGATAATTGCTCTATGTTGCAATTCAGAACTTCGCATTCTTATGGATTTTCATATTTAGAAGTTGTTGTTAGATAATGGCTAACTAGTTGCCTAAAGACTAAACGAAGGGAAGACATCTATATTTATTGTTTTAACCATGCAAAAAGCTTATGGACAAAAAGAGCATTATCAGGTGACTACTCAAGGAACCTACGACAACAAGTTTTCTGAACTACAAAGTTTTAACTAAACTTCATCAATCTTCCAGTTTGTTATCTTACTGAAATGACCTAATTGGCATTCAACGATTGATAGCAAAAGACATGAGGTTTTGCATGTGAGTGCCAAAAACAAACCAAATTTTGTACAAATCCCTTTTAAGCAATCCACTATCATCCATACTACTACCAAGCACCACCCAACAAACTCTCATTCAACAATCAATCATCTATTAGCCAAGTAACCTATTATCAAATTACGACAAGCTAACTATCCTCTGTAACCTTCGCTAGATATAAGTTCATTCATACTAATTTGCATCATCCACAAAAACATCGATCAATCATCCCGCCAAAAGAATCTTGCTAATCACACAAACACTCACCTAGACATGCACACACAGAGAGATATCTCCGGACATATCGAGGGGAAACAGGGAAAACCGAGCGGCGTGCTATCTGCGGCAGCTAGGAGGCGGCGGTGGCGGCGGGATGCCGAGCGAGTTGCGAGAGGGAGGCGGTGTCGGCACGCGGTCGGGGCGCGCGCGATCCGCGGTAGGAGGCGGCGAGACGGCCGGCGGCGAGGGCGGCGAGGCGAGCTCCACTGCAAAGACACAAGACATGCTTTGAGGCATTTACCCAAACACATAGAGGGCAATCAGGAGAAGCCGAAGGTGGCTCGGTAGGGGCGCCGGCGGCGGGGCGGCACGGGTGGCACGCGCGACGGCCAAGGCACGGCGTGGCGCGCGGCTCGGGAGGAGGTCGTGCATGTCGCCGCCAGGCACCCTTGGCGGCGGTGGCTGTGCGGGGTAGCGGGCCGGCGGTGGGAGGCGCGGCGCTTCGGACGGGAAGACCGGAGGCGGCGCAGCTCTGGTAGCGCCATGGGCGAGAAACGCGAGGCCGGCTGCTGGGTCGCGAAGGGAGACGGGAGGGAGCCGGCGGTCGAGGCAGCTGGGCTGGGCCGGTGGAGGGAGGAGCTGGGTGGCTCGGCGGGCACCGGGACGGGAAGCTGGGTGGCGGCCGCGCGAGAATGGGCGGAAGTGGCATCAGAGAGGAGAGGCACCAGGGGTGGCGGGCTGCTGAAGAGGCCGACGACCGGGGAAGCGCGCTTCGGTGGGCGGCGGCGGCAAGCGAGGAGCCGAGGAGGTGGCGATGTGCCGAGGCAGCCGGGGCGGAGGCGAGGAGGCGTGCGCGCCGGTGGAAGAGGAGGAAGGGAGGGGAGAAATGGCAGGGAAGGAGGCCAAGGCTAGCGCTGCCTTTTCTATGTGCCAGGGCGATACTCTCGGTGTGGCTCAAGACCAAGGCGGTGGTGACCGTGCGCGGTGCGTGGCGAGCATGCACGACGGTCGGACGATGGGGCAGACGCGTGGTCGTGGTCGGGCGCTCGGCGAGAAAAGCAGTTGCGTGGGTGAAGCTGAAGGCAAACTATGGGAGCGGTCGAAAATCCGGGGGCGAGGCGGTGGTTTGCTGGTGAGTTGCATGCGCGGGCTTGGGCGTGTGCTTGGAGAAAATGAGCTGACGACGGGGCCCCACATGCAAGTGAGAGGGGAGGGTGGCTCAGGCGATGGGGTTCGGCTGAGCCAAACGCCAGGAGCGGCTCGGTCAGGAGGGAAAAAATATGCTAAGGACCGAGGTAGGACTTTTAGGGTTAACAAAATATTCTAGCAATTTTATTTGGTAATTCCTCAGGCAAAGATAGCTGTAGTTTGACCTATGTCAGACACTTTAAATTAGGATTTTTGACTTATTCTGAGATTTAGGTTCTGAACAGGTCTTTGACCTATGGTTTACTTTAGTACTAT
Organism: Ampelocalamus luodianensis; assembly: GCA_036346255.1. Classification (NCBI taxonomy): domain Eukaryota; kingdom Viridiplantae; phylum Streptophyta; class Magnoliopsida; order Poales; family Poaceae; genus Ampelocalamus; species Ampelocalamus luodianensis. The sequence goes on along the minus strand of CM070634.1, from coordinate 55,188,095 downwards.
TTTACAGGGCAACATCTAAGGTTAACTGCTTTTGATAATTTCGGATATTAGAGTTTTTTTGTTTCTAGGGTTCGTGTCTTTAGGATTTATGTTCTTAGGATTTTTATTCCTTATTACTTGAGCCGGCAAAAATAAATGCAAATCAAATAACTCACAAAGTTTGCAAACAAACTGAACGGCAACAGATAATTATACAAAAATTTAAAAAGTCTCGTATTTTTGCATTTTTGAAACTTTGGGATGTTACATTATGGAGCTTTTTGGATGACGCGGTCTCAACCATTTTGCTCAGGCCGTCGGCTCCACTTCTTCTTCTTCGGCGTCGGTGCGGTTCATCGTCGCCGGAGCAGCTCCGACCACCTTTGGACCTCTCCAGTGCCCAGGTAACATTCTGGTAGCCCCTAGAAGCTTTGGCACTAGCTTTAGTGAACAATGCAGAGCTCAGTTGCATTTTCGTTTTGTAGTACCGCCGCGCCCGCCTCTTCCGGCTGCCGTCGATGTGGTCCTCCTACGTGGTCGCCACCTACACCAGTGTGTGCGCGTGGCTATTACGGGCTCATTTTGGCCCTTGGTTCCCACCGCTGTGCCTTGGGTCGCCGGAGATAAGCCGGGGAACACGTCGGTGTCGTTGTCGGACGAAAACGGTTGCTCGTAATCTTTTTCAGGCACAGTAATGACATCAATTAATTGCTCAATCATTGCAGCCATTAAATGTGTCTTAGCCGTTGTTTATCAGCCGCTTACATGTGGGCCCACACGTTTTAATCACCTCGTGCACTAAACCCACGTGTGCGTGGCCCACGGTCTCTGACCGGTCGGCCCGCCATCTTCAAATCCCCTGTGCGCATGCGTTTTAACCCCGCGCGTGACTCAGTGTCGCTGACAGCGGGCCCCGCATGTCAGCACCAACTGTTCAAGTCGAGAACGGCCTAATCTTTGTCGACCGTCGATCTCGTGATCAACGGCCTAGATCTATGTGACTTTCGGACCCCTCGAAACCCCCGACATCCTGGATCGTTGATCTCATGATCTACGGACTCGCGCTCTTAGCCGCTCATCTCCAGATCAGCGGCTGAGATTGAGTGAAACGTTCGCGACGGCCCGAATGTCTCCCTCTCGTGGACCGTTGGATCTAGATCCAACGGTGGGCTTCTCGGAGGTCGCGCGCATGCGCTATTCCTGGCGCGCGTGGGCCGTTCGATTTCTTATCTAAGGCCCAGGTTCCTCCACGTTGATATGAATTTTTGGATTTTCCCGAGAGCTTTAATTGCAAACTGAAAAAGGTATTAAACTTCAAAAATGCATAACTAATTCATTTCAAAACCTTTAGGGTTGATTCAAATTTTGTTAGCTTTAATTTGAACTGGACTTTAATCTAAAAATGGATAGAATTTTGGTTCGGCTCCAGAAAACAGATTTCAAAATTGATTTAGAAATCGGTTTTAATTGTTATTCTAAAACTTGCAATTAACTTGTAAATTGCATAACTAATTCTCTGAAAATCATTTTTGAATGAATCCAACTTTGATGGATTCCTCTAATAATTAACTTACTAATAAAATTGGTTTTAGGCATGTTACTATTTTCAACAAGATTTCATATGCAATTTAGTTTTGTTCATTTTTATGACTTGAAAAACCATAAGTAGATCATTTTAACTCTAAATGAAGCGACACCACTTGCGTTAGCCTTAGAATGTCAGTAGCTAACTATCATAAAAATTTCAGGATCAGAAAACCTCTAGAAAATTATTTATGAACAGTAACCTTAATTAATTGCATTTCTAGCCGAATTGAATTGTTTTAATCATATCTTTTGCATTAAGAATCCAAATCAATTGTTTCCTGTTGCTAAATTCATTAAAAATCATGCCCTTGCTGCTGTAAAATTTTCAGAGCATTTGGAGCATTTTGGTTTTAGAGTCTTTTTCGTTTTTCTACGTTCTTATCGGCTATTTTCGCTTTTTCGATTAGGTGCCGACGAGTGTGTTGACCGTGAGAGTGACCCTCAGCAACAAATTGAGCAACAGCAACAAGGAAAGCAGTTTGATCATTTCCCCTTTGATCCCATTACTTTTAAAGTCTAATACTTTGTTTAACTCGTATGTATGCATTGCTATTTTGTTGTTAAATTGATTAGCTAATCCTCTAGTTGCATAATCTGTAGGTAAATAATTATCCTCTACTACCTGAGCCTAGGTTATTTGCTGTGATTAGAGTTCGTTGGTTGAGCTCTTGTCACTTAGTAGATTACGAATAAATATTGCTTAGCCATGCCTAGATATCGGTAGTATTGGGCGATCATCGACTTAGTCGGTGATCTTGATCACACAAATGTTAATATTATTCCATTATGTCCAACCCTTGTGTTTTAGTAATTTGCAAATCAAAAACTGAAAACAAAAATTATATCTTGACTTGGGCACAATGGTATGTTGGTGTGATCTGTTGGGTGTGATTGGAATGGTGCCTGAGTCCCCAAGGACCGAGTTACTTGTGTCACTAAGCCAAGCACTTATTGCGTGCTAACCACGCGAGAGGGATATGGGACCTGTCTTGACTAAGTACTTTGGAAGGTGTTAATTGGAGCTGGTTGGTGGGTGTTTTAAAAATGTGGTGTTGTGAAGGGAGCATTGGCAGACCGGTTAGGCTGTCTAATGTGTCCTTCTCCTGTGGGTTGCGGCTCTTAATTAGCATCGTCCATTGGAAAGTGTCTTGTTAGACTTAGCCGTGCCTGCATACCAAAGGAAGTATGCTAACCGTGGCTGGTGGAAAAGTGGTCTATTGTGTGGGTACATTGGTACACCCCTGCAGGGTTAAAACTATTCGAATAGCCTCGTCCTAGGTTATGGACATGCTTGGTAAGGTCGTGCAAGAACTAGACTACAACCTTTTTAAAAACTTAAAACTTGACATGGGTGATATGAAGGGGTACTTCATGCTATTGTTGTGGTGACTATGGGGTTAGTCACTTCTAGGGCTGTTGTTGTCATCTATCTATTGTTATAATTATCCCTCTATTATTTGAATAATAAAGATTAATTGCAAACTTGCTTTTAATGTATTTCATATTTGCAAATAAAACTTGCTTTATGCTGAAAATGAGTCCAGAGCCTCCTCCACTTAAATAAAGCTTGCATGTAGTTAATTATAGTTCTGTTATCTTACACGTCAGTCTTGCAAGTACAAAAATAATTTTTGTACTCATTTGCTTTGCTTAATATTTTTGTTGCAGATGAAGAAGGTGAGCCCCAAGGGCCTCACTTTTGCAAGATGTGTGGTTTCTGGGACGACTAGCTTGGTCGTCCGGTCGGTTGCCTTGTGGGTTTGAGGCACACTGATTGGCTTTTGTTTATCGCCATCTTATGACACTTTTGCTTCCGCTGTTTACTTAGCTTTTGTATGACATTTGGCCAGTCGTGCTCTCTTTTGTAATAACTCTTTATATTATGTATGTCTTTCAGCTCGTTGCTTGTTTCGGTTCTATGTGAATGAATGGAATTGATGCATGATTTTGTAACAGGGTGTGTATCTGCAGTCAGGAAGTATACATATCTCGAGGCTTGATTTATCTGATTTGTGATGCTAGGACCAATGGATGGTTAAGCATTACAAGCCAAATAAACCGGGGTCCTCACAGGGTCGCAGGAGGGATGGTGTTTGGGAGCATTGTAGTTGTCCGGAGGCTTTACTCCAATAGGGTAGTTGACCTTTGGCTTTACAATGTAAGTGTATGGATTTCTATCCATACGAGCAGCTCGTAGTTGATACACAATATTGGAAATGTATCGTAGGACTTAGCCGTGCCGGCATACCTTCGGAAGTGTGCTTATTGTGGCTTAAAGGCGGTCTGAAGTGTGGGTACATTGGTACACCCCTGCAGGGTTAAAACTATTCGAATAGCCTCATCCTAGGTTATGGACACGCTCGGATACGCCCCGTGAGAACTAGACTACAACCTTTAATTATAACTTGATGGGTGGTACGAATCGGGGATTCGTGCTATGTTGTGGTGGCTATTGGGTTAGTCACCTCCAGGTTGTTACTCTTGTTAGTTATTGTTACTCGCTGTTATTTCAATGATTAAAAACAGATTTGACAAATTGCCTTCAATCTATTACATTATTGCAAATGAAAATTGCTTTGTGCGTCCAATTACCCATATAACCATCTCCCTTTGTTACAGTTTCATGTAGCTATGTATAGGCTTGTTATTCGTAAGTCTTGTGAGTACATTAGTGTACTCACCTACATTGCTTGTTGTATGCAGAGGAAGAGGGTGAGCCCCGAGGGCCTTACTTTGTGAGATGTGCGGCTTTTGGGACGACGAGCTTGGCGGTCCGGTTGGTTGCCTTGTGGGTTAAGGCACACTAATTGGCTTTTGTTTATAGCTATCTTATGGCACTTTTGCTTCCGCTATTATTGATACTTTAATTTCATTTGGTCGGTCGGCTCTTTTGTAATAACTCTATATTATGTATGTCTTTTGCTGGACTTGTTATATTTTGATGTATGGAATTGATGCATGATTTTGTAACGGGGTGTGTATACTGCATTTCTGGGAAGTATACATGCCTCGAGGATTGGTTTATTTGATTTGTGATGCTAGGGTCAATGGAAGGCTAAGCATTACAAGCCGAATAAACCGGGGTCCTCACAAAGTTGGTATCAGAGCCATACTGACCGTAGAAACCCCTAACTAGGTCGTCTTTAGGATATTTTGGAAACCTTATTTTCAAAGTATCAAATGATTTATGAAAGCTTAAGTAGAGTCTCAGATTTTACTCCTTGTCTATCTTAGCTTGCTCACCTTACCTTGTCTTGCTAAGTTTTGGAATGCTGATTTTTATCCTCTCATCTTCTTTCAAAAGATAGTGGTTATCGGTTAAATTGGTTTTGAGAGAACCATGAGAGTTTAAATTGAAGTGTTGGCTGTTTTGGGATGAAGGTTAGGGGCTCCTGTAGTTGGAAAATTCGGCCAGGAGCTTAGGGAGGAAAATCTGGACAACAAGTAGAAAAATCTGGACAGCAAGCTAGTAGATAGTATATAGGGCTGAAAAAGAGAGGTTAATCCAACTGAAATTTGTGGGAATAAAAGGGTAAGATGTGATATAAGTTATCTAAGTGTCTAACCTTTCTTTAGGTGGTTTACCTTGCTTCTTAGCTGTGTCGAACCAAGGGTTGTGTTCTGAAATTGCCTTCCTAAAACTGATCGCTCGTTCTTCCATACGAGTTGGTCATACCAGGGAGTTGATTTTGTACATTGAGGACTTGTAGTGATTTTGTGATGGTTTTCAAGCTTTTGGAGTTCATTTCTTGAGCGTGTTAATTGTTTATCCTTGCCCTCCGTCCCGGAACTATTGCTAACTTATCTTAGTGAAACAGGATGGCTGGAAGAACCTGTGGCAGTCAGCCGGCTAGTCCAAATGAGGAGCTTCCCCCTCCTTCGACCATGGCTGAGGTTCTCGCTCAAATCGAGCGAAAACGTATGGATTAGACGCGAATCCTGGAGGTTATCGCAAGGAACACCTCCACTTCCTCTGGTGCCTCGGGATCTGGAGGCGGTGGACATCAGTCTCATGGTGGACTTTCGAAGTTCCTCCGCACTCAGCCACCCACCTTCTCCCGATCCGAGGACCCTCTTGACGCAGACGACTGGCTGTGTCTGGTTGAGCGAAAGCTCAACATCGCTCAATGCCAGGAGCAGGAGAAGGCACTTTTTGCATCCCATCAGTTTGAGGGTGCAGCACTCTCATGGTGGGAGAACTTCCTCGACATGCAGCCCGCTGGCCATGTGGTCACTTGGAAGGAGTTTCACACTGTTTTCTGTCGGGCTCATGTCCCCGCCGGCCTTATGAAGCTGAAGAAGAAGGAGTTCCTTGCACTCAAACAGGGGCGCAAATCTGTGACTGAGTACCTCCATGAGTTCAACCATCTGGCGAGGTATGCTCCTGCTGAGGTGGCCACTGATGAGGCCAAGCAGGAGAAGTTCATAGAGGGCTTGTCTGAGGAGCTGCAGGACAAGCTCTCCATTGTGGACTTTGTTGACTTCCAAACCTTGGTGGACAAGGCCATTATCGCCGAGCACAAGGCGAAGGCGCTGGCCGAGTCCCGCAAGCGCAAGTGGGAGGCCCAGTGCACGCAGCCGCCTCTCCGTCCGTGTTGGGCCTGCACTAGGGGCCCGTTCTCTGGCTTCACCACCGCCGAGGCTGTCGGCGCCAGTTCCCCGTCCCCCGCAGGCCGTGGTTCAGTCACGTGCACCTGCAGCCCAGCAGCAGGGTGGCCTCCGCAATCCGGCTGCCGAGGTCACCTGCATCTCCTGCAACCAGAAGGGTCACTATGCTAATAGTTGCCCTCAGAGGACTAGAGCGGCCCCTTGTCCTAATGGAGGACGCGGGCAAGGGAGTGGTCACCCACTTGACCAGAAGGTATTCCAGAAGACCCAGGGCATGGGAAGTGGCCGAGTCAACCATATCTCGGTTGAGGAGGCACAGGAGGCACCCGACGTTGTGTTGGGTACGCTTCTTGTTAATTCTCGCCCTGCTGTAGTATTATTTGATTCAGAAGCTTCGCATTCTTTTATTTCGAGATCTTTTGCTGCTGCTAGTGATCTTCACTTTGCTCCTTTGATGGTACCTTTGCTTATTCGCTCTCCGGGTTCGGAAATGAGAGCTGATCAAGAATGCTAGGATGTTCCTATTGAAGTCGAAGATGTGGGATTCTTGGCGAACCTTATCCTACTCAACTCAACAAGCCTGGATGTGATTCTTGGAATGGATTGGTTGTCCCAACACTTGGGGCAAATCCATTGTGCCAGGAAGATTGTCTACCTCACCATCCCCTCAGGCGAGCAGGTGGGATTTTCGCCGCCGCTGCAAAGGCCACATCTTTGTGCACTTGAAGCGAAGCCGACATTGGAGATTTAGGATGTTCCCACAGTGTGTGACTTTGTGGATGTTTTTCCTGAAGATTTGCCTTGGATGCCTCCAGTTCGCGACCTAGAGTTCGTCATTTAGTTGCTGCCCGGTACCGCTCCAATTTCAAAGGCGCCGTATCGGATGCCTCCTAATGAGTTGGAGGAGTTAAAGAAGCAACTAGGCAAGCTTCAAGCGAAGGGTTTTATCTGTCCTAACTCATCTCCTTGGGGTTGTCCTGTGATCTTTGTGAAGAAGAAGGACAAGACCTTGTGTATGTGTGTTGATTACCGTTCGCTTAATGAGGTGACGGTAAAGAACAAGTATCCTTTACCTCACATTGATGATCTCTTTGACCAGTTGACCGGAGCCCGTGTATTCTCCAAGATTGACTTGAGGTTGGGGTATCATCAAGTCCGGATCAGGGCTGAGGATATTCCGAAGACGGCTTTCACTACTCGTTATGGTCTTTACGAGTACACCGTCATGTCTTTTGGCTTAACCAATGCTCCTGTAACACCCTAGCCCAACTAGAGCCTGGAATGCTACTAACATAATTATACTAACAATTTAAACACAAGGCATAGTTCTAAATTTCGATAGAACCTCCTTTGTATAACTAAGTATACCGAAGATTCCAACCATTTCATATATTCTAATCACTATCTCATCATTCAAAATTCATTCAAGCATCCGAGATAATCTATTCAGCTAGAGCATTATCAAGCATAATCAAAATTTACTACTCTCATTATTACAGATAATCCAAAACATTCAACCATAGCCATGAATTAATCCTCAACAGATTCCTATTTTTAGAGTATGATCCAAATGTTAATAAGCATTTAAAGTGTGTGGTAGTAAGTGCATCCAAGCAACCCTACTCCCTCCCATGCATGCCGTTCTTGCAAGTGGTACCTAAAACACATCAAACAACAAGAGGTGAGTCCAAAGACTCAGCAAATATAATAAATGGCATAAACAGCATATATGCATGTAATCTCATCAGTTGTAATACACAAACCACACACCAATTACTTTACATGCACATGCTATGCAATATGCTCAACATATTGTTTATCTTTCTCTTTCTCTTTTGCATTTTACCGGTAATGCAAAGTTCGCATCCGCCGATGCACACCCATGTCTGTGCCATTTGGCACAGGGACCATTGCCCATACTCCACAAGTATGGGAACCTAAGCCCATGCTCTACAAGCATGGGGACCTTTTGCCCGTCATAAACATGTCGGGGACCTCAACAATTGCTTGGTCATCACATGACCAAGTGATGAGGATATCCCTACTACTTATGTGGTTATTCGTGAAGCAGGAGCTAAACTTCTCAAACAACAGGTGCATTTGTTTCTTAATGAATTTCCTTTTGTTGCCAATGGGAATTGGTTACTACCTAAAGCAATACTTGGTGCATTCTCAGGTTTGACAAATTTAAAGACTTTGGAACCGAGAGGGAGGAGAGGGAGGCCGGGAACAAATTCATGGAGGAGAAACACATGCGGCCAACAAGGGAGAAGAAACCCATGTGGCCAACGAGAGGAGCGTGCTCTCGAGGATAAAACCCTAGTACATGCGGGCGGTCAAGAAAGACATATGGTGACATGGCAACAAGGGTTACATTGGCATAAAAGAAGCATCAAGTGCATCGAACAAATTCGCGCAAGCTAAGAGAAGGAAAGCTCACAATACAAGGGAAACCGAGAGGAGACTAGTTTAAATTTCCAAATTAAAGTAGGGCGTTTTTGAATCGGATCATTCACGTGAGCGATGTCGGTCTCGGATTCTTAGCGATGAGCGATGTCGGACTCGAATTCTTCAGTAGCACTTTCGATTCTGTTCATCCGAGTTTTGTGCTTGCGTGGGAGGCTATATAAACCCCCATGGCGCACCATAGAGGTAGACCGGTTTATGCATAAGATTGAAACATGGCTATTGCTTGTTCTTTCGACACGAGTTCATGCGAGGACTTTGAGAGAGAATTAGGCGATCCATTTGTTTTGTTACGCAATCCAAGGTCAAGCCGTCGTTCCATTGGGAATTGGGGACTTGGCGTTAAATCGTTCGTGGTCTCGCGACGAACAACTACCCTGGTGTTTTGGGCGTATTCGAAGAGTTGAGGGTTCGTGCATTGGCGCGAGTGTTCAACTAGCGACATCGTCTACTTCGCATCAACTATCCACGGTTCCTCACTGAGAAGATCGGGCCTCCCCCGTATCACCAAGACTTCAGTAAGCTATCATGATGCATATGTATGAAATCTGGAATTAATATAAACATGCATCCGCGGCAACATTGCATATGAATAATCTATCCATACTACAAATGCTCATAATCAAGACTTCATAACCTTCAAACATCCAAGAATAACACTTTACTCATTTCACTGGAAACCATGAACATTACCAAACATACCAACATAACAATCATGGATAACACAAATACTCCTAGTATTTATCAAACATTTCCATTCAATGATATCTATAATATCCATCATTATACTTGCCTTAACCGCGAGAGAGCAAGGGATGTGCCGAAGGTGCTGCCTCTGAGACCAAACCCCCACATGAATATAATTATGAACCAAGCTAAGACAATCATACTGGATCCAAGACATAATTTAATAGCTCAAACGATAAAATGCTAAACTCTCAAATGCCTTCCCACTGCCCACTTCTAACGATCGATCTGTCTCCTCTGTGGACAGTCAACTTTTAAAATTCATAACTTTCACTACAGGGATCCAAATAAGGTGTTCTAGGACTTTCTGGAAAGGTAATTAAATTCCCCAACTAAACCTAGTTGAGGGGCCCTTATGGTTAGGCCATCTAATACCCCTACCAAGCCAAATTAAAAAAACATCAATATTCACGTCGGGTTCTCTGGACAGTACACCAAAACCACCATAACTTTTGCTACGAAAGTCCAAATCTTACGTTCTTTAGCTCTCTGAAAAGTTATGGAAATTACCTACATTTTTTGTTATATCGAGATCCTCTGATTTCCTCTTTAACTAATGGCTTAACCCAGTTTTCTACAAACTGTCTGGATGCTAATAGATTAGCAGGACAACGACACTAAACAAATCATAACGTTTGATCCGTACGTCGTAATGAGGTGAACTCGGCGGCCACCGAAAGCTAGGAATATAATCTAAATAACTCCAGGAGATCAAAACTCCAAATTCGGCATTTAATGTTGCGAAATTGGCCACGCAACAATCTAGACAGAACTGACTATCTACCCGCAGCAATACGATCTTATCAATTCTAAGCAATTTCACATCTACTACCAATCAAAAGATGAAGATCGACATCCATTACCCTTGAAGAACCTGCTGAGCACAATGAACACCCGCCTACGATCACTCCCCTCCCTTTCACCCTTCTTCTTTTCTTCTTCTTGACCGATCTACCTCTCGAGCGTTCCTCCTTCTTTCTTCTCGACACCGGTAGCGGGGAGCCCCTTCCTTGACCAGCAGCAGGGAAAAGCACCAGGGGAGGAGGCGTAGGGCGCAGGAGGAGGTGGCCAAGGGGGGAGAGGGAGCAAGGGGTGGCGGCCACAATTGGGGAGGAGGGGACAAGGGGAGGGGCGACTAGGGTTTGGGGAGGGTGGCGCCTCCCCCCCCCTTCGGCCGGCCACTACAAGGCCAAATGGGCCAAGGCCCAGGCCCAAGTTGTCCCACTTTAGCAAAAAAACCCCCTCCCAAAACGCTGCTAAAACTATTTTATATTTGGTCCCTCTCCTGTTTCGATTAATCTCTCCTGATTTAATTATTCTCTCCCGATTAAATCGTTTCGAATACTTTTTGGGGTATTACAGCTCCTGCTTTATTCATGAATCTTATGAACTCAGTATTCATAGAGTATTTGATTAAGTTTGTGGTGGTATTTATTGATGACATTCTTATCTACTCCAAGAGTGAAGAAGAGGATGCTGAGCATCTGAAGATTATATTGGGAAAGCTACGTGAGCACCAGCTGTATGCGAAGTTCAGCAAGTGCGAGTTCTGGTTGAAGGAAGTGGCATTCTTAAGCCATGTTCTTTCAGCAGGAGGTGTAGCTATGGATCCTAGCAAGGTTAGTGATGTGCTATCTTAGGGTCAGCCAAAGTCAGTCACCGATGTGCGAAGTTTTCTTGGTTTAGCGGGTTACTACCGTCGCTTTATCGAGAACTTCTCCAAGATTAAGAAGCCGATGACTGAGTTGCTCAAGAAGGACAAGAAGTTTGTGTGGTCTTCTGCATGTGATGAGATTTTTCAGGAACTCAAGAAGCGATTGACTTCAGCCCTAGTGCTTGTTCTTCCTGATATCCACAAGAGCTTTGATATCTTTGTGATGCGTCACGTCAGGGGCTTGGTTGTGTTCTTATGCAATAAGGCAAGGTAGTGGCCTATGCATCAAGGCAGTTGAGGCCTCATGAACTCAACTATCCTACCTATAATTTGGAGTTAGCTGTTGTGGTTCATGCACTTAAGATTTGGCGGCATTACCTGATCGGTAACCGCTGTGAGGTGTATTCTGATCAGAAGAGCTTGAAGTATTTGTTCACCCAGCCAGATCTGAAACTCAGGCAAAGAATATGGTTGGAATTGATCAAAGATTATGACGTGGGCATTCAATATCATCCGGGCAAGGCCAATGTGGTTGTGGAAGCACTTAGTCAGAAGGTGTATTGCAATACTTTGATGCTCCAAGAGCAGCAGCCCGCCCTTCATGAAGAATTTCAGCGGCTCAATTTGGGTTTGGTTGAGCATGGTTCTCTTGCTACCTTGGTTGTGCAACCATCCTTGGTGGACCAAATCAAGACAGCCCAGCAATATGATGTTGGTGTGAGTCAAATCAAGCAGAACATCAAGAATGGGGCAGCCAAGTGCTTCTCAGAAGATGAGCATGGTGTTGTGTGGTTTGGACAGCGTCTTGTGGTTCCTAAGGTCATGGAATTGCGGGATTTGATTCTCCGCGAAGCCCATAATTCCCCCTTGTCCATTCATCCCAGGGCTACCAAGATGTACTAGGATCTTCGTTAGAGATTCTGGTGGACCCGAATGAAGCGCGAGATTGCCAAGTTCATTGCCGAGTGCGACGTGTGCTGTCGTGTAAAGGCTGAGCATCAGCGTCCAGCAGGCCTCCTTCAGCCTTTGCCAGTACCCGAGTGGAAGTGAGATTCCGTGGGTATGGACTTCATCACTGGTCTGCCCCGTACTTCTTCAGGGAAGGATGCCTTATGGGTTATCATTGATCGGTTGACCAAGGTGGCCCACTTTCTTCCAGTGCAGACTAAGATTGATGTGAATCAGTTGGCGGACCACTACATATCCCGCATTGTGAGCTTGCATGGTGTGCCACGAATGATTGTGTCAAATCGTGGTTCTCTTTTCACATCTCTGTTTTGGCACAGTTTGCAAGAGGCCATGGAGACTCATCTTTCTTTTAGCTCAGCTTATCATTCCCAAACTGATGGTCAGACGGAGCGAGTTAACCATGTTTTGGAAGACATGCTCCGCGCTTGTGTTCTTTCCTATGGGAAGAATTGGGAGAAGTGCCTACCGCTTGCCGAATTCTCCTACAATAACAACTTTTAGGCCAATCTCGGCATGGCACCATTTGAGGCCTTGTATGGGAGGAGGTGCAGAACCCCATTGAACTGGTCAGAAACTGGTGAGAGGTAGTTCTTATGTCCAGATTTGATCAATGAGGCCGAAAGCCAGGTTTAGTTGATTCGCGAGCATTTGCGTGTGGCCCAGTCCAAGCAAAAGAGCTATGCAGATCATCGTCGCCGAGAGTTGAGCTTTGAGCCCAATGACTTTGTGTACCTCAAAGTCTCGCTTTTGAAGGGCCATCAGCGTTTTGGCATCAAGGGCAAGTTGGCTCCTCGTTATGTTGGACCTTATCGCATCATCGAGAGAGTGGGAGCTGTTGCATACAGATTGGAGTTGCCAGCTGCACTCGAGGGGGTGCATGATGTGTTCCATGTGTCCCATTTGAGGAAGTGTCTCCGTGTTCCAGCCGAGGAAACTCCGTTGGAAAATCTCGATGTGTAGGAAGATTTGACCTACCGCGAGCATCCTGTTCGTATTCTTGAAGAATCTGAACGGAGGACAAGAAACCATGTCATCAAGTTCCTTAAAGTTCAGTGGTCGAATCACTCCGAGGATGAGGCAACTCAGGAGCGGGAAGATCGTCTTCGTGCGGACTACCTGTCTTTCTTCTTTAAGTAAACAGAATCTCGGGACGAGATTCTTGTAAGGGGGGAGATTTGTAACATCCCAAATTTAGACTTGTGTTTCAAATGTAAGAAAATGTGTAGAAATTAAAAAAAATTTCTTACATCTTGTATTTCCTGTATGTTCTAAACAATTCTTGTAAAAGGAATATGGAAATACAAAGTCACAAGTCTTTTGATCCAAATCTTGACCCTTCAAAAACATTCTTATCAAATCTTGTGATCATTCCTTGGAAATATTTTTCCTAAGTTCTAGGGTTGGTGTGTGACCCCTCTGAAAAATTTCACAATTTTTGGAAATTGTTTGAATATAGTTGGAGGGCAGTCAAACCTGTTTGACCCTGGTCAAACCCTAGCTCAGTACCTTGTAGAATTTTTGTAGAGAAATGTACTGCATAAGAAGCTCTGAAAATTTTACACAAGGTCAATATCAAAGTTAGCAAGCTCCTGTGAAAATTTCAAAATCCTTGGAGTTAGTTTGCTACCTTTAAAAAGTCCCCAAAGTTTAGTTGTTAACTTAAAACCCTAAGTCAAACCGGTTGGGTTCGAGTCAGGCTCGGGCTCGAGCCACTTGACTTGGCTCAATCAACTAACTACACCTTGGGCTCACATTTGAGGCGCGCCCCTTTTCAGCCGTTGGATGTAGATCCAACCGCCCTCGTGAGCGAGAACATTCGGACCTCCCCATTGTCCACTTAAATCTGAGCCATTGGTTTTGGATCGGACCGCTTTGGATCGTTCGAAGCAACCAGACCTCCGAATGCAACTTTTAATCGTGGCCATCCATCCTGAATCCAACGGTAACAACCTTCTTTTTCTGTTCTTCTTCTTCCTCCTAGCTCCCGTACTCGCGTGCGCGCCATGGCAGGGAGTAGGAGAGGGCAGTGCCCTGTCCCCTCGCATGTCAACGGCTCTTCGCATTAAATGTGCCCCAGGCTTTCGGCCCCAAAGTCCTGGTTTTCACTTGCCCCCATCATTTCTTTGGTCTATGGCAACTCCATGAACCGAGCTCACCTTTAGGCCTTCATCCTTGCCCAAACCCTAATTCTCCCTCTATATAAAGCCCCCCCCCCCAAAACCCCTCCTGGTGTTCCTTCACACCACCCCTAGATCCTTCTTTGTTTTTGGAGCTCAAAACCTCAGAAATCCTCAAATCGCCATTAGAGGCCGTGAAGCTCTGTTGGTGGCTTTAGTGCTCCAGTGGTTCATCTTCAACTATTCTTGTACCCTTTTGTGCTCCTTAACCCCCTGTGCATTTCCCCTAACTTAATTTTGGGTTGTATTCGTAGGAATCACTCAATTTTAAGTTTGTAATCTTTTCGGCCGAAATCACCCTTTTCTTCCTCAACTCCGGTAAGTGGTTTCATTTGGCAATTAATTGCTTATGGACCTTCTGTGGGCCTTATTGCAACTATTTTGACCACTTGGTGGTGTTCATTTTTGCTCAGGCCCTTATTTCCACTTCATCTTCATCAACTCTAGCGAGCTCCTCTGTGGTCAAAGCTTCCCCGACCATCTTTGAAGCTCTTCTTGGTTAAGGTAGCTTCTTATTAGTCCTTAGATGCTGTGGCACACGCTTCTTTGGACAATGCGGAGCTTTCTGAGCCATTTTCGTTTTCGGCCGTAGTAGTCACCGTTCCTTTTTTCCGGCTCGCCGGCGTTGTGGGCCGCCGCCGCCGTCGAGGTCATCACCATCGGGTCCGCAAGGTTATTGCGAAGCCATTTTGGCCTTTAGGTTGCGCCGCTGTGGCCGGAGCCACTGGTGACAAGCCTTTCTTTGCCCTTGGGTTTTTGTCGGGCGAACTCGTCACTGGGCGTTGTCGTTAGGACATCATTAAATGCTAATCATTGTTTAATCATTATTAATCATTGGGTAGTAGTTAATGCGGTCTTAACTGGCCCACTATGCCACTAACAGGTGGGCTAACCACATAAATCCCCCCCCCCCCCCGTCAGCCCTGTGCAATGCTGTTCGGACATCATTAATGTTAATCATTGCTTATCATTGTTTAGCAATAAATGGTTGTGTTAAAATGGATATGTGTCACTTGCAATTAGGCCCGTAGGCCTAAACCACAATAGCGGGATCTTTAGGTCAAAGGTTGGGGCCATTAATTACTAATAATTGTTAGTAATTAATTGCTGTCCTAAATGACCTTATGAGTCACTTCCATGTGGGCTGCACCGTTAAACCCCTCTGTGCACTTATAACGCATGTGCGTGAGTGCGCAACACTTAGTTGATCGTGAACTGTCGATCTTGTGTTAAACGCCCTAGATTTGGGGAACGTTCGGACCACCCGAGCTCCCAAACCACTGCGGGCTGTCCATCTCGCGATCTGCAGCCGAGATTGATGTGCTGTTCGGGTCGCCTGAACCGCACAGTGATCTGGGCCCTCCATCTCTAGATCTGCGGTCAAGTTCGAGTGGGCCGTTCGGGCCACCCGAATGACCCATTCATTTTGACCATTGGATCTAAATCCAACAGTGAACCCCCTTTTTTGACCGCGCGCGTGCGCTATCTCCAGCGCGCGTGGGCCGTTGGATTTTTGATCTTCGGCTTACATTCGTCCACATCATTTTCTTTTGATAAGTTTGATTTTATTTCGGTAAGCTTTTATCTGCCAACTGAAAATTGTATTAAAACTTTAAAAACTCATAACTAATTCATTTTAAATCCTTTTTAAATTATTCCAACTGTGTTAATTTCCTGTTTAACTGAAGATTAATCTAAAAATACATTTAGACATTATTCTGTGCCAGAAAATTTTGTAAACAATATTAACCTGTTTTAGCCATTTTTGAACATTCCAGAAATCCAAGCAAAACTGTAAAATACATAACTTTTTCTGTATAACTTCAAACTGAGCAAACTCAAACTTGTAAAATTCCTAAGTTAGCATACTTTAGTATGAAGAAGGTTTTGATCATGTTTATATTTCTGAAAAATGATATGTGCTAGTTTTACAACTTAGAAAATTCATACGAAATTCATTTTAACTCCAAATTGGGTAAACTCAACTTTGCTCCTCTTAGGATGTCAATATCTACCTACCATAAAAAGTTAAGGTTCTAGATCTTTTGTAAATTTATGCCATGAACAGTACCAGTAATTAATTTAGTTTGAATTTTCAGACTCAGAGAATTTGTCTTAGCTATAACTTTTGCATGCTTAGTCCAAATTAAATAATTCTTGTTCCTAAATTTGTCTAAAATCATACCCTTGCTGCTGTATAAATTTCATGGGTTTTTGAGTTTCTTTCGATGTTTTTCGTTCTTATTGGTTTTATCACATTTTTGCGTTAGGTTCCGAAGATATTATTGATCTTGAATCTGATCCTCAACAGCCAGCCTCTGACATCCAGCAAGGCAAGCAGATGTAGCACCATTTTATCATGTTCCTCCTACTATTTTCAAATTATAATATGTTGTTTGCAAATTCTACGTATGCATTGCTATCTTGTTTTAAACTATTGTCGATTAGTTGACCTAGTAGATGCATAATCTGTAGGTAAATGTTTATCCTCTACTACTGAGCCTAGGAATACTTCCTGTGATTTTGGGTTCGTTGGATGAGCCCTTGTCTGTAACATCCCAAATTCTGTACTTGTGTTTCAAATGTAAGAAAATGAGTAGAAATTAAAACTTTTTCTTACGTCATGTATTTCCTGTGTGTACTAAACAATTACTGTACAAGAGTATGGAAATACAAAGTCACAAGTCTGTTGATCCAAATCTTGATCCTCCAAAATCAATCTTGTCCAATCTTGTGATCCTTCTCGGGAAATATTTTTCCTAAGTTCTTGGGATGGTTTGTGACCCCTCTGAAAAATTTCACAATTTTTAGAAATTGTTCGAATATTTTTAAGGGTCATGTCAAACTTGTTTGACTTGTAGTCAAACCCTAGCTCAAAGCATTGTATAATTTCTGGAGAAAAGTGCTCAGCATAAAAACCTCTGGAAATTTTATACAAGGTCCATCTCAAGGTTAGCAAGCCACTGTCAAAATTTCATAAAATTTTGGAGCTGGTTCTATCTCTTAAGACCCCTTCAAAATGTCAATTCAAATTAAAACTCTGAACTGGTCCGAGTCAAGCTTAGACTCAAACCCAGGTCCGACCTTCAGGTCTTTGTCGCACCGAGCCACTTAAGCCGTGTCGGGCTCGGTCAGGTTGGGCGCAGGTGGTCTGGGCCGTTGGATTTCAAAACCAACGATCAAGGACCTCCTCGGGTCTTTGTAAGACAACCCTCGAGGACCTCCCCTAGGACCTCCTTTGCACCTTTCGCAAACACCACCCTGGGGCGACCTCCTCAGCCCTCCACGACCACCCCTAGCACTTGGGTGATCGTGGGCCGTCCATCTTGAGATCTGTGGCTCAGACCTCCCCTAAGTGTTAGGACCTCTAATACTTAGCTCAAAATCTGAGCCCTTGGATTTCAATCCAACAGCTCACAACCTCCCTGGTGGAGCTCAGCGCTGATTTAGCCGTTGAGTTCATTTGACCAGTTTTTCCCCATTTCTCTCACTATCGGGTGGGCCTGGGCATTATCAATTTTTGTGCATGGCAGTAGAGAGCAGTGCCTTGTCAACTCTAGGGCTGACAAACGGCTATGTGCTGCCAACATTAAATGTCTGTCAGTCCCTTTTTTTGCTCAAAAGTCTCTCTGACAACCTACTCCCATCATTTCATGTGTACTTTGGCTCAATGCACCGGCTGAGTTTGCCATTTTTCCCACCAGCTATATTTGAAGCCCAAGCTTGCTATCTAAGTTTCTTTACACACTCCTTTTCAACCCTAGCTTCTTCTTCTGCTCTTGTGCTCAAAACACCCGAAAGTCCTTACCTCCATTGCTGAACTTTGAAGCTCTCCGGCGACCTCCGAGCTCCAGTGGTTCATTAATGCAATATTGGCTGTCACTTTGTTCTCTTGGTCACCTGCAAATCTCCCTAATTTGCGTTGTTTAAACCTTCACAGAGGTTGACAAGGTGGGAGTTTGCTGTTCGTGGCCGGGAGCTTCGTCTTCTTCATCTCCGGCGACCTCCACCGTCACCGGAGCTACCGCGACCACTCCTAGTTCTCCTTCAATCCCTGGTGAGTACTTCAGTTCCAAAAACCCGATCCTGTTAGACCTCTTCGGTTTTCATTTTTGGCCACATTTGGTCTCCGGCGGTTATCTCCGGCTAGCCGCCGGTACGGTGCGCTTTAGCCCTAGCTGTTGGCACCTTTAGGTTCTTCTCACTATTTAGAACCCAGCCGAGCCTTTGGTTCTCGCCGGCGAGGTCCCCATCGCCGGCGGTGAGCTAAAAACCGAGTTCATGTTTTTGTCGTGCCTTACTCGGACAAGTGTTGTAGCCCTAAGATTAGCATTTAAGTTGTCCGAGAGCCCAATCATTAGTATTAAATGTTGTTCTTGTCGGCAAGCCCAGGGTGTCATTAAGTCGCAGGACCTCCTTGGTTTCTTCGTGACCGTCCATGACCACCCTCGTGTGAGATCCTGACCATCGATTTTGGTCTGCGAAAACTTAAGTCTCTAGCTGCCAGGACCTCCCCGCTGAAATCCTGGCCGTTAAAGACCTCCGTAGGCTAGATCTCAGCCGATAGGATCACCCTCCACCTTGGGGTCCTCTTTGCAAAAGACCTCCTTGAGGTCCTCTGTGCGAAAAGACCACCCCTGGTTGTGTTATCAAGACCACCCCCTCGGACCACCCCACCGAGGTCCTCTTTGCAAAAGACCACCCCTGGTATTTTGTAAAGAGAACCTTCAAAACTACCTTTGGGGTCCTCTTTGCAAAAAGACCACCTCTGGTCCTTTGTGAAGAAGACCGCAAGATCCCCGCCTAGATCTGGACCGTTTAGGACCTCCCCACGGAGATCTGAACCGTCCAGACCTCTCTCTATTAAACACCTGTATCATAGGACCTCCCTCGCTTCATCTTAGCCATTCAAGACCTCCCCTCGGGAGATCTTAACCGTCCAGACCTCCCCCTTAGTGAGATAGCCGTAGGACCTCCTCGTGGAGCTCGGGACCGCCAGATCCTGATCTGACGGCCACGACATCCCTAGTGCGCGAGGAGCTCCTTCGCGCGTGCTGTGCCTCCAGTGGTCGGGGCCGTTGGATTTGATATCAACGGCTAAGACCTCCCCTAGGCGCGATGAGGTCTTTGCGCCGAGGTGCTCGTGTGGGTTTTGGCATCTGAGCTCGTGAGCCGTGCGATCTTTGATCAACGGCCCACGACCTCCCCAGTTTTCGTTGGTTTTCCAGAGTTAGTTTCCGAGAGCTTTTATTTGCACATGTTAATTGTTTTAAACTTCAAAAATGCATATCTTTTTCTCTGTAGCTCCAAATTTAACAAACTAAAGTTCTATAAATGCATCTGATAAAGTACTTTAGCATAGTATAGGTTTTACAGTAGTCTTTAATACTGAAATTAATCATGCCTTAGATTTATAACTTAGAAAAATCATAACTAAATCATTTTAACTCTAAATAAGATGAAACCACTTGTGTTAGCCTTAAAATGTCAGTAGCAACCTATCATAAAATTTCCAAGTCCAGAAAACTTCTAGAAAATTATTTATGAACAGTAACCTATTTAAATTTAATTTTGGCCGAACTGCATTGTTTTGATCATATCTTTTGCATTAAGAGTCCAAATCAGTTGGTTCTTGTTTCTAAATTCATTTTAAATCATGATCTTGCTGCTGTGAAATTTTCAGAGCATTTGGAGCATTTTGGTTTTAGAGTCTTTTCGTTTTCTTTGTTACGATCGATTCTTTTCGCTCTTTGGTGAGGTTCCGACGATTGTGCCGTCCTGAGAGTGACCCTCTGCAGCATATTGAGCAGCAGCGACGGGCAAGTAGTTTGATCATTTCCCATTGGATCCCATTACTTTTAAAGTCTAATATTTTGTTTAACTTCTATGTATGCATTGCTATTTTGTTGTTAAATTGATTAGTTAATCATCTAGTTGCATAATCTGTAGGTAAATAATTATCCTTTACTACCGAGCCTAGGTTATTTCTTTGTGATTAGAGTTCGTTGGATGAGCTCTTGTCACTTAGTAGATTTCGAATAAATATTGCTTAGCCATGCCTAGTTATCGGTAGTATTGGGCGA
Organism: Ampelocalamus luodianensis; assembly: GCA_036346255.1. Lineage (NCBI taxonomy): Eukaryota > Viridiplantae > Streptophyta > Magnoliopsida > Poales > Poaceae > Ampelocalamus > Ampelocalamus luodianensis. Next base: position 55,167,825 of record CM070634.1, on the reverse strand, counting down.
TCATCGACTTAGTCGATGATCTTGATCACACAAATACTTTTATTATTCCATTATGTCCAATCCTTGTGTTTTATTGATTTACAAATCAAAAACTGAAAACAAAAACTATATCTTGACTTGGGCACAATGGTATGTTGGTGTGATCTGTTGGGTGTGAATGGAATGGTGCCTAAGTCCCTAAGGACCGAGTTACTTGTGCCATTGATCCAAGCAATTGTTGCGTGCTAACCACGCGAGGGGGATATGGAACCTCTCTTGACTAAGTACTTTGGGAGCTGGTCGGTGGGTGTGTTGAAACTGTGTGTGTGTGTTTGTGGTGTGTGAGGGGAGCATTGGCAGACCGGTTAGGCTGTCTAGTGTGTCCTTCTCCCGTGGGTTGCGGCTCTTAATTAGCATCGTCCATTGGAAAGCGTCTTGTTAGACTTAGCCGTGCCTGCATACCAAAGGAAGTATGATAACCGTGGCTGGTGGAAAGGCGGTCTATCGTGTGGGTACATTGGTACACCCCTGCAGGGTTAAAACTATTCGAATAGCCTCGTCCTAGGTTATGGACACGCTTGGTTATTTCCCACAAGAACTAGACTACAACCTTTTAAAAACTTAAAACTTGACATGGGTGGTATGAAGGGGTACTTCATGCTTTTGTTGTGGTGACTATTGGGTTAGTCACTTCTAGGACATTGTTGTTCTCTATCTATTGCTATACTGGTCTCACTTTTATTTGAACAATAAAAATTAATTGCAAACTTGCTTTCAAATGTATTACCTTATTGCAAAGAAAACTTGCTTTATCTGAAAATAAGTCGAGCCTCATCCACTTAAATAAAGCTTGCATGTAGTTAATTATAGTTACGTTATCTTACACGTCGGTCTTGCAGTACAAAAACAATTTTTGTACTCGGATGCTATCTTAATTGTTTTGTTGCAGAGGAAGAAGGTGAGCTCGAGGGCCTCACTTTTGTGAGATTTGTTGTGGCGGTGTGCGGAGCGATTAGCTTGGCGGTCCGGTTGGTTGCCTTGTGGGTAAAGGCACACCGATTGGCTTTTGTTTATAGCCATCTTATGACCCTTTGCTTCCATTGTTTAAATTAGTTACTTACGTGTTATTTGGCAGTCGGCCTCTCTTTGTAATAACTCTCTTTATATTATGTATGTCTTTCGATTGTTGCTTTTGCTTGGCTCTATGTGTATGAATGGAATTGATGCATGATTTTGTAACGGGTGTGTATCTTGCATTTAGAAGTATACATATCTCGAGGCTTGGTTTATTTGATTTGTGCTGCTAGGACCAAGTGGATGGTTAAGCAGTACAAGCCGAATAAACCGGGGTCCTCACAAAGTTGGTATCAGAGCCATTCCGACTGTAGTAACCCTGACGCAATATTAAAGCTTGATCGTCTTTAGGATATTTTGGAAAACTTAATTTCAAAGTATCAAATGATTTATGAAAGCTTAAGTAAGTTCTCAGATTTCATTCCTTACCTATCTTAACTTTCTATCTCATCTTGCTCTAATTTGAGTTTTAAAAGTTGTTCTCCTTTCCTTCTCTCAAAAGATAGTTGTATCGTTTAAATTGGGTTTTGGGAACCATTGAGTTTGGCAAATTGAAGTGTTAGCTGCCCTCTACAAGGTTTTGAAGCTTCGGAAGTTGAAGATTTCGGCTTAGAAGCTCTGATGCAAAATCTGGACAGCGAGCGTCGATTTCCGGACAGCAAGCTCAAAAGTCCTAAATAGGGTAGAAAATGAGAGGTTAATCAACTAAAACTTGTGGGAATAAAAAGGTAGGATGTGATACTAGTTAGCTAAGTATCTAATACTATTTTTGCCACCTTAACCTTGCTTTTGAGTAGTGTTAGACTTGAAGTAGTGTGCTGAAATTTTATCTTCTCAACCCATTGCTCGTTCATTCAATACGGGTTAATGGCATCGAGAAGTTGAGATTTGGTTTGGTGTTTCCCTTGCTGTTTTGGAGCCTCCTTGGAAACATTTAAAGTTTATATGCTTGTTATTTTGGCTTTCGTTTAGCTTTTCGCTTTCAACAACTTCTAGATTTGAGGGTTTTGTTGCTAACCCGATTTCCTTGCACCAGGATGGCTGGGGGTACTCGTAGCGGCCGTGGTCAGCAGCCTGGTTTGGATGAGGAGCTCCCGCCTCCTCCGACCATGGCTGAGGTTCTTCTGCAGATCGAGCGCAACCGTTCAGAGGACAGGAGGGTCCTGCTGGATGTTATTGCGCGCAACACCTCCGCCCTTGCCGGTGCCTCAGGATCTAGGCAAGCGGGTGGACATCAGCCTCGTGGGGGCCTTGCTGAGTTTCTTCGCACTCAGCCCCCCACGTTTTCCAGATCTGAGGACCCACTGGACGCAGATGACTGGCTGCGTCAGGTTGAGCGGAAGCTCGACGTTGCCCAGTGCCAGGACCAGGACAAGGCACTCTTTGCCTCCCATCAGCTGCAGGGGGCAGCACTCTCTTGGTGGGAGAACTTCTTGGCCATGCAGCCCGCCGGCCACACTGTCTCTTGGGAGGAGTTCCGGACTGCGTTCCATCGAGCTCACATCCCTGCCAGCTTGATGAAGCTGAAGAAGAAGGAATTTCTCGCGCTCAAGCAAGGGCGTAAGTCAATGATGGAGTACCTTTACGAGTTCAACCACTTGGCTCGTTATGCTCCATCTGAGGTGGTCACTGATGAGGCCAAGCAGGAGAAGTTCATGGAGGGCTTGTCTGAGGAGATGCAAGACAAGCTATCCATTGTGGACTTTGCCGACTTTCAGACCTTGGTGGACAAGGCCATTGTTGCTGAGCACAAGGCGAAGGCGCTAGGCGAGTCCCGCAAGCGCAAGTGGGAGGCCCAGCGGTCTGTACAGGCCGGCCTTCCCCGTCCTCGTGTTGGGCCTGCACCAGGGGCCTGTTCCTTGGCCTTACTGTGGGCGCCCCAGGTTATTGGAAATGTACTTAATTAAATTCATACTGTAGCACAATTGTTAATGAAGGAACAGTACTGCCCCTTTATTAAAGATCATGCTAGGAGTATAAATTTAACAAGTAACTGATCCAATAATCAGGCTCCCCGGATATATATATATATCTCACAATGGTTCCCAGGATCAACGACCATTGCATATATATATCTTTTATCAACATTGCATCAAATACATACAAGTCATACATTTACATAATTAAACATGGGTTTACATCATTCGGTTTAGTACTACAATATTAAGTGACTTGGTCACTTCAAAAGTCTAACAGCGGAAGCAAAAACAAAATATTAAGATCCACCAATGGCCTCATCCACCCGCAGGCAATTGCGTGGAGGAAAGAAGTAGCTTTACTTGTTAGCGTCACCCTGATCGGCGCTAACCGGTACTTCATAAAGAAAACCGTCCTCACCTAGAACAATAGGTGATAGCACCTTGAGTACGGAAGGTACTCAGCAAGTCTTACACAAACTAATAAAAGAAAGTGGTTATTAGAGCCTATACAAGGGAGTAGAATTTATATATGCATAAGGTTACAACAGGAAGGTATAAAGGTTCAAATTTGCATAAAGCAACACATCTTAACCTACACCTACTAAATTTTGACAAAGCAATTTAGTAAATCAAAGTTTAGCTAAAACAGTAAGTAAATGACATAATTGTAAGCGATGCAGTGCATGAATCCCTCATGCCTGACCAAAAATGAAACCAGATTTTGAAAATCAAAACTTCTATCTGGTGACATCAATTCAAGTTATCGTCCATGACCGTGGACACGGCTATTCGAACAGTTTATACCTGCGGGTGTACATCTTTACCCACATGACTTAGCTAGCTTTTGCCTTCGGATGCCTCCGAATGATGACATACTTCCTTTGGTATGCCGACCGGGGAAACTAAGATTTGGTATTTTTCAACAAGCTAACACTATTGAGTTGGACCCCCATGTGTGAACTGATCCCGATTAAACAACGACTGATAGCATCTGCTTAACGGGGCACACATGTTGCGTCAGTAATGCCGATCCAAACAATTAAATGCGAACTGGGCTCACTACCCATATTAGGATGCAATCGGCACCTTTAAGGTATCGTATATGCTACGGAGCACATATACGCCCTCACCCTTCTAAGAACATCTGATACTGACATACAAGCTCACATGGCATACAACACAGTCATAAGACCTAAGCATTTATGCTATACAAGGTCAATACACATATTCTTACTTTCCTGTTTCCAACCCAAGAGTCTTAACATTTTACTTAACCAAACAGCGCCCATACACTGCATGTGGAAGTGCGTGGGGACTTGAATTGAATAATCGAGTTCGGTCCTTAATTAACCGGACAAGTCCACCACAAACCCAATCTCGTGCACAAAAGCACCATCACTAGCTTCCTCTTGTCGGATCAATTTAAATTTCAAATACAAGTCGATTTAAAGAAACTGGACAAAGAGTTCAAAATAACAAAAGTTCATTTGTGATTCCCATGTTTGACAAGATATGCTTGTCAAACTCTAAAATCTCTAGACTGCAAGTCTAAGCTAAATCTGAAAATATATGTTATAGTATACAGTACTGAGCTAGGTTAAGTGTATGATTATAATTAAGGTAATCCACCATGTTAGGTCATATCTAACTACTAACAGATCACAGTTTATATTTTCAGAAAAATAGCATGCACAGTTGTCACTGGATTTAGAAAATCTAATGTATAAAATTTGGGATCAACATGGTGCAGAGAGGAAGCTTGCCTTGATAATAATAAACCTCTGTTGCAGGTTCAGGTTGCTCAGAAATATATTCAATTGCTTCAGCAGCACCAGATTCTAAAAGAAGCAATAAGACCCAATAAATACAAAAACTGACAATAAGTCCAAAATGGAAGAAATATGCATGATCAATCTGGAAATGCATGATTGGCAATATGCTTAAGTTATATCTACCCTAATAGTAATACTAACCCATATTATAACTTATTTTTTTTAAAAGACAGGAACTAGGGTCTAGTGCAAAGTTCCAGTTTTCAGATTTTTAAAAGAGCTGAAAACAGGACAGAGGTAGATTTTGGAAAAAGGAAAATAGATCAAGCAAGGTTCAAGAATAGAACTTAGCCTGATCTTTTAGGGCAATTAATATCCCAAGCTAACCCTAATCAGTTAGATTACCAAAAGCTGAAAGAAACTTGCATTGTCGGTTGAGCCGACAAAAAGGAACAGAGGTAGATAGATTTCTGTTATCAACCTAAATAGATGATAACAAGGATTAAAAGAATAACTTGTTATGCTACTAGGGTTTAGTTTAAACCTAACTAGGATAACAAGTCGACAGGAGAAACCCTAGGTCTTGAAAATGACATAAAAGACTGAAAAGTTAGAATAACAACTTTTCAGGTCACAGCAAGTTGAAGCTACTGATGTTCAAAAGAATGATTCACATGAGCTCCTAAGGTCATTAAGATGCTCAAGATGTTAAAAACTAGGGTTTTAGCTTACCAGAGTAGGAAAGACACCAAAGATTGAGAAAGTTGATTCGGCTCAACAGAGAGATAGCCTTCGATTTTAACCTACAAAGGATGTTAAAATCTTAGTACAAGGCAAAACCAGTTCTTGGGATGGACAAGCAAAGAACAGGAGCAAGAAACTCCACTGGACAACAATGGAGGATGAGCTTCAGTGGTCAACAATGGTAACAGCAAAGAAAAGCTAGGGTTTATATATGGATGTTGAGCTACAGGGCAAGAGGGAAAGATCTAGAGTTGATGAGGTGTCTACTTAGCTAAATATCAAAAACTTTGTGGCATAATCTTTGGATAATCCTCTCCTCTGCTCTCAGAAATGGCTGCGCGCAGAGATAAGGAAGAAGGGAGGCAAAATATGACATGTGGGTCCCTTTGTCATCCTCAGCCGCGCGCATCTTCAAAAGCTCAAAAGAATATCAGCCGTCCGATTGGAAATGGGCGGCCGTGATAAATAGAGAGGTTAAAAGGTTTTAATCGGCATCAGTTAATATGGACCGTGCGATCTAGATCGACCGATCGAGATTAAAATAGAGCTCAAATTCGGGGTTTTAAGTTCAAATAAGGGCGTTGGATTGAAATCCAACGGTCAAATAAAAGAATACACGTCACCCTTTCTGATGCGATGACGCGGCACCGTTAGATTAGATTTCTACGGCCAAGATGGGGAAATGAACCGGATGGTCCGATTGCATACACTCATATGGACCCTACGATTAAAATCCAACGGCCCACTAAATTTGGGCCTTAACTGCGCTCGGTCAAAAAGGAGCGCCGTAGGATTTAAATCCAAAGGCCCAGACAGGTGCGCGCCTTTTAGTTTAAAATGACACGAGCGGCGCGGTTAGATCAAGAATGGACGGCGGAGATCGTGAGGAGATCCGGAGTCGTCCGAATGCATACACTGATCTCGATCGTTAGATTAAGATCCAACGGCGGAGATCAAAGCGCACACGTGGACAGCTCTAGTGACGTTGCGGCCCCGCCCGTTCGATTGAAGATCAACGGCTCACATCGCGTATGGGGTTTGAGCTCGCGCTCGAACGTGACAGAGCCGGACCACTTGCACAGGGTTGGACTCAACCACATGGCTCGAGTCGCTACAGTGCTAGGGTTTGGATTCAAACCGGTTTAGTTGACCAGAACTCATTCAAAAGCTTAAAAGGTTTGACTGGGCTTTTAAAAATAGCAAATAAATTTGTAAAATCATGAAATTTTTGCTGGAGGCTACTGGGATGATATATTTCCCAGATAAATTTTAAAATCACATGATCACTTTGTAAAATACATAAATATTTATTTTAGCCCGAAAGTATTCATTTAAAGACAATTATTTTTCTTTAAGTCAATATAATTTCTAAAAATGCAACAAAAATATTTTCAGCCAAGATAATTTATCTAGGCTTTAATAAAAATACTTCCTAGTCACAATACAAGTTTTATCTTGTATTCCTTTAAGACTTTAAATGGTTCTTTAGGATTTTGGCTAAAAAGGAAGGTTTTCAATTTGTAACATACTGCCCAAATTGTAGAAATGAACAGTAATGCTATGAACAGCACCTCATTACTGTTCATAAAGCATTTTATTACTGTTTATAAACTTGGGGTTGTTACACTTACCACCGCCGAGGCCGTCGGCACCAGCCCCTCGTCCTCCGCAGGCCGTGCCCCAGTCACGTGCACCTGCGAGTCAGCCGAGTGGCCCCCGCAATCCGGCTGCCGGGGTCACTTGCTTTTCCTGCAGCCAGAAGGGGCATTATGCGAACCAATGCCCTAAGAAGACTAGAGCAGCCCCTCGTCCTAATGGAGGACGCGGGCATGGAGGTGGTCCTTCCCAGGATCAGAAGGTTGTCCCCGCTACCCAAGGCGTGGGTAGTGGCCGTGTCAACCTCATCTCCGCGGAGGAGGCACAGGAGGCGCCTGACGTCGTGTTGGGTGCGCTTTGCTTAACTCTCATCCTCGCTCTGTTTTGTTTGATTCAGGAGCATCTCATTCTTTTGTTTCTGAATCATTTGCTGCTGTTGGCGAGCTTCGGTTTGCTCCTTTGTTGGTCCCACTGCTCATTCGCTCTGCCGGTTCGGAGTTGAGAGCCGAGTCTGAGTGTAGGGATATCCCTGTTTAGATAGAGGGAGTAGGGTTTTTAGCGAACCTTATCCTCCTCCATTCAGCAAGCTTAGATGTAATTCTGGGCATGGATTGGTTGTCTCAATACATGGGACAAATCGATTGCGCCCGAAGGCTCATCTACCTCACGATCCTTCGGCGAGCGGTTAAGCTTTCGCCGGTCTGCAAGGCCCGCATCTCTTCGTGCTCGAAGCGAAGCCAGCTCTAGATATTAGTGAAGTCCCTACGATATGTGACTTCACGATGTCTTCCCGAAGATCTCCCAGGATGCCGCGGTCCGCGACCTCGAGTTTGCCATTGAGTTGGTCCCGATGCTGCTCCGATTTCAAGAGGCACTACCGGATGGCTCCAAACGAGTTAGTGGAGTTGAAGAAGCAGCTGGGGGAGCTTCAAGAGAAGGGTTTCATTCGCCCTAGCTCGTCTCCGTGGGGTTGTCCAGCAATCTTTGTGAAGAAGAAGGACAATACTCTACGCATGTGCGTGGATTACCGACCGCTTAATGAAGTAACGGTAAAGAACAAGTATCCCTTGCCCCGCATCGACGATCTCTTCGATCAATTGGCTGGAGCTCGAGTCTTCTCCAAGATTGACTTGAGAGTGGGATATCATCAAGTTCGGATTCGACCGGAGGATATTCCAAACACAGCCTTCTCTACTCGTTATGGCTTGTACGAGTATACCGTCATGTCATTCGGCTTAACCAATGCTCCTGCCTTGTTCATGAATCTCATGAATTCGGTGTTTATGGAGTATTTGGATAAGTTTGTGGTGGTCTTCATTGATGATATTCTTATCTACTCCAAGAACGATGAGGAACACACCGAGCATCTGAGGCTTGTGTTGGGCAAGCTTCGTGAGCATCAGCTGTATGCGAAGTTCAGCAAGTGCGCATTCTGGTTGAAGGAAGTGGCCTTCTTAGGCCATGTTCATTCAGCAGGAGGCGTAGCCGTGGATCCTAGCAAGATCAGTGATGTGCTCTCCTGGAGTCAGCCCACTTCGGTCACCGAAGTTCGGAGTTTTCTTGGTTTAGCGGGATATTATCGTCGCTTTATCGAAAACTTCTCCAAGATAGCGAAGCCAATGACGGAGTTGCTCAAGAAGGACAAGAAGTTCTCGTGGTCTGCCGATTGCAAGGAAAGTTTCCAAGTACTCAAGAAGCGGTTGACCACCGCTCCCGTTCTTGTTCTTCCCGATGTCCATCGAAGCTTCGATATCTTTTGCGACGCTTCTCGTCGAGGCCTCGGTTGTGTCCTTATGCAAGAAGGCAAGGTGGTGGCCTATGCATCAAGGCAATTGAGACCTCATGAACTCAACTATCCTACCCATGACTTGGAGTTGGCCTCTGTGATTCATGCACTTAAGATCTGGCGACATTACCTAATCGGTAATCGTTGTGAAGTGTATTCGGATCACAAAAGCTTGAAGTATTTGTTTACACAACCAGATCTGAACCTCAGGCAAAGGAGATGGTTCGAGTTGATCAAGGACTATGACATGGGTATTCACTACCATCCGGGCAAGGCCAATGTCGTTGTGGATGCGCTTAGTCGCAAAGCGCATTGCAGTGCAATGTTGCTCCAAGAGCCTCAGCCCCCTCTTCTGGAGGAATTTCAGCGTCTCAACTTGGGTTTGGTGGAACATGGTTCTCTCGCTGCCTTGGTTGTACAACCAACCTTGGTGGATCGGATCAAGTCCGCTCAACAGTCGGATGTTGGAGTGAACCGCATCAAGGAAAATGTCAAGAATGGAACAGCCAAGTGCTTCTCCGTAGATGAGCTGGGTGTTGTGCGGTTCGGGCAACGCTTTGTGGTTCCAAAGGACATGGAGTTGCGGGAGTTGATCCTCCGCGAAGCCCACGATTCCCCGTTATCCATTCATCCCGGGGCCACGAAGATGTATCATGATCTCCGCAGATTTTGGTGGACCGAATGAAGAGGAAGTCGCCAAGTTCGTTGCCGAATGCGACGTGTGCCGTCGTGTCAAGGCCGAACATCAGCGTCCGGCAGGACTGCTTCAACCCTTGCCTGTTCCCGTGTGGAAGTGGGATTCGGTCGGGATGGATTTTATCACCGGCCTACCCAGGTCACCGAGGGGCAATGATGCCATTTGGGTTATCATTGATCGATTGACTAAAGTGGCACACTTCCTCCCTGTCAAGACCAAAATTCGTACCGGTCACCTTGCAGAGCTCTATATCGCCAGGATCGTGAGCTTGCATGGGGTGCCGAAGACGATCATTTCTGACCGTGGTTCCATCTTCACCTCTCAGTTCTGGCATAGCTTGCAAGAAGCTATGGGAACTCGTCTTTCTTTCAGCACAGCGTATCACCCCCAAACTGATGGTCAGACCGAAAGGGTCAACCAAGTCTTGGAGGACATGCTTCGAGCGTGTGTCCTTTCCTATGGGAAGCATTGGGAGAAGTGCTTGCCATTCGCCGAGTTTTCTTACAACAACAGTTTCCAAGCCAGTCTCGGCATGGCACCATTCGAGGCCTTATACGGGAGAAAGTGTAGAACCCCGTTGAACTGGTCTGAGACCGGTGAGAGACCTTTCTTTGGCCCGGACTCGATCAATGAAGCCGAGAGTCAAGTCCAGCTTGTTCGTGATCGTTTGCGCACGGCTCAATCCAGGCAAAAGAGCTATGCAGATCGCCGTCGTCGCGAATTGAGTTTTGAGCCCAATGACTTTGTTTATCTCAAGGTCTCCCCTTTGAAGGGCCATCAACGTTTCGGCGTCAAAGGCAAGTTAGCTCCTCGATATGTCGGTCCATACCGTGTTATCGAAAAGAAGGAAGCTGTCGCCTACAAGTTGGAATTGCTCATTGCCTTGGCGGGGTACATGATGTGTTCCATGTGTCCCGGCTAAAAAAGTGCCTCCGTGTTCCAGCGAGGAAGCTCGTTGGAAACTCTTGATGTCGGGAAGATTTGACCTCCGCGGCGTCTGTTCGCATACTCGAGGAGGCTGAGCGAAGAACGAGGAATAAGACCATCAAGTTCCTTAAGGTTCGGTGGTCGAATCATTCGAGGATGAAGCTACTTGGGAGCGAGAAGATCGTCTCGTCAGAGACTACCCTCTTTCTTTTCCATGTGAGACAAATCTCGGACGAGATTTTTGTAAGGGAGGTTTTGTAACATCCCAAATTCGTACTTGTGTTTCAAATGTAAGAAAATGAGTAGAAATTAAAACTTTTTCTTACGTCATGTATTTCTGTGTGTACTAAACAATTATTGTACAAGAGTATGGAAATACAAAGTCACAAGTCTGTTGATCCAAATCTTGATCCTCCAAAATCAATCTTGTCCAATCTTGTGATCCTTCTCGGGAAATATTTTTCCTAAGCTCTTGGGATGGTTTGTGACCCCTCTGAAAAATTTCACAATTTTTAGAAATTGTTCGAATATTTTTAAGGGTCAGTCAAACTTGTTTGACTTGTAGTCAAACCCTAGCTCAAAGCATTGTATAATTTCTGGAGAAAAGTGCTCAGCATAAAAACCTCTGGAAATTTTGTACAAGGTCCATCTCAAGGTTAGCAAGCCACTGCCAAAATTTCATAAAATTTTGGAGCTGGTTCTATCTCTTAAGACCCCTTCAAAATCTCAATTCAAATTAAAACTCTGAACCGGTCCGAGTCAAGCTTAGACTCAAACCCAGGTCCGACCTTCAGGTCTTGGTCGCACCGAGCCACTTAGCGATGTCGGGCTCGGTCGGGTTGAAGCAGTGGTGGGCCGTTGGATTTCAAAACCAACGATCAAGGGCCTCCTCGGGTCTTTGTAAAAGACCTCCCACCCGCACGACCTCCTCCTGTTCTCTTTGCTAAGACAACCCTCGAGGACCTCCCCTAGGACCTCCTTTGCACCTTTCGCAATGACCACCCTGGGGCGACCTCCTCAGCCCTCCACGACCACCCCTAGCACTTGGGTGATCGTGGGCCGTCCATCTTGAGATCTGTGGCTCAGACCTCCCCTAAGTGTTAGGACCTCTAATACTTAGCTCAAAATCTGAGCCCTTGGATTTCAATCCAAGAGCTCACAACCTCCCTGGTGGAGCTTAGCGCTGATTTAGCCGTTGAGTGCATTTGACCAGTTTTTCCCCATTTCTCTCACTGTCGGGTGGGCCCAGGCATTATCAATTTTTGTGCATGGCAGAGAGAGCGCGTGCCTTGTCAACTCTAAGGTGACAAGCGGCTATGTCTTGCCAACATTAATTGTCTGCGGTCCTTTTTGCTCAAAAGTCTCTCGACAACCTACTCCCATCATTTCATGTGTACTTTGGCTCGGTCTGCCGGTGACTTTGCCATTTTCCCACCAGCTATATTTGAAGCCCAAGCTTGCTATCTAAGTTTCTTTACACACTCCTTTTCAACCTAGCTTCTTCTTACGCTCTTGTGCTCAAAACACCGAAAGTCCTTGCCTCCATTCTTTGAACTTTGAAGCTCTCCGCGACCTCAGAGCTCGGTGGTTCATTAATGCAATATTGGCTGTCACTTTGTTCTCTTGGTCACCTCAAATCTCCTAATTTGCGTTGTTTAAACCTTCACAGAGGTTGACAAGGTGGGAGTTTCTTGTTCGTGGCCGGAGCCGTATTCTTCAACTCGGTGACCTCCACGTCACCGAGCTACTCATGACCACTCCCAATTCTCCTTCAATCCCTAGTAGTACTTGATTCCAAAACCCGATCCTCTTAGACCTCTTCGGTTTTCGTTTTTGGCCGCATTTGGTCTCCGGCGGTTATCTCCGGCTAGCCGCCGGTAGGGTGCCCTAGCTGTTGGCACCTTTAGGTTCTTCTCACTATTTAGAACCCAGTGAGCCTTTGGTTCTCGGCGAGTCCCCATCGCCGGCGGTGAGCTAAAACCGAGTTCATGTTTTTGTCGTGCCTTACTCGGACAAGTCTTTGTAGCCCTAAGATTAGCATTTAAGTTGTCCGAGAGCCCAATCATTAGTATTAAATGTTGTTCTTGTCGGCAAGCCCAGGGTGTCATTAAGTCGCAGGACCTCCTTGGTTTCTTCGTGACCGTCCATGACCACCCTCGTGTGAGATCCTGACCATCGGTTTTGGTCTGCGAAAACTTAAGTCTCTAGCTGCCAGGACCTCCCCGCTGAAATCCTGGCCGTTAAAGACCTCCGTAGGCTAGATCTGAGCCGATAGGATCACCCTCCACCTTGGGGTCCTCTTTGCAAAAGACCTCCTTGAGGTCCTCTGTGCGAAAAGACCACCCCTGGTCGTGTTATCAAGACCACCCCCTCGGACCACCCCACCGAGGTCCTCTTTGCAAAAGACCACCCCTGGTATTTTGTAAAGAGAACCTTCAAAACTACCTTTGGGGTCCTCTTTGCAAAAAGACCACCTCTGGTCCTTTGTGAAGAAGACCGCAAGATCCCCGCCTAGATCTGGACCGTTTAGGACCCCCCCACGGAGATCTGAACCGTCCAGACCTCTCTCTATTAAACACCTGTCTCATAGGACCTCCCTCGCTTCATCTTAGCCATTCAAGACCTCCCCTCGGGAGATCTTAACCGTCCAGACCTCCCCCTTAGTGAGATAGCCGTAGGACCTCCTCGTGGAGCTCGGGACCGCCAGATCCTGATCTGACAGCCACGACCTCCCTAGTGCGCGAGGAGCTCCTTCGCGCGTGCTGTGCCTCCAGTGGTCGGGGCCGTTGGATTTGATATCAACGGCTAAGACCTCCTCTAGGCGCGATGAGGTCTTTGCGCCCAAGTGCTCGTGTGGGTTTTGTCATCTGAGCTCGTGAGCCGTGCAATCTTTGATCAACGGCCCACGACCTCCCCAGTTTTCGTTGGTTTTCCAGAGTTAGTTTCCGAGAGCTTTTATTTGCACATGTTAATTGTTTTAAACTTCAAAAATGCATATCTTTTTCTCTGTAGCTCCAAATTTAACAAACTAAAGTTCTATAAATGCATCTGATAAAGTACTTTAGCATAGTATAGGTTTTACAGTAGTCTTTAATACTGAAATTAATCATGCTTTAGATTTATAACTTAGAAAAATCATAACTAAATCATTTTAACTCTAAATAAGATGAAACCACTTGTGTTAGCCTTAAAATGTCAGTAGCAACCTATCATAAAATTTCCAAGTCCAGAAAACTTCTAGAAAATTATTTATGAACAGTAACCTATTTAAATTTAATTTTGGCCGAACTGCATTGTTTTGATCATATCTTTTGCATTAAGAGTCCAAATCAGTTGGTTCTTGTTTCAAAATTCAATTTAAATCATGATCTTGCTGCTTTGAAATTTTCAGAGCATTTGGAGCATTGTGGTTTTAGAGTCTTTTTCGTTTTCTTTGTTCTTATCGATTCTTTTTCGCTCTTTCGGTAGGTTCCGACGATTGTGCCGTCCTTGAGAGTGACCCTCTGCAGCATATTGAGTAGCAGCAGCCAGGCAAGCAGTTTGATCATTTCCCATTGGATCCCATTACTTTTAAATTCTAATATTTTGTTTAACTTCTATGTATGCATTGCTATTTTGTTGTTAAATTGATTAGTTAATCCTCTAGTTGCATAATCTGTAGGTAAATAATTATCCTTTACTACCTGAGCCTAGGTTATTTGCTATGATTAGAGTTCGTTGGATGAGCTCTTGTCACTTAGTAGATTTCGAATAAATATTGCTTAGCCATGCCTAGTTATCGGTAGTATTGGGCGATCATCGACTTAGTCGATGATCTTGATCACACAAATACTTATATTATTCCATTATGTCCAATCCTTGTGTTTTATTGATTTACAAATCAAAAACTGAAAATAAAAACTATATCTTGACTTGGGCACAATGGTATGTTGGTGTGATCTGTTGGGTGTGAATGGAATGGTGCCTAAGTCCCTAAGGACCGAGTTACTTGTGTCATTGATCCAAGCAATTGTTGCGTGCTAACCACGCGAGGGGGATATGGAACCTCTCTTGACTAAGTACTTTGGGAGGTGTTAATTATGAGCTGGTCGGTGGGTGTGTTGAAACTGTGTGTGTGTGTGTTTGTGGTGTGTGAGGGGAGCATTGGCAGACCGGTTAAGCTGTCTAGTGTGTCCTTCTCCCGTGGGTTGCGGCTCTTAATTAGCATCGTCCATTAGAAAGCGTCTTGTTAGACTTAGCCGTGCTTGCATACCAAAGGAAGTATGCTAACCGTGGCTGGTGGAAAGGCGGTCTATCGTGTGGGTACATTGGTACACCCCCGCAGGGTTAAAACTATTCGAATAGCCTCGTCCTAGGTTATGGACACGCTTGGTTATTTCCCACAAGAACTAGACTACAACCTTTTAAAAACTTAAAACTTGACATGGGTGGTATGAAGGGGTACTTCATGCTATTGTTGTGGTGACTATTGGGTTAGTCACTTCTAGGGCATTGTTGTCTCTATCTATTGCTATACTCGTCTCACTTTTATTTGAACAATAGAAATTAATTGCAAACTTGCTTTCAAATGTATTACCTTATTGCAAAGAAAACTTGCTTTATGCTGAAAATAAGTCCAAAGCCTCATCCACTTAAATAAAGCTTGCATGTAGTTAATTATAGTTCGTTATCTTACACGTCGATCTTGCAGTACAAAAACAATTTTTGTACTCAGATGCTATGCTTAAGTGTTTTGTTGCAAAGGAAGAAGGTGAGCTCGAGGGGCCTCACTTTTGTGAGATTTGTTGTGGCGGTGTCTGGAGCGATTAGCTTGGCGGTCCGGTTGGTTGCCTTGTGGGTAAAGGCACACCGATTGGCTTTTGTTTATAGCCATCTTATGGCCCTTTTGCTTCCGCTGTTTAAATTAGTTACTTACGTGTTATTTGGCCGGTTGGCCTCTCTTTTGTAATAACTCTCTTTATATTATGTATGTCTTTCAGTTGTTGCTTTTGCTTCGGCTCTATGTGTATGAATTTAATTGATGCATGATTTTGTAATGGGGTGTGTATACTGCATTTCTGGGAAGTATACATATCTCGAGGCTTGGTTTATTTGATTTGTGCTGCTAGGACCAAGTGGATGGTTAAGCAGTACAAGCCGAATAAACCGGAGTCCTCACATTGTCATTTAGTAGTTGTCGAGTATGTTGCTTAGTCCTTCTTAGCTACCGGTAGAAATGGGCGGTATCGACTTATCGATAACCCTGATCACACAAAATTATTATGATCTTTATATTTTAGCTTTGTGCTATGTTTAGTTGCAATAACTAAAAACTGAAAACAAAATGATTTGGACTTGGGCACAATGGTATGTTGGTGTGCCTTTGGGTGTGACTGGAATGGTGCCCGAGTCAATAAGGACCGAGTTACTTGCGCCACCGTACTGAGCAATTTATGTGCTAACCACACTAGAGGGTATGGGACCTCTCTTGACTTAGTACTTTGGCGTGTGTTGGCTCCGAGTCGCAGGGGGTCGCAGGAGGGATGGTGTTTGGGAGCATTATAGTTGTCCGGAGGCTTTACCGCTATAGGGTAGTTGACCTTCGGCTTTACAATGTAAGCGTATGGATTTCTATCCATACGAGCGGCTCGTAGTTGATACACAATATTGGAAATGTCTCGTAGGACTTAGCCGTGCCGGCATACCATCGGAAGTGTGCTTATTTAAAGGCGGTCCGAAGTGTGGGTACGTTGGTACACCCCTGCAGGGTTAAAACTATTGGAATAGCCTCGTCCTAGGTTATGGACACGCTCGGATACGCCCCGTGAGAACTAGACTACAACCTTTAATTAAAACTTGATGGGTGCTACGAATCGGGGATTCGTGCTATGTTGTGGTGGCTATTGGGTTAGTGACCTCCAGGTTGTTACTCTTGTTACTTATTGTTACTCGTTGTTATTTCAATGATTAAAAACAGATTTGACAAATTGCCTTCAATCTATTACATTATTGCAAATGAAAATTGCTTTATGCGTCCAATTACCCTTATAACCATCTCCCTTTGTTACAGCTTTCTTGTAGCTATGTATAGGCTTGTTACTCGTAAGTCTTGCGAGTACATTAGTGTACTCACCTGCATTGCTTGTTGTGTGCAGAGGAAGAGGGTGAGCCCCAAGGGCCTTACTTTTGTGAGATGTGCGGCTTTTGGTACGACTAGCTTGGCGGTCTGGTTGATTGCCTTGTGGGTTAAGGCACACTAATTGGCTTTTGTTTATAGCCATCTTATGGCACTTTTGCTTCCGCTATTATTGATACTTTAATGTCATTTGGCCGGTCGGCTCTTTTGTAATAACTCTATATTATGTATGTCTTTTACTAGACTTGTTATATTTTGATGTATGGAATTGATGCATGATTTTATAACAGGGTGTGTATACTGCATTTCTAGGAAGTATACATGTCTCAAGGATTGGTTTATTTGATTTGTGATGCTAGGGTCAATGGAAGGCTAAGCATTACAGGCCGAATAAATCGGGGTCCTCACAATGCTAGTGATGGTGCCTTCGTGCACGAGATTGGGTATGTGGTGGTCTTGTCCGGATTGATTAAGGACCGAACATTGACCCGTCAATTTGAGTAACTTTCGTACTTCCACACGCGGTGTATGGGCGATGTTTGGTTAAGTAAGGGGATGATGTTATTGAGTTGGAAAACAGGTGGATAAGGACATAGGTGTTTGATCTCATATCTATATCAAATGTTCTTAAGGGCGAGGGCATTTGTAGTTTTTACGTGTTCGTAGGGCTCCGATTGCAATTCTATATGTGCGAGTGAGCACAACTTTTACTTATGATTGAATTGGCATTCCCGACGTAACATGTGTACCCCCGGTTAGCAAGTTCTATCAGAAACTTGTTTTAAGCAGGATAAGGTCCACATGGGGGTTTCAACTCAATAATGTCAACTTGCTGAAAAATAACAAATCTTAATTTCCCCGGCCAGCATACCAAAGGAAGTGTGCCGTTATTCATAAGGCTACGGGCTAGTCAAGTCGTGTGGGCAAAGATGTACACCCCTGTAGGGTTAAAACTATCCAAATAGTTGTGTCCGCGGGTATGGACAACACTTGATTTGATGATATCTTTGTATAGACTTTGTATTGAAAATGTTGTTTTGGTTACTGGTTCGGCATGAAGGGTATTCATGCATGTTTTGGTCATGGTGGAAAGCCATTTGAATTAGTTCTTACTGGTGATTAAATTCTATTTTTACTTACTATTTCAGTCCAAATCTTGCTTATAAAACTGCCATATCAAAACTTAGCAAGTGTAGGAATGAAATTTGGCTTCTTGCAAAAAATGTTGACATTACAGCCTTCCTGTTCTCAGCCTTATGCATGTTAACCTCTAATCCTTTGTATAGGTCCTTCTAAACACATTCTTTTAGTAGTTTTGTGTAAGTCTTGTGAGTACCTTCTGTACTCACGTGCTTTAACCAATTGTTGCAGGTGAGGACGGTTACATATACGAAGTGCCTGCTGGCCACTTATTCTGTTGTACATTCTAGTCTTGTAAAATATTTTCAATAATAATGTATGACTGTGTACAATGTTGTTAGGATATGTGCACATTAGTCTTTGATCCTAGGAAGTAATGTGAGACACATATCCGGGAACCTGGAATTGGGTTTGTTTTCTGTTAAAAGTTATATCTTTGGTATAATATCTTGACTTGAAAATAAATCCAATTTCGTGGTCCTTACAGTGTTGGTATCAGAGCCATACTGATGAGGATATCCCTACTACTTATGAGGTTATTCGTGAAGCAGGAGCTAAACTTCTCAAACAACAGGTGCATTTGTTTCTTAATGAATTTCCTTATGTTGCCAATGAGAATTGGTTACTACCTAAAGCAATACTTGGTGCATTCTCAGGTTTGACAAATTTAAAGACTTTGGAACCGAGAGGGAGGAGAGGAGGCGGGAACAAATTCATGGAGGAGAAACATATCGGCCAACAAGGAGAAGAAACCCATGTGGCCAACGAGAGGAACGTGCTCTCGAGGATAAAACCCTAGCACATGCGGCGGTCAAGAAAGACATATGGTGACATGGCAACAAGGGTTACATTGGCATAAAAGAAGCATCAAGTGCATCGAACAAATTCGCAAGCTAAGAGAAGGAAAGCTCACAATACAAGGGAAATCGAGAGGGAGACTAGTTTAAATTTCAAAATTAAAGTAGGACGTTTTTTGAATGGGATCTTGTTCACGTGAGCGATGTCGGACTCGGATTCTTGTAGCGATGAAACGATGTCGGACTCAGATTTCGTGAGCACTCGGTTCTTGTTCATCAGAGTTTTGTGCTTGCGTGGGAGGCTATATAAACCCCCATGGCGCACCATAGAGGTAGACCGTTTATGCATAAGATTGAAACATAGCTATTGCTTGTTCTTTCGACACGAGTTCATGCGAGGACTTTGAGAAGAATTAGCGATCCATTGTTTGTTCGCAACTCGAGGTCAAGCCGTCGTTCCATTGGGAATTGGGGACTTGGCGTTCGTCGTTCGTGGTCTCGCGACGAACAACTACCCGGTGTGTTTTGGGCGTATTCCGAAGAGTTGAGGGTTCGTGCATTGGCGCGAGTGTTCAGCTAGCGACATCGTCTACTTCGCATCAACTATCCACGGTTCCTCACTGAGAAGATCGGGCCTCCCCCGTATCACATACTGACTATTGGTTAGAAATAGCATGGTATCTATGAAATTATTTTCTAAAAATAATTTCTAAAAATCGTTTGGTATGCCGGCACGGCTAAGTATTACGAGATATTTCCAATAGATTGTATTAATTAAGAGTCGCACGCATGGGGGTTAACCCTTAGTGATCCGCTAGCGACAAAGATCACAAGGACCCATACATTGAGTCGAAAACACCGGCCCAGCCGAAACAACTACAGGTGTTCCTGGGTATGGAGAACCTAACCGGAACCCATCCCTCTGATCCCAAAACGAGCATTTTTCTCTATCACTACCACTAGTGACTCATTAATTAACACCTCCTAAAGTACTAATTCAAGAGAGGTCCCATTTCCCTCTAGTCTGGTTAGCACGCCGTAATATCCCGTTTGTCGTTAGTGTATGCAATAAAAAATTAGAGAGGGAATTAAGATAATTAAAAGAGAAAAATCAGAAATTGAGAGAGGAATGGGCCACGCAGCCCATAGTCAAGTGGAGGAAAAATAGGCTTAGTGGCCCATGGCCCATGAGGAAACCAGAAACCAACTAAAGAAGGAGGGGGGACCCTAGGGTGCTACAGTACCACCGCTGCCACTGTAGCACAGTACTGTAGCAACCCCTATCCTCCATAGTGGTGCCCCTCTCCTCCGATGCCTCTTCATTGTGGTGGCCGGCCAAGAAAAAAGGAAGAAGAAGGAAGAATGGAGAAGGGAAGAAGAGAGGGAAGGGGAAGGTTCGCGGGCTGCACCGTGGTCTATAGTGGTTCGTCAAGGGTAACGCCGGTTTGCCCCCGAATAGATGCATATTTGATTGTTGTAGCATTGTCGGTATTTCTGTCTCCTCAGGACAAATCGTGTTAGACAGACGTTTTGATGTAGTTAAGTGTGGATTCAGTCTTGGGCTTCTCCTAGAGAGTTGTAGAGGACGTTAATAGCTTTCGATGAAGTCCTAGATCGTATTATTTGGACCTCTGTAGCAAAATTTATGAATTTATTAGTGCGATTGTTCTACGAATCTGTCAGTATTTTTGACAGGTTTTAGTGTAACACCCCAGGACCCACATTACCCTGGAATGCTACTAAACCACTCTACAGCTAGCCAATAATTTCAAGATAAATTAATTCGGCAACATCTCTAGACAAGAAGCATTAAGCGGAAGCATAAACAACTAAGGGAATAAAGATAACGGTAACAAGTTCAATAATTAAACAACCTCTAGCAGATTAATCAAAGAATGGTTCACAAGTCCATCCTTATTAAATAACATAAACCTCCACAAATAGTTAAGCATTTGGCTAGAATTTCATCGACTTTATTACAACATGAGTTGATGAACCATGTGCATTATTGTGGTGCCGCTCTACCCATCCATGAATGCTCAACAATCACCAGTAGGGGAGAAAACAAGGGTGAGATAAAAATCTCAACAAGCAAACTGTTTAACCGGCTATTCAGACTACAAACAAACATACAACATCATTAAAGTATCCAAATGTCCACATCCATAATGTGAACCCACATTCATTTACAAGCCAATTAAACTACAATGATATTAAGCATCAAAATCCAATCCCCATAATGATCACAATTATAGCCTCAACCATATTTACTACCAATGATAGTAAAATATTAACAATTAAATCTTGATCAACTGCTTCATGCTAATCACCACTACCACTACCAATCACAGTAAAGTATTAACATGTTTTACCTCATAACTTTACTATTTCTCGCATCCACAACTGCTATCCACAATTACCACAAGAGAGAAGAATCTCATGCCACAACCACAACCTCTACCATACCACAAGGGGTGAACCCCATTCCACAACCACAACCACATTACTCATACCACAAGAGACTCTCATGAGTCAATTTCCACATTGCAACTGTGAAGTTGCGTTTGTTTGCAAAAAAAATAACTTCACCTCAATATCTTGCACAAGTATGCAAATGATCTTTCTACAATGTAATGCATATGTATGCTATGCTCCACTGCACCTTTACCCAACAAGGTAAAGGTATGCATCGTCTTCTGACAATGCGATGTTGTACTGACACGATCGCGACTATAAGCGGCGACATCCACAATGCAAATGTCATGATATGTCATGAATGATATGATAATCATAAACCACAAGAATTTAACCACGAAGGTCAACAACATACTCATCATGAATATTTTCTCATAATCCACATGTGTCTCATTAAGCACAATACCATCGTGTCATAAGACCATTACCACATAACCCACACGATTCACCAAGATCAAAATCAATCGATATAGATGGAACTCTATCACATAGACCACCACATGATCATCATGAAAATAACCACAAGGAATTAACAACATGTCCACCTTGAGTTTATTTTCATATTCCATGATTGGCTCATTAAGCGAATTACCACGATACTACCCAAACTCATCCAAACATAGCAATTGATTAATATCTTGCTACCACATTTTTACTTGGAAAACATGTAACCATGGCATATCATTTAACATTACGTCAATCATGCATAGTGCAAATAGTAAGAAAAACGGGTTAAACCGTAGCACAACCGCTACATTTACTTGCCTTCCACGATGCGACGCGTTAGCCGGCAAAGCTGATACTCCTAAACCTGAGGCTTCACCTCCTAAACAGGTAAAATAATTTCAATTAAGACATAATATACTCAGCGCTACTAATCGGCAATCTACAAGCTTACTTGATGACTCAAAACGAGTTTACAAAGCTGAAACCGAAAAACAACGTTTCCTGCCATATACTGATTCTGGACAGCAGCACGGTAAATGACATAACTCATGAACTGGAAGTCAAAATGAGGTAAACCCAATTTCTGTAGATTCTTAACTGAATAATCTACAATACTCTAGTTGACACGATAAACCAATTCGGCCATAATATTAGGCTAACCATTGTCTGAACTTTCAGTACAGAAACTGCCTACACAATCGAACAGCAAAACTAAAATGACCATAACTTTTAATAGGTAACTCCAAATTGATCGTTCTTTATCAATCTGAAAAGGTTATCGAATTACCTACAATAACCTAGTTGGGTGAACTTTCAGATTCTACCAAATTCCCTTTCATATTTTAAGAAATAACCAGACAGATTATTCTCGTCAGATTTCTGGCAGCAGATAATAAAATGATCATAACTTTTGACTCAGACCTCGGAATCGAGTGATCTTCGCGGCTACTGAAAGATAACAACATAACCCACATATCTCTAGGAGATGGAAACTTAAAATTCAGCCTCTAAATACACCAAAAAACCCACGCAATGTTCTGAACAGAATTGCATCTTCTGCAGCCCAACAATTAACCATCAATTCTAATCGGTTTCGCATCTAATAAGGATTAAACAGCGGGGAGGGCATCTCGTTACCCTTGAAGAACCGCTAGAATTCGCTGAACCAAACCCCACACAAACTCTTCTTCTTCTTCTTCTCCTTTGTCTCCTTCTTCTCCTTCTTCTCCTTCTCTTTCTTCTTCCTTGCGCAAGGGGCAGCACCTTGGGATAGGGGAGGTGCAGGGGGACAGCACCTTGGGAGAGGGAGGTGCAAGGGGAGGAGAGGAGTCGCCAAGGGAGAGGAGGAGGCGGCTGCAAGTGGGAGGAGGAAAAGGGGAAAGGGAGGCGGCTAGGGTTTGGGAGGGTGGCCCTCCCCCCCCTTTGGCCGGCCACCACTAGGAGATGGGCCAAGGCCCAGCCCCAAAGGAAGCGAAACAACAGAAAAGCCCTCTCTAAGCTGGATTTGATGAAACCTGAAAATAAAAACTTCCCCGATTAAATTATTCTCTACCGATTGATTTTTATTAACTCGATTCTTGACTTCTCACACTTACGGAGTATTACACTCTTCCCACCTTAAAAGGATTAGCCTCAGATCCTACTCTGAACCACAAAGAGAAGAACAACAAGCAAAAGCAACCCAAACTAGGAGTACTCACCACCTCGAAGAGCTCGGGTACTTCTTTCGCAAAGATCCTCCAACTCCCACGTAGCTTCTCTCTCGGTGATTCGTCCAAAGGACCTTCACATACTTGATGGTCTTATTCCTCAAGACCCGCTCCGACGTATCTAAGATACGAACTGGACGACTCTCCACAGTGAGATCCTGCTCCACTGTGACCTGCTCCAGGTCAATCTTGTGTTCTGGATCCTGCAAGTATTTCCTCAAGATAGACACAAGGAAAACATTGTGCACACCACTCAATGAGTTTGGCAACTCCAAGCGATAAGCCAAACTACCCACCCGAGCAACCACGAAAAAACCGATGTACCGCGGGCTAAGCTTCCCGGTGGTACCAAAACGAACAATACCCTTAGTCGGAGACACCCGAAGGAGCACAAGGCTTCCCACCGCAAAATCCAACTCTCGGCGCCGAACAACCTTATAACTCTTTTGTCGGCCCTGAGCAGCCAACAGGTCCTGCCATTTTGGCAAAATTTCCCGCAATAACTATTAAGACCACTTTCTCAAACCATCCTCTTTCTTAAAACACTTTTCTCTTATTAAATAAACTCAGGATAACACACTATACCCATTGTCAAGAATTTGATCACAAATTCCACTCACATCATTCTACTAGAAGCACAACGGTATCTTTTGCAAAGCAGAACCCAAAGATGAAGAGTAAAGAACTCTCAAGCATCACACTAGCAACCAACTTTCCTTCAAAGGACCACGATCCAAATCAAAGGATTCACCACAAAATATTTCTACTCGTCAAGTAGACAATTGGAGAACCACACCACATAAGCTAAGAGTGAAAAAAAAAATCACTCGACAAACCAAAACAATCAATTTCTTTTCCTAACTGGAAAGACTACGCCTCAACATACGTCAACTCAATTTGCAAATGGTCTCTGCCAAAAACACACAGCAAAAACAAGAATCAAGAGAGCATCGCACTACTTGACATAACAATAATTTCCCAATTCATTTCTTTTAATAATTTAACTTCCTTGAACCAAGGATTTTCAAATCATTACCCAACACACCAACTCATTTATCTCAAGTTGGCCACCTCAACAATTAGCTCAATTGAGTACATCATCTACACCATTGTAAATAGACTCTCTGGCCCATAAATCATACTCTAACCCAAAACCACGACCAACAAAAGGCTTCAGAACCCACAACAATTACCATGTTCTTAGAAGAAGAGGTAAGAAGAAATAAATTCCAGCATACAGAAAATGGTCATCATCACAGTAGCCAAAAGACCAAAAGAAAAAAAAATAGCAATGAGGTTGGAAAACACAAGATAAGATCAACTGTACCTCAAATACTTCTAGTACAACTTTTCCTTTCAATAAGAAGCAATTTTCTTTGATTAAAACATCCCGCCATTTCCAACAAAGGATGCTTGAAGACCACAACACGAGATTCAGATAAAAACCAAAAAGATCATTCAACATGTCGCTTTACTCAAAGCAACCTCGGCTATCACACAAGCCATAAGGTACAAAAAGGTTCCAACCGTAAATCTCACACCCTTCAATGCAATTAGTATTATGGAATTAACAAATTCCTTTATTTTATTTTTTAAAAACATTCAACACAATAATCACAACTACATGCTATCGATTGTATTCACAACAAGATAAAACATTCTTTGCAAAAAAAAAATCAACATATCATCCCACTCCTTCATACTTTTCCAAAAGGAACATCATAAATCACTTCATCATGCTCTTATTATCCAAATAAGATTCCAACTACTTGATCTAGTTAAACCTAGTGCATAAGCCATCATATTAAAACAAACTCTTTAACAAGATGATATTAGAACATAACAACTTCACAAAACATGCTAGTATGAATCTCTTATTAGATTCCATACATTTATCTCGTACTGATGCTCAACTCTAGTTTAGCAAAAGGTAATTACACTCTAGCCATTGCTGTCAATAATTGACTATTAATTTTTCATTAGCATAGCATTAATGATCCTATCTCTAATTTTGCAATCCCAAAGACAATAAAGAGCACAGATTCGATACTCCACCTTATGTTAAGATATTAAAAAAAATAAAATAACTTTAAACATCAATAATACCGACTTTATGAGACAAGATTCCACAAGTCAATACATCACTGTATCCATTTCTTTATACATATTTCAACAATTTAGCATGGTAAAGTTACATAAATTTATGATTGTACATGCTCATCAAGTTTGTAAAGAGAGGACATATAAAAGGTTAATCTTATTAAGACAATATTCCAACACCTCCTTACTTGACCATCCCGAATGGTCAGATTAATTACTTAAGATCAATCAATCCAATATATCCAACAAGTTGGGAAAATTAAACAACTACAATAATCAAAACAATTGTTTTTCATATTCCTTGATAAATGCATGAGTTCTACACATGTATCGCTAAATTTCTTAGCCACAGATCTTCAAGAAACTACAACAGGACAACATCATATTAATCGACTTCACTTCTAAAGATGTTAGTAGGACTTAATGATGTACCACACTAACTTTTCAACTTGTTAATTCACAATCTATCAATTATTTACATAATTTCCACCTACTACTTAAACACAACAAAACATCACAAAGGGTTTTAACACTCCCTTCTAGAGGAAATCAAACTTCAAAAGTCGAAATAACTCAGAAGAAATGCATAGAGTCAATGCTTCCACAAGTTAATGAACTTCCCACATAAAGCTTTGATTCTCTCTCAAAAAAATCAAACGAAATACAAGAGTCATGTTTTCCAGCAAGAAAGATGGAACAACACGGAAAATACTAGTCTCTCCAAAAGCACGCTCACGGCGGTCAAACAACCCATCAATCGAGAAGAAACAATACTTGGCCTCAAGAACAATTAGAGGCCTAATGACAACCAACAACTGCAATAAACAGCTAACCCGAGAGAAAATCATTAACTGTAATAGGCCAAGAATCGGCCAACATCAATTCAAGGAGGATAACAATTTTCTAAGAAACTTACCCAAGACATCCGCAACTAAGTTACCCGAGGTAACTGCATCAATATCCCCGTACCACGAACGGGGTATAAACTGGCAATACCCAAGGCAACAACCGCAAAGCCTACCTCTTATCATTGACTATCCTTACTCATAGCAGTCATAGAAACAACACATAAACATACAAGATTATCTCATAGCATGAATAATCAATATAACATGTCAAAGCACGAATGCAATGCTTGACCCATCCCATCCTACTGTGCACCAGTGTGTCAATTTAATATTTTTAATTACCACAGACCTAAAGCCCGCTCGATACCAATCAGAACACCCAGACCCACATTACCTGGAATGCTACTAAACCACTCTACAGCTAGCCAATAATTTCAAGATAAATTAATTCGGCAACATCTCTAGACAAGAAGCATTAAGCGGAAGCATAAACAACTAAGGGAATAAAGATAACGGTAACAAGTTCAATAATTAAACAACCTCTAGCAGATTAATCAAAGAATGGTTCACAAGTCCATCCTTATTAAATAACATAAACCTCCACAAATAGTTAAGCATTTGGCTAGAATTTCATCGACTTTATTACAACATGAGTTGATGAACCATGTGCATTATTGTGGTGCCGCTCTACCCATCCCATGAATGCTCAACAATCACCTGTAGGGGGGGAGAAAACAAGGGTGAGATAAAAATCTCAACAAGCAAACTGTTTAACCGGCTATTCAGACTACAAACAAACATACAACATCATTAAAGTATCCAAATGTCCACATCCATAATGTGAACCCACATTCATTTACAAGCCAATTAAACTACAATGATATTAAGCATCAAAATCCAATCCCCATAATGATCACAATTATAGCCTCAACCATATTTACTACCAATGATAGTAAAATATTAACAATTAAATCTTGATCAACTGCTTCATGTTAATCACCACTACCACTACCAATCACAGTAAAGTATTAACATGTTTTACCTCATAACTTTACTATTTCTCGCATCCACAACTGCTATCCACAATTACCACAAGAGAGAAGAATCTCATGCCACAACCACAACCTCTACCATACCACAAGGGGTGAACCCCATTCCACAACCACAACCACATTACTCATACCACAAGAGACTCTCATGAGTCAATTTCCACATTGCAACTGTGAAGTTGCGTTTGTTTGCAAAAAAAAATAACTTCACCTCAATATCTTGCACAAGTATGCAAATGATCTTTCTACAATGTAATGCATATGTATGCTATGCTCCACTGCACCTTTACCCAACAAGGTAAAGGTATGCATCGTCTACTGACAATGCACGATGTTGTACCCGCACTGATCGCGCTATAAGTGGCGACATCCACAATGCAAATGTCATGATATGTCATGAATGATATGATAATCATAAACCACAAGAATTTAACCACGAAGGTCAACAACATACTCATCATGAATATTTTCTCATAATCCACATGTGTCTCATTAAGCACAATACCATCATGTCATAAGACCATTACCACATAACCCACACCTGATTCACCAAGATCAAAATCAATCGATATAGATGGAAATCTATCACATAGACCACCACATGATCATCATGAAAATAACCACAAGGAATTAACAACATGTCCACCTTGAGTTTATTTTCATATTCGTGATTTGGCTCATTAAGCGAATTACCACGATACTACCCAAACTCATCCAAACATAGCAATTGATTAATATCTTGCTACCACATTTTTACTTGGAAAACATGTAACCATGGCATATCATTTAACATTACGTCAATCATGCATAGTGCAAATAGTAAGAAAACGGGTTAAACCGTAGCACAACCGCTACATTTACTTGCATTCCACGATGCGCACGCGTTAGCGGCAAAGCGATACTCCTAAACCTGAGGCTTCACCTCCTAAAAAGGTAAAATAATTTCAATTAAGACATAATATACTCAGCGCTACTAATCGGCAATCTACAACGCTTACTTGACGACTCAAAACGAGTTTACAAAGCTGAAACCGAAAAACAACGTTTCCTGCCATATACTGATTCTGGACAGCAGCACGGTAAATGACATAACTCATGAACTGGAAGTCGAAATGAGGTAAACCCAATTTCTGTAGATTCTTAACTGAATAATCTACAATACTCTAGTTGACACGATAAACCAATTCAGCCATAATATTAGGCTAACCATTGTCTGAACTTTCAGTACAGAAACTGCCTACACAATCGAACAGCAAAACTAAAATGACCATAACTTTTAATAGGTAACTCCAAATTGATCGTTCTTTATCAATCTGAAAAGGTTATCGAATTACCTACAATAACCTAGTTGGGTGAACTTTCAGATTCTACCAAATTCCCTTTCATATTTTAAGAAATAACCAAACAGATTATTCTCGTCAGATTTCTGGCAGCAGATAATAAAATGATCATAACTTTTGACTCAGACCTCGGAATCGAGTGATCTTCACGGCTACTGAAAGATAACGACATAACCCACATATCTCTAGGAGATGGAAACTTAAAATTCAGCCTCTAAATACACGAAAAAACCCACGGAAGGTTCTGGACAGAATTGCATCTTCTGCAGCCCAACAATTAACCATCAATTCTAATCGGTTTCGCATCTAATAAGGATTAAATAGCGGGGAGGGCATCTCGTTACCCTTGAAGAACCGCTAGAATTCGCTGAACCAAACCCCACACAAACTCTTCTTCTTCTTCTTCTCCTTCTTCTCCTTCTTCTCCTTCTTCTCTCCCTCTCTTTCTTCTTCCTTGCATGAGGCAGCACCTTGGGATAGGGGAGGTGCAGGGGGACAGCACCTTGGGAGAGGGGAGGTGCAAGGGGGAGGAGAGGAGTCGGCCAAGGGAGAGGAGGAGGGGGCGGCTGCAAGTGGGAGGAGGAAAAGGGGGAAAGGGAGGGGGGCGGCTAGGGTTTGGGAGGTGGCCCTCCCCCTTTGGCCGGCCACCACTAGGAGATGGGCCAAGGCCCAGCCCCAAAAGAAGCGAAAACAACAGAAAAGCCCCTCTCTAAGCTGGATTTGACGAAAACTGAAAATAAAAACTTCCCCGATTAAATTATTCTCTACCGATTGATTTTTATTAACCCGATTCTTGACTTCTCACACTTCCGGAGTATTACATTTAGTAATCTGACTTTAGTAATCAGTTAAAAGGAGAATTAGAGAATCTCAGTATAACGAAAGTTGTAGATCATTGTCATAGCTTTCCGGGAAGCCCAAGAACGCGGAATTTGGACAAACGAATTGAACGTTATGATTGTTTTAGTGTACTGTCCATAGAACCTAATGTGAAATTGATGTTGTGTTAATCAGCATAAAAGAGATATTAGATGGCCGAATCAGGAAGGCCCACCAACTAGGTTTGGTTGGGGAATTTGATAACACCTTTAAATGAAGTCCAAGAACACCTCATTTGGACTCCTGTACTAAAACATACGGATTTTAGAACACGACTTTTTCAAGAGGGGGCAGATCAGTATTTAGGAAAATTGGAGTTGGAATTGTGTTACAAGCTTTTGCTAGTTCGTGTTGCTTATATAGTTTATTTGGTCCAATACTGTTGTCTTAGTAAGCCTTTAAAATAAATTTTAGGTGGGGATGGTCGGTTGCGTGCAAATCTTCACATCTTCCGTTCTCACACGGTTAAGGCAAGTGCTTGTTTGTTGATTTTGTGAATAAATGTGATATCTATGGTTGCTTGAGTGTTATGGATGTTGATGGCCATGACTTTATTTGGCGTTGTGAATATATATATCATGCATGGATGTTGGAGTGTATGGATGCTTATGATATGAATGATAGAAGTATGAATGAGTTGAATTCATATGTGATGTTGCTGAAGAGGTATGACTATGATGATTCATGATTTGTGCATATGCATCATGTTGACAAAATGAAGACTTGGTCACATGCTGACCAAGTATTTGTTGAGATCCTCGTCATGTACGTGACGGGCTTAAGGTCCCCTTTACTTGCGGAGTATTGGGCAATTGGTCTCTAGGCTTACGAGCATCGGCATGGTATGCGGCGACGGTCGCATATCTCGCATTACCAGTGAAATGCGACAAAGAGTGAAAGAGAAATGTTGCATTGCATAACTGCATTCATACATTGTGAGACATGTTTTCGAGTAAAGCTTAGAAATGGAATGTTGGTGTTGTAGATGTGAATTTAATGTTTCATTATTGGTACTTGCCGAGTCTTTGGGCTCACCCTTGCTTTTGTTGTTTTTTTAGGTACCTTTTGCAAGAACGGCATGCATGGGAGGGAGTAGATATGAATTGGATTCACACACTGCCATCCACTTTTACAGTTGATAAACTTCTAGATCGTACCTTAAAAAAATGAGCAAACTGCTTAAGGATTGATTATGATTATGTTTCAAGCTTTGGATTAAGTGTAATAATGTTGAGTAGTGACTTTTGGATATCTCTGAATAGGCTAGATGCTTACATGTTTTGAATGCCTATTAATGATTCTGAGTGTTAGTTTATTTATACATGTTTTATTCAAATGCTGGAACCTCCTAGTAGTAAACCATACAGAGGAGGATCTGCCGGAATCTGATAGAATGTTTTGGCTTAGATTTGTTAATTGTGTAGCATTTCAGGCTCATGTGGGCTGGGGTGTTACAGTTGGTATCAGAGCGGGCAGTAGGTCCGTGGTGATTGGATTTACAACTTGGGCAACTTAAATTGCTAAACTTTTGTAATGGTTAATGAACTTAAAAACCTGACACATTGGTGCACAGTAGGATAGGATGGGTCAAGCATTGTATTTACGCTTCTGTTATATTGTATTGATGATTCCTATTATGAGATGACCTTATATACCTATAATATGATTATATGATTAGTATGAGTGATGGTAGCGCATGTTGAGAGGTTGAGATCGTGGTTGTGGCCCTGGGCTTTACCAGGTCACACTATCTTTCGTGGTTTGAGAATAGGGAAGTGGTTATCTCAGATGTCTTAGTACGGGCGTCGATAGTGAATATCTTTAAAAATTTGTTCTCTTCCTTGAGTTCGAATTTGGTCAACTCTTGTCCAGTAGTGGTTGATGAATTTCTTTTGGGTCAGTACTTCATTGCAGTTGGTGGGTTTCTTTGAGAAGGATTGATGTGTTTTCATTGGCTTAACTTGTCCCTTAAAGTAATTATTGTTTTTTCCAACTGTTGAGTTATTCTTGTGGCTGGTGGACTTGGTTAGTTGTCAATATTGACCCTTGTATTGGAGTTTTGTCTTTCTTGCTGGAAAACATGACCCATTTATTTCACTTGATGATTTGGATAATGAAAGTCTCCTTTCGCAAATCCTTTAGTACGTGGAAGTTTTGATTCAATGTATCTCTTTTGGGTATTTTGAGTGTTGAAGTTGAAATGTTCTTTTATGAAAGAAAATGCTAAACCCTTTAGCGATGTCGTCTCGTGGTTAAGTGAGAGGTTATAATCGGAGAAATTAGTGGATATGATATGGGTTATAAAGTTGGGTCTGTAGTGTGGTGTATAATCGATCCTAACTAAGATCCCTGGAAGGAAAGTTGATTAATTTGATGGTGCCATGTAGTAGTTCTTGTTGAACTATGATTAAGGGTATGGCTATACCTAATTAGAATCAATAGAGTTATTAAAAAGTGTGGAACTTTGATGAAAAGGTTGATCATTAGAATTGTTTAGTTTGCTAAACTTGTTAGATTATTTGGTCTCAATGGATTAATCTAACTATGTAGGAAGGGGAAATATAAGGATGTGTTTCATCGTTGTCTTAATAGATGATAATATAGAATTTTCTTTAATTAACAATTTGATGATCTTATTTTTGGTCGTGGGAAAACAAATAGAGAAAGGACCATCAATTTTGTCCATGATTGAATAATCATCAATGGTTTATGATGGGATTTAATAAGTGACCTGTGTTTGCATGATGGTGAAATTGTCAGATAATAGTATGTCTTTGATAAAAGGGTTTTGGTGTAACCTTTTAAATTGTGTAGTAGGTTCCCTCTAAAAAAATAAAGTAGTTGTTGTAGTGAGGTTGTAAGAATTTGGTGTACTCTTATTCGAGGATGAGATGATAAAGTGATATGTAACAGTTTGGTTAGCTTTTGGAGACTTTATAAAGGAAGAGTGGATGATAACAAACCTTGTTAAGAGTGAATTATTCTTGATGTTAGTAATAAGGTCTACAAGAGATTGTGACGCGTTGGAGTGGTGAGGATTCTTCTAGATAGAAAGTAAGTTGATTATTTTAATAACGGTTAAATGAAATGTTTGGAGTTTTGTATTCGTGATCTTTTGGGGGTTCATGATTTATGTAGTAGATGAAATTAGTTGAGCAATGTGACATATGGAAAGGTTCCGTTTGGTTCCGATGTGATGAATGCGATTTGGTATTAAAGGCATTTCTTGTTTGGTTTGGTAAGTAATGTTGTAATCAAAGAGGTTGCTTTCGTTGTGTTAACGGAAAATGTTTACCATAAGTATTTGAGGTTGGAGCTAAAAATCGTAATCTGCAACTTTCCTGTTGTCACAGCTTAAGAGTTTCTTGGGTTTGCATAGCAATGTTTTATTATGATTTATGAAGGTGGAAAATTTCTTCTTGTGGGACGTGTGCCCTCGACTGTGGACTCGTATTTTGTTTTCTGAGATCATTTCTATTTGACTGCTTCTCTTGGTCTCATGCTCACTTCGAGGAGCCACGATTTCTTGTGCGTCGAATCTTGTATCTGTTTATTTCTTCCTTTTAAGTAAGGAATTAACCAAGTTGTGATGCCAAGTGTTATAAAGAGTTGTATGGTGATTGGTTGGTGGTGGTCAAGTAAACGATAGCGGTAAGAATTTTGGAGACCAGGCTATTTGAAGAACAACAGAAAGTGAATTGGTTTTGACCTATAATTCTTGGAGAATTTGATTTAAATGGAATGATTGCCGTTGAAATAAAACTGATTAGTGTTACAACTAGCGGAACCCATAGCGAATTATAATCCAAGAACCTTCATTCATGCTAGAATGTTGGGATTATCGAAAGTATGGGAAACTTGATCATGTGTTAGAGTATCGCGATTGGGTAATTTTGCGAGGTTGTGTAGGTGATCTATGGCGATGTAGTTTAACATAGTGGGGACAAGCAAAGTAATCCAATTGTTATGGTAATTAATGAGATAACAGGGATTGTTGAGCTATTGTCAGGAATGTTTTGGCGTTAGCGAGTAACCCTCTAGGAGTTAGAATCTTTATAAAGATAATTTGGTCGAGAATATGTTTACATGTTGAAGTAATGATTGAGTATGTTTGGATTGTTGGAATTTCAGTCACCGGATCTGAGGATTTTTCGTAACAGTTACACCGAAATGCACTTATAGGAGTCTTGGAGGTGGAAATTGGGTTTGGTGTTCTATGCTAGATCCTTAGTTGTTCAATGATTATGTATAGAACTAGAAGAATAACAATGGATTTCAAATAGTATAACGGTCATTAATAGAACTCTTTTGATAAAGTAAATAAGAGTGTGTGCTGTGGATTTCAGGTTGATTATTCCTTACGGATTGGAGCGATGCGATTTTGGGTGAAATCTTTGTTGACGAGCATTAGAAATTATCTATCAAAGTAAGTCTATCGATAAGAGAATTAGCTAGAGTATGTTATTGTAGAGTCAGTAGAGTCTCTCTACAAGGGTATGGACGATGTTTGCGGTTTGAGCATAGCTTGAGGTTGTCAACTTAAGAGTAATGAGTTAGCGTGTGATACAATGATTTGGAATCCCATAGTTTAGAGGAAGTTAAATTTTTAAAAGAAAGATTGTAGCATTCCAGGCTCATTTGGGCTGGGGTGTTACACACGCAAAAATGCTTGGATAGTGTGACACAAGATGTTCGGTCCTTGTTGACTCGGGCACCAACCATTCACACCCAAAAGCACACCATCATACCATTGTGTCCAAGTCTAAAACATTTTGTTTTCAGTTTTAGTTTCTCAAATAACAAGGTACAACATGCTGGACATAAAGCCATAATAAATTTGTGTGTGATCAAGGTCATCGACTAAGTCGACAACTGCCCAATTCTACCGGTAGCTAAGCTTTTCTAAGCAATATTAACTCGTAAACTACTAAGTGACAAGGGCTCATCCAACGAACCCTAAATCACAGCGAGATAATCCTAGGCTCAGTAGTAGAGGAGAAATATTTGCCTACAGATTATGCATCTAATGGGTCAACTAGTCGACAATAGTTTAACAACAAAATAGCAATGCATACATAGACTTTGCAAACAAGATATTAGACTTTGAAAATAATAGGAACAATATGATCAAATGATGCTACATCTGCTTACCTTGCTAGTAGTTCTCTTGCTAGAGATGATCACTCTCGGGCTCGACAAACTCTTCGGAACCTAATGCAAGAATGCGAAAATCCAATAAGAACAAAGAACACCGAAAGAGACCCAAAATCCAAAGTCATCCAAAATCGATGAAATTTACACAGCAGGAAGAACATGATTTTAAATGAATTTAGCAACAAGAATCAATCAATTTGGACTAAGCATGCAAAAGTTATAGCCTAAACAATTTCAGTCTGCTGGATAATTCAAATTAAATTGTTTTTTGTTACTGTTCATGGTACAATTTTCTAGAAAGTTTTTGAGCATGAAATTTTTATGATAGGCTCAACATGGCATCCTAAGAATAGCAAAATTGACCTCATTTCATTTGGAGTTAAATTGAATTACGTATGATTTTTCTAAGTTATGAAACTAGTGTACAACATTTTTCAGAGCAAAGATATAATAAGAGCCTATTCTATACTAGAGCATATTAACAGAGGATCTTAACACTTTTTAGTGCTCAATTTGGAGTTACAAAAAATTACTTATGCATTTTACAAGTTTTAAATTAATTTCTAAAACAATAATTAATGCAAAAGTAAGTTAATACAATCTACACAATTTTCTGGTACAAAACAGTGTCAAAACACATTTTTAGATTAAAGTTCAGTTAAATAGAAATTTAAAACCATTGGAATAATCTAAAATGGAGTTAAAATGAATTAGTTATGAAATTTTGAAGTTTAATACTACTTTCAGTTGACAGATAAAAGCTTACCGGAATTTAAACAAACTTGACTCAATAGAAAAGACGTGGACAAACGAGTGCCTTTGATCTAGAATCGCACGACCCACGTGCTTTGGAACATAGCCGTGCGCGCAGGCGAATAGTGCCCACCATTAGATTTAGATCCAATGGTCCACAAGAGATGGAACATTCGGACTTCCCGAATGCCTCACCAAATCTAGGTCATGGATCTAAAAAGGAACAACTTAGATCAAGGTCACATTCGGACGTCCGAAAGTTCACGAGATCTGAGCCGCAGATCTAGAAATGATCAGCAAAAGAGGATCAGAACGTTAGAACTCCGAAAGCGTTGAGGAGGTCTAGACTGTTGGATCGAGATCTAACGGTCCAGAGCTATACGGGAGGTGTAACACCCCAACTCTCAAAGAGCCTAGAATGCTACTGAAACTAAACTATTCTAGCACAACTACAAATTTTCGGCAGAATCTCCTTTGTTTAATTAGCTAAACTGAGAGTTCAACAATAACGCATGGCATAACAAATTTCTCATAATCAAATTACTCTATCATACATGATAATCAAATGAACCAACCAAGACTAGCAATCTCATTATTACAAATAAGCAGCTACTCAAACCAAACCATCTATGGGTGATAATCAAATGGTTTATTTATTTCTAAATTGAAGCTAAGTAGCAAACGCCTTATGAGTGTGAGGTAGTGAGTGCATCCAACAACTATTCCCTCCCATGCGTGTCGTTCCTGCATTGGTACCTAAAACACATTTAAGCAAGGGTGAGCCCAAAGACTCAGCAAGTATCAACAAGGCTATAAAACAAGAACATTAGCATAGCATCGATTATCCACAATACCATTATACTAAATATAGCCATTTTTCTCATGATATGCAATCAATGCAATGCTCCTTTGAACTTTATCTCTTTTCGCATTTTACCGGTAATGCGGAGTAAACAACCGTTTGTGCCCACTGGCACAGGGACCAAGAGCCTATACACGCCCATCATCTTAATGATGGGGACCTCTTTGCTCATAGCCCACATTCCACGAATGTGGGGACCTCAAGCCCGTCATCTACATGACGGGGACCTCAACTGTATGTGCTTGGTCACCACATGACCAAGGCACCTGTATGCTCTCAACATGCATATGCACGATGATAACATTCTTCATATGCAGGAATTCAACATATTCTCATTAACATATAAGCATTAACAACATGCGAAAAATCTTTAACCAACTGGCAGTCATCAAGTTAAACGATAACTCATCTCATAAATAGGTATGCATAACTAAAGCGAACAAGACACATCACAATCACATCATGCAGGCACACATATACCATAGCCCGAATACTTGCCTCAACCGTGCGAACGGTGGGCGCGACAGGTGCTGCCCTGGAACTACGCTCCCACCAGAATATAAAGATACCCCAATCTAAGACCAACATTCTGAACCAAGAGCAAAAAGAACAACACAAATGAACTTGCTAAACTCCCAAGTGTTTCCCAACTCCCAATTTCTAGCGATCGGATTGGCGCACACTGTGGACTGTCAACTTCTAAAATACATAACTTTCTGCTCAGGTGTCCAAATAAGATGTTCTTGGACTTTCTGAAAAGCTAATTAAATTATATAAATAAACTTATTTGGGGAGCCCTTTTGATTCTACCATCTACTGCCCCTAGCAAACCAATCTATCAGACATAAGAATTCACGTCGGGTTCTCTGGACAGTACACTAAAACCTCCATAACTTTTGCTACGAGAATCCAAATCTTGCGTTCTTTATCTCTATGAAAAGGTACAGAAATTACCCACATTTTTCGTTATATTGAGGTCCCCTTATTCTCCTTTTAATTAGCAGTTCTAACCAGTTTTCTACAGACTGTCCAGAATCTGACAGAACAACAGAACAACAATACTAGAAAATTCATAACTCCCAGACCGTTAATCGGATTTGGGCGATCTTGGCGGCCAACGAAAGCTAAGAATATAACCTACAATTCTATAGGAGACCAAAACCTCTGATTCGGCCTCTAACCACATGAAATTAACCCCGCAAGCTTCTAGACGTATCTGCACGAACAGCAGGCAGATTGCAACCTAGCCAAAAACTACCCGATTACTCTTCTATGACTAATTACCCAACAACAACAACGTGTTACCCTTAATGCCGCTGAAGGTCGCGAACCACGGATGGTGATCCCTCTTCCTTCTCTTCTCCCTTCTCTTCTTCTTCCTTTCTTCTTCTTCCTTTCTCTCCTTCTTTTCTCCTCTTTGCATAGAAGGGGGGGGGGGTTTGCTACAGTGCGGTGCTATAGTACCAGGGGCACGGTACTGTCGCAACTAGGGTTCCCCCCCTCTTTTTATTAGTGGCCAGCCCCTCATGGACCTCCTGGGCCAAGGCCTGAGGCCCAGGTTGCAAAAAAACTGCAGAAAACCCATTTATCTAATTGCTGCTAAATCTATTTTATATTTGGTCCTTCTCCGAATTCACATAATCTCTTCCGAATACTCTTTCGAATATTCTTGAATACTTTTGGGGTATTACATTCTACCCACCTTAAACAGAATTCGACCCCGAATTCTAAACACGCTTAGGCGAAAGAATGACCACGACTGAGAACGAACAACGGTAACCACGTACCCGTTGTGAACAACACTGGCTAAAGCTCACGCACGCGAAACTCCAACTTCCCAAGTAGCCTTTCCCTCGGTCTGAAAATACCACAACACAATGACGTAACACGACGTCTGAACTAACGCTCTACCCGGTACTTCCAGGTACACTCATCGGACAAGACTCAAAGGTAAGATCTCACTCGATAGTCAACGGCGCAAACGAAACCTCAAACTCTCTGGATCTCCCAGGTACTCAC
Source organism: Ampelocalamus luodianensis (assembly GCA_036346255.1). Lineage (NCBI taxonomy): Eukaryota > Viridiplantae > Streptophyta > Magnoliopsida > Poales > Poaceae > Ampelocalamus > Ampelocalamus luodianensis. The sequence continues at coordinate 55,129,644 of CM070634.1, read as the reverse complement.
TTAACACAAGAACATACAAGATGTTACGTACTCCGCGCACGGACTCGAGATAGTCATAGCGATACGCCAACTAGCGAAAACAACCCAATGTATCTTGGGTTAACCTTCCCAATGATACCGAACCACACGACATGCACATAGAACATAGAACTTGTGTTCCACCTCTCAATTAAACTCTTCACTAAAGTAAGGATCACCTCCTTTAACCAGAAACATACGACAAAACTCTCTTTAAGCAAACTCTTTTATCAACAAAACCCATCTGAAAATGAAAGATTCACATCGCACCTAAGCGTTACCAGCTCGGTGCTAAAGAGTCAAATCCAGAAATCGGAATTTCATCACGAAAACCTTTCCACCTTCCAAGTGGCACTTTGCGAAAAAGCATCACGAAAACCAAAGGAGGAATCATTTTAAATGCCCAAATAAAAAATTTCCTTTATTCTTCCTGAACCGATAAGAACCACACATACCAAAATCGAGTCAAACTCATCTTACGAAAGACATTGGTCAACAGCACAAAACTCAAACGAGAATCGAGGAAACGATTCACTTCTTTGAGGAAGTATCAATTTTTTTCAGTATCTCTTTTAGGAATAAAATCTCTCTCAACTTTGGAGTTTCAGTTCATCGCAACACACTAACTCATCTCTCTTAACTTGACATTTCCAACGTTACGCTCAAGTCGAAATACATCATCCACACCTCCGTATAAAGGCTCTATCGACGCCACCAAAACTTTCTCTCAACAACTCCTCTACCGACATAATTAATTTGACAAATGACTTCCAATGTATCTCAAAATAGATCTCACATGCAAACACATCACCTCAATCTTTTAACAATAAACAACTCGAAATTCCCAGCACACACATTCATATACTTCATCAAAAGGGTTCTATCAATGATCATCCCATTGCTCGGAATCCACCCTTATTCTACTTCCTCTACACATAATCATTGGGCGACTCAAGGTCCTAGCAAAAATAATACGAAGCCCAAAACTATACTCTAAGACTCAAATTAAATCCCTAAAATTCTCACAATCCAAACATACTCGCGCATTGACATCAACACGAAAATATTTCTTCGATCCAATTATCTTTATCAAGATTCTAACTTTTAGAGAATTACTTACTAAGTCCAAGTCTTTCCTGGCAATAATCCAACGTTCTCGACTATCTCATTAATCGCTTTAACGGTCAGATTACTTTGCTAATACTACTCTCATTACAACACCGTCATAATTCATCTGCACAACCATGCAAGGTACCCAATCGTGACACTCTAATACATCGAGTAAGATTCCCTATCCTTTCAAAAATTCTAATGTTCCACCCGAATTGAACAATCGATCTTGGATCACAAATCTTCATAGGTTCTAATGGTTGCGATAATGCGTCAGTTTAGCCTCAAAGACAAACATTCTGTATAATTAAAATTCTCTTCAAGAATTACACATGAAATTAGTTCATCCTTCAATGCTCCTCGATTAACTTACAGCCCAAGGTCTCACAACCACATTGAATAACCACTTCGAAAACCACTGTGAAACGAATCGGTGGATCCTTCCTCAAAAGAAAAAGCAAATGAAGACATTTACTGCTTGAAATAAACATAGGACCAAGGGAAATAGTCACTTAGGCAAAGAACTCGGAAAACACAGAGGAAGTCAACAGCTGAGGGCTCAAGTCCTGCTAAAAGCGAATACCGAACCACAAATGGGAAGAAGGTATTCCCCTTTGAAAATTGGTAAATTCTTATGGAACAAATACATAAGGTTTACACTCAAATAAACTGCAAGTTGCGAAACGCAACTTAAATGTCAAATACTTTTACTTCACTCCTTCCTTTAACCATGAAAGTTATTTTCTGTGATTACTACATCACTTTGCCAGCTTAAACAAGATAAGTTCTTAAGACCAAATCATAGGTACCACTTAATAACCGATAAAATCTTTCAACATGTCACTTTGCTCAAATCAACTCAATCACCACATAACTTAAGAGGTCCAAATGATCACCAACGCAATCTCGAAACACTTTTACTAAATCCAAATTACGAAAGACGATCAAATTACTTTATTTCTAAAAGAATCATCTCCACACACACAAGTCACAATCTCTCGCTGATAATCTTACTAACATCAAGAATAATATACTCTAAATACGAATATTTATCATCAACTATTCCATTAGAAAGCCCCAAAGTTTCACCAAATTGTTCCATATTACCTTTTCATCCCATCTTCAAAATGAGAGTATACCCAAAACCATACAACCTCACTACGTCGACCTCTTAAATTAGAAGGGGTCTACTACACAATCGAAAAGCTCCTACCAAAACCCTTTCATCAAGGACACATTATCATCCAATTATTTCACAATCATGTGGGCATAAGCCACCTCTTATATCATATCAGTTCAACTTTTAGCAATGCTCATCATCAAACTTCAATACACAACAGTTATACTACAATCATTGTTGTTATCAACTGGCTTCATTATGAAATCTAGTTGCTACATACTTTCCTTCCCAAATCACATGGATATTAACAAGTACATATTCAACTGTTCCTCCTCACATTGGATTTCGGCAAAAATACACTAAAACTTCAAAAATCGAAATCTTCTATCGATCAAGAGTCTCAACAACACTACAACCAAATTCATCGCGTCATCCTACATAGAAGAACTACATAGAACTCCTCCTATAAATTCTAGATCCACCGATATTCAATCCATTCAACCGGTTGTACACAATTCTAATAACTAATCATACTAGGGAATATGTAAATCTAGCATTTCCTCTAGTTTCCCTTTCCATATATTTAAATTAATCAATGGGAACCAAAGAACCCAACAAGTTTAGCAACCTAAATGATTTTAGTGACCAGACTAATTCATCTATGTTCCATACTTATTAATATCTCTTTTGACTCCAAATAGGTATGGTCATACTGTAACAGCCCAAGTTTATAAACAGTAATGAAATGCTTTATGAACAGTAATGAGGTGCTGTTCATAGCATTACTGTTTATTTCTACAGTTTGGGCAGTATGTTACAAATTAAAAACCTTCCTGTTTAGCCAAAATCCAAAAGAACCAGTTAAAAACTTAAGGGAAATACAAGATAAAACTTGTATTATGACTGGGAAGTGTTTTCATTAAAGCCTAGATAAATTATTTTGACTTGGAGGAAAATATTTGCTTTAAATAAACACTTTCGGGCTGCAATAATTATTTATGTATTTTACAAAGTGATAATGTGATTTTAAAAATTTATCTGGGAAATATATCATCCCAGTAGCCTCCAGTAAAAATTTTGTGATTTTACAAATTTATCTGCTATTTTTAAAAGCCCAGTCAAACCTTTTAAGCTTTTGAATAGGTTCTGGTCAACTAACCTGGTCTGAACCTAAACCTAGCACTGTAGCGACTCGAGCCACGTGGTTGAGTCCAACCCAATCAACCTGGTCCAGCTCTGTCACACTCGGGCGCGAGCTCAAACCCCTCGCGCACCATGAGCCGTCGATCTTCAATCGAATGGGCGAGGCTGCGACGTCCCGCGAGCTGTCCACGTGTGCGCCCTGATCTCCGCCGTTGGATCTTGATCTAACGATCGAGATCAGTGCATGCAATCGGACAACTCCGGATCCCTTTTCCATTTCCACCGTCCAATCCCGATCCAACAACGCCTCCCTTTTCGTTTTAAACCTAAAGGCGCGCTTTTATTTGGGCCGTCAGATTCAAATCCTACGGCGTCCCTTTTTACCGCGTGCTATTAAGGCCTGCGTTTATCTGGGCCGTTAGATTATCATCGTATGGTCCAGAGCGATGTATGCATTCGGACGACTCTGGATTCTCCCTCGATCTCCGCCGTCCATTCTTGATCTAACCGCGTCGCTCGTTTCCTTTTGAAATCAAAGGCGCGCTTTTATTTGGGCCTTTGGATTTAAATCCCCCGGCGCTCCTTTTTGACCGAGCGCAGTTAAGGCCCAAATTTTGTGGGTCGTTGGATTTTAATCGTAGGGTCCAGATTTGTGTATGCAATCGGACCATCCGGTTCATTTTCCCATCTCGACCGTAGAAATCAAATCTAACGGTGCCGCGTCATCGCCTCAAAAAGGGTGACGTGTATTCTTTTATTTGACCGTTGGATTCCAATCCAACGTCCAGATTTGAAAGTAGACCCCACATTTCTTTTGGACTCTGTTTAAATCTCGATCGACCGATCTAGATCGCACGGCCCATATTAAAAGATACCGATTAAAACCTTTTAACCTCTCTATTTATCACAGCCGCCCATTTCTAATCGGACGGCTAATGTTCTTTTGAGCTTTTAGAGGCGCGCGCGGCAATGATTGACAAAGGGACCCACATGTCATATGTTGCCTCCCTTCTTCCTTATCTCTGCGCGCAGCCCTCTCTGTAAACTAAGGAGATGATTTATCCCAAAGTTTATGCAACTAATTTTTGGGATATTTAGCCCTAAATGGACACCTCATCAACTGTAGACTCTTCCACTTTCCACTGTAGCTCAACATCTATATATAACCCTAACTTTTGAGCTGCTGCCATTGTTGACCACTAGAGCTGTTCTTCTGCCATTGCTGTCCAGTGGAGTTTCTTGGCTCTCCGAATTGCTTATCCATTCTAAACCCTGGGTTCACCTTGTATTAAAGATTTGACATCTTTTGTAGGTTAATCCGAGTTTATTTCTCTCACAATCATCATCGGTTTGAGAATCTTTGGTGTCTTTCCCCTCTGGTAAGCTAAAAACCCTAGTTATAATCTCCGAGCATCTTAAGGACCTTAGGAGATCATATGAATCATTCTTTTAAATATCGTAGCTTCAACTTGCTTCAAACCGAAAAGTTGTTATTATAACTTTTAGGTCTTTCATATCTTTTCAAGATCTAGGGTTTCTCCTGTCAACTTATCATCCTAGTTAGGTTTCAACTAAACCTAGCAGCATAACAAGTTGTTCTTTTAATTCTTGTCATCATCTATTTAGCTTGTTAGCAAAGATTTGTCTCTTTCTTTATTGTCGGTTTAACAGACAATACAAGTTTTCTTCACTTTTGATGCTCTAATCGATTAGAGTTAGATTAGGTTATCTTGGGATGTTAATTACCTAAAAGATCATGCTAAGTTTCATTTACGAACCTTTGCTTGATCTATTTTCCTTTTCCAAAAATCATGTCATCTGTTTTGATTCTTTTCAAAATCAAAAGCGCAACTTTGGTTCAAACCCTAGTTTCTGTTATTTAAAAGCCGTGTATTATATTATGGGTTATTATCACTATTAGGGTAGTTATGGCTTAAGCATACTGTCAATCATGCATTTCCAGATTGATCATGCATATTTCTTCCATTTTGTACTTATTGTCGATTTTAGCATTTATTGGACTTTATTGCTTCTTTTAGAATCTGGTTTTGCTGAAGTGATTGAATCTATTTCTGAGCATCCTGAGCCTGCAACAGAAGTATACTATTATCAAGGCAAGCTTCCTCTCTGCACCATGTTGATCCCAAATTTTATACAATAGCTTTTACAAATCCAGTGACACCTGTGCATGCTATTTTTCTGAAAATACAAACTGTAATCTGTTAGTAGTTAGATATGACCTAACATGATGGATTACCTCAATTGTCACCATACACTCAACCTTAGCATAGTAATGTATACTATAATATTTTCAGATTTGGCTTAGACATGCAGTCTAGAAACTTTAGAGTTTGACAAGAATATCTTGTCAAACATAGGAATCACAAATGGCTTTCTGTTACTTTAAACTCTTTGTCCAGTTTACTTATTCCAGAAATGAGTTTTATATTTAACTTGATCTGGACAAGAGGAAGCTACTGATGGTGCTTTTGTGCACGAGATTGGGATTTGTGGTGGACTTGTCCAGGTTAGTTAAGGACCGAACTCTGATTATTCAATTCAAGTCCCCCACGTACTTCCACATGCAGTGTATGGGCGCTGTTTGGTTAAGTAAAATGTTAAGACTATTGGGTTGGAAACAGGAGAGTAAGGATATGTGTATTGACCTTGTATGGCATAGATGCTTAGGTCTTCGGACTGCGTTTTATGCTATGTGAGCTGGTATGTCAGTATCAGATGTTCTTAGAAGGGTGAGGGCGTATATGTGCTCCGTAGCATATACGTACCTTAAAGATGCCGATTGCAAAGTAGTATGGGTAGCGAACCCTACGCACTTATTTTGTTTGGGTCGGCATTCCTGACGCAACATGTGTGCCCCGGTTAAGCAGATGCTATCAGACGTTGTTTAAGCGAGATCAGCTCACACATGGAGGTCCATCTCAATAGTGTTAGCTTGTTGAAAAATACCAAATCTTAGTTTCTCCGGTCGGCATACCAAAGGAAGTGTGTCATCATTCGGAGGCATCCGAAGGCAACGGGCTAACTAAGTCGTGTGGGTAAAGATGTACACCCCTGCAGGGTATAAACTGTTCGAATAGCCGTGTCCACGGTCATGGACGATAACTTGAATTGATGTCACCTGTATAGAAGTTTTGATTTACAAATCTGGTTTCGGTTTTTGGTTTTGCATGAGGGATTCATGCACTGTACTGTTTTAATTATGTCATTTACTTACTGTTCTAGTCCAACTTTGATTTATTAAATTGCTTTATCAAAATTTAGCCTTGGTAGGTTAAGATGTAATGCTTTATGCAAACCTGAACCTTTATACCTTCCTGTTGTAACCTTATGCATGTATAAATTCTATTCCTTTGCATAGGCTCTAATAAACACTTTCTTTTATTAGTTTGTGTAAGACTTGCTGAGTACCTTCCGTACTCAAGGTGCTATCACCTATTGTTGCAGGTGAGGATGGTTATCTTTATGAAGTACCCGTTAGCGCCGATCAGGGTGACGCTAACGAGTAAAGCTACTTTTTTCCTCCACGCAATCGCCTGCGGGTGGATGAGGCCATTGGTGGATTTTGAACTTTTATTTTGCTTCCGCTGTTGAACTTGTTGTAGTGACCAAGTCACTCCATAATGTAGTACTAAAACCGCAAGTTGTAAACTTATGTTTAATTATGTCAATGTATGTGATACGGGGGAGGCCCGATCTTCTCAGTGAGGAACCGTGGATAGTTGATGCGAAGTAGACGATGTCGCTAGCTGAACACTCGCGCCAATGCACGAACCCTCAACTCTTCGGAATACGCCCAAAACACACCGGGTAGTTGTTCGTCGCGAGACCACGAACGACGAACGCCAAGTCCCCAATTCCCAATGGAGCAGCGGCTTGACCACGAGTTGCGGAACAAACAATGGATCGCCTAATTCTCTCTCAAAGTCCTCGCATGAACTCGTGTCGAAAGAACAAGCAATAGCTATGTTTCAATCTTATGCATAAACTGGTCTACCTCTATGGTGCGGCCATGGGGGTTTATATAGGCTCCACGCATAGCGCAAAACTCGGATGAGCGATGGCAGTGCTCTGAATCCGAGTCCGACAACATTTGTTCGCTTTCTCGATAATCCGAGTCGATCATTTCACATGAGCGATAATCCGATTCAAAAAACGTCCTACTTTAATTTGGAAATTTAAACTAGTCTCCTCTCGGTTTCCCTTGTATTGTGAGCTTTCCTTCTCTTAGCTTGCGAATTTGTTCGATGCACTTGATGCTTCTTTTATGCCAATATAACCCTTGTTGCCATGTCACCATATGTCTTTCTTGACCGCCCGCATGTGCTAGGGTTTTATCACGAGAGCACGTTCCTCTCGTTGGCCACATGGGTTTCTTCTCCTTGTTGGCGCATGTGTTTCTCCTCCATGAATTTGTTCCCGGCCTCCCTCTCCTCCCTCTCGGTTCCAAAGTCTTTAAATTTGTCAAACCCGAGAATGCACCAAGTATTGCTTTAGGTAGTAACCAATTCTCATTGGCAACAAAAGGAAATTCATTAAGAAACAAATGCACTGTTGTTTGAGAAGTTTAGCTCTGCTTCACGAATAACCTCATAAGTAGTAGGGATATCCTTATCATCCTCCTTTCTTCAAAAAAGCCGTCCTCGGCTTTTGATAACTGAAGATGTGCTAGACAAAAATACAACGTATATGCAAGGTATATATATTTGTCATCCAAACTCCTTTCGCTTAGCACATGATGATTTGCTGAATGTGTAATAAACAAAAAGAACAACGTATATATGTGGTATATGTATGCATCAATTGTTGTGACATTCTCGTTGTTGCGCACAAAATAATTAGGATCATAGTAGCCATAGGATGTATTTGATATATACATTGCGATACTTTCATTCACATCAGTATGACTTGTATGTGTTTGATGCAATGTTGATGAAGGATATATATGCAATGGTCGTTGATCCTGGGAACCATTGTGAGATATATATATCCGGGAATCCTGAGTATTGGATCGGCTACTGGTTAAATTTATACTCCTAGCATGATCTTTAATAAATGGGCAATACTGTTCCTTCATTAACAATTATGCTACAGTATGACTTTAATTAAGTACATTTCCAATAACCGGGTATCCTCACAGCGTTGGTATCAGAGCATACGTTGCCTCTAGGTTAGAAGTAGCCTGGCCGAGACAATTAGAGAGTCTTCTGATAAAAGTATTTTCAAGTCAGTAATATAATTTTGAAAGTTTAAGTATGACATCTTTTATTCCTTACCCATCTTAGCTTCTGATTCTTACCTCACTATTTATTGGACTTATGTAATATATTTTCCATTGCTTTTCTCTCATTTTCAAAAAGAGAGGTATGTTAGTATTCACCCAGAAGAGCAATGGCGAAAAGACGAGAAGACGTTGTCGTACTACGATATTAGGATTATATTAGGGATTGTGAATAGATAATATCCACCCTATTTATTTTTCCTATCTTGTAGAAGTCATATTTTGTTATTTGACCGTTTGCTCTCTTTTGGTTCCCAAGTAATTGCGCATCGCCTATGGCAGCATGTATAGCAATTATGCCGGAAAACTATGATTTGTTTTATTGGATCTTATGCTGGCCTTTGCGCCTTCTTTTGGTATTAATTTTGGTGCATTCATATCATTCATGCATACTAAGTTTAGTACTTTCCCTTTTCTACCAGAAACATCTTTCGCACTCAATTGAGTGTATCCTTTTCCTGTCCTCTAACCATCTGTGTGACAATAGGATGGCAGAACTTAGCACTCCTTTGAGCACTCAACCCAGGGAGTCAAGTAAGACGATCGTCGAGGTTATGGTCTGTCGACGCTGTGGTGAAGAGGGACATTACATCAACCAGTGTACTACAAATTGTCCCAACTGTGACGGAGACCATCCACCAGAGAGCTGTCCAACTAGTAAAGTCACTTGTTTTCTCTGCGAAGGGCACGATCACTGTCCCAAGGAGTGTCGACTACACCAGATAATCATTGAGTCAGTTGGACTACAACAACGGATTCTCCACGCCGTCATCTTCAAGACAACCACTGGACAAAGAGGTACACAAAGACAGCCCGGAGAGAAGCCAATGAGCCGCCGTCAACGAAACAAGAAAGTTACTTGCTTTCATTGTGGCCGTCTTGGCCATTATGCTGTCGATGCTTCGAAGACATCGAAGGATGCCCGGACCTATCAAGCTCCTGCACCACCACCAGTTCTACCTCAACCACTCACCTTTGTACCTAGACCTCCTAATTCTTTTGAGCAGTCAAGAATTAGTGTAAATCCGCCACCCATTGTCAGTAAGGTTAAACCTAGTGTGATCTGTTATCATTGTGGGCGTCTTGGGCGCCGCAAGCCGTGCTTTGCTAAGAAACGTGGGTTGCCTCCTGTTCAACCTTTCCCAGCTGTTGTTCGTCCCACACTATCTTCAAAGACATCTGTCAAGTCTGATCCAGTTCCAATCCGAGATCGGATGAACCATATTACGGCTGAGGAAGCGACTGATGCACCTGACATTGTTCTTGGTATGCTCCTAATTAATTGCAGACAGCTATTGTTTTATTTGATTCTGGAGCATTCCGTTCTTTTGTTAGTAGTCAATTTGCTGTTCAACACCATTTGAGCATGCATCATTTTATCCACCACCTGTTATTCACTCACCTGGGTCGTCCTCATTTTTCTCTGCCACCTAAGTGCTTTGGGCATTTAATACAAGTCATATTGCATTAAGTGCGGCCATGTACATGGCTTTCACACTGAATGTGGTCACTTAGTGGCACCATTGTTATCTTTCCTTGCCCCCTCTCTTAACAACACTCGTTGTCCTACTCTTTTGTCCCTAACCAAATTGGTGGTGACACTTGCCTCGTCACTCACTTATTTATTGACCAATTGACTGAAGCCCGAATCTTTTCTAAAATTTATTTGTGATCTTGCTGTCATTAAATAAAGGTTAGAGCTGAGGACATTCCCAAAACAACTTTCTCTACTCGTTACGGTTTGTACGAGTATACTGTCATGTCCTTTGGTCTGACCAATGCTCCAGCTTATTTCATGAATCTTATGAATTCGGTGTTCATGGATTTCTTGGATAAGTTCGTTGTCGTGTTCATTGACGATATCCGTATTTATTCCAAGTCTGATAAGGACCATGAACAACATTTGCGACTTGTGCTAGAAACACTTCGTCGGCATCGACTATATGCTAAGTTTAGCAAGTGTGCTTTCTGGCTTAGAGAAGTTGCATTTCTGGGACATGTGTTTTCTGAAGGAGGTATCGCTGTTGATCCAAGTAAGGTACAAGATGTACTAGATTGGAAGCCTCCCAAGAGTGTCCCTGAGATCCGAAGTTTTCTTGGGCTTGCGGGTTATTACCGTAGGTTCATTGAAAATTTTTCCAAAATTGCTAGACCTTTGACTCAGCTTTTGCAGAAAGAGAAGAAATTTGAATGGTCAGCTAAGTGTGAGGAGAGTTTTCGACTTTTGAGAACTCTCTTGACCAAAGCTCCAGTTCTCACTCTTCCGGATGTTCTTAAGAACTTTGACATTTACTGCGATGCATCTCGCCATGGGCTTGGTTGTGTGCTTATGCAAGAAGGCCGAGTTGTGGCATATGCATCCAGGCAGTTGCGACCTCATGAAGTTAATTATCCTACTCATGATTTGGAATTGGCTGCAGTTGTCCATACATTAAAGATTTGGCGACATTATCTGCTCGGTAATCGTTGCGAGATCTATACTGATCATAAAAGCCTAAAGTACATATTCACTCAATCTGATTTGAATATGAGGCAAAGAAGATGGCTTGAACTGATCAAGGACTATGACATGGGTATTCACTATCACCCAGGCAAAGCCAATGTTATGGCAGACGCTTTAAGCAGAAAGTCACAATGCAACTGCACATTTTCTCTACCTGCGGCCAAGGACTTGTGTGCTGATTTTCAGTGCCTAAGTCTTGAATTGGTGGAAGAAGGTTTTCTCACTGCATTGCAAGTAAAGCCTACATTAGAATCTTAGATTCTTGAGGCCCAGAAAACTGATGCCGAGATAGCCGAAATTAAGGAAAACTTGAAAGCGGGTAAAGCCAACGAGTTTTCTGAAGATGATCGCGGTATGATTCGATATCGCAATCGTTTGGTAGTACCTGCAGATCCTCAACTGAGGAGTCTAATTTTCAGAGAGGCTCATAATTCCAAGTTTTCTTTACATTCTGGAAGTACCAAGATGTATCAGGATTTGAAGAAAACCTTTTGGTGGAGCCGAATGAAGAGGCAAATCGCTCAGTATGTTGCTGAATGTGATATTTGCCAAAGGGTTAAAGCTGAACATCTAAATCCAGCTGGTACCCTTCAACCTTTGCCTATTCCGCAATGGAAATGGGAGGAGATCGGTATGGATTTTGTTACTGGTCTTCCCAAAACTTCCAATGGGTCCGATGCCATTTGGGTAATCATCGATCGTTTGACAAAGGTGGCTCATTTTATTCCTGTCAAAACCATCTTGATGGCAAGCATTAGCGAGCTTTATATTGCTAGAATTGTTTGTCTTCATGGTGTTCCCAAGGTCATTGTTTCTGACCGTGGCCCTCAATTTACTTCCCATTTTTGGAATTGTCTTCATCAGGCTATGGGGACTGAACTCTCTTTCAGTACTGCTTGCCATCCTCAAACTAGTGGTCAAACTGAGAGAGTGAATCAAGTAATGGAAGATCTTCTTCGAGCCTATGTGCTATCTTATAGCAAAGACTAGGAGAAATCTTTGCCATATGTGGAGTTTTCCTACAATAATAGCTACCAAGCAAGTATTCAAATGTCACCTTTTGAAGCCTTGTATGGGAGAGCTTGTAGGACCCCTTTGAATTGGTCCGAGTCTGGTGAAAGATCATTCTATGGTCGAGACTTGGTAAAGGAAGCGAAGAGCAAGTTAAATCGATTCGAGATTGCTTGAAAACTGCTCAATCTCGTCAGAAGAGCTATGCTGATCATCGTCGTCGTGAATTAAGCTTTGAGGTAGATGATCATGTCTATCTTAAAGTATCACCGATGAAAGGCACTCATCGTTTTCAGGTAAAAGGGAAGCTAGCACCTTGTTATATCGGACCCTTCCGAACCATTGCAAAGCGAGGAGCTGTAGCCTATCAATTGGAACTACCTGAGTCCCTCTCAGCATTGCATGATACTTTTCATGTGTCTCAATTGAAGAAATGCCTTCGTGTTCCTATTGAGGCAACTGCTTATGAGCATCTTGATCTCCAACCTGACCTTTCCTATCAAGAGCAACCAGTACGTATCCTCGACACAATGGAACGCAGGACAAGAAATCGTACTGTCAAGTTCTTGAAAATTCAGTGGGCTAATCATTCTGAAGATGAAGCCACTTGGGAGCGCGAAGATCTGATGCAGATTGAGCACCCCCATCTTTTTGTTGCTTAGAATTTTCCTTTGAATCAAGAAAGGAAAGTTTAAACAAAGCAATGTAAACAAAGATGTAATGATAACACTATGTAATTATGTAAAGTTCTTCTTTGTAATCTTTGAAGGAAATCAAGACAATAGGTGTTGAATTTCCTTATAAATCATCTCAATTTCACTTCTTCCTAATCTTTAACTTGTTCCAAATCTCGGGGACGAGATTTTCTTAAGCGGGGTAGGTTTGTAACAGCCCAAGTTTATAAACAGTAACGAAATGCTTTATGAACAGTAATGAGGTGCTGTTCATAGCATTATTGTTTATTTCTATAGTTTGGGCAGTATGTTACAAATTAAAAACCTTCCTGTTTAGCCAAAATCCAAAAGAACCAGTTAAAAACTTAAGGGAAATACAAGATAAAACTTGTATTATGATTGGGAAGTGTTTTCATTAAAGCCTAGATAAATTATTTTGACTTGGAGGAAAATATTTGCTTTAAATAAACACTTTCGGGCTGCAATAATTATTTATGTATTTTACAAAGTGATAATGTGATTTTAAAAATTTATCTGGGAAATATATCATCCCAGTAGCCTCCAGTAAAAATTTTGTGATTTTAAAATTTTATCTGCTATTTTTAAAAGCCCAGTCAAACCTTTTAAGCTTTTGAATAGGTTCTGGTCAACTAACCTGGTCTGAACCTAAACCTAGCACTGTAGCGACTCGAGCCACGTGGTTGAGTCCAACCCGATCAACCTGGTCCAGCTCTGTCACACTCGGGCGCGAGCTCAAACCCCTCGCGCACCATGAGCCGTCGATCTTCAATCGAACGGGCGAAGCTGCGACGTCCCGCGAGCTGTCCACGTGTGCGCCGTGATCTCCGCCGTTGGATCCTGATCTAACGATCGAGATCAGTGTATGCAATCGGACAACTCCGGATCCCTTTTCCATCTCCACCGTCCATTCCCGATCTAACAGCGCCTCCCTTTTCGTTTTAAACCTAAAGGCGCGCTTTTATTTGGGCCGTCAGATTCAAATCCTACGGCGTCCCTTTTTACCGCGTGCTATTAAGGCCTGCGTTTCTCTGGGCCGTTAGATTATCATCGTATGGTCGAGCGATGTATGCATTCGGACGACTCGGATTCTCCTCGATCTCCGCCGTCCATTCTTGATCTAACCGCGTCGCTCGTTTCCTTTTGAAATCAAAGGCGCGCTTTTATCTGGGCCTTTGGATTTAAATCCCCCGGCGCTCCTTTTTGACCGAGCGCAGTTAAGGCCCAAATTTTGTGGGCCGTTGGATTTTAATCGTAGGGTCCAGATTTGTGTATGCAATCGGACCATCCGGTTCATTTTCCCATCTCGACCGTAGAAATCAAATCTAACGGTGCCGCGTCATCGCCTCAAAAAGGGTGACGTGTAATCTTTTATTTGACCGTTGGATTCCAATCCAACGTCCAGATTTGAAAGTAGACCCCGCATTTCTTTTGGGCTCTGTTTAAATCTCGATCGACCGATCTAGATCGCACGACCCATATTAAAAGATACCGATTAAAACCTTTGAACCTCTCTATTTATCACAGCCGCCCATTTCTAATCGGACGGCTGATGTTCTTTTGAGCTTTTAGAGGCGCGCGCGGCTATGATTGACAAAGGGACCCACATGTCATATGTTGCCTCCCTTCTTCCTTATCTCTGCGCGCAGCCCTCTCTGTAAACTAAGGAGATGATTTATCCCAAAGTTTATGCAACTAATTTTTGGGATATTTAGCCCTAAATGGACACCTCATCAACTGTAGACTCTTCCACTTTCCACTGTAGCTCAACATCTATATATAACCTTAACTTTTGAGCTGCTGCCATTGTTGACCACTAGAGTTGTTCTTCCGCCATTGCTGTCTAGTGGAGTTTCTTGGCTCTCCGAATTGCTTATCCATTCTAAACCCTGGGTTCACCTTGTATTAAAGATTTGACATCTTTTGTAGGTTAATCCAGAGTTTATTTCTCTGTCAATCATCGTCGGTTTTCAGAATCTTTGGTGTCTTTCCCCTCCTGGTAAGCTAAAAACCCTAGTTATAATCTCCTGAGCATCTTAAGGACCTTAGGAGATCATATGAATCATTCTTTTAAATATCAGTAGCTTCAACTTGCTTCAAACTGAAAAGTTGTTATTATAACTTTTCGGTCTTTCATATCTTTTTCAAGATCTAGGGTTTCTCCTGTCAACTTATCATCCTAGTTAGGTTTCAACTAAACCCTAGCAGCATAACAAGTTGTTCTTTTAATTCTTGTCATCATCTATTTAGCTTGTTAGCAAAGATTTGTCTCTGTTCTTTATTGTCGGTTTAACCGACAATACAAGTTTTCTTCAGCTTTTGATGCTCTAATCGATTAGAGTTAGATTAGGGTTATCTTGGGATGTTAATTACCTAAAAGATCATGCTAAGTTTCATTTCGAACCTTTGCTTGATCTATTTTCCTTTCCAAAAATCATGTCTGTCACATTTTGGTTCTTTTCAAAATCAAAGCGCAACTTTGGTTCAAACCCTAGTTTACATTATTTAAAAGGCTGTGTATTATATTATGGGTTATTATCACTATTAGGGTAGTTATGGCTTAAGCATACTGTCAATCATGCATTTCCAGATTGATCATGCATATTTCTTCCATTTTGTACTTATTGTCGATTTTGGCATTTATTGGACTTTATTGCTTCTTTTAGAATCTGGTTTTGCTGAAGTGATTGAATCTATTTCTGAGCATCCTGAGCCTGCAACAGAAGTATACTATTATCAAGGCAAGCTTCCTCTCTGCACCATGTTGATCCCAAATTTTATACAATAGCTTTTACAAATCCAGTGACACCTGTGCATGCTATTTTTCTGAAAATACAAACTGTAATCTGTTAGTAGTTAGATATGACCTAACATGATGGATTACCTCAATTGTCACCATACACTCAACCTTAGCATAGTAATGTATACTATAATATTTTGATTTGGCTTAGACATGCAGTCTAGAAACTTTAGAGTTTGACAAGAATATCTTGTCAAACATAGGAATCACAAATGGCTTTACATTACTTTAAACTCTTTGTCGGTTTACTTATTCCGAAATGAGTTTTATATTTAACTTGATCTGGACAAGAGGAAGCTACGATGGTGCTTTTGTGCACGAGATTGGGATTTGTGGTGGACTTGTCGAGTTAGTTAAGGACCGAACTCGATTATTCAATTCAAGTCCCCACGTACTTCCACATGCGTGTATGGTATTGTTTGGTTAAGTAAAATGTTAAGACTATTGGGTTGGAAACAGAGAGTAAGGATATGTGTATTGACCTTGTATGGCATAGATGCTTAGGTCTTGGACTGCGTTTTATGCTATGTGAGCTGGTATGTCGATGTCGGATGTTCTTAGAAGGGTGAGGCGTATATGTGCTCGTAGCATATCGTACCTTAAAGATGCCGATTGCAAAGTAGTATGGGTAGCGAACCCTCGCACTTATTTTGTTTGGGTCGGCATTCCTGACGCAACATGTGTGCCCCGGTTAAGCAGATGCTATCAGACGTTGTTTAAGCGAGATCAGCTCACACATGGAGGTCCAACTCAATAGTGTTAGCTTGTTGAAAAATACCAAATCTTAGTTTCTCCGGTCGGCATACCAAAGGAAGTGTGTCATCATTCGGAGGCATCCGAAGGCAACGGGCTAACTAAGTCGTGTGGGTAAAGATGTACACCTGCGGGTATAAAGCATTCGAATAGCCGTGTCCACGGTCATGGAAGATAACTTGAATTGATGTCACCTGTATAGAAGTTTTGATTTACAAATCTGGTTTCGGTTTTTGGTTTTGCATGAGGGATTCATGCACTGTACTGTTTTAATTATGTCATTTACTTACTGTTCTAGTCCAACTTTGATTTATTAAATTGCTTTATCAAAATTTAGCCTTGGTAGGTTAAGATGTAATGCTTTATGCAAACCTGAACCTTTATACCTTCCTGTTGTAACCTTATGCATGTATAAATTCTATTCCTTTGCATAGGCTCTAATAAACACTTTCTTTTATTAGTTTGTGTAAGACTTGCTGAGTACCTTCCGTACTCAAGGTGCTATCACCTATTGTTGCAGGTGAGGATGGTTATCTTTATGAAGTACCGTTAGCGCCGATCGGGGTGGCTAACGAGTAAAGCTACTTTTTCCTCCACGCAATCGCCTGCGGGTGGATGAGGCCATTGGTGGATTTTGAACTTTTATTTTGCTTCCGCTGTTGAACTTGTTGTAGTGACCAAGTCACTCCATAATGTAGTACTAAAACCGCAAGTTGTAAACTTATGTTTAATTATGTCAATGTATGTGATACGGGGGAGGCCCGATCTTCTCAGTGAGGAACCGTGGATAGTTGATGCGAAGTAGACGATGTCGCTAGCTGAACACTCGCGCCAATGCACGAACCCTCAACTCTTGAATACGCCCAAAACACACCGGAAGTTGTTCGTCGCGAGACCACGAGCGACGAACGCCAAGTCCCAATTCCCAATGGAGCGCGGCTTGACCACGAGTTGCGTAACAAACAATGGATCGCCTAATTCTCTCTCAAAGTCCTCGCATGAACTCGGTGTCGAAAGAACAAGCAATAGCTATGTTTCAATCTTATGCATAAACTGGTCTACCTCTATGGTGCGGCCATGGGCGGTTTATATAGGCTCCCACGCAGCGCAAAACTCGGATGAGCGATGGCAAGTGCTCTGATGGTCGAGTCCGACATCGCTCACTACTACATAATCCGAGTCGATTCGCTTCACATGAACGATATCCGATTCAAAAACGTCCTACTTTAATTTGGAAATTTAAACTAGTCTCCTCTCGGTTTCCCTTGTATTGTGAGCTTTCCTTCTCTTAGCTTGCGCGAATTTGTTCGATGCACTTGATGCTTCTTTTATGCCAATGTAACCCCTTATTGCCATGTCACCATATGTCTTTCTTGACCGTCCGCATGTGCTAGGGTTTTATCACGAGAGCACGTTCCCTCTCGTTGGCCACATGGGTTTCTTCTCCTTGTTGGCGCATGTGTTTCTCCTCCATGAATTTGTTCCGGCCTCCCTCTCCTCCTCTCGGTTCCAAAGTCTTTAAATTTGTCAAACACGAGAATGCACCAAGTATTGCTTTAGGTAGTAACCAATTCTCATTGGCAACAAAAGGAAATTCATTAAGAAACAAATGCACCTGTTGTTTGAGAAGTTTAGCTCCTGCTTCACGAATAACCTGATAAGTAGTAGGCCTCATCATCCTCCCTTTCTTCAAAAAAAGCCGTCCTCGGCTTTTGATAGCCTGAAGATGTGCTAGACAAAAAATACAACGTATATGCAAGGTATATATATTTGTCATCCAAACTCCTTTCGCTTAGCACATGATGATTTGCTGAATGTGTAATAAACAAAAAGAACAACGTATATACGTGGTATATGTATGCATCAATTGTTGTGACATTCTCGTTGTTGCGCACAAAATAATTAGGATCATAGCAGCCATAGTATGTATTTGATATATACATTGCGATACTTTCATTCACATCAGTATGACTTGTATGTGTTTGATGCAATGTTGATGAAGGATATATATGAAATGGTCGTTGATCCTGGGAACCATTGTGAGATAGATATATCCGGGAATCCTGAGTATTGGATCGGCTACTGGTTAAATACTCCTAGCAAGATCTTTAATAAAGGGACAATACTGTTCCTTCATTAACAATTATGCTACAGTATGAATTTAATTAAGTACATTTCCAATAACCGGGTATCCTCACAGCGTTGGTATCAGAGCATACGTTGCCTGTAGGTTAGAAGTAGCCTGGCCGAGACAATTAGAGAGTCTTCTGATAAAAGTATTTTCAAGTTAGTAATATAATTTTGAAAGTTTAAGTGTGACATCTTTTATTCCTTACCCATCTTAGCTTCTAATTCTTACCTCACTATTTATTGGACTTATGTAATATATTTTCCATTGCTTTTCTCTCATTTTCAAAAAGAGAGATATGTTAGTATTCACCTAGAAGAGCAATGGCGAAAAGACGAGAAGACGTTGTCGTACTACGATATTAGGATTATATTAGGGATTGTGAATAGATAATATCCACCCTATTTATTTTTCCTATCTTGTAGAAGTCATATTTTGTTATTTGACCGTTTGCTCTCTTTTGGTTCCCAAGTAATTGCGCATCGCCTATGGCAGCATGTATAGCAATTATGCCGGAAAACTATGATTTGTTTTATTGGATCTTATGCTGGCCTTTGCGCCTTCTTTTGGTATTAATTTTGGTGCATTCATATCATTCATGCATACTAAGTTTAGTACTTTCCCTTTTCTACGAGAAACATCTTTCGCACTCAATTGAGTGTATCCTTTTCCTGTCCTCTAACCATCTGTGTGACAATAGGTGTAATATCTCGAAAAAAACCAATTAGACTGTAAACCTTTTGCCGGTTTCGGTCGAGTGCGGTGCTAAGGACTATGAAAAGAACTGTAAGGAAAAGACCAATTAGAGAATTATCTGGGGGAAAAATCAGAAATTTTGGGCAGCGTGGGCTAAGGCCTCCGGCCTGTTGGGTTTTTGCCCAAGAGGGGAGGTGGAGAGGCCGGCCTTAAAGGGGGGGCAAACCCTAGCCGCCCCCCCTTTTTTCTTCTTCCCCTCCCCCTTGCGCCGGCTCTTTCTTCCCCCCCTTCCACTTCCTGCCGCCACCCTTTCCCCTCCCCACTCCCTTGCGCAGCCCCTGCCTCCCCACCTCCTTGCGCCCCTCCCTGTTCCCCATTGTTGCTGGCCAAGAGGAAGAAGAAGGATCCCTTGGGGTGGCCGGCCAAGAAGGAGGAGAAAAAGGGAAGAGAAGAAGAGAAAAGAGAAGGGGAGAAGAAGAGATCCGCAGCGGGAGCGTGGTGGTCATCACGTCGCAGCGTACCTTCGTCGTTCTTGCAAGGGGTAACTCGTTGCTCTTTGTTTTGGGTCATTTTCTTGTTGTCCAATTTTCGGATGACAGTAGATCGGTGTTCTGCAGTAGCTTATATTGTCATTTTTGGTTAGGGTAAATGCAGATTTGGGTCTGGGAATCTCCTAGAAAGTTGTGGGTATCGTTGTTATCTTTCATTGCCGACAAGAATCAGGTCATTCGGACTTCGGTAGCCAAAGTTATGAATTTTTTTGTGCTATGTTGTTTCTGTGGGTAACAGATTTGACAGTGTCGGTTTAACCTGATTTAAACTTGCTGTTAGAGGAGTTTCCAGAGGGTCTCACCATAACGAAAAATGAAGCTAATTCTCTTAGCTTTCAGGAAAACTAAAGATCACTGAATTTGGACAAGCGTAGCGAAAGTTATGCTATTTTCTTTAATTCTGTCCGGAAACATAACGCTGATGAGCTGCTCTCACTAAAGGGATTGGTAGGGGTAGAAGATGGCCGAATCAGAGGGTCACCCCAACTAGGTTTATTTAGGAAACTTAATTATCTTTTCAGAAAGTCCAAGATCATCCTATTTGGACTCCTGAGAAGAAAGTTATGAATTTTTGAAGTTTGCTGTCTGTAGTGACCGATCGCTAGAAATTAGAAAAGTTAGAAATAATAAGAAGATAGTGATTTCGATTGTGATGTTATGTATGATTTTGGTCCAGTATGCTAGTCTTAGTTTGGGGTTATATTCTTGTCCAGGTGGCAGCGAGATCCCAAGGGCAGCACCCACTTCGCGTCTGCCATTCTTGCACGGTTGAGGCAAGTACTCGGGTTTATGTGTTGTATTGGTTGCATGTTATGTTTGATTGGTGTACTGTTCAACATTGCCACGTGAATGTGTTGTGGAGATGATTCTAGCTGTGTTGATGTTTGCAAGTTATACTTAAGGTTCCTTCATGATGCTATTGTTTACATACTCTGAATACATATTGATTTATGTTATTGAAAATATGATGTTGTAGTACTTGTGCATGTTTGAGCATATTGAGACTTGGTCATGTGGTGATCAAGAGTACATTGTTGAGGTCCCTGTCTTGTAATGACAGGCTTGAGGTCCCACATTCATGGAATGTGGGCAATGAATCTGAGGTCCCGTCATTGTGATGACGGGCAAAGGTCCCTATACATGTGATGTATAGGCTCTTGGTCCCTGTGCCAAAGGGCACAGGCAAGGGTACTCATCGACGGATGAATACCCCGCATTACCGGTAAAATGCGTAAAGAGATAAAGAACAAAGAGTGCATAGCATTATCATTAAATTTCTAATATTTGAAATGCCATGAATGAAGTTGATTAAAGTTGTTTATCTGTCATGTCTTTATGATTATGTAACCTTGTTGATACTTACTGAGTCCTATGGCTCACCCTTGCTTTGTTTTGATTTAGGTACTTCTGGCAAAGACGTCATGCATGGGCGGGAGTAGATGATTGGAAAGCACGCACCACTTTACAACATTAATGCAATTGTTATTTTAGCATCACATCGAATAAATAGATCTGGAGAAATACCCATGGTTATTTTATGATTATGAATGACTAAATAATTTATGGATGTGTGAATGGTGTTATTTGATTACATTCATATGATTATCCCTTATGCACGAGTGAATTGGTTTATGAAATTCTTGTTAAATGTTATGTTTACTTGTTAGAAAAATTGATTTTCATTGATTATACAAGGAGACTCATCGAAAATTTGTAAATTCGCTCTAGTTGTATTTAGTTTTGGTAGCATTCGGACTCGTTCGAGTTGGGGTGTTCTGATTGGTATCGAGCAGGTTGTAGGTCGCGGGCATCGAAATATTAATTTTGACACACTAAGCACTGATGGGTGGGATTGGGTTTTCTTTTGCATTGCACTACGCTATTGTCATTGTATGATTATTCTTGAATTTTGATACTAGTTATTCTTATGCTTATTGTGGTTAGTTTTGTTGTGGTGTTCTTAGATGGCAAGAGGCAGAGCTCGTGGTCGTGGCCGGCAGGGTGCCGGGCGAGGCGAGCAATGCCCCGCCAGGTTCGACTCAGAGTGGTGAAGCAAGTCCTGCGAGGTCAGAAGAGGAGGTCGCTTCAGCAGTTCAAGAAAACCAAGCTCCACCGGCTGCACCGATCCTGTTCCATTGGTGGCTCCGCGATAGTACTGCGGCAATTAATATGGGACTTCACCAGTGGAACGCCCTGCGCCTTGATACTTTTGATGGCTTGGGCACTCCAGTGGATGCGGCCAACTGGCTGCGTCACATGGAGAGACACTTTGGTGCTTTGGGGATGACGTCGGAGATGCGGGCACAGTTTGTGGCTTTCGGCTTAAGGGCAGCGGATATTTGGTGGGAGGGAGTCTTGGCGGCTAGGACTGCTGCTCATGGCCCTGTTACATGGGAGTTGTTTGTGGAACAGTTTCGGAGGAGGTTTTATCCAGCATCATTTGTGGAGAGGATGGAAGTCTCACTGCAGAGCTACAAGCAGGGTAAGATGACGGTGTCGGAATATGAAGCGGGTTTTAACAACCTGATTCGCTTTGTACCGGCAGTGGCTACAGATGAGGCAGAAAAGGCTAAGAGGTTTCGCAGGGGGCTCAGGCAGGAGTTCCGTCAGGTTTTGGGAGCGCTAGAATTGCGTGACTTTAGCTCCCTGGTAGAGCAAGCCAGGGGCATGGAGCTAGAGATGCAGCTTGGGGGAGGATCTACAGTGCAGGAGGTACCATGGTCGGGATGGGGCTAGTGGCGGCGGAAGAAGAATTTTGGAGGAGGAAGTGGGTCATTTACGAAGCCGGTTCCAGAAGTTCAAGGGCGTGAGAATTCCTTCAAGTCCGAACCACAAGGCCACGGTCATCTTTACTTCGGATCGCGGTGAGTGGGCCTACGTTGCGCCCGATTCGAGCGGGTATGAAATGTTTTAAGTGTGGCAATGAGCATCGGCGTCGAGTGTTCTTGGTCGAGATCTTGTCGCCACTTGTGGTCGGGAGGCCACAAGGCATTGGTCCGTCGGCGGAATCCCGCGATATTATTAAATGGGAACGAACCGCGTCGGCACGAGCGGCGGCGTCTTCGCGAGTCGATTCGGATGTTAGCGACCACACCTACCGATCTTGGGGTCACCTCGGCCCTATCTTGACATCACGGAGGATGCCACCGCCGGGGTACTTTTGGCCACCGGTTCCTGCAGCGCCGTTTCGATTCACGGCACCTTGGCACCTCCTCGGTGGCGCACCCCTTATCGAGTATCGGAGTTTCTTCCGCCCAGCAGCGATGAGTTTCCTATGCCATGCCGACGGCGAGTCGGCGGGGCGTCTGATGTGGTGACAGGTACGCTATTAGTGGATTCAGTGGAGGCTTATGTTCTTTTTGACTCAGGAGCTACTTTCTCTTTTGTATCGTTAGAGTTTGTTAGTCGGGCCAATTTGAGAGTGCAATCTATAGCTAAGTCAGTTTCAGTTAATTCTCCTGGGGGAATTCTTGCTAGTTCCACAGTCAGTTCGGGTTGTGTGATCTCATTGGATGGGGAAGATTTCATTGCTAATTTAATGGTCCTGAAAATGGAGCCATTTGATGTTATTTTGGGTATGGACTGGTTACATAGCTATCGAGCAGTTATTTCGTGCTTTTGGAAGACAGTAACTCTGCAAGCACCTTCGGGGCTTGAGGTAGTTTTTCAGGGTAGTGCCCCCTCTTATTCTCTCTGTGTGTTGGCTAGCTTGTATCCTGGTAGCCGAGCCGTGAAGAGTGGATTTCTTTTGTCTCTAATGGGGAAGCCAAGTTCCTCTTTGGCTGCAGAATTAGTTCCGGTGGTTCGAGAGTTCTTAGATGTTTTTCCAGCGAGTTGCGGGGATGCCCCTCCTCGTCCCGCGGAGTTTGGATTGATTTGATACTGGGTGCTCAACCGGTTTCTATGACCCGCACTGTCTCGCGCGTCCTCTCCGGAAGAATTAAAGAAACAGTTGGATGATCTAAGCGAAAGATCTTATTCGACCTAGTGTGTCTCCGTGGGAGCTCGGTATTGTTTACCAAGAAGAAGGATGGTAGTTGGCGCATGTGTATCGATTCGTGCTCTTAACCACTAACCATCAAGAACAAATATCCTTTGCCTCGCATTGAAGACTTATTTGATCGGTTGAGAGGGCAAAGGTGTTTTCAAAGATAGACCTTGATCGGGCTATAACCGGATCCTGTCAGAAAGGAAGATATTGAGAAAACGGCGTTCTCTACAAGGTATGGGCACTTTGAATTTAAAGTTATGTCATTTGGACTAACGAATGCCCTGCGGTTTTATGGAAACTATGAGCAGGATCTTGCATGAGTATCCGGATGAATTTGTTGTAGTTTTTATTGATGATATTTTGATCTATTCTAAGACTGAAGTGGATCATGAGCGTCATCTGAGGTTGGTGTTGGAGACGCTAAGAGAGAATAGGTTCTATGCCAAGTTTAAGAAATGTGAATTTTGGATGTCTGAAATGGGATTCCTTGGGCATATTATAAATGAAAAAAGAATATCAGTCGATCCAGGGAAAATCTCCACAGTAGTTGAATGGGCAAGACCAACCAATATTAAAGAAGTGAGAAGTTTTCTGGGTATGGCAGGCTATTACCAGCGTTTTGTGCAGGATTTCTCCATCATTGCAAAGCCGTTGTCTAGGCTCACTCAGAAAGATGTGAAGTTTTTGTGGGATGATGATTGTGAACGCAGTTTTCAGACTTTGAAGGAGAAGTTGGTGACTGCTCCGGTTCTTACTATTCTGAGCACAGGAAGCGATTCACGGTGTACTCGATGCATCTCGAGTTGGTTTGGGTTGTGTGCTCATGCGGGGCGGGAAGGTTACGGCTTATGCGTCTAGGCACCAAGAAGCATGAGCAGAATTATCCAACTCATGATTTAGAATTGGCTGCAGTAGTATTCGCTTTGAAGCTTTGGAGACATTATCTTTATGGCGAATCTTGTGATATCTTTACTGATCACAAGAGTCTTAAGTACATTTTACACGAGGGACTTGAATCTAAGACAAAGAAGATGGTTAGAGCTGATCAAAGATTATGATCTCACGATTCAGTATCATCCTGGCAAAGCTAACGTGGTGGCTGATGCTCTTAGTCGCAAGGCGACACCGGCTACTTTGGATTGTCTTATTGCGGATTTTGACCGCATGGAGATATCGTATTGCTATGCGAGGACCGCTCATGTCGAGACACGGTGATTTTGGGTCGACCATTCCACAGCGAGTACAAGCGCGCAAAATGACCCATTTTTGCGAGGGTCGAAGCGTTTGGACCTGGGAAAGGAAGGGAATTTCAGTTTGGATGGGTGTGGAGCATTGTGATTCAAGGGACGATTATGTGTGCCACAGAAAGCAGGAGTTAAGGATGACATCTTAAAGGAGGCACATCGCACTCCGTATACTGTTCATCCAGGAGAGACGAAGATGTACCGTGATTTGAAGCAGAATTTCTGGTGGAAAAGAATGAAGGTGGATATTGCCAATTTTGTAGCTTCTTGTGGTGTTTGTCAGCAGGTGAAGGCTGAACATAAACGTCTGCGGGGTTATTGCGACCTTTGGAGGTACCCCAATGGCCATGGGATGATATCTCTATGGATTTTGTTGTTGCATTGCCTCGATCGCGCGAGGTAAGGATGCGATTTGGGTTATAGTGGATCGGTTCAGCAAGTCGCACATTTTATTCTGTCTGTTCGACGAACTCGGCTAGTGACTTGGCCCTATCTATGTGCGTGAGATTGTGAGATTGCATGGAGTGCCAAAACCATCATTTACGACAGGGACGCTAAGTTTGTATCCAAGTTTTGGGAGAGTTTGCGAATGCTTTGGGCACACAACTCCGTTTGAGTACCGCTTTCCATCCGCACGGATGGACAAGCAGAGCGCACAATTCGGACATTGGAGGATATGTTGAGAACACATGTCTTGTCTTGGAAGGGTAGTTGGGAAGATCGATTGCGTTGGCGAGAATTTGCTTATAATAACGATTATCACTCTAGCATAAAAGCCGCTCCATTTGAGGTTTTGTATGGAAGTCGTGGGTGAAGCAGTTCTAGGCCCGTTGGGTACAAAAGCGGTGGAGCAGTGGCCTTGGTGAGGCGAACTTATTAGCGGCTCAGAGCGACAGAAAAACTATGCGGATGTAAGGAGGCGGGACTTAGAATTTGAAGTGGGTGACCAGTACTCTTGAGGTGTCTCCACAAAGGTGTAGTGAGGTTTGGTACCAAAGGAAGCTTAGCCCGAGATCGTTGGACCTTTGCGATCCTTGCCGGATTGGGAAGTTGGCATACCGCTTGGATCTCCGGAGTCCATGAGGGTGTGTACTGCGTGTTTCATGTCTCCATGTTGAGGAAATACTGCGTGATCCGAACACCACATTTCACTAGAACCTTTAACCATTGAACAAGATTTGTCCTTTGAGTCCAAGCGGTGAGAATTTTGGAAAGGTCGAGAAGGCACTAAGGAATAAGACCTTGAAGTATGTAAAGATACTTTGGTCGCAGCAGATCGAAAGGAACCTACTTGGGAATGGAATCTGCATGCGCGAGCTTTATCCGAATTATTCACTTCAGGTGTGTATTCTCAGTTACTAAGTTTTTAGCTAGTTTCTCTCGTAATCATAGGCGTTTAGAATTCGGGGTCGAATTCTGTTTAAGGGGGGTAGACTGTAATATCTCGAAAAAAACCAATTAGACTCTAAACCTTTTGCCGGTTTCGGTCGAGTGCGGTGCTAAGGACTATGAAAAGAACTGTAAGGAAAAGACCAATTAGAGAATTATCTGGGGGAAAAATCAGAAATTTTGGGCAGCGTGGGCTAAGGCCTCCGGCCTGTTGGGTTTTGGCCCAAGAGGGGAGGTGGAGAGGCCGGCCTTAAAGGGGGGGCAAACCCTAGCCGCCCCCCCTTTTTTCTTCTTCCCCTCCCCCTTGCGCCGGCTCTTTCTTCCCCCCTTCCACTTCCTGCCGCCACTCTTTCCCCTCCCCACTCCCTTGCGCAGCCCCTGCCTCCCCACCTTCTTGCGCCCCTCCCTGTTCCCCATTGTTGCTGGCCAAGAGGAAGAAGAAGGATCCCTTGGGATGGCCGGCCAAGAAGGAGGAGAAAAAGGGAAGAGAAGAAGAGAAAAGAGAAGGGGAGAAGAAGGGATCCGCAGCGGGAGCGTGGTGGTCATCACGTCGCAGCGTACCTTCGTCGTTCTTGCAAGGGGTAACTCGTTGCTCTTTGTTTTGGGTCATTTTCTTGTTGTCCAATTTTCGGATGACAGTAGATCGGTGTTCTGCAGTAGCTTATATTGTCGTTTTTGGTTAGGGTAAAGGCAGATTTGGGTCTGGGCATCTCCTAGAAAGTTGTGGGTATCGTAGTTATCTTTCATTTCCGACAAGAATCAGGTCATTCAGACTTCGGTAGCCAAAGTTATGAATTTTTTTGTGCTATGTTGTTTCTGTGGGTAACAGATTTGACAGTGTCGGTTTAACCTGATTTAAACTTGCTGTTAGAGGAGTTTCCAGAGGGTCTCACCATAACGAAAAATGAAGCTAATTCTCTTAGCTTTCAGGAAAACTAAAGATCACTGAATTTGGACAAACGTAGCGAAAGTTATGCTATTTTCTTTAATTCTGTCCAGAAACATAACGCTGATGAGCTGCTCTGACTAAAGGGATTGGTAGGGGTAGAAGATGGCCGAATCAGAGGGTCACCCCAACTAGGTTTATTTAGGAAACTTAATTATCTTTTCAGAAAGTCCAAGATCATCCTATTTGGACTCCTGAGAAGAAAGTTATGAATTTTTGAAGTTTGCTGTCTGCAGTGACCGATCGCTAGAAATTAGAAAAGTTAGAAATAATAAGATAGTGATTTCGATTGTGATGTTATGTATGATTTTGGTCCAGTATGCTAGTCTTAGTTTGGGGTTATATTCTTGTCCAGGTGGCAGCGAGACACCAAGGGCAGCACCCACTTCGCGTCCGCCGTTCTTGCACGGTTGAGGCAAGTATTCGGGTTTATGTGTAGTATTGGTTGCATGTTATGTTTGATTGGTGTACTGTTCAACATTGCCACGTGAATGTGTTGTGGAGATGATTCTAGCTGTGTTGATGTTTGCAAGTTATACTTAAGGTTCCTTCATGATGCTATTGTTTACATACTCTGAATACATATTGATTTATGTTATTGAAAATATGATGTTGTAGTACTTGTGCATGTTTGAGCATATTGAGACTTGGTCATCCGTGATCAAGAGTACATTGTTGAGGTCCTGTCATGTAATGACAGGCTTGAAATCCCCACATTCATGGAATGTGGGCAATGGATCTGAGGTCCCGTCATTGTGATGACGGGCAAAGGTCCTATACATGTGATGTATAGGCTCTTGGTCCACTGTGCCAAAGGGCACGCAAGGGTACTCATCGACGGATGAATACCCGCATTCACGATAAAATGCGTAAAGAGATAAAGAACAAAGAGTGCATAGCATTATCATTAAATTTCTAATATTTGAAATGCCATGAATGAAGTTGATTAAAGTTGTTTATGCTGTCATGTCTTTATGATTATGTAACCTTGTTGATACTTGCTGAGTCCTATGGCTCACCCTTGCTTTGTTTTGATTTAGGTACTTCTGGCAAAGACGTCATGCATGGGCGGGAGTAGATGATTGGAAAGCACGCACCACTTTACAACATTAATGCAATTGTTATTTTAGCATCACATCAGAATAAATAGACTGCTGAGAAATACCCATGGTTATTTTATGATTATGAATGACAAAATAATTTATGGATGTGTGAATGGTGTTATTTGATTACATTCATATGATTATCCCTTATGCACGAGTGAATTGGTTTATGAAATTACTGTTAAATGTTATGTTTACTTGTTAGAAAAATTGATTTTCATTGATTATACAAGGGAGACTCTGTCGAAAATTTGTAAATTCGCTCTAGTTGTATTTAGTTTTTGGTAGCATTCCAGACTCGTTCTGAGTTGGGGTGTTACAGTTGGTATCAGAGCCAGGTTGTAGGTCCGCGGGCATCGAAATATTAATTTTGACACACTAAGCACAGTAGGTGGGATTGGGTTTTCTTTTGCATTGCACTACGCTATTGTCATTGTATGATTATTCTTGAATTTTTGATACTAGTTATTCTTATGCTTATTGTGGTTAGTTTTGTTGTGGTGTTCTTAGATGGCAAGAGGCAGAGCTCGTGGTCGTGGCGGCGGTGTGCGGCGAGGCGAACAATGCCCCGCCAAGTTGAGTGCAGAGGCTGGTGAAGCAAGTCCTGCGAGGTCAGAAGAGGAGGTCGCTTCAGCAGTTCAAGAAAACCAAGCTCCACCGGCTGCACCGATCCCTGTTCCATTGGTGGCTCCCGCAGTAGTACCTGCGGCAATTAATATGGGACTTCACCAGTGGAACGCCCTGCGCCTTGATACTTTTGATGGCTTGGGCACTCCGGTGGATGCGCCCAGCGGTTGCGTCACATGGAGAGACACATTGGTGCTTTGGGGATGGCGTCGGAGATGCGGGCACGGTTGTGGCTTTCGGCAAAAGGCAGCGGATATTTGGTGGGAGGGAGTCTTGACACTAGGATCTGCTGCTCATGGCCTGTTACATGGGAGTTGTTTGTGGAACGATTTGGAGGAGGTTTTATCGGCATCATTTGTGGAGAGGATGGAAGTCTCACTGCAGAGCTACAAGCGAGGTAAGATGACGGTGTCGGAATATGAAGCGGGTTTTAACAACTGATTCGCTGTGTCTGCGGTGGCTACAGATGAGGCGAGAAAAGGCTAAGAGGTTTCGCGGGGCTCGAGCGGGGAGTTCCGTCGGTTTTGGGAGCGCTAAATTGCGTGACTTTAGCTCCACAGTAGAGCAAGCCGGGGGCATGGAGCTAGAGATGCAGCTTGGGAGGATCTACAGTGCAGGAGGTACCATGGTCGAGGATGGGGCTAGTGGCACGGAAGAAGAATTTTGGAGGAGGAAGTGGGTCATTTCTGAAGCCAGTTTCCAAGAAGTTCAAGGGCCAGCAGAATTCCTTCAAGTCCAGAACCACAAGGCCACAGTCATCTTTTACTTCTAGATCAGCAGTGAGTGGGCCTACATTGCGCCCAGTTCCAGGGCAGGGTATGAAATGTTTTAAGTGTGGCAATGAGCATCAGGCGTCAGAGTGTTCTTGGTCAGGATCTTGTCGCCACTGTGGTCGGGAGGGCCACAAGGCATTGGTCTGTCGGCGGAATCTCGCCAGTATTATTAAATGGGAACCAGAACCGGCGTCGACACGGAGCGGCGGCGTCTTGCGAGGGTCGATTCGGATGTTAGCGACCACACCTACTCGGTCTTGGGGTCACCTCGGCCCTATCTTGGCATCACGGAGGATGCCACCGCCGGTACTTTGGCCACCGGTTCTGCAGCGCCGTTCCGGTTACAACACCTTGGCACCTCCTCGATGGCGCACCCTTATCGAGTATCGGAGTTTCTTCCGCCCCAACAGGCGATTTCTATGCCATGCCGACGGCGAGTGGCAGGACGTCTGATGTGGTGGCAGTGCGCTATTAGTGGATTCGATGGAGGCTTATGTTCTTTTGACTCGGAGCTACTTTCTCTTTTGCATCGTTAGAGTTCGTTAGTCGGGCCAATTTGAGAGTGCAATCTATAGCTAAGTCGATTTCGATTAATTCTCTGGGAATTCTTGCTAGTTCCACATCGATCGGGTTGTGTGATCTCATTGGATGGGAAGATTTCATTGCTAATTTAATGGTCCCGAAAATGGAGCCATTTGATGTTATTTTGGGTATGGACAGGTTACATAGCTATCGAGCAGTTATTTCGTGCTTTTGGAAGACAGTAACTCTGCAAGCACCTTCGGGGCTTGAGGTAGTTTTTCAGGGTAGTGCCCCCTCTTATTGTGAGGACCCCAGTTTATTTGGTTTGTAATGCTTAACCAACCACCTGGTCCTAGCATCACAAATCAAATAAACTGATCCTCGAGATATGTATACTTCCCAGAAAGCAGTATACACACCCCGGTACAAAATTAGACATCAACTCCATTCCACACATAGAGTCCAAACACCACACTTCCAAACGGAAGATAAACAAATAGTAACAATATTACAGACAATGGCCGACTGGCCACAAGATACACAAATAACAACAAAAAGACAGCGGAAGCAAAAGTGCCATAAGATGGCTATAAACAAAGCCAATCAGTGTGCCTTCAACCCACAAGGCATCTGACCGGACCGCCAAGCCTAGTCGTCACCCACGAAGCGACAGCACAGCTCACAGAAGTGAGGCCCCTGAGGCTCACCTTCTTCCTCTGCAACAAAAACATTAAGCAAAGCACCTGAGTACAAAGATTGTCTTTGTACCCGCAAGACTGACGTGTGAATTAACAGACCTGTTCATATGCTACATGCAGGCTTATTTGGTGGAGGTCATATGTTTCATTTGCATAAAGCCAACTTTATTTGCAATAATGTAATGATTTAAAGGCAAGTTTGCAATTCATTTTTACTTGTTGAAATAATCTGAAATAAAGATAGATACAAGTAACCACCTAGAAGTGACTATCCCAATAGTCACTACAACTTAGCACGAATCCCAGTTTCGTACCACCCATCAAGTTTTAATTAAAATGTTGTAGTCTAGTTCTTACGGGCGTATCAGCGTGTCCATAACCTAGGGCGAGGCTATTCGAATAGTTTTAACCTGCAGGTGTACCAATGTACCCACACTTGAGATCGCCTTTAAGCCAAAGCACACTTCCGAAGGTATGCAAAGCACACTAAGTCCTACGAGACTGTTTCCAATATTGTGTATTAACTACGAGCGCTCGTATGGATAGAAATCCATACGCTTACATGGTAAAGCCGAAAGACAACTACCCACTCGGGATAAAGCTTTTGGACAACTACCATGCTCCCACCTCCGTCCCTCCTGCGACCTCCTGCGACCGGAGCCAATACACGCCAAAGTACTAGGTCAAGAGAGGTCCCATATACTCTAGTGTGGTTAGCACGCAAAATGCTCAGTACGGTGGCGCAAGTAACTCGGTCCTTAACTGACTCGGGCACCTTTCCAGTCACACCCAACAGATCACACCAGTCTTACCATTGTGCCCAAGTCTAAATCATTTTTGTTTTCATTTTTAATTTTGCAAATAACATAGCAAAAGTGCTGAAACATAAAGTTGTAGTAAATTTTGTGTGATCAAGGTTACCGACTAAAGTCGATAACCGCCCAATTCTACCGATAGCTAAGCATGTCTAAGCAAGTTGACCCGAATCTACTAAGTGATAAGAGATCATCCAGCGACCTCTAATCACAGCAAATAACCTAGGCTCAGGTAGTAGAGATCAATATTTTATCTACAGGATATGCAGCTACGGATTTAACTAATCAATTTAACACAAATTAAGCGATGCATACATACAGCTGAAACAAAATATTAGACTTTAAAATACTGGGATAAACATGATCAAACTGCTTGCCTGGATGCTGTTGCTCAATAAGGTGCGGAGGATCGTCCTCAGGGTTGCCGCAAATATCGAAGCCTAACGATCGAACAAAACAGCAAATAAGAACGAATAACATCGACAAAAATCAGCAATTAAACCCAAATACCAAATTTCACACAAAGGCTATACTATCACAAGAAGAATGACAAAGCTGCTACAGAGATGCTCAAAAAGACATGTTTTTAAGTGACTGATCTATCCTTTTACCTATTTGTCAGGTTAACTACAAAAACAACCTCTTAAATGATTTAAACTTTTGGACAGACTTTGATGGTGATTGTGTGCACATCTATTATTCAATCATCAAGTTAATAAATCAACAACAGCTAGCTTCTCTAACTCAACCATTACAAGCTGATATTACAGAACCTACAAAAGCTATTGACAATACTAACTAGTCGATTATCCAACTATGAGGTGCTAAACAAAATCTTCTATCAAAGATAGGATGTTAAAGATGCTCACCAACCAAACCCTAAGCATCACACCTAGATTTTGAAAGGCTAACAAGTTCCAGCATGCGGCTACTACACCAAATCTTATAACACTGACAATCTCAAAAGTACAGAGACAAGTAAAATGAACAACTAACTATCCCTATGATCAAGCATGGCAACAGAAGCTTGAAACTTAAATATACTAACTACATGGATTCATGCTAACCATTTTAACACAAAGGAGGCAACAAACCTGACAAAACCTATTAGCAAGCATGATACAAATTTTCAGATTACTGACAACAGAAAACGACAACAGGGAAATATACAGAGAACTAGAACTAGAATGCTTTCAAACCTCTAATACCAATATTGATCAAGCATGAGAGTGAACTAAAGAACAATCATAATCATGATTAGCAGCTAACTAATTGGTTTTGAAGGAGTGGGCCCCACTGTCAGACAGACAGAGAGGGGAATAACAGAAGAACAGGGAGGCTCTGGACCTGGATTCGACGCCGGTGAAAGAGTGGCGGCGCGAGCTGTGCGACGGTCAAAATGGGTCGCCCAGAGGTTGCTGAAGCTAAGGGTGGTCGCGGGTTCGCCGGAGAAGAACTGAGGTGGCGCGGCGACAGAGCACGGCGGCCGGCAGTGGGAGTGACAAGGTGCGGCTGCACGCAGAGGTAAACAATGAAAGTTAGCGCGCGCATGAGCATCAGTGAGGCTTTAGGAACTCACCGGAATGACGCAGAGCTCAAGAGGCTGCCGGAGATGGCCCGGCGACGAGAGCCTGCGGCGGCGCAAGGCGATCAACGGTGATGGAGCCACGGGTGAGCGAGGGGACGTGTGAGAGAGTGGAATAGAAAGGTGGAGTCGGTGATGCTCACCGAGCAAGGAATCGAGTTGGAGCTCACGGAGAGGATGCGGTGGCGGAGAGGCGGTTTCGGCGGACTTGGAGAAGAAAGGCCACGCGCAGCTCCACAGCGATGAAACCCAAAATTCCTTGAGGGTTTACGTCCCGGAGTTGGAACACACGTGTGCGGTCGGCGATGGCCGGAGCTCACCGAGCGGCGAACGATCGGGGCGTCACGGCGACGCTCACGGCTCCCGGAGCTCGGTGGAGAAGAAAGGCAATGGAGACAAACGAGGTAGGAAAACCTCGTTGGCTTTTGTAGGAGCCGGCGAGGCGGCGAGGTGGCGGTGGGCGGTGAAAAGACCGTGAGGCGAGGTGGCGGCGTGCATGCAGCGGCGGCCGGCGAGAGCGCGGCGGCGTTGCATACCGAGTCGGCGAACGACGTGGCGGAAATATCTGCGCAGTGGGACCGCCTGTCATCCGACGGACGAAACAGTGCGAACCGGTGGTTTGACTCGATCAAATCGCTCCGACCGTTGGATCTGAAATGGACGGCTGAGATTGGTGTATGCATTCGGACAGGTCGGTTGCATGCGCGCACGTGGATCGTTCGATTTGCATCGGACGGTCACGATCGATTGGACTCGCGCGCGGTGCAGCTAGTTGACGCGACCGAGTCAAGTGGCACGGTCGGACTTGAGCCTGAGGTTGGGTCCGAGCACGAGGAACAGTGATTTCAGGATTTGATTTAAAAGACAGAGAAGGTTTTGGGAATTTTTAGAGGTAGCTCCAGAGCTCCAAAAATTTCGAAATTTTTATGGTAGCTACTAGAGACATAGGAAAACCTTGTGAAATTTTTCCAGGGGTTTTCATGCACTAGATTTTTCCCACTAAAATTCACAAGCTGCTGAACAGAGGATTGACCAGATTTCAAACTAGGTTGACTTGGCCATTTGAAATAGCAAATAAAATCTGAAAATTGTGAAATAATTCAGGGAGGTATATAGGATGATCAAGACGATAGGAAAAATATTTGCAGAGGATGATCTCAAGTTTGAAAGCTAAGAATTTGCTGACAACAATTTCCATTCACAAGAATTCAATTCTAGAAAATAGAAATTGCTAGGGAAAATTTGGAAACTTCCAAATGATTTGATGAGACAACAAAAGTTTTATTTCTCCTCAAAATTTTACAATGGAAATACAAACCCTAAGTTAGGGTGTTACAAATCTCCCCTTACAGAATCTCGCCCGAGATTACGATCACCGGGAGAAGAAGGATGGGTAATCTGCTCAAGACGATCTTCCCGCTCCCAAGTGGCTTCATCCTCGAGTGGTTCGACCACCGAACTTTAAGGAACTTGATCACACGGTTCCTTGTTCTGCGTTCACTTCTTCGAGGATACGAACGGGATGCTCACGATAAGACAGATCTTCCCGCACATCGATATTTTCCAATGGTGTTTCCTCACCGAACACGGAGGCACTTCTTCAATTGTGACACATGGAAAACATCGTGCACTCCTTCAAGTGTAGCTGGCAATTCTAGTTTGTATGCAACAGCTCCCACTTTATCGATGACGCGATATGGTCCAACATACCGAGGAGCCAACTTGCCCTTGACACCGAAACGACGATGTCCCTTCAAAGGTGAGACTTTGAGATACACAAAGTCATTGGGCTGGAAACTCAACTCACGGCGACGCCGATCTGCATAGCTCTTCTGCCTGGATTGAGCTACGCGCAAGTGCTCACGAATCAACTGCACTTGACTTTCAGCCTCATTGATGGAATCTGGGCCAAAGAACTGCCTTTCACCAGTCTCTGACCAGTTCAACGGTGTTCTGCAGCGCCGTCCATACAAAGCCTCAAACGGTGCCATACCAAGACTAGCCTGAAAGCTGTTGTTGTAGGAGAACTCGGCAAGCGGTAGGCACTTCTCCCAATTCTTTCCATAGGAGAGAACACAAGCACGGAGCATGTCTTCAAGCACTGATTGGCGTGCTCGTCGACCATCGATCGAGGATGATAGGTGAGCTGAACGAAAGCCGGGTCCCCATGGCTTCCTGCAGACTATGCCAAAACCGAGAGGTGAACAGAGAACCACGATCTGACACAATTGTTCGTGGCACACCATGCAGACTCACAATGCGGGATATGTAAAGATCCGCTAGTTGATTCACATCAATCTTGATCGCCTTTGAAGGAAATGAGCCACCTTCGTCAATCGATCAACGATAACCCATAATGCATCCTTCCTGCAGAGTGCGGGTAGACCGATGATGAAGTCCATGCCTACGGAATCCCACTTCCACTCTGTATAGGCAAGGGTGAAGAAGACCACCGGACGCCGATGCTCACCTTGACGCGACAACATATGTCACATCCGCTACGAACACGCAATCTCGCGCTTCATGCGAGTCCACGAAATCTGTGGACGCAGATCTTGGTACATTTTAGTGGCCCCGGGATGGATGGACAAAGGCGAATCATGGGCCTCCTGAAGAATCAAATCCCGCAACTCTGGGACCTTTGGGACCACGAGACGCTGCCCAAACCACACAACACCGTGCTCATCCTCTGTGAAACACTTTGCTGAACCATTCCCGATGTTCTGCTTGATTTTACCCACGCCATCATCGATTGCCGTCTTTGCGCTTGATCTGATCCACCAAGGTTGGTTGCACAACCAAGGCAGCAAGGGAACCATGCTCAACCAAACCCAAGTTGAGACGCTGAAATTCTGCAAGAAGTGCAGGTTGCTGCTCTTGGACCATCAAAGTATTGCAATACACCTTTCGGCTAAGCGCATCAGCAACCACATTGGCCTTGCCAGGATGATACTGAATACCCATATCATAATCTTTGATCAATTCTAGCCATCTCCTCTGCCTGAGGTTCAGATCTGGCTGAGTGAATAAGTATTTCAAACTCTTGTGATCGGAATACACCTCACAGCGGTTTCCGATCAAATAATGCCGCCAAATCTTGAGTGCATGAACCACTGCAGCAAGCTCTAAATCATGGGTGGGATAATTGAGCTCATGAGGTCTCAACTGCCTGGATGCATAGGCAACTGCCTTGCCTTCCTGCATAAGAACACACCCGAGTCCCCGACGAGAGGCATCGCAATAAATATCGAAGCTCTTGTGGATATCAGGAAGAGTAAGGACTGGAGCTGAAGTCAATCGCTGTTTGAGCTCCTGAAAGCTCTCCTCACAAGCAGAGGACCACACAAACTTCTTGTCCTTCTTGAGCAATTCACCATCGGCTGCGATCTTGGAGAAGTTCTCGATAAAGCGGCGGTAGTAGCCCGCTAAACCAAGAAAACTCCGCACATCGCTGATCGACTTGGCCGCCCCAAGACGTAACATCGCCGACTTTGCTTGGGATCAACAGCTATGCCTCCGGTGAAAGAACATGGCCCAAGAATGCCACTTCCTTCAACGAACTCACATTTGTTGAACTTTGCATACAAATGATGCTCCATAACTTGCCCAAAACAATCTTGGATGCTCGGCATGCTCGCTTGATCTTGGAATAGATAAGAATGTCATCAATAAAGACCACCACAAATTTGTCCAAATACTCCATGAATACGGAATTCATAAGGTTCATGAACAATCTTTGGAGCATTGGTCAAACCGAAAGACATGACGGTGTACTCGTCTGAGCCATAACGAGTAGTGAAAGCCGTCTTCGGAATATCCTCAGCCCTGATCCGGACTTGATGATAGCCCGACCTCAGATCAATCTTGGAGAACACCTGAGCTCCAGACAACTGGTCAAAAAGATCATCAATACGGGGCAGAGGATATTTGTTCTTCACCGTCACTTCATTGAGAGGACGGTAGTCAACACACATGCGCAAAGTCTTGTCCTTCTTCTTCACAAAGATTACCGGACAACCCCAAGGAGATGAACTGGGACGGATGAAACCCTTTGCTTGGAGCTCACCAAGCTGCTTCTTCAATTCTTCTAGCTCATTGGGAGGCATCCGATCTGGCGCCTTGAAATCGGGCGATGCAGGGCAACAACTCGATGACAAACTCGAGATCTCGAACCGGAGGCATCCTAGGCAAATCTTCAGGAAAGACATCCACAAAGTCAGATACTATGGCAACATCTTGAATTTGCAAGGTCAAGCCGCCTCTAATGCACATAGATGTGGCTCCTGAAGCCGCGCGAAACCCGACTTGCTCACCCGAAGGGCTGGTAAGATAGACAATCTTCCTGGCACAATCGATCTGCCCCAAGTGTTGGGACAACCAATCCATGCCAAGAATCACATCCAGACTCGCTGAACTGAGCAGAATGAGATTTGCCAAAAATCCCACTCCTTCAACTATGATAGGAACATCCCGACACTGTAAATCAGCTCTCATTTCCGACCCCGGAGAGCGGATGAGCAAAGGAACTCCCAAAGGAACACAGCGAAGACCACTAACAGCAGCAAAACAAACACAAGACTTTTAAGTTACAAAACCAATTGACAAAAATTAGACACTTAGCAACTCATACATATCTTACCCTTATGCTCCCACAAATTTTAATTAGACTAATTCTCTATGGTTCTCCCAAAGACTGATTCTACCGGTAGCAACTATCTTTTGAAAGGAAAGAGGAAAACCAAGTTTTAAACTCAAATTAGAGTAAGATAAGAGTAGAAAGCTAAGATAGGTAAGGAATAAAATCTGAGAATCTGCCTAGGTTTTCACAAACCCTTTTTATACTTTGAAAATAAGCTTTTCTAAAATATCCTAAGGACGACTATGCTTGGGTTACTACGGTCAGAATGGCTCTGATACCAACTTTGTGAGGACCCCAGTTTATTTGGTTTGTAATGCTTAACCAACCACCTGGTCCTAGCATCACAAATCAAATAAACTGATCCTCGAGATATGTATACTTCCCAAAGCGATATACACCCCTGTACAAAATTAGACATCAACTCCATTCCACACATAGAGTCCAAACACCACACTTCCAAACGGAAGATAAACAAATAGTAACAATATTATGCACAATGGCCGATCGCCACAAGATACACAAATAACAACAAAAAGACAATGGAAGCAAAAGTGCCATAAGATGGCTATAAACAAAGCCAATCGGTGTGCCTTCAACCCACAAGGCATCCGACCGGACCGCCAAGCCTAGTCGTCACCCACGGCGGCGACAAAGACACTCACAAAAGTGAGGCCCCGAGGCTCACCTTCTTCCTCTGCAACAAAAACATTAAGCAAAGCACCCGAGTACAAAGATTGTCTTTGTACCCGCAAGATCGACGTGTGAATTAACAGACTGTTCATATGCTACATGCAGAGCTTATTTGGTGGAGGTCATATGTTTCATTTGCATAAAGCCAACTTTATTTGCAATAATGTAATACGGTTTAAAGGCAAGTTTGCAATTCATTTTTATCGTTGAAATAATCACAAATAAAGATAGATACAAGTAACCACCTAGAAGTGACTATCCCAATAGTCACTACAACTTAGCACGAATCCCAGTTCGTACCACCCATCAAGTTTTAATTAAAATGTTGTAGTCTAGTTCTTACGGGCGTATCCGAGCGTGTCCATAACCTAGGGCGAGGCTATTCGAATAGTTTTAACCTGCGCAGGTGTACCAATGTACCCACACTTGCATCGCCTTTAAGCCAAAGCACACTTCCGAAGGTATGCCGGCACAGCTAAGTCCTACGAGACTGTTTCCAATATTGTGTATTAACTACGAGCCGCTCGTATGGATAGAAATCCATACGCTTACATGGTAAAGCCGAAAAGACAACTACCCACTCAGGATAAAGCTTTTCGGACAACTACCATGCTCCCACCTCCGTCCCTCCTGCGACCTCCTGCGACCCGGAGCCAATACACGCCAAAGTACTAGGTCAAGAGAGGTCCCATATACTCTAGTGTGGTTAGCACGCAAAATGCTCAGTACGGTGGCGCAAGTAACTCGGTCCTTAACTGACTCGGGCACCTTTCCAGTCACACCCAACAGATCACACCAGTCTTACCATTGTGCCCAAGTCTAAATCATTTTTGTTTTCATTTTTAATTTTGCAAATAACATAGCAAAAGTGCTGAAACATAAAGTTGTAGTAAATTTTGTGTGATCAAGGTTACCGACTAAAGTCGATAACCGCCCAATTCTACCGATAGCTAAGCATGTCTAAGCAAGTTGACCCGAATCTACTAAGTGATAAGAGATCATCCAGCGACCTCTAATCACAGCAAATAACCTAGGCTCAGGTAGTAGAGATCAATATTTTATCTACAGGATATGCAGCTACGGATTTAACTAATCAATTTAACACAAATTAAGCGATGCATACATACAGCTGAAACAAAATATTAGACTTTAAAATACTGGGATAAACATGATCAAACTGCTTGCCTGGATGCTGTTGCTCAATAAGGTGCGGAGGATCGTCCTCAGGGTTGCCGCAAATATCGAAGCCTAACGATCGAACAAAACAAAGAAATAAGAACGAATAACATCGACAAAAATCAGCAATTAAACCCAAATACCAAATTTCACACAAAGGCTATACTATCACAAGAAGAATGACAAAGTCGCTCAGAGATGCTCAAAAAGACATGTTTTTAAGTGACTGATCTATCCTTTTACCTATTTGTCAGGTTAACTACAAAAACAACCTCTTAAATGATTTAAACTTTTGGACAGACTTTGATGGTGATTGTGTGCACATCTATTATTCAATCATCAAGTTAATAAATCAACAACAGCTAGCTTCTCTAACTCAACCATTACAAGCTGATATTACAGAACCTACAAAAGCTATTGACAATACTAACTAGTCGATTATCCAACTATGAGGTGCTAAACAAAATCTTCTATCAAAGATAGGATGTTAAAGATGCTCAGCTAACCAAACCCCTAAGCATCACACCTAGATTTTGAAAGGCTAACAAGTTCCAGCATGCGGCTACTACACCAAATCTTATAACACTGACAATCTCAAAAGTACAGAGACAAGTAAAATGAACAACTAACTATCCCTATGATCAAGCATGGCAACAGAAGCTTGAAACTTAAATATACTAACTACATGGATTCATGCTAACCATTTTAACACAAAGGAGGCAACAAACTGACAAAACCTATTAGCAAGCATGATACAAATTTTCAGATTACTGACAACAGAAAACGACAACAGGGAAATATACAGAGAACTAGAACTAGAATGCTTTCAAACCTCTAATACCAATATTGATCAAGCATGAGAGTGAACTAAAGAACAATCATAATCATGATTAGCAGCTAACTAATTGGTTTTGAAGGAGGGCCCCACCGCCGATGCATGAGAGGGGAATAACGAAGAACAGGAGGCTCGACCGGATTCGACGCGGTGAAAGAGTGGCGGCGCGAGCTGTGCGACGGTCAAAATGGGTCGCCCAGAGGTTGCTGAAGCTAAGGGTGGTCGCGGGTTCGCCGGAGAAGAACTGAGGTGGCGCGGCGACAGAGCACGGCGGCCGGCAGTGGGAGTGACAAGGTGCGGCTGCACCAGAGAGGTAAACAATGAAAGTTAGCGCGCGCATGAGCATCAGTGAGGCTTTAGGAACTCACCGAATGACGCAGAGCTCAAGAGGTCGCGGAGATGGCCCGGCGACGAGCTGCTTGCGGCGCAAGGCGATCAACGGTGACAGGCACCGGGTGAGCGAGAGGACGTGTGAGAGAGTGGAATAGAAAGGTGGAGTCGGTGATGCTCACCGAGCAAGGAATCGAGTTGGAGCTCACCAGAGGATGCGGTGGCGGAAGAGGCGGTTTCGGCGGACTTGGAGAAGAAAGGCCACGCGCAGCTCCACGAGCGATGAAACCCAAATTCCTTGAGGGGTTTACGTCCCGAGGAGTTGGAACACACGTGACGCGGTCGGCGATGACCGAGCTCACCGAGCGCGGAACGATCGGGGCGTCACGGCGGCGCCACGGCTCCGGAGCTCGATGGAGAAGAAAGGCAATGGAGACGAAACGAGTAGGAAAACCCTCGTTGGCTTTTGTAGGCTGCCGGAGGCGCGAGGTGAGGCGGTGGCGGTGAAAAGACCGGAGGCGAGGTGGCGGCGTGCATGCAGCGGCGAGCCGGCGAGAGCGCGGCGGCGCATACCGAGTGGCGAACGACGTGGCGGAAATATCCTGCAGTGGGACCGCCACGGCCGACGGGCGAAAACGGTGCGAACCGGTGGTTTGACTCGATCTAAATCGCTCCGACCGTTGGATCGAAATGGACGGTGAGATTGGTGTATGCATTCGACAGTCGGTTGCATGCGCGCACGTGGATCGTTCGATTTGCATCGGACGGTCACGATCGATTGGACTCGCGCGCGGTGC
The DNA here is from genome assembly GCA_036346255.1 of Ampelocalamus luodianensis. Classification (NCBI taxonomy): domain Eukaryota; kingdom Viridiplantae; phylum Streptophyta; class Magnoliopsida; order Poales; family Poaceae; genus Ampelocalamus; species Ampelocalamus luodianensis. The sequence goes on along the minus strand of CM070634.1, from coordinate 55,087,660 downwards.
AGCTAGTTGACGCGACCGAGTCAAGTGGCACGGTCGGACTTGAGCCTGAGGTTGGGTCCGAGCCCGAGGAACAGTGATTTCAGGATTTGATTTAAAAGACAGAGAAGGTTTTGGGAATTTTTAGAGGTAGCTCCAGAGCTCCAAAAATTTCGAAATTTTTATGGTAGCTACTAGAGACATAGGAAAACCTTGTGAAATTTTTCCAGGGGTTTTCATGCACTAGATTTTTCCCACTAAAATTCACAAGCTGCTGAACAGAGGATTGACCAGATTTCAAACTAGGTTGACTTGGCCATTTGAAATAGCAAATAAAATCTGAAAATTGTGAAATAATTCAGGGAGGTATATAGGATGATCAAGACGATAGGAAAAATATTTGCAGAGGATGATCTCAAGTTTGAAAGCTAAGAATTTGCTGACAACAATTTCCATTCACAAGAATTCAATTCTAGAAAATAGAAATTGCTAGGGAAAATTTGGAAACTTCCAAATGATTTGATGAGACAACAAAAGTTTTTATTTCTCCTCAAAATTTTACAATGGAAATACAAACCCTAAGTTAGGGCTGTTACACTTATTCTCTCTGTGTGTTGGCTAGCTTGTATCCTGGTAGCTGAGCCGTGAAGAGTGGATTTCTTTTGTCTCTAATGGGGAAGCCAAGTTCCTCTTTGACTGCAGAATTAGTTCCGGTGGTTCGAGAGTTCTTAGATGTTTTTCCAGCAGAGTTGCCAGGGATGCCCCCTCCTCGTCCCGTGGAGTTTCGGATTGATTTGATACCGGGTGCTCAACCGGTTTCTATGACCCCGTACCGTCTGGTGCGTCCTCTCCAGGAAGAATTAAAGAAACAGTTGGATGATCTAAAAGCGAAAGATCTTATTCGACCTAGTGTGTCTCCGTGGGGAGCTCCGGTATTGTTTACCAAGAAGAAGGATGGTAGTTGGCGCATGTGTATCGACATCGTGTTTTAACGACTAACCATCAAGAACAAATATCCTTTGCCTCGCATTGAAGACTTATTTGATCAGTTGAGAGGGGCAAAGGTGTTTTCAAAGATAGACCTTCAGTCGGGCTATAACCAGATCCCTGTCTGAAAGGAAGATATTGAGAAAACGGCGTTCTCTACAAGGTATGGGCACTTTGAATTTAAAGTTATGTCATTTGGACTAACGAATGCCCCTGCGGTTTTTATGGAAACTATGAACAGGATACTGCATGAGTATCTGGATGAATTTGTTGTAGTTTTTATTGATGATATTTTGATTTATTCTAAGACTGAAGTGGATCATGAGCGTCATCTGAGGTTGGTGTTGGAGACGCTAAGAGAGAATAGGTTCTATGCCAAGTTTAAGAAATGTGAATTTTGGATGTCTGAAATGGGATTCCTTGGGCATATTATAAATGAAAAAGGAATATCAGTCGATCCTGGGAAAATCTCCACAGTAGTTGAATGGGCAAGACCAACCAATATTAAAGAAGTGAGAAGTTTTCTGGGTACGGCAGGCTATTACCGGCGTTTTGTGCAGGATTTCTCCATCATTGCAAAGCCGTTGTCCAGGCTCACTCAGAAAGATGTGAAGTTTTCGTGGGATGATGATTGTGAACGCAGTTTTCAGACTTTGAAGGAGAAGTTGGTGACTGCTCCGGTTCTTACTATTCCTGAGCCTGGGAAGCGATTCACAGTGTACTCTGATGCATCTCGAGTTGGTTTGGGTTGTGTGCTCATGCAGGACGGGAAGGTTCTGGCTTATGCGTCTAGACAGCTGAAGAAGCATGAGCAGAATTATCCAACTCATGATTTAGAATTGGCTGCAGTAGTATTCGCTTTGAAGCTTTGGAGACATTATCTTTATGGCGAATCTTGTGATATCTTTACTGATCACAAGAGTCTTAAGTACATTTTACACGAGGGACTTGAATCTAAGACAAAGATGGTTAGAGTGATCAAAAATTATGATCTCACGATTCAAGATCATCCCGGCAAAGCTAACGTGGTGGTCGATGCTCTTAGTCGCAAGGCGACACCGCTACTTTGGATTGTCTTATTGCGGATTTTGACCGCATGGAGATATCGTATTGCTATGCGTGGATGCTCATGTCGAGACACGGTGATTTTGGGGTCACCATTCCACAATGAGTACAAGAAGCGCAAAAAATGACCCATTTTTGCGAGAGGGTCGAAGCGTTTGGACACGGGAAAGGAAGGGAATTTCAGTTTGGATGGGTGTGGAGCATTGCGATTCAAGGGACGATTATGTGTGCCACGTAGCGTGGAGTTAAGGATGACATCTTAAAGGAGGCACATCGCACCAGATATCGTTCATTCAGAGAGACGAAGATGTACCGTGATTTGAAGCAGAATTTATCTGGTGGAAAAGAATGAAGGTGGATATTGCCAATTTTGTATCTTCTTGTGGTGTTTGTCAGCAGGTGAAGGCTGAACATAAACGTCCTACGGGGTTATTGCAGCCTTTGGAGGTACCCCAATGGCCATGGGATGATATCTCTATGGATTTTGTTGTTGTATTGCCTCGGTCGCCGCGAGGTAAGGATGCAGTTTGGGTTATAGTGGATCGGTTCAGCAAGTCTGCACATTTTATTCATGTCCGTTCGACGAACTCAGCTAGTGACTTGGCCCCTATCTATGTGCGTGAGATTGTGAGATTGCATGGAGTGCCAAAAACCATCATTTCTGACAGGGACGCTAAGTTTGTATCCAAGTTTTGGGAGAGTTTGCAGAATGCTTTGGGCACACAACTCCGCTTGAGTACCGCTTTCCATCCACGCATGATGGACAAACAGAGCGCACAATTCAGACATTGGAGGATATGTTGAGAACCTGTGTCTTGTCTTGGAAGGGTAGTTGGGAAGATCAGTTGCCGTTGGCAGAATTTGCTTATAATAACAGTTATCACTCTAGCATAAAAGCCGCTCCATTTGAGGTTTTGTATGGACGTAAGTGTAGGTCACCCCTTTGTTGGGAAGTCAGGTGAGAAAGCGCTTCTAGGCCCAGTTGGGTACAAAAGACGGTGGAACGAGTGGCCTTGGTGAGGCGTAACTTATTAGCGGCTCGAGCGTATAGAAAAGCTATGCGGATGTAAGGAGACGGACTTAGAATTTGAAGTGGGTGACCAGGTACTCTTGAGGGTGTCTCCCACAAAAGGTGTAGTGAGGTTTGGTACCAAAGGGAAGCTTAGCCCGAGATACGTTGGACCTTTTGCGATCCTAGCCCGGATTGGGAAGTTGGCATACCGCTTGGATCTCCCGGAGTCCATGAGGGGTGTGCACAACGTGTTTCATGTCTCCATGTTGAGGAAATACCTGCGTGATCCGGAACACCACATTTCACTAGAACCTTTAACCATTGAACAAGATTTGTCCTTTGAGTCCAAGCCAGTGAGAATTTTGGAAAGGTCAGAGAAGGCACTAAGGAATAAGACCTTGAAGTATGTAAAGATACTTTGGTCGCAGCAGACTGAGCGGGAAGCTACTTGGGAATTGGAATCTCGCATGCGCGAGCTTTATCCGGAATTATTCACTTCAGGTGTGTATTCTCAGTTACTAAGTTTTTAGCTAGTTTCTCTCGTAATCATAGGCGTTTAGAATTCGGGTCGAATCATTTAAGGGGGTAGACCGTAATATCTCGAAAAAACCAATTAGATCAGAAACCTTTGCTTGGTTTGGCCGAGTGCGGTGCTAAGGACTATAAAAGAACTGTAAGGAAAAGACCAATTAGAGAATTATCCGGGAAAAATCAGAAATTTTGGGCAGCGTGGCTAAGGCCTCGGCTGTTGGGTTTTGGCCCAAGAGGGAGGTGGAGAGGCGGCCTTAAAGGGGGCAAACCCTAGCCGCCCCCTTTTTCTTCTTCCTCCCCTTGCGCCGGCTCTTTCTTCCCCTTCCACTTCCTGCCGCCACCCTTTCCCCTCCCCACTCCCTTGCTGATGAACCCGAAGGTCCGATTTGTTGGCCCGATCTTTCGATGAGAACGATAAGTCCGGTAGGTGTCGCTCAACTCTCACGATCCTGACTACGAACACACAAGGCTCGAAACCACGCAATCGCTGAACTGATTGACAAGTCGTTATCAACCGTGCACGAATACCCGGTTGACCTGACCACGAAGGTCGATTCCTGCATACACCGAAGAAGCACGCAAGAAAAAGATAAAGCAATCTGAAATTGCAAATAGGAATTGAAATATTGAATTGAGTTGGGATTTTGAAGCGGTATTATGGTTGGTCTAGTCGACACAAGCCAATACACGAAGTTGCAACAAGGCTAACTTTTAACTAAACAAAATCCAAGAAAACTAGAGGGGGTGCGGTCTCCTTAAATAGGGAATGAGGAGCCACAAATCTAAAGGAACTAGAGGGGAGGGACTAAACCCGCGGAATACTGTTCACGTGAACAGTAACACGCCCCCCAGGTGGGCCGCCGGCAGTTGGGCTAAGTTCAGTATGATTACAAGGCCCAAATTGGCTCAAACAAGTGATATAACGTCTTCTTTTGATGATTGCAATCAGTTCAGAAGGAATTTGAAGATGAGGCCGGATCCGTTGGAAAGAGGACGAAATAAGCTTTCAATCAAGTACTTGTGGACCTCCAACGGACTCTGTATGTGAAAGTTATGCCCATTTGAAGTTGGTGCTATCAGACTGATTCCGAACTGATCTGACCAAAACGTATCCAACTTGGCACATGCAGTAGCACCATGGTTTGTAGACATAATACCATGGCATGTAGACGTAGTACCATGTCATGTAGACGTAGCTCGATCCCATTGGGTAATATGGTCTTGCATTGGCCGAAAGTCCTATTGGCGAAGATGTTGTTGAAGTAGAGGATGCAGTGCAGCAGGCCGAAGCAGTGGTTGCATCCTTAGGTTTGATGTCCTCATCATCCTCCCTTTCTTGAATTGGAGTCGTCCTCGACTCAATCGTATTATTGAAATCATTAGTTTCCTGCAAAAGGTTAGGAGCAACAGGAGACAAAGAAACATGCAGTTCTTCTAATGGACATAAAGATTCTTTGCCAATCATAGTATAGCATTCAGATTCATATTTTTCTATGCCAATACAATCAGATTTTGTTGCTAACATAACAGGAGCTTTCAATTTAATTTCACTTGGAGTCTTAACCTCATGATCATCTTTTATCTTCTCCTTACTTGTTCTCTCAGTTCTTTCTAATTCATCTTTTAATATAGCAGAAGGAGACATTGGAAGCAAAGTGATTTTCTTTTCTCTATATGTGAAAGTATAATGATTAGATCTACCATGATGTTCAGTATATCTATCATATTGCCAAGGTCTACCTAACAATAATGAGCATGCTTGCATAGGTACGACATCGCAATCAACATAATCATGATATGATCCAATAGAAAAATATACGCGCACAAGCTTAGTTACCTTCAACTTACCACAAGAATTCAACCATTGAATGTAGTAAGGATGAGGGTGTTGAGTTGTGGTCAAGCCAAGCTTCTCGACCATGTCTGTGCTAGCAAGATTGTTGCAACTTCCGCCATCGATGATGACTTTACAGGAACGTTCCTTGATGACGAACTTCGATTGGAACAAGGTGTGACGTTGATTTTGTTCAGCAAACTCCATTTGAGCACTTAGCACCCGCTGGACAACTAGACTTTGGTACTTGTCAGACGCCTCATGGCTTATATGTTCGTCATCGCTTGCATCACTGTATTGTTAGTTGCGACCAAAATATGTTCTTCCTCAATATCGCTAGCTGAAGTGTATTCACCATTGTCCTTGATAAGTAAAGCTCGCTGACTTGGGCAATCACGCATCAAGTGCCCAAATCCTTTGCAACGGTGGCATTGTACATCCCTAGATCGCCCTGTAGAAGCAACAGAAGAAGCACTTTTTGTAGGAACCTGTACCTTTGCTAATGTTCTTGCATCCGGAACATGCGAATGAATGGAAGGAGCAGCAGGGGGCACATGACTTGAGGAGGGTGCCTCGTGTTGCTGTTGAACTGTCCGACCTGGAAAGGATCCTCCAAAATTGCCCCTAGAGCGAGATTGTCGTCCCTGCACTTCTCTTTCAGCTTTGCAAGCAAGATGGAACAAACGAGTGATAGAATTGTATTCTTTATAATCAAGTATGTCTTGAATTTCTCGGTTTAAACCACCTAAAAATCTAGCCATCTTAGCATCTTCAGTTTCATCTAAACCACAACGTAATAAACCAGTTTGCAATTCTTGGTAATAATCCTCTACAGAACTACTACCTTGTCTTAAGCGTTGTAATTTATTAAGCAAATCACGTGAATACGAAGGTACAAATCTATGTCTCATTACTCTTTTCAAAGCATTCCAGGTTCTAGGTATGACCTGATGATTACGACCATATTCACTCCACCAAATAGATGCAAAATCAGAAAACTCACTAGTAGTAGCCCTAACTTTCTTATCTTTAGGAAATTCATGACAAGCAAATTTTTGTTCTACTGCTAACTCCCATGTGAGATAAGCATCAGGATCATATTTTCCAGCAAAAGATGGCATAGTGAATTTAATTTTACCAATGGCATCATTATGGTCGCGTACCTCACGTTGAGTTCTTTCCATACCTTGACGATTGTGACGAAGCCGACGATGGTTATGATCATTGTGAACATTGAATCCATCGGTTTCTGTATCAGCAGTGTAGTTGTTCATATCTTCTTCTTCCACCTCATCGGCCCAAGAGCGAGCACGAGCAACGGATGGATTACGGCGCGGTTGTGCAACGCCAACAGCAGCGGGGGCGGCAGCAGGAGGGGGAGCTCTCTCTAGCTGCTCCACACGTGTAGCAATCGCAGCAAGATCGTTATTGGTGCGATCTAGAACCCTCTCAATACGCTCCGAATGTTGACTCAACAAGCGTGAAAAGTGTTGCATGATGTCTTTCGTGCGAGGCGTGAGAGGTGCATCTTCCTCAACATTGGGCCTGCTATTCTCCCCTTGTGACCCTGAACCTGCCATCGTTAGTACAAAACAAAGAACAGATCACAGTGTATATGTCCCTATGACTACTAGGTTCTGGAGTTTCACAAGTCACTCACACTCAAGCTTAGACCCAGTTCTTACAAGTTCTTACCAATGCAGCAAAGAAGTGGTACAACCGGTGGCTGGTTCGTCATACTCTCACTTGCGATCAGACCAACGATTGCGAGGAACGGCACCTGCTGAGTTAGTAGGAAGTGGAGCTCGGAAGGCTAGTATGTAGCAAAGGAATATCAATTATTCAATTCAGTATGCAAAGTTGAAAAGCAGTTCAAAGTACTAGTCACAAGTGCTGGTCCTAGTCTAAACCAAGCCTAGCTAGAGCAACTCACAATAACGACTAGAATAAAACAACGGAGGGCTAGCACAAGAATTATCAACGCAAGCGAGCAATGGATGAACTATGCCAACCTGAACAGGACAACAAACAAGGAAGGAGAACAGCTCTGAAATTTTATATATATTTTTTTCCTTCCTCTTCTTCTCTTTCTTTTCTGCCCCTTTTTTTTTACCTTAGCAAGCTACTGGGGGTTGAAAAATCTTTATTTTTGTTTTTTTGCTTCTTGTCCTTTTTCTTTTTCTTTCTTTCTTTTTTTCTCTTTCTTTCTTTTTTTTTCTTTCTTCTCTTTCTCTTTTTTTTTTAAGCCTCAAAGCTACTGGAATCGAAACTCAAGCAAAACAAAGACAGAACTCTCTCCCGTGAAGCTCTCCTCAACAGAGGCGGCGGCGACGGTGGATCAAGGCGCGGGGCGGCGGTCCCAGCGAGCGCTCCGGCAGCGGCGGCAGCTCCCTCCCCTGGAAGTGCGAGCCCAAGCGGCGGCCACTCGTTTCAAGCGGCGGCGGTGGATGCGGCCGGTGTGGCGGCGACTCGATGGATGCGCTGCGGGCGGCGCAGGGACGGTGGAGGCGGCGCGACGGCAAGTGGGTCGGCTTCTCCGGCGGCGCGGGTGGCCGACTTCTCCGGCGGGTCGGCGGCTCCAACGCGCCCGGCGGCGCGCTTCAAGGCCTTCAAGGCGCGAGGAGCGCGGCGGCCGAATCCGTTGACGGTCGACAATGCAATGGCGCGTCGCCGGAAAGCGCGCGGCTCAGCCGAGGCGGTGCAGGGGTCGGCGGCTCGGCCGGAGGCGGAGTAGGCGGCGAAAGGCGGCGGCAGTTGCGGCTAATGGTGGCGGCAGCACCTTCAGGGCGAGTGAGAGCCGACGGCGAGCGGGCTAGGGAGGAAGCGGCCGAGGCGCGCGGTGCGGCTGGCGGCGCGGCTGACTTGTTGCCGCTTTGCTCGCACGGGAGTGGATCCGGTGCCGCGGCGTCGGCTGGCAAACGAGGAGTCAATCGCGGCGCCGACGGCGGCAGCACCCCAAGCGGCAGCGATGGCTCCCCCGAGTGGCGTCGTCGTCCCGACGGTTGCCCGAGATCGGATGGCAGCGGCGGCGGCGGCCAAGCCTCGGCGGCAGCGGCGTTTGGATATGTTGCGCGATGAGGCCGATGCGAGCACGCAGTTGCTGCGCAAGGAGACGGTGGAAGATTGGAACTGCTGCTGCAATGCTGACCAGATGACTTGTTTGCGTGATGTACGCGAGATGCAAGGATGGATCTGCTATATTTTTTTTGTGTATGTATGAAACCTGCTGCCTTCGGTTGATGTGATGTGGTGTAGACCTCAACGTTATGATTGCTTGCGGCCGACAAAACCCTAGTTCCCAAACGACCGTGCGCCCAAGTCGAATTGCAAGAAAAACCTAAACTAGACCAATCTAGACATGAAACCAGCACGACGACTCGACGATGCAATCTAAAATTCAAAGATGCAAAAACTGAAAAGAACAAAGCGAGGCACAAATTGTCTTGGAAAATGACTAACCCTAATTTTTTTTTTGGTGGCTTACTGGACTGTAGGAAAAAAAAATTTCTCACCGATGAACTGTAGCTCTGATACCACCTGATGAACCCGAAGGTCCGATTTGTTGGCCCGATCTTTCGATGAGAACGATAAGTCCGGTAGGTGTCGCTCAACTCTCACGATCCTGACTACGAACACACAAGGCTCGAAACCACGCAATCGCTGAACTGATTGACAAGTCGTTATCAACCGTGCACGAATACCCGGTTGACCTGACCACGAAGGTCGATTCCTGCATACACCGAAGAAGCACGCAAGAAAAAGATAAAGCAATCTGAAATTGCAAATAGGAATTGAAATATTGAATTGAGTTGGGATTTTGAAGCGGTATTATGGTTGGTCTAGTCGACACAAGCCAATACACGAAGTTGCAACAAGGCTAACTTTTAACTAAACAAAATCCAAGAAAACTAGAGGGGGTGCGGTCTCCTTAAATAGGGAACGAGGAGCCACAAATCTAAAGGAACTAGAGGGGAGGGACTAAACCCGTGGAATACTGTTCACGTGAACAGTAACACGCCCCCAGGTGGGCCGCCGGCAGTTGGGCTAAGTTCAGTATGATTACAAGGCCCAAATTGGCCCAAACAAGTGATATAATGTCTTCTTTTGATGATTGCGATCAGTTCAAAAGGAATTTGAAGATGAGGCCGGATCCGTTGGAAAGAGGACGAAATAAGCTTTCAATCAAGTACTTGTGGACCTCCAACGGACTCTGTATGTGAAAGTTATGCCCATTTGAAGTTGGTGCTATCAGACTGATTCCGAACTGATCTGACCAAAACGTATCCAACTTGGCACATGCAGTAGCACCATGGTTTGTAGACATAATACCATGGCATGTAGACGTAGTACCATGTCATGTAGACGTAGCTCGATCCCATTGGGTAATATGGTCTTGCATTGGCCGAAAGTCTTATTGGCGAAGATGTTGTTGAAGTAGAGGATGCAGTGCAGCAGGCCGAAGCAGTGGTTGCATCCTTAGGTTTGATGCCCTCATCACTTGCGCAGCCCCTGCCTCCCCACCTTCTTGCGCCCCTCCCTGTTCCCCATTGTTGCTGGCCAAGAGGAAGAAGAAGGATCCCTTGGGGTGGCCGGCCAAGAAAGAGGAGAAAAAGGGAAGAGAAGAAGAGAAAAGAGAAGGGGAGAAGAAGGGATCCGCAGCGGGAGCGTGGTGGTCATCACGTCGCAGCGTACCTTCGTCGTTCTTGCAAGGGGTAACTCGTTGCTCTTTGTTTTTGGTCATTTTCTTGTTGTCCAATTTTCGGATGACAGTAGATCGGTGTTCTGCAGTAGCTTATATTGTCATTTTTGGTTAGGGTAAAGGCAGATTTGGGTCTGGGCATCTCCTAGAAAGTTGTGGGTATCGTAGTTATATTTCATTGCCGACAAGAATCAGGTCATTCGGACTTCGGTAGCCAAAGTTATGAATTTTTTTGTGCTATGTTGTTTCTGTGGGTAACAGATTTGACAGTGTCGGTTTAACCTGATTTAAACTTGCTGTTAGAGGAGTTTCCAGAGGGTCTCACCATAACGAAAAATGAAGCTAATTCTCTTAGCTTTCAGGAAAACTAAAGATCACTGAATTTGGACAAGCGTAGCGAAAGTTATGCTATTTTCTTTAATTCTGTCCGGAAACATAACGCTGATGAGCTGCTCTCACTAAAGGGATTGGTAGGGGTAGAAGATGGCCGAATCAGAGGGTCACCCCAACTAGGTTTATTTAGGAAACTTAATTATCTTTTCAGAAAGTCCAAGATCATCCTATTTGGACTCCTGAGAAGAAAGTTATGAATTTTTGAAGTTTGCTGTCTGTAGTGACCGATCGCTAGAAATTAGAAAAGTTAGAAATAATAAGAAGATAGTGATTTCGATTGTGATGTTATGTATGATTTTGGTCCAGTATGCTAGTCTTAGTTTGGGGTTATATTCTTGTCCAGGTGGCAGCGAGATCCCAAGGGCAGCACCCACTTCGCGTCCGCCGTTCTTGCACGGTTGAGGCAAGTATTCGGGTTTATGTGTAGTATTGGTTGCATGTTATGTTTGATTGGTGTACTGTTCAACATTGCCACGTGAATGTGTTGTGGAGATGATTCTAGCTGTGTTGATGTTTGCAAGTTATACTTAAGGTTCCTTCATGATGCTATTGTTTACATACTCTGAATACATATTGATTTATGTTATTGAAAATATGATGTTGTAGTACTTGTGCATGTTTGAGCATATTGAGACTTGGTCATGTGGTGATCAAGAGTACATTGTTGAGGTCCCTGTCATGTAATGACAGGCTTGAGGTCCCCACATTCATGGAATGTGGGCAATGGATACAGAGGTCCCCGTCATTGTGATGACGGGCAAAGGTCCCTATACATGTGATGTATAGGCTCTTGGTCCCTGTGCCAAAGGGCACAGGCAAGGGTACTCATCGACGGATGAATACCCCGCATTACCGGTAAAATGCGTAAAGAGATAAAGAACAAAGAGTGCATAGCATTATCATTAAATTTCTAATATTTGAAATGCCATGAATGAAGTTGATTAAAGTTGTTTATGCTGTCATGTCTTTATGATTATGTAACCTTGTTGATACTTGCTGAGTCCTATGGCTCACCCTTGCTTTGTTTTGATTTAGGTACTTCTGGCAAAGACGTCATGCATGGGCGGGAGTAGATGATTGGAAAGCACGCACCACTTTACAACATTAATGCAATTGTTATTTTAGCATCACATCAGAATAAATAGACTGTTGAGAAATACCCATGGTTATTTTATGATTATGAATGACGAAATAATTTATGGATGTGTGAATGGTGTTATTTGATTACATTCATATGATTATCCCTTATGCACGAGTGAATTGGTTTATGAAATTACTGTTAAATGTTATGTTTACTTGTTAGAAAAATTGATTTTCATTGATTATACAAGGGAGACTCTGTCGAAAATTTGTAAATTCGCTCTAGTTGTATTTAGTTTTTGGTAGCATTCCAGACTCGTTCTGAGTTGGGGTGTTACAATAGGATGGCAGAACTTAGTACTCCTTTGAGCACTCAACCCAGGGAGTCAAGTAAGACGATCGTCGAGGTTATGGTCTGTCGACGCTGTGGTGAAGAGGGACATTACATCAACCAGTGTACTACGAATTGTCCCAACTGTGACGGAGACCATCCACCAGAGAGCTGTCCAACTAGTAAAGTCACTTGTTTTCTCTGGGAAGGGCACGATCACTGTCCCAAGGAGTGTCGACTACACCAGATAATCATTGAGTCAGTTGGACTACAACAACGGATTCTCCACGTCGTCATCTTCAAGACAACCACTGGACAAAGAGGTACACAAAGACAGCCCGGAGAGAAGCCAATGAGCCGCCGTCAACGAAACAAGAAAGTTACTTGCTTTCATTGTGGCCGTCTTGGCCATTATGCTAATCGATGCTTCGCAAGACATCGAAGGATGCCCCGGACCTATCAAGCTCCTGCACCACCACCAGTTCTACCTCAACCACTCACCTTTGTACCTAGACCTCCTAATTCTTTTGAGCAGTCAAGAATTAGTGTAAATCCGCCGCCCATTGTCAGTAAGGTTAAACCTAGTGTGATTTGTTATCATTGTGGACGTCTTGGGCACTTCGCAAGCCAGTGCTTTGCTAAGAAACGTGGGTTGCCTCCTGTTCAACCTTTCCCAGCTGTTGTTCGTCCCACACTATCTTCAAAGACATCTGTCAAGTCTGATCCAGTTCCAATCCGAGATCGGATGAACCATATTACGGCTGAGGAGGCGACTGATGCACCTGACATTGTTCTTGGTATGCTCCTAAGTAATTGCAGTCAGCTATTGTTTTATTTGATTCTGGAGCATTCCGTTCTTTTGTTAGTAGTTAATTTGTTGTTCAACACCATTTGAGCATGCATCATTTTATCCACCACCTGTTATTCACTCACCTGGGTAGCCTCATTTTTCTCTACCACCTAAGTGCTTTGGGCATTTAATACAAGTCATATGCATTAAGTGCGGCCATGTACATGGCTTTCACACTGAATGTGGTCACTTAGTGGCACCATTGTTATCTTTCCTTGCCCCCTCTCTTAACAACACTCGTTGTCCTACTCTTTTGTCCCTAACCAAATTGGTGGTGACACTTGCCTCGTCACTCACCTATTTGTTGACCAATTGACTGAAGCCCGAATCTTTTCTAAAATTTATTTGTGGTCTTGCTATCATTAAATCAAGGTTAGAGCTGAGGACATTCCCAAAACAACTTTCTCTACTCGTTACGGTTTGTACGAGTATGCTGTCATGTCCTTTGGTCTGACCAATGCTCCAGCTTATTTCATGAATCTTATGAATTCGGTGTTCATGGATTTCTTGGATAAGTTCGTTGTCGTGTTCATTGACGACATCCTTATTTATTCCAAGTCTGATAAGGACCATGAACAACATTTGCGACTTGTGCTAGAAACACTTCGTCGACATCGACTATATGCTAAGTTTAGCAAGTGTGCTTTCTGGCTTAGAGAAGTTGCATTTCTGGGACATGTGTTATCTGAAGGAGGTATCGCTGTTGATCCAAGTAAGGTACAAGATGTACTAGATTGGAAGCCTCCCAAGAGTGTCCCTGAGATCCGAAGTTTTCTTGGGCTTGCGGGTTATTACCGTAGGTTCATTGAAATTTTTTCCAAAATTGCTAGACCTTTGACTCAGCTTTTGCAGAAAGAGAAGAAATTTGAATGGTCAGCTAAGTGTGAGGAGAGTTTTCGACTTTTGAGAATTCTCTTAACCAAAGCTCCAGTTCTCACTCTTCCGGATGTTCTTAAGAACTTTGACAATTACTGCGATGCATCTCGCCATGGGCTTGGTTGTGTGCTTATGCAAGAAGGCCGAGTTGTGGCATATCCATCCAGGCAGTTGCAACCTCATGAAGTTAATTATCCTACTCATGATTTGGAATTGGCTGCAGTAGTCCATACATTAAAGATTTGGCGACATTATCTGCTCGGTAATCGTTGCGAGATCTAGACTGATCATAAAAGCCTAAAGTACATATTCACTCAATATGATTTGAATATGAGGCAAAGAAGATGGCTTGAACTGATCAAGGACTATGACATGGGTATTCACTATCACCCAGGCAAAGCCAATGTTGTGGCAGACGCTTTAAGCAGAAAGTCACAATGCGACTGCACATTTTCTCTACCTGCGGCCAAGGACTTGTGTGCTGATTTTCAGTGCCTAATCTTGAATTGGTGGAAGAAGGTTTTCTCGCTGCATTGCAAGTAAAGCCTACATTAGAATCTCAGATTCTTGAGGCCCAGAAAACTGATGCCGAGATAGCCGAAATTAAGGAAAACTTGAAAGCGGGTAAAGCCAACGAGTTTTCTGAAGATGATCGCGGTATGATTCGATATCGCAATCGTTTGGTAGTACCTGCAGATCCTCAACTGAGGAGTCTAATTTTCAGAGAGGCTCATAATTCCAAGTTTTCTTTACATTCTGGAAGTACCAAGATGTATCAGGATTTGAAGAAAACCTTTTGGTGGAGCCGAATGAAGAGGCAAATCGCTTAGTATGTTGCTGAATGTGATATTTGCCAATGGGTTAAAGCTGAACATCTAAAGCCAGCTGGTACCCTTCAACCTTTGCCTATTCCGCAATGGAAATGGGAGGAGATCGGTATGGATTTTGTTACTAGTCTTCCCAAAACTTCTAATGTGTCCGATGCCATTTGGGTAATCATCGACCGTTTGACAAAGGTGGCTCATTTTATTCCTGTCAAAACCATCTTCAGTGGCAAGCAGCTAGCAGAGCTTTATATTGCTAGAATTGTTTGTCTTCATGGTGTTCCCAAGGTCATTGTTTCTGACCGTTGCCCTCAGTTTACTTCCCATTTTTGGAATTGTCTTCATCAGGCTATGGGGACTGAACTGTCTTTCAGTACTGCTTACCACCCTCAAACTAGTGGTCAAACTGAGAGAGTGAATCAAGTAATGGAAGATCTTCTTCGAGCCTATGTGCTATCTTATAGCAAGGACTGGGAGAAATCTTTGCCATATGTGGAGTTTTCCTACAATAATAGCTACCAAGCAAGTATTCAAATGTCACCTTTTGAAGCCTTGTATGGGAGAGCTTGTAGGACCCCTTTGAATTGGTCCGAGACTGGTGAAAGATCATTCTATGGTCCAGACTTGGTAAAGGAAGCAGAAGAGCAAGTTCGTCTGATTCGAGATTGCTTGAAAACTGCTCAATCTCGTCAGAAGAGCTATGCTGATCATCGTCGTCGTGAATTAAGCTTTGAGGTAGATGATCATGTCTATCTTAAAGTATCACCGATGAAAGGCACTCATCGTTTTCAGGTAAAAGGGAAGCTAGCACCTCGTTATATCGGACCCTTCCGAATCATTGCAAAGCGAGGAGCTGTAGCCTATCAATTGGAACTACCTGAGTCCCTCTCAGCATTGCATGATACTTTTCATGTGTCTCAATTGAAGAAATACCTTCGTGTTCCTATTGAGGCAACTGCTTATGAGCATCTTGATCTCCAACCTGACCTTTCCTATCATGAGCAACCAGTACGTATCCTCGACACAATGGAACGCAGGACAAGAAATCGTACTGTCAAGTTCTTGAAAATTCAGTGGGCTAATCATTCTGAAGATGAAGCCACTTGGGAGCGAAGATCGATGCAGTTGAGCACCCCCATCTTTTTGTTGCTTAGAATTTTCCTTTGAATCAAGAAAGGAAAGTTTAAACAAAGCAATGTAAACAAAGATGTAATGATAACACTATGTTATTATGTAATGTTCTTCTTTGTTATCTTTGAAGGAAATCAAGACAATAGGTGTTGAATTTCCTTATAAATCATCTCAATTTCACTTCTTCCTAATCTTTAACTTGTTCCAAATCTCGGGGACGAGATTTTCTTAAGGGGGGTAGGTTTGTAACAGCCCAAGTTTATAAACAAGAACGAAATGCTTTATGAACAATGAATGAGGTGTTTGTTCATAGCATTACTGCTTATTTCTACAGATTTAGGCGGTATGTTACAAATTAAAACCTTCTGTTTAGCCAAAATCCAAAAGAACCGTTAAAAACTTAAGGAAATACAAGATAAAACTTGTATTATGATTGGGAAGTGTTTTCATTAAAGCCTAGATAAATTATTTTGACTTGGAGGAAAATATTTGCTTTAAATAAACACTTTCGGGCTGCAATAATTATTTATGTATTTTACCAAGTGATAATGTGATTTTAAAAATTTATCCGGGAAATATATCATCCCAAAGAGCCTCCATAAAAATTTTGTGATTTTACAAATTTATCTGCTATTTTTAAAAGCCCAGTCAAACCTTTTAAGCTTTTGAATAGGTTCTGGTCAACTAACCTGGTCTGAACCTAAACCTAGCACTGTAGCGACTCGAGCCACGTGGTTGAGTCCAACCCAATCAATCTGGTCCAGCTCTGTCACACTCGGGCGCGAGCTCAAACCCCTCGCGCACCATGAGCCGTCGATCTTCAATCGAACGGGCGAAGCTGCGACGTCCCGCGAGCTGTCCACGTGTGCGCCCTGATCTCCGCCGTTGGATCCTGATCTTACGATCGAGATCAGTGTATGCAATCGGACAACTCCGGATCCCTTTTCCATCTCCACCGTCCATTCCCGATCCAACAGCGCCTCCCTTTTCATTTTAAACCTAAAGGCGCGCTTTTATTTGGGCCGTCAGATTCAAATCCTACGGCGTCCCTTTTTACCACGTGCTATTAAGGCCTGCGTTTCTCTGGGCCGTTAGATTATCATCGTATGGTCCAGAGCGATGTATGCATTCGGACGACTCCGGATTCTCCCTCGATCTCCGCCGTTCATTCTTGATCTAACCGCGTCGCTCGTTTCCTTTTGAAATCAAAGGCGCGCTTTTATCTGGGCCTTTGGATTTAAATCCCCCGGCGCTCCTTTTTGACCGAGCGCAGTTAAGGCCCAAATTTTGTGGGTCGTTGGATTTTAATCGTAGGGTCCAGATTTGTGTATACAATCGGACCATCCGGTTCATTTTCCCATCTCGACCGTAGAAATCAAATCAACGGTGCCGCGTCATCGCCTCAAAAAGGGTGACGTGATGAGGGCATCCCTAACACTTATACATCTTTCCCTATTGGTGGTCATACACATACTGAGGTGGACGCCATACATGACGCTACAAATAATTCAAGTACAGAAGTGCATATTGGTCCACCGACGAGCAAGAGCTAAACTTCTAAATCAACAGGTGCTTTTGTTTCTTAATGAATCTTCTATTGTCATTGATGAGAATTGGGTATTACCTCATGCAAATGTTTTGTGCATTCTTAGGTTTGAATATTGTGAAGCCTTTGAAGGAGAGGGAGGCCGGGAACAAATTCATGGAGAAGAAACACATGTGGCCAACAAGGGTTACATTGGCATCAAAAGAAGCATCAAGTGTATCGAACAAATTCGCGCAAGCTAAGAGAAGGAAAGCTCACAATACAAGGGGAACCGAGAGAGACTAGTTTAAATTTCCAAATTAAAGTAGGACGTTTTTTTAATCGGATTCTCGTTCACGTGAACGATGAATCGGACTCGACATCTTGTAGCAATGAACGAAGGTCGGACTCGGATTATCAGAGCACTCGGTTCCATCGTTCATCCGAGTTTTGTGCTTGCGTGGGAGGCTATATAAACCCCCATGGCCGCACCATAGAGGCGCACTCAGTTTATGCATAAGATTGAAGCATAGCTATTGCTTGTTCTTTCGACACCGACTTCATGCGAGGACTTTGAGAGAAATTAGGCGATCCATTTGTTTTGTTCGCAATCCAAGGTCAAGCCGTCGTTCCATTGGGAATTGGGACTTGGCGTTCGTCGCTCGTGGTCTCGCGACGAACAACTACCCGTGTGTTTGGGCGATTCAAGAGTTGAGGGTTCGTGCATTGGCGCGAGTGTTCACTAGCGACATCGTCTACTTCGCATCAACTATCCACGGTTCCTCATCGAGAAGATCGGGCCTCCCCGTATCATATGGTATCGATTCTAGGTTTACTCGGTGAGAATTTCTTTACCCGTAGTTAGATTCGCTTTCTATCCTATCGCCCAATAAACCGAAAATTGCAATACCAAAACCGTAGTTTAATCTGTTATTTCTTGTGCGTTTAGTTAAGTTTTCATCCATTAGAGTTTTTGTTTTTAGTGCTGATCCATGTGTTCCTTTTGCGTTGCTTAATCGTTGTGTTCACATAAACCGTACTCAAATTGCTGATTGAACTCCTCAATTAGCACCCAAAAAGAGATAGCCGATCAAACACTTTGGGTTTCTTGAGCTTCACTTATATTCTTTCATCCTTGAGACTAGCTTTTGTACATTGCACTAGGGCTGTTCTTTGGTTTATTTACACGTTGTTGAATTGTGAGACTTGTGCAATCAAGAGGGGAGCAAACCCTATTTCGCCATTGCAATAAGAAAAGAGGAAAAGGCAATGGTTACAAGAAAAAGCCACGGCTTGAAAAGGTATTAAAAAAAACAAAAATATCAAACCCGCAAATACCAGTACCAAATTTTTTCCTTTCGGTTTCCTTAATAGCCGAAGGGCGAAGAGCTTTGTTCATGCGGTTTTGAGAAAAAAAAAAACAAAAAGGGGCTGGCGAAATTGGGAAGAGTAAACCTTAGTCCACAATTTCAGATTGTGTATTTAATCTATTTGAGCAATCTTGTGCCCTAACATTGATATCTTTGCAATTGGCTAGCGTCTCTCATAGTACTTGGTGCAAAAACGAGCTAGTTTTCATCTCAATTTCAGTTTGTCTGTCACTAGCTCATTCCTTTGTTTGCATTAAGTCACATTTATCTTTGTTTGTGCGTTCATACACTTCGCTTAAACCTTTTGGATCAGCACATAGGCAAAATACTCTAGCTTGGATCATTACTTAGCTTTACAATACCTTGAATATCAGATTGCATAGGATATACACATACTTGTCCGAGCTCCACCTACACCCATTTGTGTACTCCCTTGCTCTTGGTTACGCTCATACATTATCGGTTAAGGTCGCTCATTGTCTGGCTGTCGATTTGCCGTCCTTGATTCACTTTGGAACGGTAAGCTTGTCTTGTTTTCAGGACAGTGAGTTGCGAGCGTAGTAGAGAGCGCTTTTGTTTTACTAACCCAGATATAACCTCGTTTCTTGTTTGTGAGTTGTTGCCATGTCGTCACGAGGAGGATCCACCTAATCCAGAGGCACCTTACGTGGGCGAGTACACTCGGTTGCGCGAGATCTTGCAAAAACAACTTCAAGATGGTGACAATGGCGTGCGCGATGAACTCGGGGAAGTTCAGACTGGACTGAACACCCTCGGGGAGGAGGTCACACAATTGCGTACGGCCATCAACCATAACTTCCTGGAGCTACGCGCCATGTTCGCACAACACAATCTTCGTGGGGGTGCGCAAGCCGATGACACGAGTGTGCACGGCCCTCCGGGGCCGTTTGCACAATGAGACCGAGGATGAGCGTGCTATTCGTGTGGATGAGGAGCGACGACAGCGGCAGCACGCCGCGCATGGCGGTGCCGCCAAACGTCGGGATGGCAGCCGCGGCACGCCCTCAGGCTCATGGGCGTGGCCGAGGCAACGGCGGCCAGGGTGGAGGCGCACCACAGGGTGTCCACGGAGGAGGTGTGCATCGTGCACCTCGTAGCATGGCTGATGAGGCCGAGCAATGGGATGACGATTTCCCCGTCGACGACTACGATGACCGACAGCGCCACCATCGCAACAACGTGCAGCGTCGACACGGCACGCGCCGACGATTTTGTCGCTAAGCCCAAATTTACTCTTCCTATATTTTCGTGTGGTACGATGTGGAGTAATACCTCACTTGGGAGTGAAGGTGGATAAGTTGTTTGAATGAACAACTATTCCAATGAGAAGAAGTCGTTGCTTGCTTCCAATGGCTTGATGATTATGCTACACATTGGTGGGAGCAGTTCATTCGTAAGCGCATGGAGCGCCATGAGATGGAAACTATCATGATACATGCAGATGTCGCGAGAATGAAGAATGCACCATGGCGAGATTTCTAGTGGCATGAATCATGTTTGTCAGCGCATTGTCAATCACCATCCCTATAATGATATGATTGAGTTGTTGCACCAAGCGCGGCGAGCGAAAGTGATTGAAGATGCACGGTTCGCGCCTGCTCACGCCCTTCACCATCCAGACAGCCATATAACAACAGCTAGCCAAACAAGAGCACTCGGCCGAAGCAATTCGGCAATGCGCAGCCCGCAAGTAAGAAGTCGAGAGTACACGGCACCAGCGCGCGACTGCGGCGCCCGCCGCTAGTGTGACCTCGTCTATGGGGTCAACGGGGCGTTCACGTGACATCATTTGCCACAAGTGCAAGGGTGTTGGCCATTTTCGAGGGATCGCCAAATGTCGAACTATGCTTATCACCGAGGATGGCGGTTATGTTTCACTAGTAATGACGAGTCGCCGATGCGCAACCGCCTTGCACACTGATGACATAGAACAATGTGAGTGCGATCCTGAGTTTCCTAACACTGAGCAGTATTCCATTGTTTGTACGCCCAAGGTGCTTAGTGTGATGCCATCGCCGTCACTCGAACAATGGTGCAATTTGTTTCGCACTTGGCGAAGCTTGATAAGGGTAAGGTCTCGCAAAGTGATCATTGATGGCGAAGTTGTCACAATTTGGCTAGCTAGGATATGTGTCATAAGTTGGGTTTGAAGTACTTGCCGCATCCACGTCCTTATCATGTGCAATGGTTGAGCGACAAAGAGGAAGTGAAGGTGAACTATATGGTGCGAGTGATGTTTTCTATTGGGAAGTACACCGACACCGTGGATCGCGATGTTGTGCCTATGACGGTGTGTCACTTGCTCTTGGGACGCCATGGCAATATGACCGTTCTGCTCATGATGGGCGTACAAATCGCTACACATTTCGATGGAATAATATGGATATCATCTTGAAGCCCCTTACACCGCAAATGCATTGTGAATTCTTCAATGGAGAAAATTGAGATGCACGTTGAGACCGCCAAAGAGCGAGAGAAGAATTTAGTGATGTTAGCCACCAAATCGAAATGAGAGAATTCAGCGAAGATCCCAATTTGGTGCACTTTGTACTATTGTACAAAGACGCCTTGCTTTCGACTAACGACTTGTCTTCTCTTCCTAGTGGTGTTGCTTGTGTTTTGCAGACTTCAATGACGTCTTTCCAAACGAGGTACCACCGGGCTACCACCAATTCGTGGATAGAACATAAGATCGACTTGATTCCGTGAGCGTCATTGCCGAACCGACCACCGCATCGCACCAATCCCGAGAAACAAAGGAAATTCAGAAACAAGTACAAGAGCTTCTCTCCAAAGGGTATGTACGTGAAAGCTTAAGCCCTTGTGCTGTTCCTGTTATTTTAGTTCCTAAGAAAGATGGTTCATGGCGTATGTGCGTAGATTGTCGAGCGATTAATAATATCACAATTCGATATCGTCATCCTATACCTCGCTTAGATGATATGCTGGACGAATTGAGTGGTGTTTTTATTTTTCTAAGATAGATTTACGCAGTGGTTACCATCAAATTAGGATGCATGAAGGGGATGAGTGGAAAACAGCATTTAAAACAAAATTTGGGTTGTATGAGTGGTTAGTCATGCCTTTTGGTTTAACTAATGCACCTAGTACATTCATGCGCTTTAATGAATCATGTTTTAAGGCATTTGATTGGTAAATTTGTGGTTGTGTACTTCGATGATATTCTGATTCTGATGCAGATGAATCTGAACACATAGACCATCTTAGACAAGTTCTACAAGTGTTGCGTGAGGCTAGGTTATTCGGTAACTTAGAGAAGTGCACCTTTGCAAAGATCGTGTCATCTTTTTGGGCTATGTTGTTTCGCACAGGAGTTGAAGTAGATGAGTCTAAAATTGAAGCGATTAAAAATTGGCCAACTCCTGTGAATGTAAGTCGATTAGGAGCTTTCAAGGTCTCACTGGTTTTTATCGGCGCTTTGTGAAGGATTTTAGCACCATAGCTGCCTTTGAATGAACTTACTAAAAAGGGTGTTGAATTTGTGTGGGGTAGCGCAAGACAATGCTTTTGCTGAACTTAAGAAACGCTTGATCAAGCACCGTTGCTTGTTTTACCCGATTTCACTAAAAATTTTGAAATTGAGTGTGATGCTAGTGGATTGGGTATTGGCGGTGTTTTAATGCAAGAGGGTAGACCGGTAGCTTATTTTAGTGAGAAACTAAATGGTGCTCAATTGAATTAT
Organism: Ampelocalamus luodianensis; assembly: GCA_036346255.1. NCBI lineage: Eukaryota > Viridiplantae > Streptophyta > Magnoliopsida > Poales > Poaceae > Ampelocalamus > Ampelocalamus luodianensis. Next base: position 55,065,452 of record CM070634.1, on the reverse strand, counting down.
CCGCCTATGACAAAGAGCTTTATGCTTTAGTGCGTGCGTTAGAAACTTGGCAACACTATTTATGGCCTAAAGAGTTTATTATTCATTCGATCATGAGGCATTAAAGTATTTAAAGGGCCAAGCAAACTGAACCGTAGACATGCCAAATGGGTCGAATTCATTGAGTCGTTTCCTTACATTGTAAAATATAAGAAGGAAAGGAAAATGTGGTAGCTGATGCTCTCTCTAGGAAAAGTGTGCTTTTAACTCAATTAGGAGTGCAAGTTCCTGGTTTAGAGAGTTTGCGTGATTTCTATGCTCATGACCATGATTTTTCCGTTCCTTATGCACATTGCAAAGAGGGGAAAGGCTGGGATAAATTTCACATCCATGATGGGTTTTTGTTTCGCAATAACAAATTATGCGTTCCAGACTCCTCCGTGCGTTTGCTATTACTGCAGGAATCACATGCAGGTGGGTTGATGGGACATTTTGAACGTGAGAAGACGTTATCTATGCTGAACGATCACTTTTATTGGCCTAAGATGAGGCGAGATGTAGAAAGGTATGTGCAACGATGCATTACTTGCCACAAAGCGAAATCAAAATTGAATCCACATGGTTTGTATACCCCTCTACCTGTTCCCAATGCACCATGGGAGGATATTAGTATGGATTTTGTTTTAGGATTACCTAGAACTAAGAGGGCGAGTGATTCTTTTTTTGTCGTTGTGGATCGTTTTTCAAAGATGGCACACTTTATTCCGTGCCACAAGAGCGACGATGCGTCGCATATTGCTAACTTGTTTTTCAGGGAGATCGTGAGGCTACATGGCGTGCCACGCACTATTGTGTCAGATCGTGACGTGAAGTTCATGAGCTACTTTTGGAAGACACTTTGGGGTAAACTGGGGACGAAGTTGTTATTCAGCACGACTTGTCATCCCCAAACTGATGGTCAAACGGAGGTGGTGAACCGCACATGTGACCCTATGGTTCACATATGTTTAGACATAACGCGAGTACACATACTTGGTCAATAGTTGGTAGCGGCCTCTAGCAAGACGTGCCAACTCCTAAACATACGTAAAGATCATATCGGACGAACCATCACAACGTTATGTACATGCCAATCCCTTTGCCTCACGATATTCGGTCGAGCTCCAAGCTGACCACTCTTTCTCGATCCTGTGATCCGGAATTCCTTACTAGGTTTCTAAACATGTGTCCACATTATTGGTTTGACATCTCCATGTCTATGACCTGTGAAACATGGTCATCAACCGATACATGTGCTAATCCATCATTCACGTGTGTCCTCACATGAACTCCGACTAGGGACAACTTTAGAATAACCATACAAGTAAAGAGTTTCACAAACAAGTCACATACTTGTTAATCAACACAAAGGCAATATTCAAGGAACATTTATTAAATCATGGATACAACGAAATATCATCATCAATATGATTGCCTCTAGGGCATATCTCCAACAGTCTCCCACTTGCACTAGAGTCAATCTAGAAGATATCTAATACCCATAGCTCTTGTGTGCGCCTAATGCTTAGGTTGTGAGAGAGCTTCACAAAGGATCTGAAATATTCAAATCCGTGTGTATTTTGCATATCTTTAAATCTCCTCGATTAAGGATCTCTCGAATGAGATGAAACCGCCGCATGATATGTGTTTGTTCTTTTGGTGATTCCTCGGCTCCTTGGCTTGCGCAATGGCCCCACCGTTATCACAAGAAAGATCCAGAGGATCGCACGCACTAGGAACCACACCTAGTTCGATTATGAACTTCCTTATCCAAACACCTTCCTTTGCCGCTTGAAGCCGCAATGTACTCGGCCTCCGTTGTAGAGTCAGCAACAGTCTCCTGCTTGGAACTCTTTCAACTTACCGCACCACCGTTCAAAAGGAACACAAAACCCGATTGCGATTTGTAATCATCTTTGTCGGTTTGAAAGCTTGCATCGGTGTAACCATTTACAACGAGCTCTTCCTCACCTCCGTAGACTAGGAACACATTCTTAGTTCTTCTCAAATACTTGAGGATGTTTTTAATCTGCTGTCCGTTGACTCTCACCGATCGACTGGTATCTGCTCGTAACACTTAGAGCATAGGAAACATCTGGCGAGTACACATCATAGCATACATGATAGATCCAATGGCCGAAGCATATGGAATCTTACTCATGCGATCTCGCTCATCAGTTGTCGAAGGACACCGAGTCTTGCCAAGATTTATGCCATGAGACATGGGCAAGAACCCTTTCTTTGCCTCCTCCATGTTGAACCGTTTCAACACTTTGTCAATGTAAGTACTGGCTTAATCCTATTAGCCTTTTGATCTATCTCTATAGATCTTAATACCCAAAATATATGCCGCTTCCCTAAGTCCTTCATTGAGAAACTATTTTTGGTGAGGTCTTAACGGACTCGAGCATAGGAATATCATTTCCAATCAGTAATATGTCATCTACATATAAGATTAGAAATACGAGTGAGCTCCCACTTGTCTTCTTGTAAACACAAGATTCTTCTTCGTTTTTGATGAATTCAAACCCCTTGACCACTTCATCAAAACGAATGTTCCAACTCCGAGATGCTTGCTTCAATCCATAAATGGATTTTTGAAGTTTGTATACTTTTCTAGCATTGTTTGGATCGACAAAACCCTCGGGCTGTATCATATACACGTCCTCGGTTAAATTTCCATTAAGGAAAGCCGTTTTGACATCCATCTGCCATATCTCATAGTCGAAATATGCAGCAATAGCTAGAATGATCTGTATTGATTTAAGCATCGCTACAGGTAAGAAAGTCTCATCGTAGTCAACTCCTTGAACTTGCCGAAAACCTTTTGCGACAAGTCGAGCTTTATGGATATGAACATTTCCATCCATATCAATCTTCCTTTATAGATCCATTTGCACTCTATGGTTTTAACACCATCAAAGTGGTCAACCAAATTCCAAACTTGATTGTCTCCCATGGATGCTATCTCGGATCTCATGGCACTATGCCATTTCTCGAGTCTGGTCCATCATTGCTTCCGCATAGGTAGTAGGCTCATCATTGTCTAACAATAATATATCTCGCGCATTGCGAGCCTTTCCGACCTTCGTGGTGGTGGTGCTTCCTTTGCCATGGGTTCCTCAACTTGTTCTGCCACATGGGCATCATTCGTCGAGTCTTCCCCGATTGGTTCATCTTGAACCTCTTCAAGTTGCACCGTTCTTCCACTTGTCTCCCTGTTGAGAAACTCTTTCTCTAGGAAAACACCACTTCGAGCGACAAACACTTTGCCCTCTAGTCGGTTGTAGAAGTAATATCCAAAGGTTTCCTTCGGATATCCCACGAAAATGCATTTATCCGACTTGGGTGTGAGCTTGTCCGATCAGAGTCGCTGACAAACGCCTCACATCCCCAAATCTTTAGAAAAGACAAGCGTGACTCTTCCTACCATATCTCATATGGTGTCTTAACTACGGATTTAGACGGTACCTATTAAGTGTGAAAGCTGCCGTTTCTAGGCGTAACCCCAAAAGGATAATGGTAAATGATGGCTCATCATCGATCGAACCATGTCCAACAAGGTCCGATTCACGCCGCTCGGATACCCGTTTCTTTGAGGCGTTCGGGCGGTGTTAGGTGTGGAACAATTCCGCAACTCTTGGATGATTGCTAAATTCATGACTCAAATACTCGCCACCACGATCGGATCGCGAGCCTTAATTTTCTTGGCACGTTGATTTTCAACCTCATTCGGAACTCTTTGAACTTTTCAAAAGTTTGGACTTATGCTTCATTAAGTAGACATAACCATATCTACTAAAATCATCGATGAAAGTTATGAAGTAATGAAATCCACCTCTAGCGATCGTGCTCATTGGTCCACATACATCGGTATGTATGATTTCCAACAAGTCCGACGCCTCTCAAAAGAACCTTTGAAAGGTGATTTGGTCATCTTACCAAGCAAACAAGCTTCACATGTCTCGTATGATTCAAAATCAAGCGAAGTTAGAAGACCATCGACATGGAGCTTCTTCATGCGCTTTTCACTTATGTGACCCAAACGACAATGCCAAACATAGGTGGGATTCAAATCATTAGGTCGAAGTCTTTTAGCATTTATGTTAAAGATAGGCGCATCATCAAGATTTAAAATAAATAACCCATTCACAATGGCGCAAAAAGCCATAAACATTCCATTTTTGGAGATCAAACAACCATTGTCTTTACTTGCAAATGAATAACCATCTCTCATCAAACACGAGGGGATAAAATGTTTCGACTCATACTAGGAACATAATAACAATTATTCAATTCCATAATAAATCTTGAAGGAAGTGAAGTTGCATGGTGCCGACGGTCAACGCAAAGAACCCTTGCTTTATTTCCGATGCGAAAATCAACTTCACCTCTTGCGACTCCTCTACTTCTTATTAGCCCCTCGCATCGTGTTGCAAATGTGAGCAAGCGATCCGGTATCAAATACCCAAGAGTTAATAGGAGAATCTGCGAGAAAAATGTCTAAAACATTTATGACAAGTGTACCATGGGTGGAAGTCTTACTTCCACCTTCTTCTTGCATTCATCGGAATCCATGTACTTCTTGCGCTTTCTCTTCCAAGGCGGTTTCTTTACAATAGAAGCATCTTGTCTCGGCTCGAGTCCAAAGATTAGGCTTAGGCGTTGGCTTGAGATCATATCTTTAACCTTGCCCTTATTCTTTGGCCATGGCTTCTTACCCTTTTTCTTGAAGCTAGACTTGTTCTCGACACCATCACATGGCTAGGCCCCGCACACTTCTTAATGTCACTCTCTGCTTTTTGAGCATCCTACAAAGCTCATTAAGGCCCTTATCCGCCCCATGCATATGGTAGTTCAAATGAAATGCCCATAGCTAGGTGGAAGAGATGCTAAAATGAAATCGATTGCCAACTCTTGGCCAATTGGAAAACCAAGTTTATCCAAAGTCCGATCAGTAACCAACCATTTTGATCACATGTGGGCCTACGGTGCACCTTCATTAACTTGCATTCGAGAAAAGCCTTAGAGACATTGAACCGTTCGGTCGGCACGTATGCGAACATGTCCTTAAGCGCTATGATCATATCATACGCTTCGATTCTCAAACCGCTTTTGAAGGTCGTTCCATGCATGCAAGCATAAGACGACTAATCTCAAGAGAGTCATCACATGCTTTCTTGTAGGCATTTTTAACAAAGCAGAGCGCATTATTAGCGTGTTCTTACGGGATTGGGGTGTCGAACGTTTTCCTTTTATCCGCCTCGAGAACAATTCTCGTGTTACGGACCCATCCGAATAGTTTGTTCCATTTAATTTCTCTTTCTCAAGAATCGATCGCAAAGCAAAAGGGTGTGCGTGGTTGCTAGATGCCATTGATCTACAATAGGAAATGCAAAATACTAAGACAAATAAAACCATGATAGAGTAAACTGTATTAAACAAATTTAATAGAATGTACTCCCACTAAAATCAACATCCCTCTGTTGATTCTTAGCGATTCAAGATCCGCAATTAACGAGTCTACTAGTGAGCTTTTGCATCACCGCTAGGAGACAAGGTAATTCGGTAAGCAACACCTTGCTAATCATATCTCTATATGACTCTTGTTGTTGGGTGACATCTCTATGCCCGGCGCCCAACCTTTATGCCCCAAGGCCCATAACCTTTATGATAACCTTGTTAAGTTCACCAATCCTTATGCATGTAAGTATCCGATACAAAACCCATCTAGTCAAGGGAAGTTGATGGTGCCCTAATTTTATAGACCCACCATCAATTTACAAGATGTAACAGTCCCAAGTTTATAAACAGTAATAAAATGCTTTAAGAACAGTAATGAGGTGCTGTTCATATCATTACTGTTCATTTCTACAAATTGGGCAGCATGTTACAAATTAAAAACCTTCTTTTTTGCCAAAAATCTCAAAAGGAACATTTAAAGTCTTAAAGGAATACAAGATAAAACTTGTATTATGACTGGAAGTATTTTTATTAAAGCCTAGATAAATTATCTTGGCTAAAAATACTTTGTTGCATTTTAGAAATTATTTTGTCTTAAAGAAAAATTTATTGTCTTCAAATGAATATTTGTTGGCTAAAATAAATATTTATGTATTTTACAAAGTGATAATGTGGTATATAAAATTTATCTGGGAAATATGTTATCTCAGTAGCTTCCAGTAAAAATTTCATGATTTTACAAATTTATTTGCTATTTTTAAAAGCCAGTCAAACCTTGGAATATCTCGAATAAGGTTTGGTCAACTAAACGGTTTGAATCCAAATCTAGTATCAGAGCGACTCGGACCATGGGTCTAGGTCCAACCTAATCGACTTGGTCCGGCTCATCACGTTGAGCGCGAGCCCAACTCCACGCGTTATGTGAACCGTCGATCTTCAATCGAGCGATCGAGGCTATAACGCCCGCGAGCCGCCCACGTGTGCATTTTAATCTCCGCGTTGGATCTTGATCTAACGGCCGAGGTTGGTGTATGCATTCGGACAACTCCGGATCCCCTCACGATCTCGGCCGTCCATTCTTGATCTAACGCGCCGCTTATTTCATTTTGAAATCAAAGCGCGCGTTATATGGGCCTTTGATTTAAATCCTCGGCGCTTCTTTTTTTACCGTGGGCCTTAAAGCCCAAATTCGGTGGATCGTTGGATTTCAATCGTAGGGTCCATATGAGTGTATGCAATCGGACCATCCGGTTCTTTGCCCCATCTCGACCGTAGAAATCTAATCGGACGGTGCGCGTCATCGCATCAAAAGGGGTGGCGTGTATTCCTTTAATTGATCGTTGGATCTTAATCCAACGTCTCTCTTTGAAAGCGAGCCTGGCCCTTCGGGATTTCGTTTAGATCTCGATCGACCGATCTAGATCGCACGGTCCATATTAATCGTACCGATTAAAACATTTTAATCTCTCTATTTATCACGGCCGCCCATTTCCAATCGGACGGTGATATTCTTTGAGCCTTTATGAAGCACGCGGTGAGAATGACAATGGGACCCACATGTAAGAGTGTTCTTATCTTCTTCCTCTCTCTCGGTCATGAGATCTCTCTCAGAACAGAGGAGAGGGTTTATCCCAAAGTTTATGCAACTAATTTTGGGATAATTAGCCCTAAATGGACACCTCATCAACTCTAGATCTTTCCTCTTGCCTGTAGCTCAACATCTATATATAAACCCTAACTTTTGCTGTTGCCATTGTTGACCGAAGCAGCTCATCCTCCATTGTTGGCCAGTGGAGTTCTTGCTCTTGTTTCTTTTGCTTATCTATCCTAAACTCGGTTCCAACTTGCAATAAAGATTGGTTATCTTTTGTAGGTTAAATCCAGAGTTTATTTCTCTGTCAATCATCATCGGTTTTCAGAGTCTTTGGCTCCTTTCCCATCCTGGTAAGCTAAAAACCCTGGTTATGACATCTTGAGCATCTTAAGGACTTTAAAAGCTGCTGTGAATCATTCTTTTGAGCATCAGTAGCTTTAACTTGCTCTAAACTGAAAAGTTGATGTTATAACTTTTCGGTTTTCCATGTCATTTTCAAGGCCTAGGGTTTCTCCTGTCAACTTGTTAACCTAATTAGGTTTAGACTAAACCCTAGTGGCATAACAAGTTATTCTTTTAATCCTTGTTATCATCTATTTAGGTTAATAACAGAAATTTGTCTCTGTTCTCTTTTGTCGGCTCAACCGACAAAATAGGTTTTACTTTAGCTTATGAGATCTAATCGATTAGGGTTAGCTTAAGGTTAGCTTGGGATATTAATTACCCTAAAAAGATCATGCTAAGTTTCATTTATGAACTTTTGCATGTTCTATATTCCTTTTTCCGAAAATTGCAATCATCTGTTTTGGCTCTTTTAAAATCTGAAAACTGGAACTTTGCACTAAAAACCTAGTTTCTGTCTTTTGAAAACAGTAGGTTATAAAATGGGTTATTATCACTATTATGGGTAGTTACGGCTTAAGCATATTGTAACCATGCATTTCCAGATTGATCATGCATATTTCTTTCATTTTGAACTTATTGTCAGTTTTGGCATTTATTGGATTTATTTGCTACCTATAGAATCTGGTTCATTTGAAGTTTTGAATCGCCTCTGAACAATCAACTCGCAATGTATATACTACTACCAAGGCAAGCTTCCTCTTTGCACCATGTTGATCCCAAATTTTATACATTAGATTTTTCTAAATTCAGTGACAACTGTGCATGCTATTTTTCTGAAAATACAAATTTTGATCTGTTAGTAGTTAGTTATGACCTAACATGAAGGATTTCCTCAATTGTCACCATACACTCAACCTTAGCATAGTACTGTATATTATAACCTATATTTTCAGTTTTGGCTTAGACATGCAGTCTAGAGATTTTAGAGTTTGACAAGCATATCTTGTCAAACATGGAATCTAATCAACTCTTGTTATTTTAAACTCTTTGTCCAGTTTCTTTAAATCAGACTTGTATTTGAAATTCAAATTGATCTGGACAAGAGGAAGCTAGTGATGGTGCTTTTGTGCACGAGATTGGGTTTTGTGGTGGACTTGTCCGGGTTAATTAAGGACCGAACTCTGACTATTCAATTCAAGTCCCCCACGTACTTCCACATGCAGTGTATGGGCGCTGTTTGGTTAAGTAAAATGTTAAGACTATTGGGTTGGAAACAAGAGAGTAAGAATATGTGTATTGACCTTGTATGGCATAGATGATTTGGTCTTATGACTGCGTTGTATGCCATGTGAGCTTGTATGTCAGTATCAGATGTTTTTAGAAGGGTGAGGGCGTATATGTGCTCCGTAGCATATACGATACCTTAATGGTGCCGATTGCATTCTAATATGGGTAGTGAGCCCAGTTCGCATTTAATTGTTTGGATCGGCATTACTGACGCAACATGTGTGCCCCGGTTAAGCAGATGCTATCAGTCGTTGTTTAAACGGGATCAGCTCACACATGGGGGTCCAACTCAATAGTGTTAGCTTGTTGAAAAATACCAAATCTTAGTTTCCCGGTCGGCATACCAAAGGAAGTATGTCATCATTCGGAGGCATCCAAGGCAACGGGCTAGCTAAGTCATGTGGGTAAAGATGTACACCTGCAGGTATAAAGCTGTTCGAATAGCCGTGTCCACGGTCATGGACGACAACTTGAGTTGATGTCACTGTATAGAAGTTTTGATTTTCAAAATCTGGTTTTGGTTTTTATGGTCAGTGCATGAGGGATTCATGCAATCGCATCTTTATTACATTATGCCATTTACTTACTGTTCTAATCCAACTTTGATTTATTAAATTGCTTTATAAAAATTTAGTCTTTGTAGGTTAAGATGTCCTGCTTTATGCAAAAATCTAACCATTTTACCTTCCTGTTGTGACCTTATGCATGTAACAATTCTATTCCTTTGATTAGGTTCTAATAAACACTTTATTTTATTAGTTTGTGTAAGACTTGCTGAGTACCCTCCGTACTCAAGGTGCTACCACCTATTGTTGCAGGTGAGGACGGTTATCTTTATGAAGTACCCGTTAGCGCTGATCAGAGTGACGCTAACGAGTAAAGCTACTTCTTTCCTCCACGCAATTGCCTGCGGGTGGATGAGGCCATTGGTGGACTTTAATCTTTTGTTTTTGCTTCCGCTGTTAGACTTTTGAAGTGACCAAGTCACTTAATATTGTAGTACTAAACCGAATGATGTAAGCTTATGTTTAATTATGCCAATGTATGACTTGTATGTGTATGATGCAATGTTGTTGAAGGATATATATATGCAATGGTCGTTGATCCTGGTAACCATTGTGAGATATATATATATCCAGGGATCCTGTTTATTGGAATTGTTACTTGTTAAATTTATACCTTTAGCATGATCTTTAATTAAGGGACAGCACTGTTCCTTCATTAATAATTGTGCTACAGTATGAATTTAATTAAGTACATTTCAATAACACGACGCATACAGCGTTGGTATCGAGCATACGTTACTCGTGAGGTTAGAAGTAGCCCGGCCAAACAATTAGAGAGTTTTCTGATAAACCTATTTTCAAGCAGTAATGTATTTTCGAAAGCTTAAGTATGACATCTTTTATTTCTTATCTTCCTTAATATCAATTCTTGCCCAACTTTCTGTTGGTTTATTATTTAAAAGTGAATTGTCTCTTACCTTGTCCTTTTGTCTATAGATGAGTGGGTGGTATTTGGTCAAGGAGACCCGAGCCGAAGATGTTGATGGATTTCCAGCTTTACTTCGGGACATGATGTGGCGGGCAAATTTCACCTATCAGCCGGAGTACGCCATCTATCGACGAGACCGAGGACCAGGCATGGAGGAGTACCGTGCCTTCATTAACGTCATCGCTAGGCATGTAGCTGGCAGTGTTCCCTACTGTGTCCAAGCACTTGCCACCTCTCAGGCTATGGCGGTTCAGGAAGCTGCGAGTAGGATGATGAGCCTTCTTCGTCATGATTTGACGGAATTGTCTCAACCACCCTACGACCACTTCCCGAATCAAGGTCCTACCTCCGAAGTGAACATGTTCGCTGAGATACAGTTTGGCGAAGACCCCCAGGTGCGACAGTTGGCGAGGATGGTCCGCATTATGGACCAAATCCATCGCTGTCTTGTGAGGTAGCTATGGGAAACTCGACATCGCCTTAATGAGGCCCAGGAGTACCTGCTTCTTGGAGTCAACATAAACCGCGTTCCTCGCAACGTGCTTTATGGTGACAACGAGACCTCTCCCTCTGCTGCTGCACCGCCTCTTTATCGACTTCCAGAAGTGGCCGGGTGTGTACCTGTTTATGGACAAGTGCGCCAAGCCCGGATGACTGCAGGCTTTCCTCGCACTCGCGATGCACCTCTGGAGGTCATCACCATCGTTGGGTTCCCCGAGGCGTCTTATTAGCCCTTTGGATCCTGTTGACACGGGTTCCCCTGGAGCTCATCTTTTGAATGAGTTTCCGGTGAACTTTAATCGGGATCTTTATGCTAGCACCTCGACGATGAATCCTCGTGGTTAAGTATCTTTTAGTCTAGTAGTTGCCCTTAAATAAAATGTATGTAATAGGGCGTAGTATTTTGTACAAAGTATGTAAGTTTGGCTTTTGGGGTTGTAATATGATCTTTTATGGCCGACTCGATGTGTGCCGTGACCAAACCTTTTGGTGTTTATATGAAGTTTCGTTTGGTGTTAACTTGAATGCATAACATAACATGATGCATTATATGTACAGATGTTTGTTTCTCTTTTAAATGTAACCTTGTTTGTGTTTGCAGTATATCCTTGTTATGTTGTTAACCATGGTGTGGTAACAGGATGACAGACCTACTACTCGTCTTAAAGCGCAACAAGGGAAGGGCATGTCGACTCCCGTGCCTCATTCTCAGGGAGGGCCGACTGAACCTTCCAGCTCTCAGGGTCCGCATGGTGGTTCTCAGGAAGAGGAGCTTCCTCCACCACCTTCGATGGTCGATGTGCTTATGCAAATTGAGCACAATCGAATGGACCAGACGCGCATCTTGGAGCAGATTGCGCGCAATACTTCTTCTCCTGTTGCATCACCGCCGAGCAGAGGTCACCATGTGCAGGGCAGTCTTGCTGACTTTCAGCGGACTAACCCGCCGGTGTTCTCTAGCTCTCAGGATCCCATGGAAGCTGAGGATTGGCTTCGGACCATTGAGAAGAAGCTATTAATTGCTCAGTGTTCCGAGAGGGAAAAGGTCCTTTTCGCTAGTTATCAACTTGATGGACCAGCTAGCATATGGTGGGATAATCTCCTTGCCATTCAGCCTGCTGGACATGTCCCTACTTGGGATGAGTTCGTGGAAGCTTTTCGCAAAGCTCATATTCCTGAAGGGGTCATGATGATCAAGCAACAAGAATTTCTCGCTCTCAAGCAAGGGCGGAAGTCAGTGACCGAATATCTTCATGAGTTCGACTTCCTTGCCAGATATGCCCCTGATGATGTTTCAACTGACCTTCGTCGTCGAAACCGGTTCTTGAATGGGCTATCCGAAGAATTGCAGATGGCTGTAGCTTTGCATGACTTCCGGAATTTCTCTCATTTGGTCAACAAGGCAATTGTGGCCGAAAGCAAGAGCAAGGCAGTGGATGAGTCACGCAAGCGACAGCGGACTTCTCAGTTTATTCCTGGTGGCAGCTCACCAAGGCCTCGCATGTGGGTGTCCAGACTACCGCGAGCACCAGCTCCATTTGTACCAAGGCCTGCGGTGTTTGCCCCTCGTCCATCCTCTTCCACCAATCAACCAAGGCCCAGTGGAAACCGCCACCATTGTTGTGATCAAAGCCGGGAGTTGTATGCTACCACCGTACGCCAGGGCATTTTGCCAATCAGTGTTATGCCAGGGCTCAGGGGATACCACCTATTTCACCTTCCCCAGCCAATGTGCGTCCTGCACCACCTTCACCGACTGTGGTCAAGCCCCACTGCTCGGTTCGAGGGCGGGTGAACCAGACATCTTGAGGAAGCACCGTCACTCTGAAGTTGTGCTTGGTATGCTCCTAGTTAATTTCAAGATCGCAATCGCTTTATTTGATTACGAGCATCCCATTCATTTGTTAGTAGGCGGTTGCTACTCAACATCATTTATCGGTGCATCATCTTCATCCACCTCATATCATCCATTCACCGATCACCTTTATGACTAATCAAGTCCGCGTAATGTCCATATAAATATTGAAGGGTAGACTTTTGGGCTGATTTGATTGTGATAGATTCTAAAGGGATGAATGTTATCTTGGGAATGGATTGGTTATCCAAGCACTTTGGGCAAATTAATTGTGCTCACAAATCCATTTCTTTAACTAATGAAAGCGACACTTCAGTCGTTTTTCAATCCAGGACAATGGGTTCTCACCTTTGTGCTCGCCAAGCTGATACTACTCCTTCTTTGGAGTTGGTACCAATTGTTTGCGAGTATGTTGATGTCTTTCCTGAAGACCTTCCCGGTTTGCCACCAGATCGGGAACTGGAATTTGTTATTGAACTCGTTCCTGGAACTGCTCCTATATCCAGGAGTCCTTATCGAATGCCCGTCAACGAGTTGGTTGAATTGAAGAAGCAACTCGGAGAATTGCTTGACAAAGGATTTATTCGACCGAGCTCCTCACCTTGGGAATGCCCGGCAATTTTTGTCAAGAAAAAGGACAACACTTTGCGGATGTGTGTGGACTCCGTTAAATGAGGTCACTATCAAGAATAAGTATCCTTTGCCTCGCATTGATGATCTTTTTGATCAGTTGGTTGGTGCCCGAGTCTTTTCAAAGATTGATTTGAGGTCGGGCTATCATCAAATCAAGGTTAGAGCTGAGGACATTCCTAAAACAGCTTTCTCTACTCGTTATGGTTTGTACGAGTATACTGTCATGTCCTTTGGTCTGACCAATGCGCCAGCCCATTTCATGAACCTTATGAATTCGGTGTTCATGGATTTCTTGGATAAGTTTGTTGTCGTGTTCATTGACGACATCCTTATTTATTCTAAGTCTGATAAGGATCATGAACAACATTTGCGACTTGTGCTAGAAACGCTTCGTCGGCATCGATTGTATGCTAAGTTTAGCAAGTGTGCTTTCGCTCGGAGAAGTTGCATTTACGGGACATGTGTTATCCGAGGAGGTATTGTTTGTTGATCCAAGCAAGGTACAAGATGTACTAAATTGAAGCCTCCTAAGAGTGTCCCCGAGATCCAAGTTTTCTTGGACTTGCGGGTTATTACCGCAGGTTCATTGAAAATTTCTCCAAAATTGCTAGACCTTTGACTCAGCTTTTGCAGAAAGAGAGGAAATTTGAATGGTCAGCTAAATGTGAGGAGAGTTTTCGGCTTTTGAGAACTCTCTTGACTAAAGCTCCAGTTCTCACTCTTCCGGATATTCATAAGAGCTTTGACATCTATTGCGATGCGTCTCGTCATGGACTTGGTTGTGTGCTTATGCAAGAAGGCCGAGTTGTGGCATATGCATCTAGGCAGTTGCGCCCTCATGAAGTTAATTATCCTACTCATGATTTGGAATTGGCTGCCGTGGTCCATGCATTGAAGATTTGGCGACATTACCTTCTTGGTAATCGTTGTGAGATCTATACTTGATCATAAAGCCTAAAGTACATATTCACTCAATCTGATTTGAATATGAGACAAAGAAGATGGCTTGAACTGATCAAGGACTACGACATGGGTATTCATTATCATCCTGGTAAAGCCAATGTGGTGGCAGATGCTTTAAGCAGAAACTCACAATGCAACTGCACATTCTCTCTACCTGCGGCCAAGGACTTGTGTGCTGATTTTCAGCGCTTAAGTCTTGACTTGGTGGAAAAAGGTTTTCTTACTGTATTACAAGTGGAGCCTACCTTAGAATCTCAGATTCTTGAGGCCCAGAAAACTGATGCCGAGGTAGCCGAAATCATGGAGAACTTGAAAGCGGGTAAAGCCAACGAATTCTCTGAAGATGATCGCGGTATGATTCGATATCGCAATCGTCTGGTGGTACCTGCAGATCCTCATCTAAGGAGTCTAATTCTTAGAGAGGCTCATAATTCCAAGTTTTCTCTACATCCTGGAAGTACCAAGATGTATCAGGATTTGAAGAAAACATTTTGGTGGAGCCAAATGAAAAGGCAAATTGCTCGAGATGTTCTTGAATGTGATATTTGCCAAAGGGTTAAAGCCGAACATCCAAGCCACCGGTACCCTTCACCTTTGCCTATTCCACAGTGGAAGTGGGAAGAGATACGTATGGATTTTGTTACTGGTCTTCCCAAAACTTCCAATGGGTCAGATGCCATTTGGGTAATCATTGACCGTTTGACAAAGGTGGCTCATTTTATTCCGGTCAGGACCAATTTCAGTGGCAAGCAGCTAGCAGAGCTTTATATGGCTAGAATTGTTTGTCTTCATGGTGTTCCCAAGGTCATTGTCTCTGACCGTGGCCCTCAGTTTACTTCCCACTTTTGGAATTGTCTTCATCAGGCTATGGGGACTGAACTCTCTTTCAGTACTGCTTATCATCCTCAAACTAGTGGTCAAACTGAGAGAGTGAATCAAGTAATGGAAGATCTTCTTCGGTCCTATGTGCTATCTTATAGCAAAGACTGGGAGAAATCTTTGCCATATGTGGAATTTTCCTACAATAATAGCTACCAAGCAAGTATTCAAATGTCACCTTTTGAAGCCTTGTATGGGAGAGCTTGTAGGACTCCATTGAATTGGTTCGAGTCTGGTGAACGATCATTCTTTGGTCCAGACTTGGTAAAAGAAGCCGAAGAGCAAGTTCGTCTGATTCGAGATTGCTTGAAAACCGCACAGTCTCGTCAGAAGAGCTATGCTGATCATCGTCGTCGTGAATTAAGCTTTGAGGTAGATGACCATGTCTATCTTAAAGTGTCACCCATGAAGGGTACCCATCGTTTTCAGGTAAAAGGGAAACTCGCACCTCGTTATATCGGACCCTTCCGAATCATTGCTAAGCGAGGAGCTGTAGCTTATCGATTGGAACTACCTGAATCTCTCTCAGCAGTGCATGATACTTTTCATGTGTCTCAATTGAAGAAATGCCTTCGTGTTCCTATTGAGACAACTGCTTATGAGCATCTTGATCTCCAACCTGATCTTTCCTATCAAGAACAACCAGTGCGTATCCTCGACACAATGGAACGCAGGACAAGAAATCGTACTGTCAAGTTCTTGAAAATTCAGTGGGCTAATCATTCCGAGGATGAAGCCACTTGGGAGCGCGAAGATCTAATGCAGATTGAGCACCCCCATCTTTTTGTTGTTTAGAACTTTCCTTTAAATCAAGAAAGGAAAGTTTAAACAAAGCAATGTAATGATAACACTATGTTATTATGTAAAGTTCTTCTTTGTTATCTTTGAAGGAAATCAAGACAACAGATGTTGAATTTCCTTATAATTCATTTTCACTTCACTTCTTTCTAATCTTTAACCTGTTCCAAATCTCGGGGACGAGATTTTCTTAAGGGGGGTAGGTTTGTAACAGTCCCAAGTTTATAAACAGTAATAAAATGCTTTAAGAAGAGTAATGAGGTGCTGTTCATAGCATTACTATTCATTTCTACAAATTGGGCAGCATGTTACAAAATAAAAACCTTCCTTTTTGCCAAAAATCTCAAAAGGAACATTTACAGTCTTAAAGGAATACAAGATAAAACTTGTATTATGACTGGGAAGTATTTTTATTAAAGCCTAGATAAATTATCTTGGCTAAAAATACTTTTGTTGCATTTTTAGAAATTATTTTGTCTTAAAGAAAAATTTATTGTCTTCAAATGAATATTTGCGGGCTAAAATAAATATTTATGTATTTTACAAAGTGATAATGTGGTATATAAAATTTATCTGGGAAATATGTTATCTCAGTAGCTTCCAGTAAAAATTTCATGATTTTACAAATTTATTTGCTATTTTTAAAAGCCCAGTCAAACCTTGGAATATCTGAATAAGGTTTGGTCAACTAAACTGGTTTGAATCCAAACCTAGTACTGTAGCGACTCGGACCATGGGTCTAGGTCCAACCCAATCGACTTGGTCCGGCTCACATCGCGTTGGGCGCGAGCCCAACTCCACGCGTTATGTGAACCGTCGATCTTCAATCGAACGGGCGAGGCTATAACGCCCCGCGAGCTGTCCACGTGTGCATTTTAATCTCCGCCGTTGGATCTTGATCTAACGACCGAGGTTGGTGTATGCATTCGGACAACTCCGGATCCCCTCACGATCTCAGCCGTCCATTCTTGATCTAACCGCGTCGCTTATTTCATTTTGAAATCAAAGGCGCGCGTTTATATGGGCCTTTGGATTTAAATCCTACGGCGCTTCTTTTTTGACCGTGGGCCTTTAAAGCCCAAATTCGGTGGATCGTTGGATTTTAATCGTAGGGTCCATATGAGTGTATGCAATCGGACCATCCGGTTCTTTGCCCCATCTCGACCGTAGAAATCTAATCGGACGGTGCCGCGTCATCGCATCAAAAAGGGGTGACGTGTATTCCTTTTAATTGATCGTTGGATCTTAATCCAACGTCTCTCTTTGAAAGCGGAGCCCCGAAGCCCTTCGGGATTTCGTTTAGATCTCGATCGACCGATCTAGATCGCACGGTCCATATTAACTGGTACCGATTAAAACAATTTAATCTCTCTATTTATCACAGCCGCCCATTTCCAATGGGACGGCTGATATTCTTTTGAGCCTTTATGAAGCATGCGCGGCTGAGAATGACAATGGGACCCTCATGTAAGAGTGTTCTTATCTTCTTCCCTCTCTCTCAGCGCGCAGATCTCTCTGTAAACAGAGGAGAGGTTTTATCCCAAAGTTTGTGCAACTAATTTTTGGGATAATTAGCCCTAAATGGACACCTCATCAACTCTAGATCTTTCCCTCTTGCCCTGTAGCTCAACATCTATATATAAACCCTAACTTTTGCTGTTGCCATTGTTGACCGAAGCAGCTCATCCTCCATTGTTGGCCAGTGGAGTTCTTGCTCTTGTTTCTTTTGCTTATCTATCCTAAACTCTGGTTCCACCTTGCAATAAAGATTGGTTATCTTTTGTAGGTTAAATCCAGAGTTTATTTCTCTGTCAATCATCATCGGTTTTCAGAGTCTTTGGCTCCTTTCCCATCCTGGTAAGCTAAAACCCTGGTTATGACATCTTGAGCATCTTAAGGACTTTAAAAGTGCTGTGAATCATTCTTTTGAGCATCGTGAGCTTTAACTTGCTCTAAACCGAAAAGTTGATGTTATAACTTTTGGTTTTCCATGTCATTTTCAAGGCCTAGGGTTTCTCCTGTCAACTTGTTAACCTAATTAGGTTTAGACTAAACCCTAGTGGCATAACAAGTTATTCTTTTAATCCTTGTTATCATCTATTTAGGTTAATAATGTAAATTTGTCTCTGTTCTCTTTTGTCGGCCAACCGACAAAATAGGTTTTACTTTAGCTTATGAGATCTAATCGATTAGGGTTAGCTTAAGGTTAGCTTGGGATATTAATTACCTAAAAGATCATGCTAAGTTTCATTTATGAACTTTTGCATGTTCTATATTCCTTTTCCGAAAATTGCAATCATGTCTGCTTTGGCTCTTTTAAAATCAAAACTGAACTTTGCACTAAAAACCTAGTTTCTGTCTTTTGAAAACAAGAGGTTATAAAATGGGTTATTATCACTATTATGGGTAGTTACGGCTTAAGCATATTGTAACCATGCATTTCAGCATTGATCATGCATATTTCTTTCATTTTGAACTTATTGTCGGTTTGGCATTTATTGGATTTATTTGCTACCTATAGAATCTGGTTCATTTGAAGTTTTGAATCGCCTCTGAACAATCTGAACTCGCAATGTATATACTACTACCAAGGCAAGCTTCCTCTTTGCACCATGTTGATCCCAAATTTTATACATTAGATTTTTAAATTCGGTGACAATCAGTGCATGCTATTTTTCCAAAATACAAATTTTGATCTGTTAGTAGTTAGTTATGACCTAACATGAAGGATTTCCTCAATTGTCACCATACACTCAACCTTAGCATAGTACTGTATATTATAACCTATATTTTCAGTTTTGGCTTAGACATGCAGTCTAGAGATTTTAGAGTTTGACAAGCATATCTTGTCAAACATGGGAATCACAACTGAACTCTTGTTATTTTAAACTCTTTGTCCAGTTTCTTTAAATCAGACTTGTATTTGAAATTCAAATTGATCTGGACAAGAGGAAGCTAGTGATGGTGCTTTTGTGCACGAGATTGGGTTTTGTGGTGGACTTGTCCGGGTTAATTAAGGACCGAACTCTGACTATTCAATTCAAGTCCCCCACGTACTTCCACATGCAGTGTATGGGCGCTGTTTGGTTAAGTAAAATGTTAAGACTATTGGGTTGGAAACAGGAGAGTAAGAATATGTGTATTGACCTTGTATGGCATAGATGCTTTGGTCTTATGATCGTTGTATGCCATGTGAGCTTGTATGTCGATGATCGATGTTCTTAGAAGGGTGAGGGCGTATATGTGCTCCATAGCATATACGATACCTTAATGGTGCCGATTGCATTCTAATATGGGTAGTGAGCCCAGTTCGCATTTAATTGTTTGGATCGGCATTCTCGACGCAACATGTGTGCCCTGTTAGCGGATGCTATCGATCGTTGTTTAAGCGGGATCACTCACACATGGGGTCCAACTCAATAGTGTTAGCTTGTTGAAAAATACCAAATCTTAGTTTCCCGGTCGGCATACCAAAGGAAGTATGTCATCATTCGGAGGCATCCAAAGCAACGGGCTAGCTAAGTCATGTGGGTAAGATGTACACCTGCAGGTATAAAGCTGCTCGAATAGCCGTGTCCACGGTCATGGACGACAACTTGAGTTGATGTCACTGTATAGAAGTTTTGATTTTCAAAATCTGGTTTTTGGTTTTTATGGTCAGCATGAGGGATTCATGCAATTGTCTTTATTACATTATGCCATTTACTTACTGTTCTAATCCAACTTTGATTTATTAAATTGCTTTATAAAAATTTAGTCTTTGTAGGTTAAGATGTCCTGCTTTATGCAAAAATCTAACCATTTTACCTTCCTGTTGTGACCTTATGCATGTAACAATTCTATTCCTTTGATTAGGTTCTAATAAACACTTTATTTTATTAGTTTGTGTAAGACTTGCTGCAGGTGTGGACGGTTATCTTTATGAAGTACCCGTTAGCGCTGATCAGAGTGACGCTAACGAGTAAAGCTACTTCTTACCTCCACGCAATTGCCTGCGGGTGGATGAGGCCATTGGTGGACTTTAATCTTTTGTTTTTGCTTCCGCTGTTAGACTTTTGAAGTGACCAAGTCACTTAATATTGTAGTACTAAACCGAATGATGTAAGCTTATGTTTAATTATGCCAATGTATGACTTGTATGTGTATGATGCAATGTTGTTGAAGGATATATATATGCAATGGTCGTTGATCCTGGGAACCATTGTGAGATATATATATATCCGGGGATCCTGTTTATTAGAATTGTTACTTGTTAAATTTATACCTTGATGAGGGCATCCCTAACACTTATACATCTTTCCCTATTGGTGGTCATACACATACTGAGGTGGACGCCATACATGACGCTACAAATAATTCAAGTACAGAAGTGCATATTGGTCCACTGACGAGAGCAAGAGCTAAACTTCTAAATCAACAGGTGCTTTTGTTTCTTAATGAATCTTCTATTGTCATTGATGAGAATTGGGTATTACCTCATGCAAATGTTTTGTGCATTCTTAGGTTTGAATATTGTGAAGCCTTTGGAGGAGAGGGAGGCCGGGAACAAATTCATGGAGAAGAAACACATGTGGCTAACAAGGGTTACATTGGCATCAAAAGAAGCATCAAGTGTATCGAACAAATTCGCAAAGCTAAGAGAAGGAAAGCTCACAATACAAGGGGAACCGAGAGGAGACTAGTTTAAATTTCCAAATTAAAGTAGGACGTTTTTACGAATCGGATTCTCGTTCACATGGACGATGTCGGACTTGGATTATCAGTAGCAATGAACGATGTCGGACTCGGATTCTTGTAGCACTCTTGTTCTCGTTCATCCGAGTTTTGTGCTTGCGTGGGAGGCTATATAAACCCCATGGCCGCACCATAGAGGCGAACCGGTTTATGCATAAGATTGAAACATAGCTATTGCTTGTTCTTTCGACACCGAGTTCATGCGAGGACTTTGAGAGAGAATTAGGCGATCCATTTGTTTTGTTCTCGCAATCCAAGGTCAAGCCGCTGTTCCATTGGGAATTGGGGACTTGGCGTTAAATCGTTCGTGGTCTCGCGACGAACAACTACCCGTGTGTTTTGGGCGTATTCCAAGAGTTGAGGGTTCGTGCATTGGCGCGAGTGTTCACTAGCGACATCGCCTACTTCGCATCAACTATCCACGCCTCCTCGAGAAGATCGGGCCTCCCGTATCATATGGTATCGATTCTAGGTTTACTCGGTGAGAATTTCTTTACCCGTAGTTAGATTCGTTTTCTATCCTATCGTCCAATAAACCGAAAATTGCAATACCAAAACCATAGTTTAATCTGTTATTTCTTGTGAGTTTAGTTAAGTTTTCATCCATTAGAGTTTTGTTTTTAGTGCTTGATCCATGTGTTCCTTTTGCGTTGCTTAATCGTTGTGTTCACATAAACCGCACCAAATTGCCGATTGAACTCCTCAATTAGCACCCAAAAAGAGATAGTGGATCAAACACTTTGGGTTTCTTGAGCTTCACTTATATCCTTTCATCCTTGAGACTAGCTTTTGTACATTGCACTAGGGCTGTTCTTTGGTTTATTTACACGTTGTTGAATTGTGAGACTTGTGCAATCAAGAGGAGCAAACCCTATTTCGCCATTGCAATAAGAAAAGAGGAAAAGGCACTGTTACAAGAAAAAGCCACGGCTTGAAAAAGTATTAAAAAAACAAAAGATCAAACCCGCAAATACCAAGACCAAATTTTTTCCTTTCGGTTTCCTTAATAGCCGAAGAAGGGCGAAGAGCTTTGTTCATGCGGTTTTGAGGAAAAAAAACAACAAACAAAAGGGGTGGCGAAATTGGGAAGAGTAAACCTTAGTCCACAATTTCAGATTGTGTATTTAATCTATTTGAGCAATCTTGTGCCCTAACATTGATATCTTTGCAATTGGCTAGCGTCTCTCATAGTATTTGGTGCAAAAGCGAGCTAGTTTTCATCTCAATTTCAGTTTGTCTCTCACTAGCTCATTCCTTTGTTTGCATTAAGTCACATTTATCTTTGTTTGTGCGTTCATACACTTTGCTTAAACCTTTTGGATCAGCACATAGGCAAAATACTCTAGCTTGGATCATTACTTAGCTTTACAATACCTTGAATATCAGTTGCATAGGATATACACATACCGTCCGAGCTCCACCTACACCCGCTTTGTGTACTCCCTTGCTCTTGGTTACGCTCATACATTACAGGTTAAGGTCGCTCACAATCTGGCGTCGATTTGCCGCCCTTGATTCACTTTGGAACAGTAAGCTTGTCTTGTTTTCGGGATGTGAGTTGCGAGCGTAGTAGAGAGCGCTTTTGTTTTACTAACCTGATATAACCTCGTTTCTTGTTTGTGAGTTGTTGCCATGTCGAGTCACGAGGAGGATCCACCTAATCCGAGGCACCGTTACGTGGGCGAGTACACTCGATTGCGAGATGCTTTGCAAAAACAACTTCAAGATGGTGACAATGGCGTGCGCGATGAACTCGGGAAGTTCGTGGATCGATCAACACCTCGGGAGGAGGTCACACAATTGCGTCGCCATCAACCATAACTTCCTCGGAGCTACGCGCCATGTTCGCACAACACAATCTTCGTGGGGTGCGCAAGTGATGACACGAGTGTGCACGGCCCTCCCGCCGTTTGCACAATGAGACCGAGGATGAGCGTGCTATTCGTGGTGGATGAGGAGCGACGATACGGCGGCGCGCCGCATGGCGGTGCCGCCAAACGTCGGGATGGCAGCCGCGCACGCCTCGAGCTCATGGGCGTGGCGAGGCAACGGCGCGCGGTGGAGGCGCACCACGGGGTGTCCACGGAGGAGGTGTGCATCGTGCACCTCGTAGCATGGTCGATGAGGCCGAGCAATGGGATGACGATTTCCCGTCGGCGACTACGATGACCGACAGCGCCACCATCGCAACAACGCGCGGCGTCGACACGACGACGCCGACGATTTTGTCGCTAAGCACAAATTTACTCTTCCTATATTTTCGGTGGTACGGATGTGGAGCAATACCTCACTTGGGAGCCGAAGGTGGATAAGTTGTTTCAATGAACAACTATTCCAATGAGAAGAAGTCGTTGTTTGCTTCCAATGGCTTGGATGATTATGCTACACATTAGTGGGAGCAGTTCATTCGTAGCGCATGGAGCGCCATGAGTTGCCGATTATCACCGGGAGCGGATGAAGCGAAGATTTGCGGGCACGCTTTGTACCTCGCCACTACAAGCGCCACTATTTGAGAAGTTGACAGTGCGACAAGGTATGAGGTCAATTGATGAATATCATAAGGAGATGGAAACTATCATGATACGTGCGGATGTCCGCGAAAGAAGAATGCACCATGGCGAGATTTCTAGTGGCATGAATCATGTCGTCAAGCGCATTGTCAATCACCATCCCTATAATGATATGATTGAGTTGTTTGCACCAAGCACGGCCGAGCGAGAAGTGATTGAAGATGCACGGTTCGCGCCTGCTCACGTCCTTCACCACCCGGAGACAGCCATATAACAACAGCCACCAAACAAGAGCACTCCGCCGGAAGCAATTCGGCAATGCGCAGCCCGCAAGTAAGAAGTCGAGAGTACACCAAAGACGGTGCGTCGACTGCGGCGCCCGCGCTAGTGTGACCTCGTCTATGCGGTCAACAGGGCTCACGTGACATCATTTGCCACAAGTGCAAGGGTGTTGGCCATTTTCGAGGGATCGCCAAATGTCGAACTATGCTTATCACCGAGAATGGCGGTTATGTTTCACTAGTGATGACGAGTCGCCGATGCGCAACCGATCTTGCACACCGATGACATAGAACAATGTGAGTGCGATCACGAGTTTCCTAACACCGAGCGGTATTCCATTGTTTGCACGCCCAAGGGGCTTAGTGTGATGCCATCGCCGTCACTCGAGCAATGCGGTGCAATTTGTTTCGGACTTGGGCGAAGCTTGATAAGGGTAAGGTCCGCAAAGTGATCATTGATGGCGGAAGTTGTCACAATTTGGCTAGCAAGGATATGTGTCATAAGTTGGGTTTGAAGTACTTGCCGCATCCACGTCCTTATCATGTGCAATGGTTGAGCGACAAAGAGGAAGTGAAGGTGAACTATATGGTGCGAGTGACGTTTTCTATTGGGAAGTACACCGACACTGTGGACTGCGATGTTGTGCCTATGACGGTGTGTCACTTGCTCTTGGGACGGCCATGGCAATATGATCGTTCTGCTGTTCATGATGGGCGTACAAATCGCTACACATTTCGATGGAATAATATGGATATCATCTTGAAGCCCCTTATGATGAGGATATCCCTACTACTTATGAGGTTATTCGTGAAGCAGGAGCTAAACTTCTCAAACAACAGGTGCATTTGTTTCTTAATGAATTTCCTTTTGTTGCCAATGAGAATTGGTTACTACCTAAAGCAATAATTGGTGCATTCTCGTGTTTGACAAATTTAAAGACTTTGGAACCGAGAGGAGGAGAGGGAGGCCGAACAAATTCATGGAGGAGAAACACATGCGGCCAACAATGGAGAAGAAACCCATGTGGCCAACGAGAGGAACGTGCTCTCGTGATAAAACCCTAGCACATGCGGGCGGTCAAGAAAGACATATGGTGACATGGCAACAAGGGTTACATTGGCATAAAAGAAGCATCAAGTGCATCGAACAAATTCGCGCAAGCTAAGAGAAGGAAAGCTCACAATACAAGGGAAACCGAGAGGAGACTAGTTTAAATTTCCAAATTAAAGTAGGACGTTTTTGAATCGGATTATCGTTTACATGAGCGATGTCGGACTCGGATTCTCAGAGTGATGAAATGATGTCGGACTCGGATTCTCAGAGCACTCGCCATCGTTCATCCGAGTTACGTGCTTGCGTGGGAGGCTATATAAACCCCATGGCCGCACTATAGAGGAAGACCAGTTTATGCATAAGATTGAAACATAGCTATTGCTTGTTCTTTCGACACCGAGTTCATGCGAGGACTTTGAGAGAGAATTAGGCGATCCATTTGTTTTGTTACGCAATCCAAGGTCAAGCCGTCGCTCCATTGGGAATTGGGGACTTGGCGTTAAATCGTTCGTGGTCTCGCGACGAACAACTACCCGTGTGTTTTGGCGATTCCAAGAGTTGAGGGTTCGTGCATTGGCGCGAGTGTTCAGCTAGCGACATCGTCTACTTCGCATCAACTATCCACGGTTTCTCACTGAGAAGATCGGGCCTCCCCCGTATCATATGGTATCAGATTCTAGGTTTCCTCAGTGAGAATTTCTTTACCCGTAGTTAGATTCGTTTTCTATCCTATCGTCCAATAAACCAAAAATTGCAATACCAAAACCGTAGTTTAATCTGCTATTTCTTGTGCGTTTAGTTAAGTTTTCATCCATTAGAGTTTTTGTTTTTAGTGCTGATCCATGTGTTCCTTTTTGCGTTGCTTAATCGTTGTGTTCACATAAACCGTACCAAATTGCTGATTGAACTCCTCAATTAGCACCCAAAAAGAGATAGCCGACCGAAACACTTTGGGTTTCTTGAGCTTCACTTATATCCTTTCATCCTTGAGACTAGCTTTTGTACATTGCACTAGGGCTGTTCTTTGGTTTATTTACACGTTGTTGAATTGTGAGACTTGTGCAATCAAGAGGGGAGCAAACCCTATTTCGGCCATTGCAATAAGAAAAGAGGAAAAGGCAACGGTTACAAGAAAAAGCCACGGCTTGAAAAGGTATTAAAAACAAAAGATCAAACCCGCAAATACCAAGTACCAATTTTTTCCTTTCGGTTTCCTTAATAGCCAAAGGCGAAGAGCTTTGTTCATGCGGTTTTGAGAAAAAAAAAAAGGGGCTGGCCGAAATTGGGAAGAGTAAACCTTAGTCCACAATTTCAGATTGTGTATTTAATCTATTTGAGCAATCTTGTGCCCTAACATTGATATCTTTGCAATTGGCTAGCGTCTCTCATAGTACTTGGTGCAAAAATGAGCTAGTTTTCATCTCAATTTCAGTTTGTCTCTCACTAGCTCATTCCTTTGTTTGCATTAAGTCACATTTATCTTTGTTTGTGCGTTCATACACTTCGCTTAAACCTTTTGGATCAGCACATAGGCAAAATACTCTAGCTTGGATCATTACTTAGCTTTACAATACCTTGAATATCAGATTGCATAGGATATACACATACCTGTCCGAGCTCCACCTACACCCGTTTGTGTACTCCCTTGCTCTTGGTTACGCTCATACATTACGGGTTAAGGTCGCTCATTGTCACAATCGCCGATTTGCCGCCCTTGATTCACTTTGGAACGGTAAGCTTGTCTTGTGTTCGTGATGGTGAGTTGCGGCGAGAGAGCAAGTTTTTTTATTACTAACCCGTATATAATTTCGTTTGCTATTTGTGAGTTGTATCCATGTCGTCATCGGGAGAATCCACCGTTACGTGGACGGAGTATACGGTTGTGTGGGGCGCTACAAAAGCAACTTCATGATCGTGATAATGGTGTGCGCGATGAGCTCGGGTCCGTTCGGACTGGATTGAACAACCTCGGAGAGGAGGTTACGCAACTACGTACGGACATCAACAACAACTTCTTGGAGCTGCACGCCATGTTCAATCAACCAAACGTGCATCGTAAGGATTTTCATGATAAGCCCAAATTTTCTATCCCTATATTTTCCGGTCGCATGCGGATGTACAAGAATATCTCACTTGGGAGCTAGAAATTGATACTCTATTTCGGATGCACAACTATACCAATGAGACGGCTCTTACTTGCGCCTAGTGGCTTGGCCGATTATGCCACACATTGGTGGGGCGCTTTATTCGATAGCGTATGGAGCGCCATGAATTGCCGATTATCACGTGGGAGCGGATGAAGCGAGATTTCCGCACGCTTTGTACCTCGCCACTACAAGCGTTCTCTACTTGACAAGTTGACTTGTCCACGAAAAGGTTTAAATGCCGCTAGTATATCACATGTGAAGGCGATCGAGCATGGGACATTCCCTTCGGTACATGTTTCGTGTAGTGCTGCCCCATTGCTTCATGAAGAGTTTGTGGTTATCGGTAATTGCTCAATTGTCGACCCACAATCTTTGGGGACGGGATGTATCCAAACCCATATGAGAATGAGTGCCACATAGCCAAATTGAGTGAGAATGATAAAGAGAGTGAGTGTGTGATTCCACCATATGTGAGGTTGAGAGCATCTCTATTGAGTGTGAGAAAGATGCACCAATGAAAAGAGAGAAGTAGATGATAGTCAAAGTGAGGTTACTACTGAAATTCACGATTTATTTTCTACTTCTAGTGTTGTTTCTCACATTGTGCGAGTTGATATTAAAGAAAATGAGTTGAAAGTTGAACAACCGGCACCGTTGGACGTGAAAGACGAGGAGATAACCACGGTGGGGGATAGAGTGCTTGCGATCCAATGGTTTCATGATGATGATTTGATATCTACAACACCTACAACAACTGAGGAGGATGGTAAAGGTACTTGAATGGTGTTGAATTGCATACTCATCAAGAAGAGGTACGTACGAGTTCGATCTCTAGTGTTCCTTTGAATATTCCATATTCTGAAATTTGTAAGCTCAATTTACATAATGTGGAATTGATTACCCATAAGGACGTTCTTACTCAAATATCTTTTGATGATCTTTTATACTATATCATGTTCGATGTTCATAGAGAGCTACCTAGTGTGATTGAGAATCTTGCTAAAGTTTCATGTTTAAAATCACTCGTTAGTACTTATGCCTACACATATACATTCAATTTGATTGGAGATTATGGTGTAGATGATAAGTTCTATGTTTATCGAATATGCATTACCTGTGATAATCTTGCTGATTTAAACTTGCATGTTTTGCGCAAACCATCTATTGAGAAATATCATGATCATTTTGAGATGGATTTTAATACAAGTGCCTATTGTTTAGAACGCAATATGATGCCTACTTGTTTCTCCTATACATGTAAACAACGTAGTCGAGTTGAAGCATGGAAGAAACTAAAAATTTTCTCTCCAATATTTGAACAACTTGATCTAGTGGGTCCCTCTTATATCTTGTCCATGTACTTACCAAAGTCGAGGATGATTTTTTCTCATGGGAGGAGAATGATGTGACCGAAAGTATCGTAATGTATATATCAAATACATCCTATGGCTGCTATGATCCTAATTATTTTGTGCGCAACAACGAGAATGTCGAACAATTGATGCATACATATACCACGTATATACGTTGTTCTTTTGTTTATTACACTTTCAAAGAAATGCATATACGTTGTATTTTTGTCTAGCACATCTTGAGTTATCAAAAGCCGAGGACGGCTTTTTTAAGAAAGGGAGGATGATGAGGATATCCCTACTACTTATGAGGTTATTCGTGAAGCAGAGCTAAACTTCTCAAACAACAGTGCATTTGTTTCTTAATGAATTTCCTTTTGTTGCCAATGAGAATTGGTTACTACCTAAAGCAATAATTGGTGCATTCTCGTGTTTGACAAATTTAAAGACTTTGGAACCGAGAGGGAGGAGAGGAGGCCGGAACAAATTCATGGAGGAGAAACACATGCGCCAACAATGGAGAAGAAACCCATGTGGCCAACGAGAGGAACGTGCTCTCGTGATAAAACCCTAGCACATGCGGGCGGTCAAGAAAGACATATGGTGACATGGCAACAAGGGTTACATTGGCATAAAAGAAGCATCAAGTGCATCGAACAAATTCGCGCAAGCTAAGAGAAGGAAAGCTCACAATACAAGGGAAACCGAGAGGAGACTAGTTTAAATTTCCAAATTAAAGTAGGACGTTTTTGAATCGGATTATCGTTCACATGAACGATGAATCGGACTCGGATCTTCATGCGATGAAATGATGTCGGACTCGGATTATCAGAGCACTCGTTCATCGCTCATCCGAGTTACGTGCTTGCGTGGGAGGCTATATAAACCCCCATGGCCGCACTATAGAGGAAGACCGGTTTATGCATAAGATTGAAACATAGCTATTGCTTGTTCTTTCGACACGAGTTCATGCGAGGACTTTGAGAGAGAATTAGACGATCCATTTGTTTTGTTCGCAATCCAAGGTCAAGCCGTCGTTCCATTGGGAATTGGGGACTTGGCGTTAAATCGTTCGTGGTCTCGCGACGAACAACTACCCGGTGTGTTTTGGCGTATTCAAGAGTTGAGGGTTCGTGCATTGGCGCGAGTGTTCACTAGCGACATCGCCTACTTCGCATCAACTATCCACGGTTTCTCCGAGAAGATCGGGCCTCCCCGTATCACCTTACACCGCAATGTTGTGAATTCTTCAATGCGAAAAATTGAGATGCACGTTGAGACCGCCAAAGAGCGAGAGAAGAATTTAGTGATGTTAGCCACCAAATCGTAAATGAGAGAATTCAGCGAAGATCCCAATTTGGTGCACTTTGTACTATTGTACAAAGACGCCTTGCTTTCACTAACGACTTGTCTTCTCTTCCTAGTGGTGTTGCTGTGTTTTGCAGACTTGACGTCTTTCCAAACGAGGTACCACCGGGCTACCACCAATTCGTGGGATAGAACATAAGATCGACTTGATTCCGGAGCGTCATTGCCGAACCGACCACCGCATCGCACCAATCCCGAGGAAACAAAGGAAATTCGAAACAAGTACAAGAGCTTCTCTCAAAGGGTATGTACGTGAAAGCTTAAGCCCTTGTGCTGTTCTGTTATTTTAGTTCCTAAGAAAGATGGTTCATGGCGTATGTGCGTAGATTGTCGAGCGATTAATAATATCACAATTCGATATCATCATCCTATACCTCGCTTAGATGATATGCTAGACGAATTGAGTGGTGTTTGTTATTTTTCTAAGATAGATTTGCGCAGTGGTTACCATCAAATTAGGATGCATGAAGGGGATGAGTGGAAAACAGCATTTAAAACAAAATTTGGGTTGTATGAGTGGTTAGTCATGCCTTTTGGTTTAACTAATGCACCTAGTACATTCATGCGCTTAATGAATCATGTTTTAAGGCATTTGATTGGTAAATTTGTGGTTGTGTACTTTGATGATATACTTGATTTACATCAGATCAATCAAACACATAGACCATCTTAGACAAGTTCTACAAGTGTTGCGTGAGGCTAGGTTATTCGGTAACTTAGAGAAGTGCACCTTTGCAAAGATCGTGTCATCTTTTGGGCTATGTTGTTTCGCACAGGAGTTGAAGTAGATGAGTCTAAAATTGAAGCGATTAAAATTGGCCAACTCCTGTGAATGTAAGTCGATTAGGAGCTTTCATGGTCTCATTGGTTTTTATCGGCGCTTTGTGAAGGATTTTAGCACCATAGCTGCCCTTTGAATGAACTTACTAAAAGGGTGTTGAATTTGTGTGGGGGTAGCGCAAGACAATGCTTTTGTTGAACTTAAGAAACGCTGACTCAAGCACCGTTGCTTGTTTTACTCGATTTCACTAAAAATTTTGAAATTGAGTGTGATGCTAGTGGATTGGGTATTGGCGGTGTTTTAATGCAAGAGGGTAGACCGGTAGCTTATTTTAGTGAGAAACTAAATGGTGCTCAATTGAATTATCCGGTCTATGACAAAGAGCTTTATGCTTTAGTGCGTGCGTTAGAAACTTGGCAACACTATTTATGGCCTAAAGAGTTTATTATTCATTCGATCATGAGGCATTAAAGTATTTAAAGGGCCAAGCAAACTGAACAGTAGACATGCCAAATGGGTCGAATTCATTGAGTCGTTTCCTTACATTGTAAAATATAAGAAGGAAAGGAAAATGTGGTAGCCGATGCTCTCTCTAGGAAAAGTGTGCTTTTAACTCAATTAGGAGTGCAAGTTCTGGTTTAGAGAGTTTGCGTGATTTCTATGCTCATGACCATGATTTTTCCGTTCCTTATGCACATTGCAAAGAGGAAAAGGTGGGATAAATTTCACATCCATGATGGGTTTTTGTTTCGCACTAACAAATTATGCGTTCGCACTCCTCCGTGCGTTTGCTATTCTGCAGGAATCACATGCGGTGGGTTGATGGGACATTTTGGACGTGAGAAGACGTTATCTATGCTTTGAGCGATCACTTTTATTGGCCTAAGATGAGGCGAGATGTAGAGAGGTATGTGCAACGATGCATTACTTGCCACAAAGCGAAATCAAAATTGAATCCACACGGTTTGTATACCCCTCTACCTGTTCCCAATGCACCATGGGAGGATATTAGTATGGATTTTGTTTTAGGATTACCTAGAACTAAGAGGGCGAGTGATTCTATTTTTGTCGTTGTGGATCATTTTTCAAAGATGGCACACTTTATTCCGTGCCACAAGAGCGACGATGCGTCGCATATTGCTAACTTGTTTTTCAGGGAGATCGTGAGGCTACATGGCGTGCCACGCACTATTGTGTCGATCGTGACGTGAAGTTCATGAGCTACTTTTGGAAGACACTTTGGGGTAAACGGGGACGGTTGTTGTTATTCGACGACTTGTCATCCCCAAACCGATGGTCAAACGGAGGTGGTGAACCGCACACTTTCGATGCTACTTCGACCATGATCAAGAAGAATCGCGCGAGTGGGAGGATTGTTTGCCGCACGTGGAATTCGCTTATAATCGGGCCGCACTCCACTACGCAGCTTGTGTCCTTTTGAGGTGGTGTATGGTTTCAAACCCTTTACGCCGCTTGATTTGCTGCCACTTCCAAGTCAACACCGTGTTCATATGGAGGCATCCAAGCGAGCTGAGTATGTGAAGAAATTGCATCTCAAAACAAAAGAGGAGATAGAGCGCAAGGTCAAGTCCTATGCTGAGAAGGCGAATAAGAAACGAAAGAAGATGATTTTTCAACCAGGTGATTTGGTTTGGGTGCACTACCGCAAGGATCGTTTTCCAGAACGCCGCAAGTCTAAATTGCTGCCACGAGGTGATGGACCTTTCAAGGTGCTTGAGAAGATCAACGACAATGCCTACAAGATAGAGCTTTCCGACGATGACTATGGCGTGAGCTCTACTTTCAATGTTGCCGATTTATCACCTTTCTTTGGTGGTGATGATCTAGCATCGAGGACGACGCCTTTTCAAGAGGGGAGGATGATGAGGCATCCTAACACTTATACATCTTTCCCTATTGGTGGTCATACACATATGAGGTGGACGCCATACATGACGCTACAAATAATTCAAGTACGTATGCATATTGGTCCACCGACGAGCAAGAGCTAAACTTCTAAATCAACAGTGCTTTTGTTTCTTAATGAATCTTCTATTGTCATTGATGAGAATTGGGTATTACCTCATGCAAATGTTTTGTGCATTCTTAGGTTTGAATATTGTGAAGCCTTTGGAGGAGAGGAGGCCGGGAACAAATTCATGGAGAAGAAACACATGTGGCTAACAAGGGTTACATTGGCATCAAAAGAAGCATCAAGTGTATCGAACAAATTCGCGCAAGCTAAGAGAAGGAAAGCTCACAATACAAGGGGAACCGAGAGGAGACTAGTTTAAATTTCCAAATTAAAGTAGGACGTTTTTTTGAATCGGATTATCGTTCACATGAACATGAATCGGACTTGATTATCAGTAGCAATGAACAAAGTGTCGGACTCAGACATCAGAGCACTCGCCATCGTTCATCCGAGTTTTGTGCTTGCGTGGGAGGCTATATAAACCCCCATGGCCGCACCATAGAGGCGAACCGGTTTATGCATAAGATTGAAACATAGCTATTGCTTGTTCTTTCGACACGAGTTCATGCGAGGACTTTGAGAGAGAATTAGGCGATCCATTTGTTTTGTTACGCAATCCAAGGTCAAGCCGTCGCTCCATTGGGAATTGGGGACTTGGCGTTAAATGCGTTCGTGGTCTCGCGACGAACAACTACCCGGTGTGTTTTGGGCGTATTCCGAAGAGTTGAGGGTTCGTGCATTGGCGCGAGTGTTCAGCTAGCGACATCGTCTACTTCGCATCAACTATCCACAGTTCCTTACTGAGAAGATCGGGCCTCCCCCGTATCATACCTTTAGCATGATCTTTAATTAAGGGACAACACTGTTCCTTCATTAATAATTGTGCTACAGTATGAATTTAATTAAGTACATTTCCAATAACCTGGGCGCCCACACAAGACATGGGATGGTGCAAAGTTTAATTGGGAGGGCATATGTTTAACTTAACATTTTGTGAGGGATCGCTATACTTCTACCATTCAAACATGCATAGGAGTAAAACAATAGGAATAGCATTCACACAGTTGTGACTCAGTATGGCCCATTTTCTCATGGTGATCTCCATCGCCATAGAATCATCCACCATGATGATCTCCATCTCCATGGTTCATGTGTGCCATCCTCCAAGTGATGTGTCCTCCGAGTACTACTATAAGCTATTACTCATAACAACTAGTAATAAAATACATGGATACTAGGAATCATCACAAATCGCACGCAGTAGTTAATACAATACTTTGACAACACAATGGCTCCACCGTGTTGCCGCACCCACGACACGCAGTCATGCAAATATTACAAACATGCATCACATACACATTAGGCCATCTTGGTCACATACATCCTGCAAAAACAAGTTTATGCATAGAATCGCAATCTCTGGATAGGGGTCGAGGGGTTTCCCATCAGGTTCGAAGGGCAACATCGTTTTTACAATCTATGCAATTTACCACAAATCATATCTATGCAATTTATGCAATTTAAAAAAACAAATCATATGCAATTTTTAAAAAAACAGAGATCCAATCTATGCAATTTTTACATAGGATTTTGATCGGCAAATCATATTTACCACAAATCGACTACTGTTCCGATTCGACCAATTATATTGATCTTCGCATGCCGCAACCGGTTTTACGTGTCACTGTCTACCCCGATGGCGAATCCGACCGGTAAGGGTATGTTGTTTCACGACCTTAGCAGCATGATCACGGTACATCGATTATTAATCTAGGTTCCGATTCGATCAATCATATTGATCTTTGCATGCCACAACCGGTTTTACGTGTCACTGTCTACCCCGATGGCGAATCCGACCGGTAGGGGTATGTTGTTTCACGACCTTAGCAGCATGATCACGGAAACCAGACCAATCCATTACCAGAACTATACAATCGATCACATCGATCATACCGTTTTACATATCGCCATATGCAAATCACCCAACCTATAACATGACAAAGAACCGCCTCGATACCACTGTAGGGAAACGGGTAGGCTACACTAGCGCAAATTAAAAAATTCTACCCGTAAACCAAGATCACTGCAGTTATAGATCACGGTCTTACCACTAGACGCGCAGGTGCGGAAGTTGATGCGGCGCGTCGGGGCGATGTAGTCGTACCAAGTTGATGCGATGCGTCGGCGTAGTAGTCGTACTACTTCCTCGTCCTCGTCGTGGCGTCCCCACGTCTGCCTCCTTTCTTGCGGTTCGTCCCAATGCCACGATCTGGCGCCTTCAAAGGTATCCACACGTGCGGGAGAGCGACGCCGCGCCGGACTACTAGATCCGCGCGGCGACTAGAGCGTGGGAGGGTGGCGGCGGGGTTTGGGGATGTCACGAAAAACTCAACCCTCAACCAGCCCCGCCCTCCTTTTATAGATGTCCTTATAATGGGCTTCTACGAATAGAGGCCCATTAGGACTCAATGCCCGATCTAGTCGGATCCAATCCGAATTAGGCTTCAATTTCTTAAGTGTGTGACCCTATGGTTCACATATGTTCGAACATGACGCGAGTACACATACTTGGTCAATAGTTGGTAGCGACCTCTAGCAAGACGTGCCAACTCCTAAACATACGTAAAGATCATATCGGACGAACCATCACAACGTTATGTACATGCCAATCCCTTTGCCTCACGATATTCGGTCGAGCTCCAAGTGACCACTCTTTCTCGATCCCGTGATCCGGAATTCCTTACTAGGTTAACTCTTAACCTTAAGTAGCATGGCCATCATTTCTGGATCCGATCACTCGAGGGGCCCAGAGATATCTCTCTCAGGTAGAGAGGGGCAAATCCCATCTCAATCGACCATGCCTCGCAAAGATGCTTCATGACAAACCCGAAAGCTACCTTTATAACTACCCGATTCACGAGTAGCGTTTGATAGCCCCTAAGTAGGTCGATTCACATCTCAAGTACATGCGACAATCTCAGGTCTAAGGACAAGGCGTACACATTGTGTAGAGAGAACCATAAGAACAATTACTATGTCTCTTGTTTGGTCGGTCCAACCCCATGTGCTAAACATGTGTCCACATTATTGGTTTGACATCTCCATGTCTATGACCTGTGAAACATGGTCATCAACCGATACATGTGCTAATCCATCATTCACGTGTGTCCTCACATGAACTCCGACTAGGGACAACTTTAGAATAACCATACAAGTAAAGAGTTTCACAAACAAGTCACATACTTGTTAATCAACACAAAGGCAATATTCAAGGAACATTTATTAAATCATGGATACAATGAAATATCATCATCAATATGATTGCCTCTAGGGCATATCTCCAACATAGTCTAGTTCTCACGGGGCGTATCCGAGCGTGTCCATAACCTAGGACGAGGATATTCGAATAGTTTTAACCCTGCAGGGTGTACCAATGTACCCACACTTCAGACCGCCTTTAAGCCACAAAGCACACTTCCGAAGGTATGCCGGCACGGCTAAGTCCTACGAGATGTTTTCCAATATTGTGTATTAACTACGAGCCGCTCGTATGGATAGAAACCCATACGCTTACATTGCAAGCCGAAAGACAACCAGCCATCACGGGGGAAGCCTTTTGGACACTACAATGCCCCCAACACCATCCCTCCTGCGACTCCCTGCGACCCGAAGCTAATACACGCCAAAGTACTAAGTCAAGAGAGGTCCCATACCCTCTAGTGTGGTTAGCACGCAAAATGCTCAGTACGGTGGCGCAAGTAACTCGGTCCTTAATGACCCGGGCACCATTCCAATCACACCCAATAGCACACCAATCATACCATTATGCCCAAGTCTAAATCCTTTTGTTTTCAGTTTTAGTTTTCATAAGTAGACATGGCACAAGGCTGAAATCATAAATCATAATAAGTTTTATGTGATCAAGGTTATCGACAAGTCGATAACCGCCCGTTTCTACCGGAAGCTAAGCATGGCTAAGCGATTAATGCGCAAACTACTAAGTGACAAGAACTCATCCACGAGCTCTAATCACAGCAATAACCTAGGCTCACGGTAGTAGAGAATAATCATTTGCTAAGGAAATGCATCTACTAGGTCAACTAACGACAATAGTTTAACACAAACTAGCAATGCATACATAGAGTTTGTAAACAACATAAATACTTAAAAATACAGGGATTAACATGATCAAACTGCTTGCCTTGTTGGAATTGCTCTTGCTGGAGAGGAGGATTCTCAGGTTCAATAAACTCTTCGGAACCTAACGCGAAAATACGATAAAGCCAATAAGAACGAAGAACACCAAACAAGACCCAACAGCAAAAGACATCCAAATCTAATGAAACTTATACAGCAGCTAGGGTATGATTTTAGAAAATTTTAGGAACAAGACTCATGCAATTTGGATCTAGGATGCAAAAGTTACAGCCAAAATACTCTTTCTCAACCTATTAAATCAACTTAATTAATTATTGGTACTGTTCATGGCAAAAATTTCTATAATGATCTAGAACTCACAATTTTTATGGTAGGTAGTTTATGTCATCCTAATCACAACAAAGTTGAGTTTACTAAATTCGGAGTTATAATGATTTACTTATGATTTTTCTAAGTCGTAAACCTAGCACATTACATTTTCTAGAAACATAAACATGTTCAAAACCTATTTCATATTAAAGCACACTAACAGAGGAATCTAACAAAATTGATTTTGCACAATTTGGAGTTATACAGAAAAAGATATGCATTTAACAAGTTAAATTCTATTTTTGGGATATTCAAAATTGGCAGAAATCAAATTATTTGAGTTACACAATTTTCTGTGACAGAAATATGCCCAAATGCATTTTTATAAAACTACAGAGGCACAAAAATTTATTACAGTTGGAAACATCTAAAAAGGATTTAAAGCGAATTAGTTATGAGTTTCTAAAGTTTTGATACAATTTTCAGTTGATAACTAAATACTTACAGAAATGAAATCCAACTCAACCGGAAATAAATGACGTGGACGCTCGAGAGCCCTCGATCTAACATCCTACGGCCCACGCGCGCTGGGAATAGCGCACGCGCGCGATCTCTAAAAGGAGCCCACCGTTGTATCAAGATCCAACGGCTCACGAGGAAGGATGCATTCGGACGGTGCGGTTGCCTTGGCCAACCACGACCGCAGATCTAAACATGAACGGCTCTGAGCACACCTCTTTTCGGAGAGTCCGATTGCACACACGAGCTCAGCCGCAGATCGTGAGATGGACGGTCCAGAATGAAGAGGGGAACCGGATGGTCCGAATGTTTCTCAGATCTGGGCCGCAGATCGCAAAATGGACGGTGGCCTTTGATCGAAGTGCAACATGGAGCGCTGACACGTGGGGCCACATGTCAGTGACTGCGAGTCACAAACACGAGCTCTAACACAGGTGCATAGGGCTCGGGCCCACATGGCAGCGAGACACATGGAGGTTTTAGGACAACTAATTAAATACTAATGACCAATGATTAGTGATGATTAGTAATTAATGTGTCCTAACGATTTTCACAGAGATGGATTAAGGAACTGAGGGCCCACCTATCAGTTACACAAGATGGCAGCTTCGGACACATTTATTGCTAACAATGATTAGCAATAAATAAACCCAAAATTAGCCCTAAAGACTTCTGGTTTTTGGTTTTAAGCTTACGGGCCCACCTGGCAGTGGCATAGGGGGTTATTTCCGATAGCCCTTTATACCGACACTAAACTAATCAATGATTAGACATTAATGATGTCCTAAACGCACTGATTAGCGCCAGCAGAGGGGATTACAGGGGGTTGGACCCATATGTCAGTGAGACATTAGGCCGGATTAGGACACAATTAATACTTCTAATGATTGGCAATGATTAAGCATTGACTGTGTCCTAATTATTTGACGACAACGGGAGGTTACGCAAGGCAAAACCCCGAGCGAGAACAGCGGCTTGTCGCCGGCGACTCCGACCGTAGCGGCGCCAACCAAATACCAAAATGGACTCGCAATAGCGATGCAGACCTAATGGTGATGACCTCGCCGGCGGTGGAGGTCTAGAACGTCGGCGAGCCGAAAAACACAGAAGGAGGCCATTTCGGCAAAACATGAAAATAAAAAATGCTCCACATGGTCCAGAAAGCGAAAAGTGCCAACAGTTCTAGGGACTAAATAGAAGCTACCTTAACCGAGAGGAGCTTCAAAGATGGCGGGGGAAGACTTGAACATGATGAAGCTCGCCGGAGCCGAGGAAGATGAAGTAGAAAATGAGGTTCTGAGCAAAATAAACACCAATGGGTGATCAAAATAACTTCCTTGAAGCTCAGAGAAACTCTAACAGCAAGTAATTGCGAAACGAACCACTTACCGAAGTTGGAGAAGAAAGGGGGTGAAATCAACCGAAAATCTCCAAACTTAAAATTGAGTGATTCCTGTGAATACAACCCAAAATCAAGTTAGGGGAAATGTAAAGGAAGTTGAGGAGCTCAAAGGGGTACAAGAAAGGTCGAAGATGAACCACTGGACACCAAGATCACCAATAGAGCTTCTCGGGTCAACAATGGTGTTTTGAGGATTTGAAGTGGTTTTGAGCTCAAAACACAGAGAAGAGCTAGGGGTGGTGTAAAGGAATACCAGGAGGAGCTAAGGGGGCCATTTATAGAGGAAGAATTAGGGTTTCGAGCAAGAACAAGAGTCCATGGTGGGCTCGGTTCAAGGCACGGTCATGGACTAAGGAGATGACGGGGGCATGTGAGACTCGGGTGGAGGAGCCGAAAGCCTGGGGCGCATTTAATACCCCACAGAGAGACGTTGACGAGAGCAAGCTCGAAGTGACACAACGAAGCCGCCCTCTCTCTCCCTCTTCCTGCCATTGACGCACGCGTGCACGGCGAGACAGAGGAGGAAGAAGAACAGCGAAAAGGAATCGTGGCCGTCGGATCTGAGATGGACGGCTGCGATTGAAAGGGTCCGGCGGAGGGTTTCTAATACTCCAAGCAATCAGAGCGGTCCGATCAAAAACGAACGGCTCAGATGGATAGAACATTCATGGCGGTCCGAATGTCTCTGCGAACGCGAGCCGTGCGATTTAAATCCAGCGGTGGATATCAATCGCGCGCTGAGGGTGAGCCCGGGTGCAGTTAGTTGGTTCGGTCAAGCCCACTGGCTCGAGCCCGAGTCCAACTCAAACCTAAGGAACAGTGGAACTAGGTTCTAGGTTTTTAAATAGACAGAGACTTTTGAGGATTTATTACAGGTAGCAAAATAACTCCAAAAATTCTGAAATTTTTACAGGAGCTTGCTGACTTAGATATTGACCTTATGTAAAAATTTTGGAGGTTTTTATGCAGTGCATTTTTCTCCAAAAATTCTGCAAGGTACTGGTTCATGGTTTGACCAGAATTTAATTGGGTTTGACTGACCTCCAAAAATATTCAAACAATTTCTAAAAGTTGTGAAATTTTTCATAGGGGTCACACACCAACCCAAGAACTTAGGAAAATATTTCTTTGCCTTTTGATCTCAGGCTGGTAGCTAACTTGTCTCAGTGAAACAGGATGGCAGGTGGGACACGTAGTGGTCGGAACCAGCCAGGTAGTCCTGAAGAGGAGCTTCCCCCTCCTCTGACCATGGCGGAAGTCCTCATGCAGATCGAACGCAATCGTTCGGAGGACCGCGGGGTGTTGGAGGTTATCGCCAGGAACACC
This sequence comes from Ampelocalamus luodianensis, assembly GCA_036346255.1. Taxonomy (NCBI): domain Eukaryota; kingdom Viridiplantae; phylum Streptophyta; class Magnoliopsida; order Poales; family Poaceae; genus Ampelocalamus; species Ampelocalamus luodianensis. Next base: position 55,025,706 of record CM070634.1, on the reverse strand, counting down.
TCCACTCCCTCTGGAGCCTCTGGATCCGGAGGTGGTCACCAGTCTCGTGGGGGACTTACGGAGTTTCTTCGCACGCAGCCTCCCACCTTCTCCCGGTCCGAGGATCCCTTGGGCAGACGATCGGCTGCGTGCGGTTGAGCGAGCTCAACGCTTGCTCGCGCCGCCGAGGCGCGCACTTTTCGCATCCCATCACCGGTGGAGGGTGCGGCACTCTCATGGTGGGAGAATTTCCTCGCCATGCAGCCCGCGGGACACGTGGTCTCGTGGGAGGAGTTCCGGTCAGCTTTCCGTCGGGCCCATGTCCCCGCCGGCCTGATGAAGCTGAAGAAGAAGGAGTTCCTTGCGCTCAAACAAGGGCGCAAGTCCGTGACTGAGTACCTCCACGAGTTCAACCATCTCGCGAGGTACGCCCCTACTGAGGTGGCCACTGATGAGGCCAAGCAGGAGAAGTTCATGGAGGGCTTGTCTAAGGAGCTGCAGGACAAGCTCTCTATTGTGGACTTCCCCGACTTCCAGACCTTGGTGGACAAGGCTATCGTCGCCGAGCACAAGACGAGAGCGCTGGGCGAGTCCCGCAAGCGCAAGTGGAAGGCCCAGCGGTCTGCACAGGTCAGCCTCGTTCGTCCACGAGTTGGGCCTGCACCGGTGGCCCATTCTTTGGCTTCACCACCGCCGAGGCCTTCGGCACCAGCTCCACGTCCTCAGCAGGCCATGACTCAGTCGCGTGCGCCTGTGATCCAGCAGTAGGTTGCTCACCGCAATCCCGCGGCCGACGTCACCTGCTTCTACTGCCACAACAAGGGCCACTACGCGAGTAGTTGTCCTAAGAAGACTGGAGCGGCCCCTCGTCCTAATGGAGGACGCGGGCAAGGGAGTGGTCACCCACCTGACCAGAAGACCCCGGGCTTGGGGAGCGGCCGAGTCAACCATATCTCGGCTGAGGAGGCACAGGAGGCGCCCGACGTGGTGTTGGGTACGCTTCTTGTCAATTTACGTCCTGCTACAGTTTTATTTGACTCTGGAGCTTCGCATTCTTTTATTTCGAGGTCGTTTGCTATTGATAGTGGTCTCCACTGTGTTCCTTTGGGGGTTCCACTACTTATTCGCTCTCCGGGTTCGGAAATGAGAGCTAACCAAGTGTGCCGGGACGTTCCTATCCACATCGAAGGAGTGGGATTCTTGGCGAGTCTTATCCTACTCGATTCGGCGCGCTTGGATGTGATTCTTGGCATGGATTGGTTGTCCCAACATTTGGGGCAAATCGATTGTGCCAGGAAGGTTGTCTACCTCACCAGCCCTTCAGGTGAACAGGTTGGGTTTTCACCGCAGTTGCGAGAACCCCACCTTTGTGCCCTTGAAGCAAAGCCAGCATTGGAGATTCGTGATGTCCCCACTGTATGTGACTTCGCGGATGTCTTTCCTGAAGATTTGCCTAGGATGCCTCCCGTTCGAGAACTGGAGTTCGTGATAGAGTTGCTGCCCGGTACCGCCCCTATTTCAAAGAGGTCGTATCGTATGCCTCCTAATGAGTTGGAGGAGCTGAAGAAGCAACTAGGTGAGCTACAAGAGAAGGGTTTCATTCGTCCTAGCTCATCTCCTTGGAGTTGTCCAGTTATTTTTGTGAAGAAGAAGGACAAAAACTTGCGCATGTGTGTTGATTACCGTCCGCTTAATGAAGTGACGGTGAAGAAAAAGTATCCTTTGCCCCGCATTGATGATCTTTTCGATCAGTTGACCGGAGCGCGTGTCTTCTCCAAGATTGACTTGAGATTGGGCTATCATCAAGTCAGGATCAGGACCGAGGATATTCCTAAGACGGCCTTTGCTACTCGTTATGGTCTTTACAAGTACACCGTCATGTTTTTTGGTTTGACTAATGCTCCTGCTTTATTCATGAACGAACTCGGTATTCATGGAGTATTTGGATAGGTTCATGGTGGTTTTCATCGATGATATCCTTATCTACTCCAAGAGTGAAGAAGAGCATGCTGAGCATCTTAAGCTTGTGTTGGGCAAGCTGCGCGAGCACCAGCTGTATGCAAAATTCAGCAAGTGCGAGTTCTGGTGGAAGGAAGTGGCATTCTTGGGCCATGTTCTTTCAGTAGGAGGTGTGGCTGTAGATCCTAGCAAGGTCAGAGATGTGCTATCTTGGGGTCAGCCCAAGTCGGTCACCGATGTGCGGAGTTTTCTTGGTTTGGCTGGCTACTATCGCCGCTTTATCGAGAATTTCTCCAAGATTGCGAAGCCTATGACCGAATTGCTCAAGAAAGACAAGAAGTTTGAGTGGTCTACTACTTGTGATGTGAGTTTTAAGGAACTCAAGAAGCGGTTGACTTCAGCCCTAGTGCTTGTTCTCCCTGATATTCACAAGAGTTTTGATATCTATTGTGATGCTTCTCGTCAGGGTCTTGGTTGTGTTCTTATGCAGGAAGGCAAGGTTATGGCCTATGCATCGCGGCAATTGAGGCCTCATGAACTCAACTATCCTACTCATGACTTGGAGTTAGCTGTTGTGGTTCATGCACTCAAGATTTGGCGGCATTATCTGATTGGTAACCGTTGTGAGGTGTATTCTGACCACAAGAGCTTGAAGTACTTGTTCACTCAGCCAGATCTGAACCTCAGGCAAAGGAGATGGTTGGAATTGATCAAAGACTATGACATGGGTATTCAGTACCATCCGGGCAAGGCCAATGTCGTCGCAGATGCACTTGCTGAATTTTGCATACAGCTCCAAGAGTATTGCAACATGTTGATGCTCCAAGAGCAGCAGCCTGCTCTTATTTCAGAATTTCAGCGCCTTAATTTGGGTTTGATCGAGCACAGTTCTCTCGCTACCTTGGTTGTGCAACCAACCTTGGTGGACCAAATCAAGGCGACACGCCGGATGTGGGTGTGAGCGGATCAGCGTAACATCAAGGTTGGGATAGCCAAGTGCTTCTCAGTGGATGAGCATGACGTTGTGTGGTTTGGGCAGCGTCTTGTGGTTCCTAAGGTCGTGGAATTGCGGGATTTGATTCTCCGCGAAGCCCATGACTCTCCTTTGTCCATCCATCCCGGGGCTACCAAGATGTATAGGACGTTCGTCAGAGATTCTGGTGGACCCGAATGAAGCGCGAGATTGCTAAGTTCGTTGCCGAGTGCGACGTATGCTGTCGTGTGAAGGCCGAGCATCAGCGTCCAGCAGGCCTTCTTCAGCCTTTGCCAGTGCCTGAGTGGAAGTGGGATTCTATGGGCATGGATTTCATCACTGGGTTGCCCCGCTCGTGCAAAGGAAATGATGTTATTTGGGTCGTGATTGACAGATTGACTAAAGTGGCACATTTCCTTCCCGTCAAGACTCAACTTCGTGTGGGGCCTTTAGCCGAACTGTATGTCTCGAGGATTGTGAGTCTTCACGGTGTACCTAAGACGATTGTTTCAGATCGTGGTGCGCTGTTTATCTCGCGGTTTTGGCATAGTCTGCAAGAGGCTATGGGAACCCGCCTTCATTTCAGTACAGCTTTTCATCCCCAAAGTGACGGCCAGACGGAGCGAGTCAACCAAGTGTTGGAAGATATGCTCCGTGCTTGTGTTCTTTCCTATGGGAAGAAGTGGGAGAAGTGCCTACCATTTGCTGAGTTCTCCTACAACAACAGTTTTCAGGCCAGTCTTGGCATGGCACCATTTGAGGCCTTGTATGGGAGGAGATGCAGAACCCCATTGAACTGGTCAGAGACTGGTGAGCGGCAGTTTTTCGGCCCAGAGTCGATTAATGAGGCCGAAGGTCAGGTTCGGTTGATCCGCGAGCATCTGCGCACGGCCCAGTCCAGGCAGAAGAGTTATGTAGATCGCCGTCGCCGTGAGTTGAGCTTTGAGCCCAATGACTTTGTGTATCTCAAAGTCTCACCCTTGAAGGGCCATCAGCGTTTTGGTGTCAAGGGCAAGTTGGCTCCTCGCTATGTTGGGCCGTATCGCATCGTCGAGAGAGTTGGGGCTGTGGTATACAGGTTGGAGCTGCCAGCTGCACTTGAGGGTGTGCATGATGTGTTCCATGTGTCACACATGAAGAAGTGCCTCCGTGTCCCGACTGAGGAAGCTCCGTTGGAGGTTCTCGATGTGCAGGAGAATTTGACCTACCGCGAGCATCCTGTTCGCATTCTTGAGGAATCTGAACTGAGAACAAGGAAACGTGTCATCAAGTTCCTTAAGGTTTAATGGTCAAACCATTCTGAAGATGAGGCAACTTGGGAGCGGGAAGATCGCCTTCGTACAGATTTTCCTTCTTTCTTCTCCAAGTAAACGGAATCTTGGGTCGAGATTCTTGTAAGGGGGGAGAGTTGTAACATCCCAATTTTAGGCTTGTGTTTCAAATGTAAGAAAATGAGTAGAAATTAAAACTTTTTCTTACATCTTGTATTTCTGTTTGTCTTGAGCGACTATTGTATAAGAAGTTATGGAAATACAAAGTCACAAGTCTTTGATCCAAATCTTGATCCTTCAAAACCTTCTTGTTCCATCTTGTGATAATCTCCTGAAATATTTTTCCTAAATTCTTGGGATGGTATGTGACTCCTCTGAAAAATTCCACAATTTTTAGAAATTGTTTGAATCTTTGTTGGAGGAAAGTCAACCCAATTCAAAATCTGGTCAAACCTTGGACCAGTACCTTGGTAAATTTTGGAGGAAAATCCACAGCACCAAAACCTCTAAAAATTTTATTCAAGGTCAATCCTCAGCTAGCAAGCTCCTGTAAAAATTTCATAATTTTTGGAGTTCGTTTGCTACCTCAAACAATTCTCCAAATGTCACCCTTCTCAAAAACCGGAAAAATCGAATCGGTTTGAGTCGGACTCGGGCTCGAGCCCGAGCCTAACTCAACCGACCCGTTAGACCAGTCCACTCAACCTCCTCGGGCTCGTTCTTTGTGGGCGTTGGATCTCCATCCACCCGCCTGACCTCCCCTCGATCTCGGCGCCTCGGGGTGGTCGAGCCCTTGGATCTCCATCCAGCGGTCACGACCTCCCCGGACCTCCTCACCGCAAAGACCTCCCCCCTCCGGGTGATGCGGGACGTCGGGACCACCCTATGCAAATCGGGATCGTCCAGACCTCCCCTCACCTGTTCTTCTTCCTCTAGACCTCCTCGAGCCACTCGGTCATCATGGTTTTCCCGCACTGCGTGCGTGTGTCGTGTCGAGCGCGGTTGGGAGCGATGGTCCGTCACTTTTTGGTCCTTCCCAACGTCTCTTTCTGCTATGCATTTATTGCGGTAGAGCTTTGCCCTAAAGAAGTCGTCCCCACGCCTTGTCAAGTCCTCAGTAGGTCATGGCGTGGCATGGCTCTTGATCACGTAGCCTTTGCCCACACCATTACAAACTCCCGTGCTATGTATAGCCCGAGACCTTCCTTCTCCTTTTCTTTCTTCGTTCTTGGCCGTGCTTGAGCTCCCTCGGTTGAGTGGTCCTCAAACTCAAGCCCCAAGAACACCACCCTCCCTCGCCATTGTCGGATCTTGGAGCTCCCTGCCGAAGCTCGAGCTCCAGTGGTTCCATCAGCGTTCTTGCCTGTTTTACTTGTCATCTCGAGCACCTCGAGCATTCTCTAACTTGCTGTGGTTATCCATCGCAGAGGTGGACAAGTTGGGGAGCTGCTTTTCGGGGTCGGGCTCATCTCCTTCTCCATCGCCGGCAAGCACATCACCGCCGGACTTCGTCGACCTCCTCCAAGCTCCTCCGACCTCCCTGGTTCCCTCCCTGCCCTCAGGTGCCCATCCCTTAGCCTTGCTGTTATTTTCTAGAGCTCGTGTAGTTTCGTAGTAAGCCTTCCTAGCCTATCTCCGGCTCGCCGGCGTTCAAGGCCGTCGCCGCCGATGAGGTTGTCACCTTTAGCTCCGTGATGATATTGCGGTTCCATTCCAGTATTTAGTTGGCGCCGGCGTGGTCCCTGTCGCCGGCGGCAAGCCGTTAAACGCGCTCGGGAGTTTTGCCGGTGCAAACTCTCGTTTTCGTTATTTTCTTAGGACAGCATTAATGCCCAATCATTGCTAATCATTGGCGCATTAATCCTGTCTTGATCCGTGCCGGGTGTCACCGACGTGTGGGCCTTGGGCTTAGAATTAAAATCCAGAGGTCATTAAAGTCCCTTTTAGGTTCCTTTATTGCCAATCATCTGCGAGATTTAAGTTGTCCTTAGCCGCCACCTTTTAGTCGTCCCCTAAGGACCCGCACCATTAGAAGCACCTTGGACCTCCTCGGGTTCATCGTGGTCGTCCACGACCTCCCCAAGTTTAGATCCGAGCCTTTGGCTCCTTTCCGAAAAACTTAAGCCTCTGGACCTCCCTCTAGTTTAATCTCAGCCGTTAAGACCACCCCCAAGTCAGATCTGTACCGTAGAGGGTCTTCCGTGTAAATTTCTAAGTCCCAAGACCTCCTAGAGCGTTCTCCGCCGTTAAAAGACCTCCTAGGATTAGCTCTTAGCCGTTAGATCCTCGGTCTCAAAACTCTTAGTGCAGGACCTCCCCTAGGGTTGATCCTAACCGTCTAGGACCACCCCGGTTAAATCCTAGCCGCTAGGACCACTCCTGCGCGAAAGGACCTCCTCTGGGTCATTTTGCCAAAACCACCCCTGGACCTCCACCGAGGTCCTCTTTGCAAAAAGACCTCCCCTCGGTCATTTTGCAAAGACCACCCTCGGGGTCCTCTTTTGTAAAAAAGCCACCCCTGGCCTTTTACAAAGAAAACCCCGCTCAGGAGCTCTTGGCTCAATCTTAACCGTTCAGGACCTCCCCCATGAGAACTTGACCGTTAAGGACCTCCCTTGCTTGATCTTAGCCGTCCAGGACCACCTCGAGTAGATCTCAACCGTTCAGGACCTCCTAAGGGAGATCTGAGCCGTTGAGATCTCGCCTGTTCAACCGTTGACCTTTAGACCTCCCCTAGTGCTCGGGACCGCCAGATCTTGATCTGACGGTCACGACCTCCGTTAGGCGCGAGGACCTCCTTTGCGTGCGCTGTGCATGCACTGGTCGTGACCGTTGGATCTGATCTCAACGGTCCAGACCTCCCCAGTGCGGGGGGAGGTCTTGTGTGCGCTGTGCTTCGAGGTCTGTGGCCCTGCGATGCAAGATCAACGGCCTATGACCTCTCCTTATTCGTTCAGTTCAGTTGGACCTCCCGAGAGCTCGAATTTTCCAAGTCTTTTGATGTTTCAAATTTCAAAAGTGCATAACTTTGTCCTTTTAATTCCTTTTTGAATGATTCCAGTTGCTATAGCTCTGTTATAGTATGAACTTTAATCTGAGAATGAATTTAGGCACTGTTATGTAGCAGGAAATGATTTTAACTACATGATCTTGTTTAGTGAAAAATGATGTCTAGAAATTCATTGAAAATTTGTAAAATACATAACCTTTTCTCTGTCAATCCTTTTTGAGCAAACTCAACCTGGTAAGATTTGTCTATAGACATGCTTTATGATGAACTAAGCTTTGTTTTTATTCATGTTCCTGAAAAATGATATAAACTAGATTTAGAGCTTAGAAAAATCATAACTAATTCATTAGAACTCCAAATTGTGCAAACTCAGTTTTGCTGTTGTTAGGATACTATTATCTACCTACCATAAAAATTTCAGACCTTAGATCATTCTGGAAATTTTCGCCATGAACAGTAATAAATAGGAATTAAACTGGATTTTTCAGGCTGAGAGAATTTAATTTGGCCATAACTTTTTCATGCTAAGTCCAAATGAAGTGATTCTTGTTTCTAAAATTGTGTAAAATCAACCTCTAGCTGCTGTAGAAATTTTATTGGATTTGGCTGTGCTTTGCTGTTTAGTTCCTTTTGGTGTTCTTCGTTCTTATCGGGTTTTATCGCCTTTTCGCGTTAGGTTCCGAAGAATTTATTGAACCTGAGCACTCCCCTCTGCAGCAAGAACAAATCCAGCAAGGCAAGCAGTTTGATCATGTTAATCCCAGTATTTTAAGTATTTATGTCGATTACAACTTCTATGTATGCATTGCTACTTTGTGTTAAACTATTGTCGTTAGTTGGCCTAGTAGATGCATTTCCTTAGCAAATGATTATCCTCTACTACCTTGAGCCTAGGCATTGCTGTGATTTAGAGTTCGTGGATGAGCTCTTGTCACTTAGTAGTTTGCGAATTAATTGCTTAGCCATGCTTAGCTTCCGGTAGAAATGGGCGGTTATCGACTTGTCGATAACCTTGATCACACAAAACTTATTATGATTTATGATTTGCACCTTGTGCCATGTCTACTTATAAAAACTAAAACCGAAAAACAAAATGATTTAGACTTGGGCACAATGGTAAGATGGTGTGATTTTCGGGTGTGATTGGAATGGTGCCCGAGTCAACAAGGACCGAACATCTTGTTACACTAAACCAAGCATTTGTGCGTGCTAACCACACTAGAGGGTATGGGACCTCTCTTGACTTAGTACTTTGGCGTGTATTGGCTCCGGGTCGCAGGGAGTCGCAGGAGGGATGGTGTTGGGAGCATTGTAGTGTCCGAAAGACTTCACCCGTGATGGGATTTGTTGTCTTTCGGCTTGCAATGTAAGCGTATGGGTTTCTATCCATACGAGCGGCTCGTAGTCAGTGCACAATATTGGAAAATGTCTCGTAGGACTTGGCGTGCGTGCATACCTTCTAAGTGTGCTTGTGGCTTAAAGGCGATGCAAGTGTGGGTACATTGGTACACCCTGCGGGGGTTAAAACTATTCGAATAGCCTCGTCCTAGGTTATGGACACGCTTGGCAAGGTCTTTCAAGAGTTAGACTACAACCTTTTAATTAAAACTTGATGGGTGGTACGAATCGGGGATTCGTGCTATGTTGTGGTGGCTATTGGGATAGTCACTTCCAGGTGGTTACTTGTATGTATCTTTATTACGCTTTTATGTTGACAACAAAATAGATTTGCAAACTTGCTTTTAAATGTATTACATTATTGCAAATAAAGTTGGCTTTATGCAAAATGAGACATACAACCTCCACCTAAATAAGCTTGCATGTAGTTTATGAATAGGTCTGCTATTCCACACGTCAGTCTTGCGAGTACCTTTGTGTACTCAGTTATCTTGCTTAAATGTATTTGTTGCAGAGTAAGAAGGTGAGCTCGAGGGCCTCACTTTTGTGAGCTTTGTTGTGGTAGCTTGCGGGGCGACTAGCTTGGCGGCCCGGTCGGTTGCCTTGTGGGTTATGTTGGCTAACCGGTCGACTTTTGTTCTAGCCATCTTATGGCACCTTTTGCTTCCGCTGTCTTTCTTATCTATGGTTCTATTTGGCCGATCGGCTCTTTTTTAATAACTTTACTTTATGTATGTCGTTATTGAACTTAGTGTTGTATGGTGTATGGAAATGATGTGTAATTTTGTGATGATGTGCATATGTTTGCAGTGCAGGAAGCATATGTCCATCGAGGCTTAGAATGTTTAATTAGTAATGCTAGAACCATTTGGTGGTTAAGTGTTACTAGTTAAATATTCCGGGTCCTCACATTAAAAACCTCCATTTTCGACCCAAACCATAGCCTTGTTTTAAAACTTCAAAAGAAAATGCAAGTCTATGCTTGTATTGAGACCGGGAAGTATTTTTATCAAGCACTCGATAAATCATCATGAGTAAAAATGAATTTTGTCAAATTTCTATGGATTATTTTGACCTTAAGAAAAATCTTGGTTCTTTAAATAAACCTATTCAGTTTAAGTAAATCATTTAAGTATTTTAAAATGAGAAACGAGGCTTTTCAAAATTTATCTGGGACATATTATTCCGGTAGCCTCTCTGAAAATTTTTGAAATTTATTTTATATTTTTAAACCCCGGTCAAAGTTCTGAAATTGGTTTTGAGTCTAGTCAACCTATAAACTCAGCCCTAGCCTCTTGGGTACTGTGGCGACTTGAGCCACTTTGGCCTAGTCCAAACCCGTGCCTTTGAATCTGGCTCAGTCACGTTGGCGCTCAGCCAAACCCTAGAGCACTTGCGAGCCGTCCGATTCTTAACGGGTTGCTCAGATCTCTTGGGCCGTTCTGACCTCCGGAACACACCTTTCATCTCCACCGTCCCAAGACCTCCCTCAATTGATCTTAACCGTTAAGGACCTCCCTTGAACTTCATCTAACCGTCGAAGAACTTCCATGAGTTCATCTGACCGTCAGACCTCTCTTGATGTTCATCGGACCGTCCAGGATCTCTTGATCTCATCTGGACAGTCCAGACCTCCTTGAGCTCATATCTACCGCTAAGACCTCCCTTGAACTCATATCTACCGTTCAGACCTCCTTGAGCTCATTTCTACTGCTAAGACCTCTCTTGAACTCATATCTAACCGTTTAGACCTCCTTGAGCTTGATCGAACTGATCAAACCTCCATGAGCTGATGAGGATATCCCTACTACTTATGAGGTTATTCGTGAAGCAGGAGCTAAACTTCTCAAACAACAGGTGCATTTGTTTCTTAATGAATTTCCTTTTGTTGCCAATGAGAATTGGTTACTACCTAAAGCAATACTTGGTGCATTCTTAGGTTTGACAAATTTAAAGACTTTGGAACCGAGAGGGAGGAGAGGAGGCCGGGAACAAATTCATGGAGGAGAAACACATGCGCCAACAAGGGAGAAGAAACCCATGTGGCCAACGAGAGGAACGTGCTCTGATAAAACCCTAGCTCATGCGGGCGGTCAAGAAAGACATATGGTGACATGGCAACAAGGGTTACATTGGCATAAAAGAAGCATCAAGTGCATCGAACAAATTCGCAAGCTAAGAGAAGGAAAGCTCACAATACAAGGGAAACCGAGAGGAGACTAGTTTAAATTTCCAAATTAAAGTAGGACGTTTTTGAATCGGATTATCGTTCACGTGAACGATGAATCGGACTCGGATCTATCAGAGCGATGGAACGTTGTTGGACTCGGATTCTTGTAGCACTTTCGATTCTTGCTCATCCGAGTTTTGTGCTTGCGTGGGAGGCTATATAAACCCCATGGCCGCACCATAGAGGTAGACCGGTTTATGCATAAGATTGAAACATAGCTATTGCTTGTTCTTTCGATACGAGTTCATGCGAGGACTTTGAGAGAGAATTAGGCGATCCATTTGTTTTGTTCTCGCAATCCAAGGTCAAGCCGTCGCTCCATTGGGAATTGGGGACTTGGCGTTAAATCGTTCGTGGTCTCGCGACGAACAACTACCCGGTGTGTTTGGGCGATTCAAGAGTTGAGGGTTCGTGCATTGGCGCGAGTGTTCAGCTAGCGACATCGTCTACTTCGCATCAAGTATCCACGGTTCCTCACTGAGAAGATCGGGTCTTTTCCCCGTATCATATGGTATCAGAGCCTAGGTTTACTCAGTGAGAATTTATTTACCCGTAGTTAGATTCGTTTTCTATCCTATCGTCCAATAAACCGAAAATTGCAATACCAAAACCGTAGTTTAATCTGTTATTTCTTGTGCGTTTAGTTAAGTTTTCATCCATTAGAGTTTTTGTTTTTAGTGCTGATCCATGTGTTCTTTTTTGCGTTGCTTAATCGTTGTGTTCACATAAACCGTACCAAATTGTTGATTGAATTCCTCAATTAGCACCCAAAAGAGATAGTGGCCAAACACTTTGGGTTTCTTGAGCTTCACTTATATCCTTTCATCCTTGAGACTAGCTTTTGTACATTGCACTAGGGCTGTTCTTTGGTTTATTTACACGTTGTTGAATTGTGAGACTTGTGCAATCAAGAGGAGCAAACCCTATTTCGCCATTGCAATAAGAAAAGAGGAAAAGGCAAATGGTCACAAGAAAAGTCACGGCTTGAAAAGGTATTAAAAACAAAAGATCAAACCAGCAAATACCAGACCAAATTTTTTCCTTTCGGTTTCCTTAATAGCCAAGGGCGAAGAGCTTTGTTCATGCGGTTTTGAGAAAAAAACAAACAAAAAGGGGCTGGCCGAAATTGGGAAGAGTAAACCTTAGTCCACAATTTCAGATTGTGTATTTAATCTATTTGAGCAATCTTGTGCCCTAACATTGATATCTTTGCAATTGGCTAGCGTGCAAAAACGAGCTAGTTTTCATCTCAATTTCAGTTTGTCTCTCACTAGCTCATTCATTTGTTTGCATTAAGTCACATTTATCTTTGTTTGTGCGTTCATACACTTCGCTTAAACCTTTTGGATCAGCACATAGGCAAAATACTCTAGCTTGGATCATTACTTGGCTTTACAATACCTTGAATATCAGATTGCATAGGATATACACATACCGTCCGAGCTCCACCTACACCGTTTGTGTACTCCCTTGCTCTTGGTTACGCTCATACATTCTTGGGTTAAGGTCGCTCATTTGTCTGGCTCGTCGATTTGCCGTCCTTGATTCACTTTGGAACAGTAAGCTTGTCTTGTGTTCGGGATGGTGAGTTGCGGCGTAGAGAGTAAGTTTTTTTTTTAATAACCCAGATATAATTTCGTTTGCTATTTGTGAGTTGTATCCATGTCAGGTCATCAGGAGAATCCACCGGTTATGTGGACGGAGTATACACGGTTGTGTGGGACGCTACAAAAGCAACTTCATGATCGTGATAATGGTGTGCGCGATGAGCTCGGGTCCATTCGGACTGGATTGAACAACCTCGGAGAGGAGGTTACGCAATTACGTAGGGACATCAACAATAACTTCTTGGAGCTACACGCCATGTTCAATCAACCAAACGTGCATCGTAAGGATTTTCACGATAAGCCCAAATTTTCTATCCCTATATTTTACGGTAAATGCATGATGTACAAGAATATCTCACTTGGGAGCTAGAAATTGATACTCTATTTCGGATGCACAACTATACCAATGAGAGGAAGCTCTTACTTGCGTCTAGTGGCTTGGTGATTATGTCACACATTGGTGGGAGCGGTTTATTCAGTAGCGTATGGAGCGCCATGAATTGTCGATTATCACGTGGGAGCGGATGAAGCGAGATTTCGCACGTTTTGTACCTCGCCACTACAAGCATTCTCTACTTGACAAGTTGACTTGTCCACGAAAAGGTTTAAATGCGCTAGTATATCACATGTGAAGGCGATCGAGCATGGGACATTCCCTTCGGTACATGTTTCGTAGTAGTCGCCCCATTGCTTCATGAAGAGTTTGTAGTTCTTGGTAATTGCTCAATTGTCGACCCACAATCTTTGGAGGACGGGATGTATCCAAACCCATATGGGAATGAGTGCCACATAGCCAAATTGAGTGAGAATGATAAAGAGAGCGAGCTGTGTGATTCCACCATATGTGAGGTTGAGAGCATCTCTATTGAGTGTGAGAAAGATGCACCAACGAGAAAAGAGAGAAGTAGATGATAGTCAAAGTGAGGTTACTACTGAAATTCACGATTTATTTTCTACTTCTAGTGTTGTTTCTCACATTGTGCGAGTTGATATTAAAGAAAATGAGTTGAAAGTTGAACAACCGCACCGTTGGACGTGAAAGACGAGGAGATAACCACGGTGGGGATAGAGTGCTTGCGATCCAATGGTTTCATGATGATGATTTGATATCTACAACACCTACAACAACCGAGGAGGATGGTAAAGGTAACAAGATAATGGTGTTGAATTGCATACTCATCAAGAAGAGGTACGTCGAGTTCGATCTCTAGTGTTCCTTTGAATATTCCATGTTCAAATTTGTACGCTCAATTTACATAATGTGGAATTGATTACCCATAAGGACGTTCTTACTAAAATATCTTTTGATGATCTTTTATACTATATCATGTTCGATGTTCATAGAGAGCTATCTAGTGTGATTGAGAATCTTGCTAAAGTTTCATGTTTAAAATCACTCATTAGTACTTATGCCTACACATATACATTCAATTTGATTGGAGATTATGGTGTAGATGACAAGTTCTATGTTTATCGAATATGCATTACCTGTGATAATCTTGCTGATTTAAACTTGCATGTTTTGCGCAAACCATCTATTGAGAAATATCATGATCATTTTGAGATGGATTTTAATACAAGTGCCTATTGTTTAGAACGCAATATGATGCCTACTTGTTTCTCCTATACATGTAAACAACGTAGTCGAGTTGAAGCATGGAAGAAACTAAAATTTTTCTCTCCAATATTTGAACAACTTGATCTAGTGGGTCCTCTTATATCTTGTCCATGTACTTACCAAAGTCGAGGACGATTTTTCTCATGGGAGGGAGAATGATGTGACTGAAAGTATCGCAATGTATATATCAAATACATCATATGGCTGCTATGATCCTAATTATTTTGTGCGCAACAACGAGAATGTCACAACAATTGATGCATACATATACCACGTATATACGTTGTTCTTTTGTTTATTACACTTTCACAAATCATCATGTGCTAGCGAAAGGAGTTTAGATGACAAATATATATACCATGCATATACGTTGTATTTTTGTCTAGCACATCTTGAGCTATCAAAAGCCAAGGACGGCTTTTTTGAAGAAAGGAGGATGATGAGGATATCCCTACTACTTATGAGGTTATTCGTGAAGCAGAGCTAAACTTCTCAAACAACAGTGCATTTGTTTCTTAATGAATTTCCTTTTGTTGCCAATGAGAATTGGTTACTACCTAAAGCAATACTTGGTGCATTCTCGGGTTTGACAAATTTAAAGACTTTGGAACCGAGAGGAGGAGAGGAGGCGGGAACAAATTCATGGAGGAGAAACACATGCGGCCAACAAGGGAGAAGAAACCCATGTGGCCAACGAGAGGAACGTGCTCTCGTGATAAAACCCTAGCTCATGCGGGCGGTCAAGAAAGACATATGGTGACATGGCAACAAGGGTTACATTGGCATAAAAGAAGCATCAAGTGCATCGAACAAATTCGCGCAAGCTAAGAGAAGGAAAGCTCACAATACAAGGGAAACCGAGAGGAGACTAGTTTAAATTTCCAAATTAAAGTAGGGCATTTTTGAATCGGATTCTCGTTCATGTGAACGATGTCGGACTCGGATCTTATGCGATGAAAAGGATGTCGGACTCGGATTCTCAGCACACTCGGTGCCATCGTTCATCCGAGTTTTGTGCTTGCGTGGGAGGCTATATAAACCCCCATGGCCGCACCATAGAGGTAGACCAGTTTATGCATAAGATTGAAACATAGCTATTGCTTGTTCTTTCGATACGAGTTCATGCGAGAACTTTGAGAGAGAATTAGGCGATCCATTTGTTTTGTTCTCGCAATCCAAGGTCAAGCCGCTGCTCCATTGGGAATTGGGGACTTGGCGTTAAATCGTTCGTGGTCTCGCGACGAACAACTACCCGGTGTATTTTGGGCGTATTCCGAAGAGTTGAGGGTTCGTGCATTGGCGCGAGTGTTCAGCTAGCGACATCGTCTACTTCGCATCAACTATCCACGGTTCCTCACTGAGAAGATCGGGCCTTTCCCCGTATCACTAGTCAACCTATAAACTCAGCCCTAGCCTCTTGGGTACTGTGGCGACTTGAGCCACTTTGGCCTAGTCCAAACCCGTGCCTTTGAATCTGGCTCAGTCACGTTGGCGCTCAGCCAAACCCGAGAGCACTTGCGAGCCGTCCGATTCTTAACGGGTTGCTCAGATCTCTTGGGCCGTTCTGACCTCCGGAACACACCTTTCATCTCCACCGTCCCAAGACCTCCCTCAATTGATCTTAACCGTTAAGGACCTCCCTTGAACTTCATCTAACCGTCGAAGAACTTCCATGAGTTCATCTGACCGTCAGACCTCTCTTGATGTTCATCGGACCGTCCAGGATCTCTTGATCTCATCTGGACAGTCCAGACCTCCTTGAGCTCATATCTACCGCTAAGACCTCCCTTGAACTCATATCTACCGTTCAGACCTCCTTGAGCTCATTTCTACTGCTAAGACCTCTCTTGAACTCATATCTAACCGTTTAGACCTCCTTGAGCTTGATCGAACTGATCAAACCTCCATGAGCTGATCTTAACCGTCAAGGTCCTCCCTCGATTGATCTTAACCGTTAAGGTCCTCCCTTGTTCTGATCGTAACCGTCCAGACCTCCCTTGCTGCAATCTGGGCTGTAGATCTAAATCGGACGATGCGCGTTTTATCGGGCCAAACCATTATCAAATGGAAAATCCTAACACGCTCGCAAGACTTTGGATTCGAGAAGAACCGCCAGGATCAATTGGGCCGTTCGGACCGCTGAAACACCCATTGATCTCAGCCATTCAAACCAGATCCAACGGTGCCGCTTTTCTTAAGTTGAAACTTAAAGCGCTAGTTTGAGTGACCATTGGATTTCAATCATAGGGTCTCTGTGAGTTGGTGACACTCGGACCACCTAAAAGTCCCACTCAATCTGGGCCATTCAAATGCAATCGGACCGTCCTGATTGAATGTGATGTTCGAACCACCCGAACATCGAAATCAATCTGAGCCGTTCAAATTTGATCGGAGGATCCACAATTGTTTGAGCTCGTTGTTCTGTGTCCTTGCTGAGACTGATAGTAGGGCCCGTGCGTTAGTGGCACATCTTTGTTTCCTAGGGCATTTGCACCAGCGTCGAGCTCGTCGCCGTGTGGTGGCGCTGTGTCATGCGTTTTTCAGCATGCGTTTGCCACTTGGTGCTATTTTGCTGCCTGGAGGACACGCACGCAGCTCCCTTGTCTTACCCAGGCGACATGGGTATAAGACCTCTAGTTTTCGCTCTCTGCCATTTTGTTGCCGCCGAGCTTTCCTTGTTTTCTCCGGTGTAGCTTCTCGTTCTCACCCTTGTTCATCTATCTCAATGCTTAATTCACCTTGTTAATGTGAGTTTTGGCATTGTTTGTAGATTGAAAGCGAGAGCTTGTCCTCTGGTTGTCCAGAGCACGCCAGAGCACCGCCGTGGTCCATGTCTTTGCTCCAGATCACCAGGAAATTGGATTTTCCCTTTTTCAGCCGTCATCAGTTCTAGCTTCCTCAAATTCAAACTGGTTAGCCATTGTTCCATCCCTTCTTCTTGAAGCACGTAGGAGCTTTACTTAAGCTTTATTGATCACTCATTCCTTGAATCCCTGACCAGGTTACCTTGTCGGAGGATATCATCTTATTGTCGTTTTTCGGTCTTTCGTATCGTTTCTAAGCTCTTGAGCTTTCCTATTCAATCTCCAAGTCCAGGTAGACTCCTACCCAACCCTTGTAGCTTAAGCTAAAGTATTTTGCTTATTGTGCTTTCAAATCAGCAAAAGAAATTAGTCTTTGCCTCCGCTGTTATG
This sequence comes from Ampelocalamus luodianensis, assembly GCA_036346255.1. NCBI lineage: Eukaryota > Viridiplantae > Streptophyta > Magnoliopsida > Poales > Poaceae > Ampelocalamus > Ampelocalamus luodianensis. The sequence goes on along the minus strand of CM070634.1, from coordinate 55,008,467 downwards.
TTGTCGGGCAGACCGAAAAAATCTGCAGCCAAAGTCTGTAGCCTCTAAATCTTTGTCAGTTAGTGCTAGTAAGTTTAAGCTAGGTTATTACCTTTGCTAAAGATATTTATAGCTTAAGCATTTTGTTAGTATGCACTTTAATACTTTGATCATGCATCTATTCAGCGTTTTGTCCTCTGGAGTTGTTCTTGCTGGTTATTTGGTTATTGTTCTTTTTAGATTCTAGTATTGCCGACGTGAGTGAATCTATTTCTGAGGCTCCAGAAACTGCACAAGTGGTCTATTACTATCAAGGCAAGCATCCTCTTGCACCATATTGATCCCATATTTTCATACTTTAAATTTTTGAAATACAGTTATACTATTGCATGCTATTTTCTGAAGTTATTATGTTTTGTGCATAGTTAGTTACATCCAAATGATTGTGGCTTATCCTGAATCAGATGCATACACTTATGCTTAAGATAGAATCCTTGTACTCATATTTTTGTTCTGTAGCTTTTGCTTAGCCATGCAGGTCTATAGAACGTTAATGGACTGACAAGCTTCTCTTGTTAGTTTTTGGGGAAAAACTCTTTTGATTTCCAAGTTTTGTTTTTCTTTGATCAGTTTGGTTAAAACTAAGATTTGATGATATCTTTGTATAGACTTTGTATTAAAAATGTTGTTTTGGTTACTGTTTCGACATGAAGGGTATTCATGCATGTTTTGGTCATGTTGGAAAGCCATTTGAATTAGTTCTTACTGGTGATTAAATTCTGTTTTTACTTGCTGTTTCAGTCCAAATCTTGCTTATAAAACTGCCATATCAAAACTTAGCAAGTGTAGGAATGAAACTTGGCTTCTAGCAAAAATTATTGCCATTACAACCTTCCTGTTGTTAGCCTTATGCATGTTAACCTCTAATTCTTTGTATAGGTCCTTCTAAACATATTCTTTTAGTAGTTTTGTGTAAGTCTTGCGAGTATCTTATGTACTTAGGTGCTTTAACCAATTGTTGCAGGTGAGGACGATTACTTATACGAAGTGCCCGTTAGCGCCGATCAGGGCAACGCTAATGAGTGAAGCTATTTCTATCCTCCACTTAGTTGCCTTGGGTGTGATGGGGCACACTTGGTGGCTCTTTTGTTGTTTTATTTCTGCTGCAAATAATTGTTTCCGCTGAAAAACTTCTGTTTAGTGGCTACTGGCCACTTGTTCTGTTGTACATTCTAGTCTTGTAAAATATTTTCAATAATAATGTATGATTGTGTACAATGTTATTAGGATATGTGCACATTAGTTTTTGATCCTGGGAACTAATGTGAGACACATATCCGGGAACCTGGAATTGGGTTTGTTTTCTGTTAAGAGTTATATCTTTGGTATAATCTCTTGACTTGAAAATAAATCCGATTTCGGGGTCCTTACACTGGATTGAAGCAAAATTTTACAAGCGGATGGATAATGAAAATTTTGATCTAATGACAGTGGTTTCACTCAAAAAGGATCAAGGATTAAAAAGTTATGGTGATTTTCCTGGCTAATGTAGAAAAGGGTCTTTTGGCTGAAATTGGGAATTAGGGTTTGGGGTGTTGCAGATGGAGTTTGACATGGGAATTTTTTGGAGCTTTTTTTCGGTTTAGGACATGATGGATGGGTTAGGGTTTCAACTATTTTTTTATTTTGATAGGATAAAGATATGACCAGTAACTAGACAAAGCTAAAACGGTCATAAATTTAATTTAGCAAACCAAAACTAACATATTGAAAGGCACAACGGGGTTTGGACAGTGGAGATTAATTCTTTTTGTAGGGTAAATTTTCTGGACTATAGGTATTAAAAACCGAAACAAGTAATTAAACTAGGGATACAAGAGTTCCTACTGGTCAACTTTAGCTCTGAGACCACCTGAAGAAAAAATTGAGTCCCGATCTTCCGATAGGATGATACGTCGATTTGTGAAGGTACGACCTTAACGATGCAAGCTTCTAACTGATCACGACTAGAACACCAAGCAATCGATAAACCACACTCCGAGTCGTTATCAACCGTGCCAAGAACGCGATTTGACCTGAACACGAGGTTCAATTCCTGTGAGCAACTGAAGAACAAGCAAGAACAAGATACACAAGAAATCTGAAAATTGCAAATAGGAAATACGAATTCACGTGAGTTGAGGCCTGCAAATCGCAGTTATTGGTCTAGTCGACACAAGAACACACGACGAAGTTTTTACGGTGGAAAAACCAATCTAAACAAGCCTAAAAACCTAAAAGAGGTGTGCACACAGTATATATTGAAGGAGAGGCGGCGGCCACAAGAAGTGGAGTCGATCCTCTCTAGGTCCACCATCTTGTTTCGATGATTCTGACGTTCTCCGAATGAATTTGGAGGTGGGGCTGGATCCATTGGAAAGGTCTTGAAATAAGCTTTCCAGCAAGCCAAAGAACACCCAAATCACACTCTGTTTGTGAAAGTTATGACCTTCTTACTATAAGCCTATTGGGCTGTCCCAACGCTGGATTGTTTTGGCCATTCTGACATACACAAAAGGAATTTGGGGATGGGGCTAGATCCGTTAGAAAGAGGATGAGATAAGCTTTCCATCATATACTCGTGCACCTCAAACGGAGTCTGTATGTGACTTCTACGCATATTTAAAGTCAGTGTTGTCTCCGGAGGCTGAATTGGATTTCAGAACATGTCCAACTTGAACTCTTGCTTGGCTTGGACAAAAAGTGACGTGGTGACCCTGAAGAAGAGTTGGGGAAGGTGTCAACTTTGTCTTAATGTGGGGTCGGCTTCCCTTTAGCTGGACCCCAACCACGAGCACGTAGTGTTGATACATTCCCCCCTTATATAGCTGCACAATTATACATTTTTATCATTAGGTAACATCATATTCTCATTTAAAACAAATTGAAACCGAATGAATGAATTCACCTTTTGTTCAATCTCGGGAGCTATGGTCGCATGCTGATGTGGCATGGTCACATCATGGCCCACCACCTAAACGGGTTGTGTCGGCCCAACCCGATGCACCATGCTATGCTTGGGTTGTGAGCTCAGCCCAACGGACTGGCCCGGTACGACATGTACAGTACTGTGCACGACACGACACATCATGACATATCCTCACCTTCTTCAAGCCTTTGCTTCCAAAGACCAAAGAAATCAAAACCATCACCCAAAAAAAAGAGAAAAGCATCCTAAAACCAAACAAAAAAAAATCCCCAATCCATGAAGCCCACCACTACCTCCTCTAAGGAGAAATGGTCGCTCCTACATAATAGGCGTGGTGCTCAATATGGTGTCATGACAGCTAATCCAGCCAAGATGTACAATTGGGTCATACGCGGTGTCAGGTGCCTCCCTTTGGTTGGTATTGTAGAGGCAATTCTCCGCGGTATCACAAATTACTTTATTGACTGAATCAATAACGGTCGCTCATCATGACAAATGACAGAGTACTGTACTCCACTATGATCACCAAGTACATAGAGGAAAAGAGCAAAAAGGGTGGGATACACCAGACATTCAAGATGGGCATAAGGGAGCTTTGAATCGAAATACTGTGTAGGGATAAAGGACGTTGTGGGATGAACCGCGAGAGGATCACCCACGCTAGTTGCGTTTGCACTTGCAACAAGCATATTCTTCTATATAGGCCCTCCTCATATGTCATGGCCGCGCGCATGTGATACGGGGGAGGCCCGATCTTCTCAGTGAGAAACCGTGGATAGTTGATGCAAAGTAGACGATGTCGCTAGCTGAACACTCGCGCCAATGCACGAACCCTCAACTCTTCGGAATACGCCCACAACACACCGGGTAGTTGTTCGTCGCGAGACCACGAACGCATTTAACGCCAAGTCCCCGATTCCCAATGGAACGACGGCTTGACCTTGAATTGCGAACGAACAATTGATCGCCTAGTCCTCTCTCAAAGTCCTCGCATGAACTCTGGGGTCGAAAGAACAAGCAATAGCTATGTTTCAATCTTATGAATAAACTGGTCTCCCTCTATGGTGCGGCCATGGGGGGTTTATATAGCCTCCCACGCAAGCACAAAGCTCTGATGAACAGAACCGAGTGCTACTGATCCGAGTCCGATTCATCGCTCACGTGAATAAGAATCCGATTCAAAAACGTCCTACTTTAATTTGCAAATTTAAACTAGTCTCCCTCTCGGTTTCCCTTGTATTGTGAGCTTTCCTTCTCTTAGCTTGCGCGAATTTGTTCGATGCACTTGATGCTTCTTTTGATGCCATTGTAACCCTTGTTGCCATGTCACCATATGTCTTTCTTGACCGCCCGCATGTGCTAGGGTTTTATCCACGAGAGCACGTTCCTCTCGTTGGCCACATGGGTTTCTTCTCCATTGTTGGCGCATGTGTTTCTCCTCCATGAATTTGTTTCGCCTCCCTCTCCTCCTCTCGGTTCCAAAGTCTTTAAATTTGTCAAACCCGAGAATGCACCAAGTATTGCTTTAGGTAGTAACCAATTCTCATTGGTAACAAAAGGAAATTCATTAAGAAACAAATGCACCGTTGTTTGAGAAGTTTAGCTCTGCTTCACGAATAACCTCATAAGTAGTAGGGATATCCTTATCATCCTCCTTTCTTCAAAAAAGCCGTCCTCGGCTTTTGATAGCTCAAGATGTGCTAGACAAAAATACAACGTATATGCATGGTATATATATTTGTCATCCAAACTCCTTTAACTTAGCACATGATGATTTGTTTGAAAGTGTAATAAACAAAAGAACAACGATATATCGTGGTATATGTATGCATCAATTGTTGTGACATTCTCGTTGTTGCGCACAAAATAATTAGGATCATAGCAGCCATAGGATGTATTTGATATATACATTGCGATACTTTCAGTCACATCATTCTCCTCCCATGAGAAAAAATCGTCCTCGACTTTGGTAAGTACATGGACAAGATATAAGAGGGACCCACTAGATCAAGTTGTTCAAATATTGGAGAGAAAATTTTAGTTTCTTCCATGCTTCAACTCGACTACGTTGTTTACATGTATAGGAGAAACAAGTAGGCATCATATTGCGTTCTAAACAATAGGCACTTGTATTAAAATCCATCTCAAAATGATCATGATATTTCTCAATAGATGGTTTAAGTAAAACATGCAAGTTTAAATCAGCAAGATTATCACAGTAATGCATATTCGATAAACATAGAACTTGTCATCTACACCATAATCTCCAATCAAATTGAATGTATATGTGTAGGCATAAGTACTAACGAGTGATTTTAAACATGAAACTTTAGCAAGATTCTCAATCACACTAGATAGCTCTCTATGAACATCGAACATGATATAGTATAAAAGATCATCAAAAGATATTTTAGTAAGAACGTCCTTATGGGTAATCAATTCCACATTATGTAAATTGAGCGTACAAATTTGAACATGGAATATTCAAAGGAACACTAGAGATCGAACTCAGACGTACCTCTTCTTGATGAGTATGCAATTCAACACCATTCTCATTACCTTTACCATCCTCCTCGGTTGTTGTAGGTGTTGTAGATATCAAATCATCATCATGAAACCATTGGATCGCAAGCACTCTATCCCCACCGTGGTTATCTCCTCGTCTTTCACGTCCAACGGTGCGGTTGTTCAACTTTCAACTCATTTTCTTTAATATCAACTTTGCACAATGTGAGAAACAACACTAGAAGTAGAAAATAAATCGTGAATTTCAGCAAGAACCTCACTTTGACTATCATCTACTTCTCTCTTTTACATTGGTGCATCTTTCTCACACTCAATAGAGATGCTCTCAACCTCACATATGGTGGAATCACACACTCACTCTCTTTATCATTCTCACTCAATTTGGCTATGTGGCACTCATTCTCATATGGGTTTGGATACATCCCGTCCCTCAAAGATTGTGGGTCACAATTGAGCAATTACCAAGAACCACAAACTCTTCATGAAGCAATGGGGCAGCACTACACTAAACATGTACCGAAGGGAATGTCCCATGCTCGGCCGCCTTCACATGTGATATACTAGCGGCATTTAAACCTTTTAGTGGACAAGTCAACTTGTCAAGTAGAGAACGCTTGTAGTGGCGAGGTACAAACGTGCCGAAATCTTGCTTCATGTGCTCCCACGTGATAATCGGCAATTCATGGCGCTCCATACGCTTTTAATAAACCGCTCCCACCAATGTGTGACATAATCACCAAGCCACTAGACGCAAGTAAGAGCTTCCTCTCATTGGTATAGTTGTGCATCCGAAATAGAGTATCAATTTCTAGCTCCCAAGTGAGATATTCTTGTACATCATGCGACCCGAAAATATAGGGATAGAAAATTTGGGCTTATCGTGAAAATCCTTACGATGCACGTTTGGTTGATTGAACATGGCGTGCGGCTCAAGAAGTTGTTGTTGATGTCCGTGCGTAGTTGCGTAACCTCCTCTCCGAGGTTGTTCAATCCAGTCCGAACGGACTCGAGCTCATCGCGCACACCATCATCACGATCATGAAGTTGCTTTTGTAGCGTCCCACACAACCGTGTATACTCCGTCCACGTAATCGGTGGATTCTCCTGATGACCTGACATGGATACAACTCACAAATAGCAAACGAAATTATATCTGGGTTAGTAAAAAAAAACTTGCTCTCTACGCTCACAACTCACTGTCCTGAACACAAGACAAGCTTACCGTTCCAAAGTGAATCAAGGACGGCAAATCGACGATTGACAATGAGCGACCTTAACCCGTAATGTATGAGCGTAACCAAGAGCAAGGAGTACACAAGCGGGTGTAGGTGGAGCTCGGACAGGTATGTGTATATCCTATGCAATCTGATATTCAAGGTATTGTAAAGCTAAGTAATGATCCAAGCTAGAGTATGTTGCCTATGTGCTGATCCAAAAGGTTTAAGTGAAGTGTATGAACGCACAAACAAAGATAAATGTGACTTAATGCAAGCAAAGGAATGAGCTAGTGAGAGACAAACTGAAATTGAGATGAAAACTAGCTCGTTTTTGCACCAAGTACTATGAGAGACGCTAGCCAATTGCAAAGATATCAATGTTAGGGCACAAGATTGCTCAAATAGATTAAATACACAATCTGAAATTGTGGACTAAGGTTTACTCTTCCCAATTTCGCCACCCTTTTGTTTTTGTTTTTTTCTCAAAACCGCATGAACAAAGCTCTTCGCCCTTCGGCTATTAAGGAAACCGAAAGGAAAAAATTTGAATCTTGGTATTTGCGGGTTTGATCTTTTTGTTTTTAATACCTTTTCAAGTCGTGGCTTTTTCTTGTAACCAGTTTGCCTTTTCCTCTTTTCTTATTGCAATGGCCGAAATAGGGTTTGCTCCTCTTGATTTCACAAGTCTCACAATTCAACAACGTGTAAATAAACCAAAGAACAGACCCTAGTGCAATGTACAAAAGCTAGTCTCAAGGATGAAAGGATATAAGTGAAGCTCAAGAAACCCAAAGTGTTTGGTCACTATCTCTTTTGGGTGCTAATTGAGGAGTTCAATCGGCAATTTGGTACGGTTTATGTGAACACAACGATTAAGCAACGCAAAAGGAACACATGGATCAGCACTAAAAACAAAAACTCTAATGGATGAAAACTTAACTAAACGCACAAGAAATAACAGATTAAACTACGGTTTTGGTATTACAATTTTCGGTTTATTGGACGATAGGATAGAAAACGAATCTAACTACGGGTAAAGAAATTCTCACTAAGTAAACCTAGAATCTGATACCATATGATACGGGGGAGGCCCGATCTTCTCAGTGAGAAACCGTGGATAGTTGATGCGAAGTAGACGATGTCGCTAGCTGAACACTCGTGCCAATGCACGAACCCTCAACTCTTCGGAATACGCCCACAACACACCGGGTAGTTGTTCGTCGTGAGACCACGAACGACGAACGCCAAGTCCCCGATTCCCAATGGAACGACGGCTTGACCTTGAATTGCAGAACGAACAATTGGATCGCCTAGTCCTCTCTCAAAGTCCTCGCATGAACTCTGGGGTCGAAAGAACAAGCAATAGCTATGTTTCAATCTTATGAATAAACTGGTCTCCCTCTATGGTGCGGCCATGGGGGGTTTATATAGCCTCCCACGCAAGCACAAAGCTCGGATGAACGATGGCAAGTGCTACAAGAATCCGAGTCCGACATCGCTCATCGCTTTGCTGATGTCGAGTCCGATTCGCTCACGTGAACGATATCCGATTCAAAAACGTCCTACTTTAATTTGCAAATTTAAACTAGTCTCCTCTCGGTTTCCCTTGTATTGTGAGTTTTCCTTCTCTTAGCTTGCGCGAATTTGTTCGATGCACTTGATGCTTCTTTTGATGCCATTGTAACCCTTGTTGCCATGTCACCATATGTCTTTCTTGACCGCCCGCATGTGCTAGGGTTTTATCACGAGAGCACGTTCCTCTCGTTAGCCACATGGGTTTCTTCTCCATTGTTGGCCGCATGTGTTTCTCCTCCATGAATTTGTTCCCGGCCTCCCTCTCCTCCCTCTCGGTTCCAAAGTCTTTAAATTTGTCAAACCTGAGAATGCACCAAGTATTGCTTTAGGTAGTAACCAATTCTCATTGGCAACAAAAGGAAATTCATTAAGAAACAAATGCACATGTTGTTTGAGAAGTTTAGCTCCTGCTTCACGAATAACCTCATAAGTAGTAGGGATATCCTCATCATACAAGCTCTTCCATACAAAGCTTCAAAAGGTGACTGATGAGGGCAGCCCTAACACTGATACATCTTTCCCTATTGGTGGTCACGCACATACTGAGATGGACGCCATAAGTGAAGCTACAAATAATACAAGTGCAGAAGTACATGTTGGTCCACTGACTGGAGCAAGAGCAAAACTTCTAAATCAACAGGTGCTTTTGTTTCTTAATGAATCTTCTAAATCAACATGTTGGTCCATTGGAAGGGTCTTGAAATAAGCTTTCCAGCAAGCCAAAGAACACCCAAATCACACTCTGTTTGTGAAAGTTATGACCTTTTTACTATAGGCCTATTGGGCTGTCCCAACGCTGGATTGTTTTGGCCATTCTGACATACACAAAAGGAATTTGGGGATGGGGCTAGATCCGTTAGAAAGAGGATGAGATAAGCTTTCCATCATATACTCGTGCACCTCAAACGGAGTCTGTATGTGACTTCTACGCATATTTAAAGTCAGTGTTGTCTCCGGAGGCTGAATTGGATTTCAGAACATGTCCAACTTGAACTCTTGCTTGGCTTGGACAAAAAGTGACGTGGTGACCCTGAAGAAGAGTTGGGGAAGGTGTCAACTTTGTCTTAATGTGGGGTCGGCTTCCCTTTAGCTGGACCCCAACCACGAGCACGTAGTGTTGATACATTCCCCCCTTATATAGCTGCACAATTATACATTTTTATCATTAGGTAACATCATATTCTCATTTAAAACAAATTGAAACCGAATGAATGAATTCACCTTTTGTTCAATCTCGGGAGCTATGGTCGCATGCTGATGTGGCATGGTCACATCATGGCCCACCACCTAAACGGGTTGTGTCGGCCCAACCCGATGCACCATGCTATGCTTGGGTTGTGAGCTCACCAACGGATCGCCCATGCGACATGTCAAGATCTTGTACGCGACCACGACACATCATGACATATCCTCACCTTCTTCAAGCCTTTGCTTCCAAAGACCAAAGAAATCAAAACCATCACCCAAAAAAAAGAGAAAAGCATCCTAAAACCAAACAAAAAAAAAATCCCCAATCCATGAAGCCCACCACTACCTCCTCTAAGGAGAAGTGGTCGCTCCTACATAATAGGCGTGGTGCTCAATATGGTGTCATGACAGCTAATCCAGCCAAGATGTACAATTGGGTCATACGCGGTGTCAGGTGCCTCCCTTTGGTTGGTATTGTAGAGGCAATTCTCCGCGGTATCACAAATTACTTTATTGACAGAATCAATAACGGTCGCTCATCATGACAAATGACAGAGTACTGTACTCCACTATGATCACCAAGTACATAGAGGAAAAGAGCAAAAAGGGTGGGATACACCAGACATTCAAGATGGGCATAAGGGAGCTTCGAATCGAAATACTGTGTAGGGATAAAGGACGTTGTGGGATGAACCGCGAGAGGATCACCCACGCTAGTTGCGTTTGCACTTGCAACAAGCATATTCTTCTATATAGGCCCTCCTCATATGTCATGGCCGCGCGCATGTTCCACGGTGGCGTAGCATCCTCGCTTGTACCTTTCTGATTATTTCAACAAGGGGAATATGATGCAAACCTGGAGTGTAGAGCTGTATGGTTACAGTGTGGTTGGCTATTTCACTAGCCATCCGACCTAGAAGCAACTTATGTGGGCCCAGACATTGATAGACCGAAGGAAAAGGTTGGCCAACGACAGGTACGGCGTATAAGGAACGACATGAACCAAGCAAAAGCTGGGCGTTGTACAAAGAAATGTTTCATTTGCAGGGAGTGTAGGCACACCTTCAAAAAATGCCTTACAAGAAATCCACATGACAAATGAGACATCGACGGTCCAGACGTCGCCGCGAGGACCTCGTCCGACCGCCCCACTCGAGGCGGTCGACATAGCGGATGTTGAGGTCGCGGCCACAGGAAAGGTTCAACTTGTTGAAATATATGGTGCTCAATACTTTGTAATATCACTTTGATTTGTTAAAAAAACTAGGCGATGACGTTGTGTTGAATGGTTTGTAATATCAATACGATTTATTGACAAAATATATGAGGATGTTGCGCTGAATGTTCTGTAATATCATTGTGATTTGTCAACAGAAAATATGATGACATTGTGCTGAATGTTTTGTAATATCATTATGATTTGCCCACAAAATATGTATTCGGAAATAGACAGTAAAAAACAGGTAGATATCTCTGTCACTAGTTGAAATGGTGATAGTGTCATGTCGCTAGTTGGAGTAGCGATAGGGCCCTGTAACTATTTTAATTGGCGACAGAGACCTCTTTGCATTGTTTGAGTCCATGTCGTGAAATGGCGACAGAGACCTCTTGCACTGTTTAAAATTTCAAATCCCTCTCGTCATTGCTTATACTGCTATTGTCATTTGGAATGGCGACAGAACTCTTTCGCTATTGTCATTCTAAATGGCGACAGTAGCCTATTTTTGTAAAAAAAAAAAATCAACTATTTAGTTTTGTAAAAAAAAAATTAAATAATATTATTTCAAAAAAAAAATCCTGAAATGAAACGTTCCCTCCGTTCCATTTTTGCCTCGCGCGCTCCACGGGTTACTAACACCCGACCCCACACAGCCTTATATGAAATCACATCGACCTCGTCAACTCTTCCTCCCACCTCACCGGACCGGACACCACCGTACCACTCTCTCTCATGGCTCCACCAAGAACTCCTCCCCTCCACCTCCTCGCCGCGATCCTCCTCCTTCTCCTCCACGAGCCTCCGCCTGCCGCCAGCGCCGCCTTGGCGAACCCGGTGGCCTTTTCCTTCCCGTCCTTCTCTCTCCGCAACCTCACCCTCCTCGGCGGGGCATCCCTCTGCGCCGCCTCCGTCTCCCTCCCGCCGCCCTCCTCCCACGCCCTATTCCCTCTCCCGCTTCCGTTCCCCCCCAACGCCTCCTTCTCCACCTCCTTTCTCTTCACCGCCCCCGCCCCCGCCCGCCCCGCCTCCTGCCTCTCCTTCGTCCTCCTCCCCGACCCGGTCAGGGCCGCCGAGGGCCCCGCCAAGAACTGGTCTCTCCCGCTCAAGATCGCCTTCGACGCGTCCAAGAACCGCGTGTCCGCCTCCTCCGCCGGCGCGGACGTCGCCAGGAACTCCACCGGAGTGGTGGACCTGCGGAACGGCAACGAGGTCGGTTCTTGGGTCGTCTACGACGCGCGCCGGGCTCGCCTGGAGGTGTTCCTGACTCACGCTAGTCTGCGGCCCCCGACTCCCACGCTGGCCGCCGACGCCGCCGACCTCGCCGCCCGCTTCGCTGAGTTCATGTTCGTTGGCTTCGAGGTGTCGTCTTCGTCCGACAACGGGAGCAGCGACGGTGGCTTCGTCATCCAGAGTTGGAGCTTCCAGACGACCGGGCTGCTGGCCATCGACCCTACGTCCAGGCCCTCGCACAGCGTGTCCGACAGCGTCCGCAGCGCGCCCACGTTGGGCGGTGTCGCCGGCCGTAAGGATGGACGTCGCAGACGGCTGGCATTGGGTCTCGGCATCCCCTTGCCCATTGTGTTTCTTGGTGCAGTCATGGTGTTTGTGCTAATGTCTCTGAAGAAGTGGCGGCGTGGCACTGCAGGGTTTAAGGAGGGTTCTGGAGCAAAGGTAGCGGACAAGCCGAGGCAGTTCATGTACCATGATCTCTTCTCAGCGACGAAAGGGTTTGATCCTTCTCTGGTGGTTGGCAATGGTGGTTTCGGTACTGTATACAAGGCGGTGTGCCCACGCACTGGGGTCACATATGCGGTCAAGCGGTCGAAGCAATCCAGGGAGAGCTACAATGAGTTCAGCGCCGAACTTACCATAATTGCTGACCTGAAGCACTCCAATCTAGTTCAGCTCCAAGGGTGGTGCGCAGAGAAGGACGAGCTGCTTCTTGTGTACGAGTTCATGTCAAATGGCAGCCTGGATATGGCTCTCCACTCTTGTTCAGGTGCTGAGCGTTATGCCACTCTCAACTGGGCTCAGCGGTACAATGTGGCTGTCGGCATTGCGTGTGCGGTTGCATACCTACACGAAGAACATGACAAGCAGGTGATCCACAGGGACATCAAGTGCAGTAACATACTTCTGGACTCGCATTTCAATCCGAAGCTGGGGGATTTTGGGCTTGCACGGTTGAAGGATCCCAACACTAGCCCTCGGTCAACCTTGGCAGCAGGGACTGTTGGTTACCTTGCTCCTGAGTATCTCCAGATGGGGAGAGCCACAGAAAAGAGTGATGTGTACAGCTATGGGGTTGTGCTACTGGAGATCTGCACGGGGAGGAGGCCAATAGAGAGAGAAGCACCTGACAGTATGAACATGTTGAATGTTGTTGATTGGGTTTGGAATTTGCACTCTAAAGGCAAGCTTTTGGATGCTGCAGATCCAAGCCTGTGTGGGGAGTATGACAGAGAGCAAATGATGAGGCTGCTTCTTCTAGGTTTGAGCTCTGTGAATCCGTTTTCAGAAGAGAGACCTGTCATGAGAACTGTTCTAGGTATACTGGAGGGTAAGAAAGAGCCACTGCCTGTTCCGATAAAGAAGCCGCTGCTTGTTTTTGTTTCAAATGCCCCTACTGATCTTGAGGGGATAGTATCTGAGTGCAATCAGAGTACAGTTTCAAGTGATCTCTATGAGCTGAAAATCGATCTAAACTAGGTAAGAAGCTTTCTGTAGCAATTAAATAGTTCGCAAATCTAATCCACTTACTTTTACTCTCTGCATTCCTTGTGTGAAATTGTTGCTACAGTATGTTTTAGTCCAAATTATGCCAACAAGGACATACAGTCTATTGACTGACTAGAATTAGTTCACATAATGTACCTGCCTTGAGTAAGTAGCTACAATCAGTGGAACATTTTCACACTCCATAATGTGGTAGCGCAATTCCTACTCTTGGCGCTCCTGAGAAAGCTATAGTTCTCTCTATTGTTTTCTCAAGTGTGTTTGCATATATCCCATAAAGCAGGCACCTTCGGTTGGTACTATGAAACAATAAACTTCTCGAGTTCTGCAGGATCACAGCAAGTCCTTCTGTTATGTTGTGATAATCATTTTTGTTAATATGCATGTTTAGATTATCAGTTATCATGGATGATTTATGAGGACGAGTCTTTCTGAAGCAACAGATACAATCTTTTCCAGCATCTCAATTCTCATACATGTGCCGGCACCAGATTTGCAACTTGTAAATAGAAACTGAATGTTATTTTGCACTTACACCCCCCTGCTCACTTCAGCACTATAGTAGTTGAAGTGCATTTAGTGCTTTAACTGTTGCCTTGCTTCTAGCATTATCTGATGTAAAGAAATTGTGCCGAATTGAGCTACGGCTTTTGTGTCCTTCAACACGTTATTTTCCCTTGAAGGGTTCAATATGGTGTATTTCAAGATAACAGGACTCTCTGAGAGACTGAGAGTAGCTATATCACATTGAGCAGCACAAGATTTTACATAACACATTGCTTCAAAGAGTAATAATCTGTGTAACAAATTAATCAAAACGCTCTACTGTGATTAATTTGAGCTGGCCTAAGTTTGTAATTATCAGACTTTCAGTGCATCAATAGATTAATTATCGGCTGTCTGTTTAACAACATCACAATGCGAGTTGTATATATTTTTTTCATTACATCCTCTTTGGGAAAATGCTGAGTCTATAATTACACATGTTTAAATCTTGAACTTTGGATGTACAGGTAGCTGCTGAGAAGACTAATCATGTTGGCGAACTCTGAAGTTTTGCTGATAGTTTGTGAAGTTTGTAGATGTTGACACTGTCAAGATGTAAATCCTACCGCGAAAGGAATTCTGGTTACAAATTGATGAGTTCCTTTCGAGTTTTTTTAGAGGCTAGCACTCTTTCACTTAAAAAGATCATGTTGAATTCAATAGAGAATACATTGAGTAACATCGCATGTTTGTAACACCGTGCAGGATTCTCACCTGCATGTGTGTCAGACTGGCCATCAATGTATGTGTTTCTCCCTGGAAATCTGCTGACAACGACTTTGCAGATCTATACCATATTTGATGGGTAAAATATTAAATATCTATATAGTTTACAGTACTTTCCTACATATAATCGCTTGTCTGTATCTGTATCTTGATATACTCAGGGTCACTGTTCCTATTTACTGCGATATCAATAGATGGGTCTGCCTAAAAAACCTCCAGAGAACTGTATGAATTCGAATGATTGCTTACAAAATTGGCACAAGCATTTGATAATAGGTGAAAGAATTTATGCTTGCTTAACTGTTTGTTGACATAACATTGGCATGTTGATAATCTGTTGTAGACCTGTAATCCGAGTAGCTTTTGCAGCTTCGTTATTCAGTTCGGAGAAATCTCGGTCCTTCCTATTGCAGAAATTGCGCATGCTCTGAAATCTGAATCTCAGGAGAAAACCGACAGCGGTCTTCTACTGATCACCAGTTTCTGTGGAGTGTATGTTCTCGTTGCAATAAAAAAAGGGTTTGTCTAGGAAATAGGTACATGTTTTTTCTCCACATAACAGATATATATATTTACCATAGGATTGCATTGACTTTTGTGCACCTCTTATGACCTAACACCTAGCCTCCTCGCTCCGTCGCGGCGAGGTCTCCCCCATCCCACGTGATACGGACCAATCAGTAGAACCCTAGGCAGCGTTGTTGTCGCCCAATCTTTCAGCGTACTTAAGTGTTAGTCGTTGGATTCTTGCTCTTGGTGATAGCAAGATCCTTATTCTTATCGAGAGGATGATACTTGAAGATGGGGCAAATTTTCTAGGTTTATTTCTCACACAATGTCATACCAACCTGAGGGGTTGGGGATACAAATTTATAGGCTGTCAACCAGCCAAGCATATGCTAAGATGTTAGTCTAAGATGCTGTCCTAGATGCTAGTCAAGATGCTGTCCTAAGATGTTTGTCCTAAGATGTTGTCCTAAGTGTCCTAAGATGCTTGTTCTAAGATGCTATCCTAAAGATATGTTTGTCCTAAGATGCTGTCCTAAAGAGATGCTAACAACCAATCAAGGATACTGTCCTTGAAGGGCAGCAAAAGCCAACACAGAGATTTATCCATCACTCTCCCCCTAAGTCTTGTATGTCTCCTTGTGAGGAATCTGAGCCATCCCGATCCTGGCGCGAAGCTCCTGGAACTTGATCCGCCCAAGAGACTTGGTCAGGAAGTCGGCGAGCTGGTCTTGGGTGTTGATGTAGTTGGCCCGGACACTCCCTTCATCCAGGCAGCTTCTGATGAAGTGATACCTCACCCGGATGTGCTTGCTGCGCTCATGGAAGACAGGGTTCTTCGCCAAGGCCAAGGCGGACTTGCTATCCACCCTGAGCTCCACTGCCTCCGCGTCTCTGCCAAGGAGATCGCCAGCGGCCGTGCAAGACCACGAGCTCGAGTAGAAGCGGTAGTGGCGCAATGTACTCGCCGCAACTAGACAAAGCCACTACCGCCGCTTGACCGATCGCCACCGATCGGACATTTGCCGAGGAAGTACAGCGTCCCGCTGGTGCTCTTGCTCGTGTCGATGTCGCCGGCGTGGTCGCTGTCGCTGTACCCGATGAAGTGCACCGCGCCGGGGCACCTTGGGTAGTGCAAGTCGTAGTCGGAGGTGCCCGCGACGTAGCGGAGGATCCTTTTCACAGCCTGCTGGTGTTCCGTCGTCGGTCGCTGCATGAACCGGCTGACATAGCCGACGGCGAACGCCAAGTCCGGTCGCGTGTGGACAAGGTAGCGAAGACTGCCCACAATGCGCCGGTACTGCGTCGCGTCCACCTCCTCCGCCGTACTCTCACGACTCAGCTTCAGCCTCTCCTCTACAGGAGTGTGGGCTGGGTTGCAGTCGGTGAGGCCGCCCAGCTCCACGATGCGCTTGGCGTAGGCAGTTTGGCGAAGAGAGATGCCGGAGCTGTCCTGGTGGACCTCGATCCCGAGGTAGAAGGAGAGGGGCCCGAGGTCGCTCATCTGGAAGGTGGCCTTCATCTCCGTCTTGAATGCCTCGATCTCCTCCTCCTTGGTACCGGTGATCACAAGGTCGTCGACGTAGACGCCTATCAGCAGGGCATTGCCTCCCTTGCCCCGTCGGTAGACCGTGGCCTCGTGAGCGCTCTGCTGGAATCCCATTTGCTTGAGGTGGAGTCGGCCATGCGTTCCAAGCTCGCGGTGCTCGCCGCAGTCGTAGAGGGCCTTGCGCAGGCGGAGGACCTTTCTCTCCTTGCCGGGGATGATGAATCCCGGCGGCTGGCAGACGTAGACCTCCTCCTTCAAGTCGCCGTTGAGGAAAGCAGACTTGACGTCCATGTGATGGACGCACCAGCCCTCCTGGGCTGCGAGGGTGAGGAGGGGACGCATGGACTCCATCCGTGCAACAGGCGCGAAGGCATCGTCGAAGTCGACTCCCTCCTGCTGGACGAAGCCACGTGCCACGAGACGTGCCTTGTGCTTGATCACCTCTCCAGCCTCGTCTTTCTTGAGCTTGAAGACCCACTTGAGAGAGATGGCGTGGTGGCCGGCTGGAAGATCGGCCAGCTCCCACGTCTTGTTTCGCTCGACAGCGTCCATCTCCTCCTGCATCGCGGCACGCCATGCCGCGTCTCTCTCCGCCTCGGTGAAGGAACGAGGCTCGCCGTCGTCCTGTGCGAGGTGCAGCTCTGCCTCGAAGTCGCGCTACGCCGATTCGAGGACCGCCGCTCGCCGAGGAGGTCGCCCACGGTGACGATAGCGCGAGGCTCGCCGCCGTGGTAGCGCCGATCGCGATCCTCGCTCGTTGGACAGCAGAGTGGCGAACTCCACCGTCGCCGCTCGTCGTGGGCGAGTTGCCGGTGCCGAGCCCGAAGAGTAGGCGCCGGTGAAGAGCGAGGCGTGGCGGCGGTCGGGCGGTGGACTCGCTGAGCTCGTGGGCTTGCGGGAGCTGGTGGTGGCGGTGGTGAAGGACTCGCCAGAGGTGGTGGCGAACGAGGTGGTGGGGTAGGCGAGCTCGGTGAAGACGAGCTGTTGGCTCCCCCCGCCTCCTCGAAGTGGACGTAGTCGACGACGAAATCGCTGGTCGTCGGAGTCGAACCGTCATCCACCATCTTGCCCCGCGTCCAGCCCCGCCCTTCGTCGAACACGACGTCACGCGTGATGCGCATGCGCCGTGTCGTAGGGTCGAGGACGCGGTAGGCCTTGGCGCCCTCCGCGTAGCCGATGAAGACTCCTGGCGTGCTCCGGTCGTCGAGCTTGCCGACGTGGTTGAGCTCCTTGACGAAGGCCAGGCAGCCGAAGACACGGAGGTGGCTCACCGCGGGCTTGCGCCCGTGCCAGGCCTCATATGGCGTCTTGCCGTCGAGGGCCTTGGTGGGGGAGCGGTTAAGCAAGTGAACGGCAGTCATCACCGCCTCACCCCAGTAGAATGCCGGCATCCCTCTCTGCTTGAGGAGGGCGCGGGCGGTGGCCACCACCGTCTGGTTGCGGCGCTCGACGACGCCGTTCTGTTGCGGGGTGTACGGCGCGGAGAAGTGACGATGGATCCTCGTTGGCGCGATGCAGCTGCGAACTCGGCCGCCGTGAACTCACCGCCGTTGTCCGTGCGTAGGACCCGGCTTGCGGCGCCTCCGCCTCCGCAGCGGCAGGCGCTTGATGGCGTTCGCGCGGCCGCCTTGACGTCGAGCAGGACAGCCCACATGTAGCGGGACACGTCGACGGCGAGGAGGAGGAAGTGGCGCCGCCTCGGTGTAGCCGGTGTCATGGGGCCACAGAGGTCACCGTGTACGAGCTCCAGCTTCTCCTTGGCGCGGAAGCTCGCTTGGCGAGGGAAGGGGAGCCACCGCAGCTTGGTGAGGACGCAGGTGTCGCAGAACCGCTCCACGTGGTCGGCGTGCGGCATGCCCCGCACCATCTCCTTCTTTTAGAGCCGTCTCGGGGCCTCAAAGTTGAGGTGCCCAGCGCTCGTGCCACCTCAAGCGTCGCCGTCGCGGCGGGCTGCAAGACAAAGAGGTTGCGCCACCTGCGCGTGAAGGACGTAGAGGCGGTTGCTCCTGCTGACCTTGACGAGGAGCCGGCGGTGATGATCCCAGATGCGCAGCGCCCCGTGCTCGATCTCCACGCGGATCCGTTCTCATCCACCGCCCAAGCCGATGATGGAGTTCCTCAACGCGGGGATGTAGTAGACACCGTGGCGGCCGGTGCTCGCCGGTCTTGGCGATGAAGACGCGGATCCGACGCCTTGATCTCCGCAGCGGGCGTCGCGAACTTGCGGTGCCTCGAGCGCTGAGTCGAGCTCGGAGAAGAACTCCCGCCGCTCGGTCATGTGGTGGGTGGCGCCCGTGTCGAGGCACCACCCGTCGGTCTTGTCGTTGCCGGAACTGTCGCCGAGGAGGGCGTGTGCTTTTGGCTCTTCAAGGTGGAGGAGATCCGCTGCGGTCGGTGCCGCTGGAGGTAGTTCGATGCTCGCATGAGCAATGAACAAAGTCGGCTGCTCCTCCTCCTCCGCCTGCGCGACGTGGGCCTGGCCGCGTCGTGGCTGTCGACAATCCTTGGCCCAATGACCAGGCTTGCCGCAGTTGTGGCACGAGTCGTCTCGTGCCGGCTTTTGCTTGCCAGCGGCGCCTCCCTGGGCGCCTCCACGGTCATCACCCTCGGCACGTCCTCGCGCCCCTGCCTGGGCGTCTTTGCGCGGCTTGCCGCGCTTGCCACGCTTGCGGCCGCCTGTCATGGAAGAAGACTCCCCCTTCTTCCTGTCACCTTGGCCGGCAGCCCACTGCTCCCGAGTGAGGAGGAGCTTCCCGCCAATGGTGACGGGTCCCGAGAGACGTTGTGGCTCATCGCTGTCAACGACCTTGAGGCGACCCAACGCCTCCTCGATCGTCATCGTGGAGAGGTCCAGCAGAGACTCGATCGAGCGAGCCATCTGCTTGTACTTCTCGGGGACGCAGCGGAAGAGCTTCTCCACAGCTCTCTCCTCGCCGTAGGTGTCGTCGCCGAACTGCACCATCTTCTGCAACAAAGTGTTGAGACGGAGAGCAAAGTCATCAACGTCCTCACCTGGCTTGAAGGTCAGGTTCTCCCACTCCTTGCGTAGTGTTTGCAATGTAGACTTGCGGGCGCGGTCGCTGCCTATGCGTGCTGCAGCGATGGCGTCCCAAGCCTCTTTGGCAGTCCGCTTGTTGGTAAGCGAGAACTGCATCTCGGGCGGGACTGCAGCGATGAGAGCATCCAGCGCCCGTCGATCCTAGTTGTAGTCGACGTCGCCGTACCGGACTGCATCCCACATATGTTGCACCTGGAGCTTTACCCTCATCACCGCAGCCCACTCGACGTAGTTGGTCTTGGTGAGGGTAGGCCACCCGCCGCCGGGGCCGACGTCCCTGACGACAGCCTGGTACTCGTGGTGATCATGGTACTGAACCGGGGAGAGAGAGTCGCGTCGCCTGTGAAGGCCGCGCTCTCCTTCGACCCGTACGCCGCCGCCGTGCGTGCCTCCTCCAGGAGCGCCGCCGGCGCGTCCGCGCCTGTCTGGGCTGCCGCCGCGCTCGTGGGCGTGCGCGGCTGCCCACTGCGCCGCTCGCCCTGGTGCTGCCTCCCTCTCCAGCAGCTCAAGGTCCGCGTCGGCGCTGTCATCAGCAGAGATGGAGCTGCTGTTGCTGCCGCGCAGAACCTCGACCTCCGCTGCTGCCGCACGCGCTGCATCTGCCGCCGCCGCTGCTTCCACCTCCGCTCTGGCTGCTGCCAGCTCCGCCGCTGCTAGCCTTGACGCCCTTTCCGCCGCCGCAGCGGCCTGTGCCGCCGCTCGCTCGCGTTCCTCTGCCACAGCGAGTTCGGCTTCTTGCCGCCGCCGCGTGCTCGAGGCGACCGAGCGCTGAGACTGTCCTGCGGACATGGTGCGCGACCGGGGAACTGCTGCGTGGAGAGAGCCGCCTCGATGAGCCGCCGCTCGTCACGAGCGTGGGAGGAGGAGCGAGAGGCAACCGAGCGCTTCTTCTTCTTTGGTTCGCCTGGGCCGGCGAGGTTGGAGAAGGAATTGAGCAGAGATGCTCGGGTTACGGATAGTCTGACTCGATACCACTTGTTAGTCATTGGATTCTTGCTCTTGGTGATAGCAAGATCCTTACTCTCATCGAGAGGATGACACTTGGAGATGGGACAAATTTTCTAGGTTTATTTCTCACACAATGCCATACCAACTCGAGGGGTTGGGGATACAAATTATAGGTCACAACCACCAAGCATATGCTAAGATGCTAGTCTAAGATGCTGTCCTAGATGCTAGTCAAGATGCTGTCCTAAGATGCTTGTCCTAAGATGCTGTCCTAAGTGTCCTAAGATGCTGTCCTAAAGAGATGCTTGTCCTAAGGTGCTGTCCTAAAGAGATGCTAACAGCCAGTCAAGGATGCTGTCCTTCAAGGGCAGCAAAAGCCAACACAGAGACTTATCCATCACTAAGAACTAGCAGCAAGAACTATCTTCTTTAATTGCACAATAAAAGAGTAAAGGTCTCTGTGTATATGATGTATGTGCAAGTGCAACTAATCAGTAACCCTAATTGATCCAAACAGTAGCAGTAACCTTCCTCGATGATGATGAATCAAGCAGCTGGAATTAATTAACAAGCACTGTATGTATTTAATTGCGTATCCTACTTTCCGGTCGGCAACTGGTATGCAGCAAGCAAATAGATTAATTCCTCCTTCCTGGACAGCAGATAACAACAGCAATTTCCTTACTTTCAATCGATCCCAAGTAGTAGCAAGGATAATTAATCTGCCCAGTCAAGAAGCAACCAAACAGAGGTATAAAACTCAAACCTGTAATTCTCCAACCCGTGATTAATAGATGCTCACAAACTGAAGAAAAGAACAGCCAAGGATTCAGATACACCACTCCAAGATCAAAGCTCGAAACTGTACAGCCAACACTGAAATCCTAGATCGGTTTTATCAAGAGATCGAAGCACAAGTTAGGGTCGCCACCATGGAGTTTTTTGGAGATAATACTCGACAGCAAAATAAGGTAATATTCCAAGTCTCCTTGCAAGGGGCACATCCCCTGAGCCTTTTACATGGCTGAACCAACACACCGGAAATCCTAGACTGATCAAAATACTAACTCCTATTGTTTATCTGCCCGTTTAGGAAATACCCGATTATATGGACACTTTACCTAAATCAGACACTAGTTTGCATGACACTGTTGCTTGCCATGCAACGTAGACACAAGCAAACACAGTGCATGGAGAAATGGCGACGCTGGGCGAGAGGAAAGGCCAGGCTGCTGGTGAACCACAAAAATAGAATCCCGGGAGTAAGACAGTCCCCCTGGTGGTGGTCGTGTCGCCGGCGAAGGTCCGGTGTGGCGGCGGCGCGCAAAATAGTGTCGAAGGAATAGTAGCGCCGGTGAGCCGGGGTGTTTTGAAGAAAAAGGAAGGGAACACCGCATAGAACATTGCGAGGCGAAGCCAACGGTGTGGACGTTGTCGTCGGGGAATCAAAGACGGCACCGGAAATGACGATAGAAGATGGTTCTGCCGCTGGTGCAAAACTTTTGCTTGAAGCGAGATAGATGGGCGAATTTCAGGGATATGAAGAGGAAGCCGAGGGGCATGCCGCGACACGGTCGGCTCGGGAAATGAGGGGAATGAAGGAGGGATGATTAATGGGTCAAATAAATCACAGAAAATAAATAAAATCTAAAAATTCCGAAATAAATACTGAAAAGAGTAGATGAATTTAGGAGGAAGAATCAACGGATTTGGAGTTTGCATGTGAGAGAACGAATTTCTCGAAGGAATAAAATGTGTATGTACAAACTAGAAAGCATCGACTAGATAATTTTGGCTACAGTCCACTGTCTTCTTCCTCCAGCCGAACAGCAAGCAAGAAAAGAAATGATGGCGCCTAGGGCGTACCCAGCCCAGCCATCGGCCTCGGGCCTGGCCAGCCAAAATAATGTGGGTCTAGGCCAGCCCAGTGCATTGCTGAGAAAAGGCAAGAAAGATTTTGAGCTGGGCCTCGGGCCATTGCCCCGGCGGCCCGAGGCCTAGCTCCGCCACTGCGCCTAGAGAAGGAAAAGGGAGAGGTGGCTGGCGAACAACGAAAATGGGTTGCTTACCCCGCGAAGATGCCGTAGGAGGTGACGGCACGACGGACGGTGGTCGGTGGCGGCGGCGACGAGCGCACGATCTCACGGTGGCGGCGATGCTCTGGCGATTTTCCGGTGAAGACGGAGGGTGCACCGTGTAGAGTACGACGTCGCGATGCCGAAGAAGTTGACGAAGGTGGCGGAGCTCCACTGCCGGCGACGCTAGAGGCGGCGGAACGAGATCGGTCGGCTAGAGAAAAAGCTTCATTGCGTCGTGGAGGAAGGGAGGGAGGAGGGGAGACTTCAGGGGTTGGATGAGGGAGATGAGGGGTACCCGATGCTCCCTTTTATATGGCCGGAGAGGAGCCGAGGAGGGAGAACCGCGTGTGGACCGTTGGCGGACAGCGACCCGTACGGGCGAAAATAGTGCATGGATTGAAGGGATTTTGGCCGGATTGGAGGAGCCATGATGTGGGGGTATTAATGCTCTTGATTACGCGAAGATTTGTGGAGGAAATCAAGGTTTTGAAAAGCTTGGAAAGCCTATTAATGGCGTCGGTTGCGTGCTGTGCTCTCTGTAAGGCAAGAAGACAACGTTGTGTTGGGGAAGAAAGGAAAGAAAGCAAAGAATAAAGGGAATAAAGGAAGGATATAGAATTAAAGAAAGAATGAAGGGAAGGTGGTTGTGTATAGGAAGGATTGTTTGTTGAGTGAGTAATTCACATGAGCAAAAAAATGATGGGTGGCCAACGGGAAATTAGGTTTTTTTTTAAATTACAAAAAATTCAATAAATCAAAATGGCTTTTAGAAAATAGCAAAAAGGGTTCAAAAATTCTAGAAAAATTCCTTGAATTATTTTGAACTTAATAAAAATAATTCAAACTTAAAGTTGGCCTTTATTTTTGAACAGTAATTAATTTTGTTTTAAAATAAATAGTAAAAAGCTTTTAAAATTCTAGAAAATTCAAAAAAATACTTAAAATTTTAGTTTTTCACTTTAAATCCAATAAAAACTCATGAAACTCAATAAATTTTACTTTTGACTTTTAAAAGCTTATAAATTTAAGAAAACCAAGAAAACACTATTGAAACTCAAAAAATCTAACAAGACCATTACTTTTTTTTTTATTTTGGTAACAATACTTTGGGATGTTACAACATAGCTTAGAGAGGCTCCCCGAGCAAGGAATTGGACAGAGGAGCACTTACCAGAGCTGGAGACGACGAGAGGTGCTCACGACCGAAAACGGGGAACTCCAAAATTAGCTGCGCCCTGAGGAGACAATCCAAAATTGGATGAGGGTTAATAACCACTGAGGTGAGAGAAAGGAGCTGGAGCAAGAATCGGAGAGGGAGCGCTACAGGAGTACCACCTTCACCGAGGAGCTCGAAGCTCAACATTGGCGGTCGAGGGACTTCGGGTGTTTTGGAGATCCACGAGCACAGTGGGTGGAGAGTAAAGGAAGGCAAGGGAGAGGGTGGAGAGCTTAAGTAGCCCAGGAAGCAAGGGGGCAACGACAACTCTCTCCCATGGGTGGTCAAGCTCAGTGCTATGGCTGAGAGGATGGGAGCAGGTAGAACGACAGAGGAGGGCGAATTCGGGGGCGGTAGCACGACACGCATTAAATGCGTGCAGAAGGACCCGTTGGTCTGCGCAGAGGGGACACGACGTTGCCCACGCCTCTGCGCACGCCATGGCGTAGCGCCGCACGAGCACGAAGAAGAGGACGACAGTCCCGCCGTCTGATTTGCATCCAACGGCCCGCCCCCAAGCGATCGAGTTGGCACAGCGCCGAGCAAACGTGGTCCGTGCGATGACGATTTGACGGCTGACGAGCGGCGCAAAAACTCGATTGAGCCCAGGTGCAGCTAGGCGGTTGGGTCGAGTCGAGTGGCTCGAGCGAGGCTCGGGTGCGCGCCCGAGGAACAGTACTAACCCAGTTTGAGTTTGAATTTTTACAACTGAGTTTGGAAGAATTTTTAGAGGTAGCAATTCAGCTCCAAAAATTATGAAATTTTAACTGGAGGTTGCTGACTTAAGGAATAACCTTACATAAAATTTCTAGAGATTTCTATGAACAGAATTTTTCTCCAAAAATTTCAGAAAGCTTGCTCTAGGGTTTGACCAATTGAAAAACTAGTTTGACTTGCCTCCAAAATTTATCAATTAATTTCTAAATTTTTTGAAATAATTCAGAGGTGTCACATAGCATGCCTACAACCAAGGAAAAATATTTCCAGGGGTTTGACACTAGATTTTCACTAAGGAGATTTTTGACTTTAGTCAATTAGGGATTTTGATTTTTGATTTCCCACAATTCATTTACCAGAATTATATAATTGTTAAAATTATATAATTGTTAAAATAACTTCCAAGTGCAAGAAAAGTTTTAATTTCTACACATTTTCTTACATTTGAAACCCAAGTACAAAAATGGGATGGTACACGGAAGATCCCCTCGACGTAGACGACTGGCTTTGTCTCGTTGAGAGGAAACTGGACATTGCTCAGTGCCAGGATCATGAGAAGGCGCTCTTCACCTCTCATCAACTTCAGGGAGTAGCACTCTCGTGGTGAGAGAATTTCCTCACCATGCAGTCCATGGGCCAAGCCATCACATAGGAGGCATTCCGTACTGCCTTCCGACGGGCTCACGTCCCCACCGGCGTAATGAAGGTAAAGAAGAAGGAGTTTCTTGCGCTCAAGCAAGGGCACAAGATGGTCACAGAGTACCTCCATGAAATCAACCATATCTCCCGCTATGCTCCCGAGGATGTGTCCTCAGATGCTGCTAAGCAGGAGAAGTTCATTGATGGCTTGTTTGAGGAGCT
Source organism: Ampelocalamus luodianensis (assembly GCA_036346255.1). NCBI lineage: Eukaryota > Viridiplantae > Streptophyta > Magnoliopsida > Poales > Poaceae > Ampelocalamus > Ampelocalamus luodianensis. Next base: position 54,982,853 of record CM070634.1, on the reverse strand, counting down.
ATAGGATAAGCAATCAATTGTCGACTTCCCCGACTTCCAGACATTGGTCGACAAGACCATTGTTGCCGAGGATAAGGGAAGAGCATTGAGCGACTCTCGCAAGCATAAGTGGGAGGCCCAGAAAATAGCAAGGGCCAACCTCCCCCGTCCCCAGGCTCCACCACTGCTGAGACTGCCGACACCTGTATCTCTCCCTCTGCAGGCTGTGTTTCAATCACGTGCACCTGCGGGACAGCAAGGTGGTCTCCGTAATCCAGCCACTGAGGTCACTTGCTTTTTCTGCAACAACAAGGGCCACTATGCGAATACTTGCCCTAAGAAGATTGGAGTAGCCCTCGCCCTAATCCGGGGCAAGTGCAAGTGCAAGGGCATGGTCATCCCCCAGCTCAGAAGGTGGCCCAAAAATTCCAGAAGGTTGCAAGCGGTCGAGTCAATCATATCTCGGCTGAGGAAGCGTAGGAGGCACCCGACGTCGTGTTGGGTACACTTCTTGTCAACTCTCGTCCTGCTACCGTTTTGTTCGATTTCGGAGCTTCTCATTCCTTTATATCAAAGTCTTTTACTGCACTTGGTGATTTTCATTTTGTTCCTATGCATGTTCCTTTGGTTATTCGCTCTCCTGGGTCGGAAATGAGAGCTAAAAATGAGTGTCGGGATGTCTCTATTGAGATTGGAGGAGTGAGATTTTTGACAAACCTTATTCTCCTCAATTCAGCAAGTTTGGATGTGATACTTGGCATGGATTGGCTGTCCCAACACCTAGGACAAATCGATTGTGCTAAGAAATTCATCTCCCTCACAAGTCTTCCGACGTTCAAGTTGGAATTTCCTCGAAGCTACATGAGCCGCACCTTTTTGCGCTTGAAGCGAAGCCGGCTTTAGACATTCATGAAGTTCCAGTGGTATGTGACTTCACTGATATATTTCCCAAAGAATTGCCTGCGATGCCTCCAGTGAGAGACATCGAATTTGTCACCGATTTCAAAGAGGCTGTATCGGATACCATCAAATTAATTGGAGGAGTTGAAGAAGCAACTTGGTGAGCTTCAAGGCAAGGGTTTCATCTGCCCTAGCTCATCACCATGGGGTTGTCCCGCAATCTCCGTGAAGAAGAAGGACAAGACTATGTGTACGTGCGTTGATTACCGTCCGCTTAATGAAGTGACGATGAAGAACAAGTACCTGTTGCCTCGGATTGACGACCTTTTCGATCAATTGACCGGAGCTTGGGTATTCTCCACGATTGACTTAAGATTGGGCTATCACCAAGTCCGGATCAGATCTGAGGATATTCCGAAGAAGGCTTTCTCTACTCGCTACGGATTGTACGAGTAGACCGTCATGTCTTTCGGCTTGACGAATGCTCCTGCCCTGTTCATGAATCTTATGAAATATGGTATTCATGGAGTATTTGGACAAGTTTGTGTAGTCTTCATTGATGATATTTTTATCTACTCGAAGAATGATGAAGAGCATGCTGAACATCTGAAACTGCGTGAGCACCGGCTTTATGTGAAGTTCATCAAGTGCGAGTTCTGGTTGTAAGAAGTGGCATTCTTGGGCCTTGTTCTTTCAGTGGGAGGCATAGCCGTGGATCCTAGCAAGGACAACACAAAAAGGAAAACCTAACTTAAGTCCGTCACATTGTTTCGGCCATAGCGGCGCGACCGTAAGTCTTCTGAAGCTGGGGCCAAAACCATTGTGTGGGCCTTGGAATAAGCTTTCAAACAAGTCCAAGAACACCCCAATCGGACTCCGTATGCAAAAGTTATGGCCTTTTATTACAGCCCTGTTGGGCTGTCCTGAACCGAATCCGAATTGAATTACGAGTTGATTCCGAGATGAATTTCGGTTGCACTTGTGGAAGATCCGAATTGGGCTTGAATTCTTGGGCTTTTCTCCTTGGTTGACCCATGTGAGCTTCTCCTCCATTGCTTTGACTCGGCCTCCTCTTGGTTCCAAAGGCTTCACAATGTTCAAACACGAGAATGCACAAAACATTTGCATGAGGTAATACCCAATTCTCATCAATGACAATAGAAGATTCATTAAGAAACAAAAGCACTGTTGATTTAGAAGTTTAGCTCTTGCTCGTCGGTGGACCAATATGCACTTCAGTACTTGAATTATTTGTAGCGCCACGTATGGCGTCTACCTCAGTATGTGTATGACCACCAATAGGGAAAGATGTATAAGTATTAGGGATGCCCTCATCAAGGAAGGTCTCGGGCTATACATAGCCGGGAGCTCGGACAAGGGCTAGGGCAACCTCATCGTGAGCAAGAACCATGCCCTCGCCAACGCACGCACGCAGCGAGGACTAGTGGCGAGCGGTGAAGACTTTAGGTTAAACGCAAGGCATTGAATGCATGGCGACAAAAGGAGTCGACAAGGACAAAAAGGTGACATCTCACTGCTCCCAACTGCCCTGGTTCTGACACATGCACAGGGGTGCGAAAAACCATGGTGATCAGACCTCAGGGAGGTCGTGAGGAAGAAACACAGCGCCAAGGAGGTCCTGGACGTCCCAGATTTGCTTGGGGTGGTCCTGGACGTCCGAGATTTGCCGAGGTAGAGGAGGTCCTTGCGACCAGGAGGTCCAAGGGAGGTCGTGGGCGTCGGATTCAAATCCAACGGCTCACCACTCGCGCACGGGATCGAGCTCGGTTGCGGCCTGGCGACACGGTCCAACCAAGTCGGTTGAGTTGGGCTCGGGTCCGAGCCCGAGTCAAACCAGGTTTAATTTTTCTGGTTTTAGAAAGGCTGACATTTGGAGAATTGTTTGAGGTAGCAAAACAACTCCAAAAATTTTGAAATTTTTACAGAGGCTTGCTAGCTGAGTTGCTGACCTTGTATAAAATTTCCAGAGGTTTTCGTCCAATACTTTTTCCTCCAAAAATTCCACAAGGTACTGGTCCAAGGTTTGACCAGATTTTGAATTGGGTTGACTTTCTCCAACAGCATTCAAACAATTTCTAAAAATTGTGGGATTTTTCAGAGGAGTCACATACCTACCCAAGGACTTAGGAAAAATATTTCCAGGAGATTCTCACAAGATGGAACAAGAATGTTTTTGAAGGATCAAGATTTGGATCAAAGACTTGTGACTTTGTATTTCCATAACTTCTTGTACAATAGTTGTTCAGTACAAACAGGAAATACAAGATGTAAGAAAAATTTTTAATTTCTACTCATTTTCTTACATTTGAAACACAAGCCTAAAATTGGGATGTTACACGAGTCGAATGGCTCGAGCCCGAGTCTGACTCGAACCCAAAGCACAGTGAATTTAGGTTTTGACTTTCCAATAAGAACGGAGACTTTGGAGGATTTATTTGAGATAGCAAAACAACTCTAAAAATTATGAAATTTTTACAGGAGCTTGCTAACTCGGATATTACCCTTGTGTAAAATTTTCAAAGGTTTTTATACTATGAATAAATCTCCAAAAATTCTGCAAGGCTCTGATTTCAGGTTTGACTGCCCCCTAAAAATATTCAAACAATTTCTAAAAATTGTGAAATTTTTCAGAGGGGCCATATACAATCACAGAAACTTAGGAAAAATATTTCCCAATGATGATCACAATATTTGACAAGATTGTTTTTGGGATATCATAGTTTGGATCAAATAGACTTGTGACATTGTATTTCCATAATCCCTTGTACAAGAATTGTTTGGTACAACAGGAAATACATGATGTAAGAAAAAGTTTTAATTCTTAGCCATTTCCTTACATTTGAAACACAAGTCCAATAATGGGATGTTACAAAACCTCCCCCCCTTACAAGAATCTCGTCCTGAGATTCTGTTTACTCGGAGAAGAAGGATGGGTAATCTGCACGAAGACGATCTTCGCGCTCCCAAGTTGGCTCATCCTCGGAATGATTCGACCATTGTACTTTAAGGAACTTGATGACACGGTTCCTTGTCCTTCGTTCAGATTATTCGAAAATACGAACAGGATGCTCACGATAGGTCAAATTTTCCTGCACATCGAGATTTTCCAACGGAGTTTCCTCAATTGGAACACGGAGACATTTCTTTAAGTGTGACACATGGAATACATCATGCACTCCCTCAAGTGAAGCTGGCAACTCCAATCTGTATGCCACAGCTCCCACTTTCTCGACGAAACGATAAGGCCCAACATATCGAGGAGCTAACTTGCCCTTGACGCCAAAACGCTGATGGCCCTTCAAGGGTGAGACCTTGAGACAAACAAAGTCATTGGGCTCAAAGCTCAACTCTCGACGACGACGATCCGCATAGCTCTTTTGCTTGGACTGGGCCACACGCAAATGCTCACGAATCAACTGGACTTGGCTTTCAGCCTCATTGTTGGAATCTGGCCCGAAGAACTGACGCTCACCAGTTTCTGACCAGTTCAATGGGGTTCTACATCTCCTCCCATACAAAGCCTCAAATGGTGCCATACCAAGACTAGCTTGGAAACTGTTGTTGTAGGAGAGCTCTGCAAATGGCAAGCACTTCTCCCACTTCTTCCCATAGGAAAGAACACAAGCACGGAGCATATCTTCTAACACTTGGTTAACTCTCTCCGTCTGACCATCAGTTTGAGGATGATAAGTGAATCGAAGAAAGACGTGTACCCATCGCCTCTGCGACTATGCCAAAAGCGAGAGGTGAAAAGAGAACCACGATCTGACACAATCGTTCGTGGCACACCATGCAAGCATACAATGCGAGATACATAGAGATCCGCCAACTGACTGACACTGAGGTTGGTACGCACTGGCAGAAAATGTGCTACCTTTGTCAATCGATCGATGACAACCCAGATAGCATCCTTCCCAGAAGAAGTGCGGGGCAGATCGGTGATAAAGTCCATACCAACGGAATCCCACTTCCACTGCATCGCTGCCGCTGATGTTCGGCCTTGACACGACAAAGATACGTCGCGACTTCAACAACGAACTCGCAATCTCGCTTCATGCGAGTCCACCGAATCTCTGTCGAAGGTCTTGGTACATCTTGGTAGCCCGGGATGAATAGACAAAGGGAGTCATGAGCTTGCAGAGAATTAAATTCGCAATTCCATGACCTTCGAACCACAAGGCGCCGTCCAAACCACACAACACCATGCTCATCCTCGAAAAGCACTTGGCTGTCCCATTCTTGATGTTACGCTTGATTTGAATCACACCAACATCTGTCTGTGGCACTTTGATTTGATCCACCAAAGTTGGTTGCACAACCAAGGTAGCAAGAGAACCATGCTCAATCAAACCCAAATTAAGCCGCTGAAATTCTTCAAGAAGGGCAGGTTGTTGCTCTTGAAGTAACAAGGTATTGCAATACACCTTGCGACTAAGTGCATCGGCAACAACATTGGCCTTGCCCGGGTGATACTGAATACCCATATCATAATCTTTGATCAATTCCAACCATCTTCTTTGCCTGAGGTTTAGCTCTGGCTGGGTGAACAAGTACTTCAAGCTCTTGTGATCAGAATACACCTCACAACGGTTACTAATAAGGTAATGCCGCCAAATCTTAAGTGCATGAACCACTGCCGCCAACTGCCTTGATGCATAGGCCACTACCTTGCCTTCTTGCATAAGAACACAACCGAGTCCCTGACGAGAGGCATCACAATAGATATCGAAGCTCTTATGAATGTCAGGGAGAACAAGCACTGGAGCTGAACTCAACCGCCTCTTGAGTTCTTGAAAACTCAAATCACAAGCAGAAGACCACACGAATTTCTTTTCTTTCTTGAGCAATTCGGTCATGGGCTTTGCAATCTTGGAGAAGTTCTCGATAAAACGACGGTAGTAGCCCGCTAAACCAAGGAAACTCCTCACATCGGTGACTGACTTGGGCTGCCCCCAAGATAGAACATCACTAACCTTGCTAGGATCCACAGCTACTCCACCTGCTGAAAGAACATGGCCCAAGAACGCCACTTCCTTCAACCAAAATTCACACTTGCTGAACTTGGCATACAACTGGTGCTCACGAAGCTTGCCCAATACAATCTGCAGTTGCTCAGCATGCTCTTCTTCACTCTTGGAGTAGATAAGAATGTCATCAATGAAAACCACAACAAACCTATCCAAATACTCCATGAACACCGAGTTCATAAGATTCATGAACAAAGCTGGAGCATTGGTCAAGCCGAAAGACATGACAGTGTACTCGTAAAGGCCATAACGAGTAGTGAACGCCGTCTTTGGAATATCCTCAGCCCTGATCCGGACTTGGTGATAGCCCAATCTCAAGTCAATCTTGGAGAACACACAGGCTCCAGTCAACTGGTCAAAAAGATCATCAATACGAGGCAAATGATACTTGTTCTTCACCGTCACTTCATTAAGCGGACGGTAATCAACACACATCCGTAGGGTCTTGTCCTTCTTCTTCACAAAAATAACTGGACAACCCCAAGGAGATGAGCTAGGACGGATGAAGCCCTTTGCTTGAAGCTCACCTAACTGCTTCTTCAGCTCCTCCAACTCATTAGGGGGCATTCGGTACGACGCCTTAGAAATTGGAGCGGTACCGGGTAGTAACTCAATAACAAACTCCAAGTCTCGAACGGAGGCATCCTGCAAATCTTGTGGAAGACATCCACAAAGTCACGCATCGTGGCCACCTCCCGAATCTCCAAGATCGCCTAGCCGAGGGCACAAAGATGTGGCCCTGCACTGCGGTGAAACCCCAACTTGCTCGCTGAGGACTAGTGAGGTAGACCATCTTCACGCACAATCGATTTGCCCCAAGTGTTGGGACAACCAATCCATGCCAAGAATCACATCCAGACGCGCCGAGTCAAGTAAGATAAGATTCACCAAGAATTTCACTCCTTCAATATTAATGGGAACGCCCCGGCATTCTTGATCAGCTCTCATTTCCGAACCCGGAGAGTGAATAAGCAAAGGAATCCCCAAAGGAACAAAGTGGAGGTCACAATCAGCAGCAAATGATCTCGAAATAAAAGAATGCGATGCTCCAGAGTCAAACAATACTGCAGCAGGACGATAACTGACAAGAAACGTACCCAACACAACGTCGGGCGCCTCCTGAGCCTCCTCAGCCGAGATATGGTTGACTCGACTACTCCCGACACCCTGAGTCTTCTGGATCACCTTCCGTCGGTGGGTGACCATTCCCTTGCCCGTCCTCCATTAGGACGAGGCCGCTCGATCCTCGATGGCAATCGCTAGCATAGTGGCCCTTCTTGTTGTAGGCGGCGGTAACATCGCCAATGGGTTGCGGAGAGCAACTCTTCTTTGGTCGCAGTGCACGTGGTCAAACACGGCTGCGGGGACAAGCAACTGGCGCCAACGGCCTCGACGGTGGCGAAGCCAAAGCACGAGCCCCTGGTGCAGGTCCAACACGGGGACGAGTGAGGCCAGCCTGTGCAGACCGATGGGCCTCCCACTTAAGCTTGCAGGACTCACCCAGCGCCTTCGCCTTGTGCTCGGCGACGATGGCCTTGTCAACCATGGCCTGGAAGTCAACAAAGTCCACAATAGATAGCTTATCCTGCAATTCCTCGGACAAGCCATCCATGAACTTCTCCTGCTTGGCCTCATCGGAGGCCACCTCACCCGGAGTATAACGAGCCAAGTGATTAAACTCGTAAAGATACTCCGATACACACTTGCGCCCCTGCTTAAGCGCAAGGAACTCCTTCTTCTTGAGCTTCATCAGGCCATCGGGGATGTGGGCCGACGGAAGCGGTCGGAACTCATCCCACGAGACAACGTGGCTGCGGGCTGCATGGCGAAAAATTCTCCCACCAAGAGAGTGCCGCACCTCAAGGCGATGGGATGCAAAGAGTGCCCGCTCTGCTCACGGCATCGGCGATGTTGAGCTTCCGCTCAACGAGGCGCAACCAATCATCTGCGTCCAGAGGGTCCTCAGACCGAGAGAAAGTAGGTGGCTGCGTACGGAGAAACTCCGCAAGCCCACCACGAGACTGGTGGCCACCACCTCCAGACCCCGAAGCACCAACGGGAGTGGAGGTGTTCCTCGCGATGACCTCCAGAATCCGGGTCTGGTCCATGCGATTCCGCTCGATCTGAGCCAGAACCTCAGCCATGGTTGGAGGAGGGGGAAGCTCCTCATCGGAACCAGCCGGCTGACTGTTGCGGGTGGTTCTTGCCATCCTGTTCCACAAAAATAGGTTAAACACAACTCCGGAACAGGAGACAAAGAAAACAACTAACCATTCCACCAAACAAACTTTAATGGATCAAGTATCAACATAAAATTGCAGCAAGATCACAGAGATAAAACCCATCTTCCTATTATGACTAACTCGTATGGAAGAACGAGTAATCAATTTTTAGGGAGGCAAATTTCAGAACATTAACTTGTGTTCGAAACATCTAGGAAACAAGGTGCGAAATTAACTAAATAAAGGTTAGACACTTAGCTAACTCATATCACTTCTTACCCTTTTATTCCCACAAGTTTTAGTTGAATTAACCTCTCATTTTCAGCATCTTCTACTGGTTAAATGCTAGCTGTCCAGAAATTCTGCTTGCTGTCCAGATTTTCTCCATCAAGCCTCTGGCCGAAATTTTGTAGCTTCAGGAACTTCTAATTTTCACAAGACATCCAACACTTTCATTTTATAACTCTAATGATTTACCCAAAACCAATCTACTCGATTAACAACTATCTTTTGAAAGAAGATGAGAGGAACATCAACTTCTTAAATCCAATTCAGAATAAGGTGAGATAAGCAAGCTAAGATAGATAAGAAGTAAAATCTGAGAACTTACTTAAGATTTCAATGAAACATTTGATATTTAGAAAGTAAGTTTTGCAAAATATACTAGGGACGACCAAGCTAGGGGTTTCTACGGTCGGTATGGCTCTGATACCAAACTCTGTGAGACCCCGGTTTATTAAACTTGTAATACTTAACCTTCCACTGTGTGAGGACCCCAGTTTATTCGACTTGTAATGCTTAGCCTTCCATTGACCCTAGCATTACAATTCAAATAAACCAAGCCTCAAGATATGTATACTTCCCAGAAATGCAGTATACACACCCCGTTACAAAATCATGTATCAATTCCATACAACAAGAGGTTACAATATCAAAACTACAAATAAACAACAGAAAGAACTTACAAGATAAAATAACAAACTACACAGCGGAAGCAAAAGCCATAAGATGGCGATAAATAAAAGAGCTAATTAGTGTGCCTTTACCCACAAGGCAACCAACCGGGCCGCCAAGCTAGTCGTCAAACCCGTAGCACATCTCACCAAAGGGAAGCCCTTGGGGCTCACCTTCTTCCTCTGCAACAAAAACATTAAGCAAAGCATCTGAGTACAAAAATTGTTTTCGTACTCGCAAGACTGACGTGTAAGGGTAACAGAACTATAATTTAACTACATGCAAGCTTTGTTTAAGTAGAGGGGGCTCTGGACTTATTTTTAGCAAAAAGCCAGTTTTCTTTTGCAATAATGTAATAGTTTGAAGGCAATTTTAACAATTCAACTTTTATTTGCAGAAATAACAGCGATACAATAAGTAGTGACAAAAAGACATCCTGGAGATGACCAACCCATTGGCCATCACAACAATAGTATGAACACCCGTTCATACCAACCCCATCAAGTTTTAATTAAAAGGTTGTAGTCTAACTCTTGAAAAGCTTACCCAAGCGTGTCCATAACCTAGGGCGAGGCTATTCGAATAGTTTTAACCTGCAGGTGTACCATGCACCCACACTTGACCGCCTTTAAGCCAAAACACACTTCCAAGGTATCTTTGCACGGCTAAGTCCTACGAGACGTTTTCCAATATTGTGTATTAACTTCGAGCCGCTCGTATGGATAGAAATCCATACGCTTACATGGTAAAGCCGAAAAGACAACTACCCACTTAGGATAAAGCTTTTCGGACAACTACCATGCTCCCAACACCATCCCTCCTGCGACCCAGAGCCAATACACGTCAAAGTACTAAGTCAAGAGAGGTCCCATATACTCTAGTGTGGTTAGCACACAAAAATGCCTGGATAACAGGTACTCACAAGATGTTCGGTCCTTAATTGACCTGGCACCATTCCAGTCACACCCAAAAATCACACCATCTTACCATTGTGCCCAAGTTGAAATCATTTTGTTTTTAGTTTTTAGTTTTCACAAGTAATCATAGCACAGAGGCTGAAATATAAAGTTATAATAATTTTGTGTGATCAAAGTTATCGACTAAGTCGATAACCGCCCAATTCTACCGGTATCTAAGCATTGCTAAGCATCATATCGTAAATACAAATAAAAGACCCTAAATCATTCACCGGGCTCTAATTCACCAGTGAGGATAATATTCCTAAGGTAGTGGCAGGGGTGAACAATTTTCAGGGCAATAATGCAATGGGATTAACTACCTCTAATCGACAAAATTAATCATTGACACAAAAGCATGCATGCGTACGAGTAAAACAAAGTATTAGATTTTAAAAGTAATGGGATTGAGTGGATATGATCAAACTGCTTGCCTTTGCTTTGTGTGAGATATTCAACTTGTTGCAGAGGATCACTCTCGATATCGACGTCATCTAACGATAAAAGCGCCAACGAAAAACAAATAATAAACACCAGAATACCAAAAGTATCCAAAAATTGACAACACAGAAGACAGATTATGAAATTTAGGAACAAAAATTTAGTTGATTAGGAGTTTATTTAAATTAGATAGGATTTCTTCTTACTGTTCTTTCCAAATTCACATTTTCCACGATAATCATACAGTCAAAATCAATCCTCTTATATGTTCTCCTCTTCCGACAAACTTTTGATGGTGATAGAGTGCACATTTATTAGCTACAGATGGGCTCTGGTTACCTATTTGACTATTCTAGCCTAGCTATTCACTTAATTATCATTAATCACTTGATTTTCTTACTGACTGCTACTACAAGAACATAATTGGTCATTTTATCACTTTCATTATCACTTTCTAACTGAACATCCATTAGCTAAGTAGCATACTACCAGCCAACCTTATCTAGCATAGTTCCTGCATGACAGAAGCTCTACAACGCTTCTAACTGCTTCCTTTAAGATTCAATTCTGAAATTTGCTTAACAATTGAGTGACCTATTTGTGAAACTAACTTTAGCTTATGAATTTATAACTTGGCTAAGTGCTGTGGATCTTTCTCGCTACTAAAGTCGTGAACTTCTACTTGTTATCTTGATCGATGGGTGAGAGAGACTACCAAGTATTGCCGATCTATTTAAGTTACGGACTTTGCTAACAATAAGAGGTCCAGAATCTTTAAATCCTTCAGAGCTATGGGTCCATTTCTTTGCTACGATCAGGTTCTCAAAGTTCACAATCCTAAAGATTTTCAGATGTAGTGAGAAAAGGATTTGGCCAATTGTATTCAGAGCTCTAACTCTTTGGAATGGGTCAAAGTATCAGCCTCAAGACAATTATGTTATTTGTCAGAATACTGCTCGCTCATCTATAACAGCAAACAAAAATCTAAGCTAAAGTGCTATGGACCGGCTATAACTGATCTCCCTGAAACTTTCAAGCTGAAAACTTTCAAATTGTCTAAAGGAATCAATAACCCCTCTAAGTACTAGCATCAGCAAGGTCATGGGTTCACAATTTTTCATGCAGTCACATTCTCTGGACATTCTCCCAAGTGTTTGCTAATTGCTCTTCTTACTAGATTAATTACCCAATTGTTAAATATATCTTTGAGAGAGCGATTAGTCATCTAAGGGTGGATTCTACTGTCTTTTAACTTCACAATTTGAGAAGGAAAATTGCTAACTGCAAGTATGTTGAGATACATAATCAGTCTCTGCTGTCAGTTAGCTAAATGATTCAATAGCATTTCTTGCTACTTGGATTAGGATATCACAAGCCTGTTGTCAGCTTTGACTAAATTCAGACTTCCCTCTATTTATACAACCCTCAATAGTCAATCTTATCTGGACTGAATTGCTGCCACCAAACTGTCTTCGACTATCAACTTGGTTAATGCATTTGAGTGAACTAATGGACAGCCATAACATCCACCAATGGCCCCATCCACCCGCAGGCGATTGCGTGGAGGAAAGAAGTAGCTTTACTCGTTAGCGTCACCCTGATCGACGCTAACGGACACTTCATATAAATAACCGTCCTCACCTGCAACATTAGGTTATAGCAAGACTTACACAAACTAATAAAAGAAAGTGTTTATTAGAACCTATTCAAAGGAGTAGAATTTATACATACATAAGGTTTCAACAGGAAGGTATAATTGTTAAATTTTGCATAAAGCAGTACATCTTAACCTACAAATGCTAGATTTTGACAAAGCCATTTAATAAATCAAAGTTGGACTAGAACGAGAAGTAAATGAAATAATTAAAAGCGATACATTGCATGAATTCCTCATGCGAGAACCGAAACCAAACCAGATTTGTAAATCAAAACTCTATCTGGTGACATCAATTCAAGTTATCGTCCATGACCGTGGACACGGCTATTCGAATAGATTCGATACCTGCGCAGGTGTACATCTTTACCCACACGACTTAGTTAGCCCGTTGCCTTCGGATGCCTCCGAATGATGACATACTTCCTTTGGTATGCCGACCGGGGAAACTAAGATTTGGTATTTTTCAACAAGCTAACACTATTGAGTTGGATACCCATGTGTGAACCGATCTCGCTTAAACAACGTCGATAGCATCCGCTAACCGGCGGCACACATGTTGCGTCAGGAATGCCGATCCAACCATAAGAAGTAATGCGTTGGGTTCGCTACCCATAGTAGATTGCAATCGGCATCTTTAAGGTACGTACATGCGATGGAGCACATATACGCCCTCACCCTTCTAAGGACATCTGATACTGACATACAAGCTCACATGGCATAAAACGCAGTCATAAGACCAGAGCATCTATGCCATACAAGATCAATACACATATCCTTACTCTCCTGTTTCCAACTCAATAGTCTTAGCCCTTTACTTAACCAAATAGCGCCCATACACTGCGCGTGGAAGTACGTGGGGAACTTGAATTGAACAATCAGAGTTTAGTCCTTAATTAATCCAGACAAGTCCACCACAATTCCCAATCTCGTGCACAAAAGCACCAGCACTGGCATCCTCTTGTCCAGATCAATTGAAATTTAAAATGAAATTCTGATTTAAAGAAACTGGACAACGAATCAAAGTTACTGAAATTGGTTTGTTGTTCCCAAGTTTGACAAGTTAATCTTGTCAAACTTTTAAATTTATCTAGACTGCATGTCTAAGCCAACTCTAGAAATCAACCTTATAGTATACATTACTATTCTAGAGTTGAGTGTATGGTCATAATTAAGGTAATCCACAATGTGAGGTCATAACTAACTAATACAGTTCACATTTGTATTTTCAGAAAAGTAGCATGCAACAGTTATCACTGGATTTGGAAAATCTATTATAGAAAATTTGGGATCAACATGGTGCAAAGAGGATGCTTGCCTTGATAATAATAAACTTCTTGTACAGGCTCAGGTTGCTCAGAAATAGTTTCAAAGACTTCAGAAGAACCAGATTCTAAAAAGAGACAACAAAATCCAAGGAACACAAAATTGACAGCAAGTGCAGACTGAAAGAAAAATGTATGATTAATATAGAAATGCATGTTTAACAGTATGCTTAAGCTATATCTACCATAATAATAAAATAATAACCCATATTATCATATACAGTCTTTAAATAACAGAAACTAAAATTTAGATCAAAGTTGCGTGTTTGATTTTGAAAAGAACTGAAAGCAGATGATTATGATTATGGGAAAAAGGAAAATAGGTCAAGCAAAGATTACGAAAAGAAGCTTAGCTTGATCTTTTAGGTAATCAACATCCCAAGCTAACCTAATCCAACTCTAATCGGTTAGATTACAAAAGCTAAAGAAAAACTATGTTGTCACGAACAGACAATAGAGAACAGATCAATCTCTGCTACAAGATTAAGTAGATGATAAGAAAGATCAAAAGAATAACTTATTATGCTACTAGGGTTTGGTTGAAAACTACCTAAGACAATAGGTTGACAGGAGAAACCCTAGAACCTTGAAAACGATATGAAAGACCGAAAAGTTACAAAACTAACTTTTCAGTTTAAAGCAAGTTGAAATTACTGATATTCAAGGGAATGATTCATGTGAGTTGTTAAGGTCCCTAAGATGCTCAAGATAACAAAACTCACAGTTTTAGCTTACCAGGCTAAGGGAAGCACTGAAGGTTCCTAAAACCAAGTTTGATCAGGAGAGAAATAAGCTCGGGTTCAACCTACAAAAGATGTTAAGCTTATATCACAAAGTGAAACAAGCATCTAGGATGGATACGCAAAGGGTAGGAGCAAGAAACTCCACTGGACAGCAATGGAAGATGATAAGCTCCAGTGGTCAACAATGGCAAGCACTCAAAAGCTAGGGTTATATATAGAGGTTGAGCTACAGGGCAAAGGAGAAGGGTCTAGAGTTGATGAGGTGTCCATTTAGGGCTAAACATCCAAAAATTAGTTGCATAATCTTTGGATAAATCCTCTCCTCTGTTTACAGAAATGGTGGCGACGCATGCAGGCAAAGAGAAAGAGAGGCAACATCGACATGTGGGTCCCAATGTCGTGCCGCAATCCTGTGCGACTCTAACACGCGAAGAACATCGACCGTCCGATTAGAAATGGGCGGCTACGATGAATAGAGGGGTTAAAAGAATTTAAACGATATCGATTAATATGGGTCGTGCGATCTCAAACGAATGGTGGAGATTTAATGGAGCCTTCGGGTAACCCGAAGGTTGCATTCAAAGAGGAGCGTTGGATTAGAATCCAACGGTCCTATGAAGATCGGGCCCTAAACGCACGCGGTCAAAGGGCACCGTGAGGATGGAGATCCAACGGCCAGAATAAATGCGCGCCCTTGAGTTCAAAAGCGAAAAGAGCGGCGCGGTTGATTTAAGATCAACGGTGGAGATTGGGTTGAGGTCGGTGCCCGAACGGCACAATCACCCTTGATCGTCAAATTAGATCAAGGGCTCGAGATCAATGTGATGTTCGGGTGACCCGAGCGGCACAATGAATCGCACGCCATTAAGATCTAATGGCGGAGGATTGGAGGCGCGTTAGAGTTTTGAATTAAGATGGGAGGGCTGTTGGATAAAGATCCAACGGTGGAAAGTGCCAGCGCGACGTGGAGAGTCCGCGGCTTAGCGAATCTCGCCATCCATCAAGACATCGACGGCCACGTTCGCTAGAGGTTTGGGCACGCGACGCGAACGTGTCGGTGCGACCCGGTTGCACAGTTTAGACCAAAGCACTTGAGCTCGGTCGCTTACAATTGCAAAAAGTTGGGTTTAGACCGGAAGAGTTGACTAACTCATTTTAAAGTTCCCAAAAGTTTGACTGGGGGTTTAAAAATAGTAGATAAATTTGTAAAATCATGAAATTTTACAAGAATGCTACAGGGATGATATATTCCCCAAATAAATTTTGAAAACTACTGTTTCACTTTTCAAAATACATACATAATCTAATTATCCCAAATAGGTTTATTTAAAGTCAAATATTTTTCTCCAAGGCAAAATAATTTCTAAAAATTCAACAAAAATTATTGTTGGCCAAGATAATTGATCCAGGCTTTAATAAAAATACTTCCCAGTCATAATACAAGCACTATCTTGTATTTCCTTTGAGACTTCAAATAAGTTTTGGATTTTTAACTAGAAAAGGAAGGTTTTTAATTTGTAACAACAAATCCAAATTTCAAATATGAACAGTAATGTTATGAACAGATTCCATTCTTTGCTCATAAAGCGATTATTATTGTTTCTTAAATCTGGTCATTACAACAACCGACCGCCAAATGACAAGAGTATCAAAAGTAACAATGAAGCAAAGTTGCCATAAGATGGCTTAAACCAAAAGACGATCGGTTAGCCACATAACTCCACAGGGCAACCGATCGGGCATAAGCTAATCGCCCCAAACACCGCCACGGACAACTCACAAAAGTGAGGCCCATCGGACTCACTTCCTTCCTCTCGCACAATCTGAGCAATGCGGTGAGTACAAAAATGTACTCGCAAGACTTACGAGTAACAAGCCTATACATAGCTACATGAAAGTCAGTATCAAAGGGGATGTGGTTATATGGTTCTTTGGACGCACAAAGGAAGTTTCATTTGCAATATTGTAATAGGTTGAAAGCAATTTAACAAATCAGTTTTACTTATTGAAATAACAAATGAGTAACAATATTTAAAGGTAACCACCTGGAAGTGACTAACCCATTAGCCACCACAAATAGCATGAATCCCTGATTCATACCATCCATCAAGTTTTAATTTTTAAAAGGTCGTAGTCTAACTCTTGAAAAGCTTATCCAAGCGTGTCCATAACCTAGGACGAGGCTATTCGAATAGTTTGCAATCCTGCAGGTGTACCAATGTACCCACACTTGCATCGCCTTTTGGCCAAGCTATTAAGCACACTTCCTTTGGTATGCCGTGCACGCTAAGTCCTACGAACCCTTTCCAATGGAATATGCTAATCAAGAGACGCATACGTATGGGGTTAATCCTTAGTGATCTGTCGCAATATGGATCACAAGGACCCATACGTGGAGCAGACACACCGCCCTCGGCGGTGCTCCCCTCCACAAACGCGTCCATGTTGCACATAATTAAATATGCAACCCACCACGCGACTCATTAATTAACACACCCCAAAGTACTCAGCTAAGAGAGGTCCCATATCCCTCTAGTGTGGTTAGCACGCACAGAATGCTCGGATAACAGATACTCACAAGTAGTTCGGTCCTTAATTGACCCGGGCACCATTCCATTCACACCCAAAAGATCACACCATCTTACCATTGTGCCCAAGTCTAAATTGTTTTCATTTTCAGTTTTAGTTTTGCAATTTAGACATAGCACAAGGCTGAAATATACAGATTATAACAATTTATGTGATCAAGGTTATCGACAAGTCGATAACCGCCCATTTCTACCGATAGCTAAGCATGGCTAAGCATAATGACACGTAAACTACTAAGTGACAAGGGTCCATCCAGCGAACCCAAAATCACAGCAAGTATCCCTAGGCTCAGTAGTAGAGGAATCAATATTTCCTACTGATAATGCAACTACTGGGCCAACTATCGACAATAGTTGAAAACAACATAGCAATGCGTACATAGAATTTGCAAACAACATATTAGAATTTGAAAATAGTAGGAACAATATGATCAAATGATGCTACATCTGCTTGCCTTGCTGGAGTGCAGGATCTGATGGTTGCGACTCAGAATCAATAACAATATTGTCGTCGGAACCTAACGCGAAAAGGCGATAAACCAATAAGAGCGAAGAACACCAAATAAACTCCAACAGCAAAAGACATCCAAATCTAATGAAATTTATACAGCAGCTAGAGAATGATTTGAGATAATTTTAGGAACAAAAATCATACAATTTGGACTTAACATGCAAAAGATATGGACAAAATACACTTTCTCAGCCTAAAATCAACCTAATTAATTATTAGTACTGTTCATGGCAAAATTTTCTAGAATGATCTAAGGTCTGAAATTTTTATAGCAGGTATATTATGACATCCTAATAACAGCAAAGTTGAATTTACTAAATTTGGAGTTATACACATTTACTTATGATTTTTCTAAATTGTAAATCTAATGCAAGTTACTTTTCAGAGCTTTAATTATGCTAAAAACCTATTTCATATTAAAGTACACTAACAGAGGAAATTAACGAAATTGATTTTGCACAAATTGGATTTATACAGAAAAATATATGCATTTTTCAAGTTTAAAACTATTTCTGGAATATTCAAAGTGACAAAAATCAAGTTATTTCTAGTTACCCAATTTTCTGCTACTGAAATATGCCTAATTCCATTTTCATAATAAACTTAAGTGATAACAGAATTTATTACAGTTGGAAACATCTAAAAAGAGTTTACAATGAATTTGTTATGAATTTCTAAAGTTTTTACACCATTTTCAGTTGTTAAATAATTACTTACCGAAATACAGACAAACCTAAACAACAGGATACGACATGGACGCCCAAGGACCTTTGATCTAAAATCCTACGGCTCACACGCGCCGGGAACAGCGCACGCGCGCGACACCTGACAGAAGCCCACCGTTGGATCAAGATCCAACGGCTCACGCAAGGGAAAGCATCCGGACGGTGCGGTTGCTTGGGCCAATCACAGCCGCTGATCTGCAGATGGACGGTCCAAAGCACACCATCAGTCGGATGGTCTGAATGCATATCAGATCTCAGCCGTTGATCTCAAGATCGACGGTCAAGATTGATAGAGGCAACCGGAGGGTCCGAATGCACTCTAGATCTGGGCCGTTGATCACGGGATCGACGGTTCACGATCAACAAAGTGCTACGCACGGGATTTAAGTGCGCGGGGGGGGGGGGAGGGTTTTAAAGAGGACCCACATGTCAGTGAGACCGAGGGACAATTAAGACAACGATTAATTACCAGGAACCAATGATTAGTGATTAACTAGTAATTAATGAGTCCTAATGATAGGCACAGATGCGATTTAAGAGATTGGAGGGCCCGCACGTCAGAGACCCAAAAGTAAATTTCCGACAGCGATAACCTCTGACACATTAATTAACCAATAATTAGTCATTAATGATGTTCGACACGCACGGGATTATGCTAGTGGATGATTTAAGGATGTTGGGCCCACTGACAGTGGCTCAACGACACAGCTTAAGACACAATTAATGAACTAATGATTATCAATCACTGGTAATTAATGTACCTTAACCAAATGACGAAAACGGGAGCTTCTTGCCGGCAAACTCCCGAGTGACTTCAACAGCTTACCGCCGGCGACACTGGCCACGACGGCGCCAACTAAGAACTAAAATAGAATCGCAATAGCACTACGAACCTACTGGTGGCATTCTCGCCGGCGGTGAGATACCAGAACGCCGGCTAGTCGGAAAATGGAAATGGAGCTCTCATTGCTAAACATTAAAATAGCAAAAAGCTCCACTGAAGTCCAAAGAAGCGTGTGCCGGAGCCTCTAGGGACTAATAAGAAGCTACCTTGATGAAGAGAAGCTTCAAAAATGGCCGGAGAAGCTGGTCCACGGTGGAGGCTCGCCGGACTTGGAGAAGAAAGGTTGAAAATGGTACCCTGAGCCAAGTGAGTGATACCAAAGCATCAACATAGCTTCATTATGGTCCACAGAAGCTACATGAGCAAGTAATTTGAAAATGGAGCACGCACCTGAGCTGAGGAAGAAGATGACCAATTTCATTTGATTTGAACAAACCCCAAATTGGACAATTCCTGAGAATCAAATCCAACATAAAGTGAGGGGAAATGCTCAAGATAGTAAGGAGATAAGAATAGGGTAAAGAAACGTGAAGGAGAACCACTGGAACACTAACAACACCAATGGAGCTCTTCGGGTCAACAATGGCGATTTGGGGGTTTTGAGGAGTTAAGCTCCAATACTGTAAATGGAGATTGAGGGTGGTCTAAAGAAACACCAGGAAGTGAAAAGGGTGCTTAAAAAGCTTTGAAGGCATTAGGGTTTGGACCAAAAGCTTTTCGGGCGGCAAAGCACAAAGCACCAGATGCGGCCAACAAGGAAAAAGGTAGTAGATGTGCATTAAGGTATGGCACGGTCGAATGTGTCTCCCACGACCCTTACTGTCGACTAGGGCGGCCGTAGGAAGCACGATTTGACACTGCCATCACTACCCTCTTGCTCATGCACTACCGAGGTTGAAGATGACCAGAGGAGAAGCTCGGGTGATCCTGAGCCCTACGATTTAAATTGGACGGCTGAGATTACGCCACGCTTCTGAGGTTTAAAACACAACAAAGGAGATCGCAAGCCCTAGGATTAGAAATGAACGGCTCAGATTGCCCCACGTCGCGAATGTGGTTTACAATAGAGGGACAAGCGAGCGTTGGATTTTAATCCAATGGCTCCGATTCAAACCAACAACCGGAGGGTCCGATCGTTTTAGAGGATCAGGACGGTTAGATGGGAATCCAACGGTTCAAATTTAACAGCGCAACCGGAAGGTCCGAATGTTTAAAAGCACAAGGGTCGCGCGATTAAGATCCAACGGTTGCGATTTGACGAGCGATTTTAAAAGAGAGACTCGGTGCGGTTAGTTGACTGGACCGAGTCGATTGGCTCGAGCCCGAGTCTGACTCGAACCCAAAGCACAGTGAATTTAGGTTTTGACTTTCCAATAAGAACAGAGACTTTGGAGGATTTATTTGAGATAGCAAAACAACTCCAAAAATTATGAAATTTTTACAGGAGCTTGCTAACTCGGATATTACCCTTGTGTAAAATTTTCAGAGGTTTTTATACTGTGAATAAATCTCCAAAATTCTGCAAGGCTCTGATTTGTGTTTGACTGAAAGTCAAACAAGTTTGATCGCCCTAAAAATATTCAAACAATTTCTAAAAATTGTGAAATTTTTCAGAGGGGCCACATACCATCACAGAAACTTAGGAAAAATATTTCCCAATGATGATCACAATATTTGACAAGATTGTTTTTGGGATATCATAGTTTGGATCAAATAGACTTGTGACATTGTATTTCCATAATCCCTTGTACAAGAATTGTTTGGTACAACAGGAAATACATGATGTAAGAAATTTTTTTAATTCTTAGCTATTTCCTTACATTTGAAAAACAAGTCCAATAATGGGATGTTACAGTTGTGCTGGTAGGAACAACCCAGATTTGAGTTTTGGACCTTGGCGGCTGGAACCCTTCCTTTCTTCCCCGACTCTGGTAAGGTGCTCTACTCATCGATTCCTTGCTCATGGACCTTCCTTGGGCCTTAGCGAAGCTATTTTGACCACCCTGTGGTGTTCATTTTGTTCAGGGCCTCTTCTCAGCGTCATCATTGTGAGGACCCTGGAATATTGGAAATGTGCTTAATTAAAATTATACTGTAGCACAATTCTTAATTAAGGAACAATACTGCCCCTTTATTAAAGATCATGCTAGAAGTATAAATTTAACAAGTAACAAATCCAATATTCAGGATTCCCGGATATATGTCTTATAATGGTTCCCAGGATCAGTGACCATTGTACATATATCCTTAAACAACATTGCATCATACACATACAAGTCATACATTTACATAATTAAACATAAGCTTTCAATTTTCGGTTTAGTACTACAATATCAAGTGACTCCGGGTCACTAACAAAATATGACAGCGGAAGCAAAAGAGTAAACGACCAAAACCACTAATGGCCCCATCACCCGCAGGCTATTGCGTGGAGGAAATAAATAGCTTCACTCGTTAGCGTCACCCTAATTAGCGCTAACGGGCATCTCAAATCAATAACCATCTTCCCCTGCAACAAGAGGTTATAGCACCTTGAGTACGAAAGGTGCTCAGCAAGACTTACACAAACTAATAAAAGAAAGTGTATGAAAGAACCTATACAATGGAATAGAATTTGTACATGCATAAAGTTAACAGCAGGTAGGCATAAAGGTTCGATTTTGCATAAAGCAATACATCTTAACCTACAATTACTAAGTTTTGATAAAGCAATTTAATAAATCAAATTGGACTAAAACAGTAAGTAAACGAAATATAAATATAAAGAGTACACCGCATGAATTCCCTCATGCTGAACCAGAACCCAAATAGTAGTTGAAATCAAAATTCTATACAGGTGACATCAACTCAAGTTATCGTCCATGACCGTGGACACGGCTATTCGAATAGTTTAATACCCTGCAGGGGTGTACATCTTTACCCACACGACTTAGTCAGCCCGTTGCCTTCGGATGCCTCCGAATGATGACACACTTCCTTTGGTATGCCGACCGGGGAAACTAAGATTTGGTATTTTTCAACAAGTTGACACTATTGAGTTGGATACCCATGTGTGAACTGATCTCGCTTAAACAACGACTGATAGCATCTGCTTAACCGGGGCACACATGTTGCGTCAGGAATGCCGACCCAAACAAAAGAAATACAGGTTGGGTTCGCTACCCATACTAGATTGCAATCGGCATCTTTAAGGTACGTACATGCGATGGAACACAAATACGCCCTCACCCTTCTAAGAACATCTGATATTGATATAAAGCTCACATGGCATAAGACGCAGCCCAAAGACCTAAGCATCTATGCCATACAAGATCAATACACATATCCTTACTCCCCTGTCTCCAACTCAATAGCATTAACCTTTTACTTAACCAAACAGCGCCCATACACCGCGTGTGGAAGCACGTTGGGACTTGAATTGAATAATCAGAGTTCAGTCCTTAAATTGGTCCAGACAAGTCCACCACATTTCCCAATCTCGTGCACGAAGGCACCACCACCACTTGCATCCTCTTGTCTAGATCATTTAAAATTTAATATTCAGTTTGGATTTAAAGAAACTGGACAAATAGTTAAAATGACTGAAATTCATTTGTTGTCCCCATGTTTGACAAGATAATCTTGTCAAACTTTAAAGTTCTCTAGACTGCATGGCTAAGCGAAGTCTGAAACTAAATCTTGTAGTATACAGTACTATTCTAAGTTTGAGTGTATGGTTAGAATTAAGGTAATCCACAATGTTAGGTCATAACTAACTACTAACAGATCACAATTATATTTTCAGAAAATTAGCATGCAACAGTTATCACTGTATTTGGAAAACCTATTGTATAAAACTTTGGGATCAACATGGTGCAAAGAGGATGCTTACCTTGGTAATAATACACCTCTTGTTCAGGTTGTTGTTGACCAACAAAAGATTTAATCACTTCAGAAGAACCAGAATCTAGAAAGTCAAATAAAATCCAATAAATAGCAGGAAAATGGCAGAGAACAAAATATAGAAAGAGAATGCATGATCAATACTTGAATGCATAATTATCAACATGCTCAATCTACATCTAGCTCAAATAAGGATAATAACCCTTATTTAATACCTAATGATACTAATTACTCAGATTAGGGTTTAACTTAAAGCTGCAGCTTTAGATTTTGAAATCTGAAAAACAGGACAGATTTACAAAAGAAGAGCTGCTGCTATCTTAGACTATGAGAGAAAGATATTTTTGATTTAGCTACAGGTAAATAAGTAAAACTAAAAGTTTAACTTATCACTTAACATCAGTTAACACTAATTATCAAATTTGTGGCTCAATCTGGAACTATAGTTTCAGATTTTGAAAACTGGAACAGGACAAGTTAACAAGATTTTGTTATGTTATATACACTATAAACAAAATACTTTTGCTTAAGTTATAACCATTTAATCTAACACCTAACATCACTAGTAACAAGAATCAAGATTCTTATTAGAGCTACAATTGCAGTTTTTTTTGGAAAACTGAGAACAGGGCAGATTGCAAAAGAAATGGTGATTTGAGCTATACATGCACAAATAAATTTATTTGCTAAAGCTGGGAGTATTCCTAACTATTACAGGAACCTAACTTATCACTTAATCACTAAGTGACAAGAATTAAGAAAGGAAGAATATGTTGCCTTTTGTCGGTTGGACCAACAGCAAAAACAGCACAGGCACAACTTGCAGATTTCGGTGGATTTGGAGATTCTTTAAACAAAGATTTCAAATTAGAGTTAATGCTGATCTACACAGGTAGATAATACCCTAGACCAACTTTTGCTAACATAAACTTTCAAGATTACAAGAAAATAGGAAACTCCAGTGTTTGTCGGTTTGCCCGACAAAACACAACAGAGAAGGATTTTGCCTTAACTCGAATTGGAGATATTAAAGAGCAAAAGAATAACTAATTAAGATGCTAGGGTTTAGTTACGACTTAGTTAAGTCGAAAAGATGACAAGTGAAACCCTAGAACTTGAAAACGACATGAAAGACCGAAAAGTTATCAAAAGTAACTTTTCAGTAAAAGCAAGACTTGAGCATCACATGCACAAGAGAATTGTTCCAGAGAGTTACTGAGGTCCTTAGGGATCTTAAGGTGGAAAGAAACAAGAACAAAGCTTACGAGCCGGAGTTGGGGAAGGAGAAGTTGAGTTTTCGGCCGAAATAAGAAAGGTGCAAAATCCACAATTCCTGCTTGATAAAGAACGATATCAACGAAGGGCTTTAGCTAACTAGATCATAACACAAGAGCTTGACAAAAAAGGTTGTAGAGCACCTCACCGGAGCAAGAAATCACCACGGTGGGCTCCAACCGGCTTGGTTCAACAGAGAACAAGATCACGGGCACCACCTACAAATGATGCCCGAAGTGTTCATTACAAGATGGGTTAATCATAGATAGAGATAAATAAGAAATGGGAGTAAGAAATCTTCACTGGACAGGAATAAAGAAAGTGAAGAGAGCTCTCTCTCGGTCAACAATGGCGGATAGGCTCAAAGCTAGGGTTTATATAGGGTTTGAATCACTAGAGCAAGTGAGAAGTCTCTAGAATTCATGCGGTGGCAACAGGGTACTAGGTGTCAAGGAAAGATTGGTCAAAATCGCAGCGGAACACCGCCTCTCCGGCAATGAAGTCGGCGGCGGTGCACAGTTGCGAGGAAGAAGATAAGCACCTCACTAACGTGCGGGCCCCACTGTTAGTCGCAGCAAGCACACGCCCGTGAAAGCTCAAAAGAACGTCGACCGTCCGATTAGAAATGGGCGGTCGCGATCAAGATAGATGTTTAAAAAATCTAACCGGTACCTTTTCATATGGACCGTGCGATCTTAGACGAACGGTTGAGATTTAATGGAGCCTTAGGGAAACCCGAAAGTTACATTCAAAGAGGAGCGTTGGATTTGAATCCAACGGTCGAGATGGATGGGAGTTAGGCGACCCGAAGGTCTCATCTTTAGAGACCCTACGATCAAAATCAGCGATCGACAAGATAAATGCGCGCCCTTGAGTTCAAAAACGAAAAGAGCGGCGCGGTTGGATTTAAGATCAACGGTGAAGATTGACGAGAGGTTCAGGCGACCTGAACGGCCCAATTGATGCGGTCCGTCCGATCAAGATCCAAAGGTGGAGGTTGAGTGGTGCGTTCGGGCAACCCGAACGGCCCACAAGATCTGGTTCGTTGATCGAGGATCCAATGGCTCGCTCTCATCTCGGCTTTTACCATTTAAAAATGGCTTTGCACGAAAACGACGTACCACAAAATCTAGATCTAACGGTCTTGATTGCGTGGTTCATTGAGATGGCCCGAACAGCACAATCACTCTCGATCGCCCAATTTAGATCCAAGGGCTCAGATCCAAGGTGATGTTCTGGTGACCCGAACGACACAATGAATCTGGCACGTTCATTAAGATCTAACGGCGGAGGATTGGAGGTGCGTTAGAGTTTCGAATTAAGATGGGAGGGTGGTTGGATAAAGATCCAACGGTTGAAAGTGCTTTGCGCACGTAGAGAGTCCACGCGGCTTAGCGAATCTCGCCCGTTCGCTTGGAGATCAACGGCTCACGTCACGTGTAGTGTTGGGCTCGCGCCCGAACGTGACCGAGCTGGACCAATTGCATAGTTTAGACCCAAAGCACTTAGACTCGGTCGCTACAGTGCAAATGGCTAGGTTTAGACCGGAAGAATTGACTAACTCATTTTAAAGTTCCCAAAAGTTTGACTGGGGTTTTAAAAATAGTAGATAAATTTGTAAAATTATGAAATTTTACAAGGATGCTACTGGGATGATATATTCCCTAAATAAATTTTGAAAACCACTGTTTCACTTTTTAAAATACATAAATAATTTAAGTATCCCGAATAGGTTTATTTAAAGTCAAATATTTTTCTCCAAGTCAAAATAATTTCTAAGAATTCAACAAAACTTATTGTTGGCCAAGATAATTGATCCAGGCTTTAATAAAAATACTTCCCAGTCATAATACAAGCACTGACTTGTATTTCCTTTGAAACTTCAAATAGGTTTTGGATTTTGGTTAGAAAAAGGAAGGTTTTAATTTGTAACATAATGCCCAATTTGTAAATATGAACAGTGATGCTATGAACAGCATCTCATTACTCTTATGAACAGTACCTAATTGTTGTTCATAAAGCATTTTCTTACTATTCGTAAAACTGGGGCTGTTACAATCATCCTCAGTTCCGACGTCGGTCTCCACCGCCAGGACTTCTCCGACCTCCTTCAGACCTCCTCTGGGCCCAGGTACTTTTGCAATAGCCCCGTAGTGCTCGAGCACCTGTCGATTTTGATCCTTGCGAAGTTTTTCGCCGTTTTCGGTTTTAGCCGTATTAGCTCCTCCGTCCCTCTCTAGCTTGCCGACATTCTAGGCCAGCTCCACCGTCGAGAGTACCCTCAAAATGTTCGCAATAGTATTGCGAACGTGTTGCCACTTTTGGTTCGCGCCGTCGTGGCCGTGGTCACCGGCAGCGAGCCGGTGAGCAAAGCGCGAGGCTCTCTACTGTTGTCGTAACTTAGGCAAGTAACGAGACCTCTTAGGGTTAATCTTAGCCGTTAAAGATATCTGTGGGATAGCTCTTAACCGTCGGATTCCTTTTGCGAAACCTTAGTTGCCAGGACCTCCCCCCGCTTTGATCCTGTCAGGACCCGGGAGTAACTCTCCCAAATCCTCTGTGCATTTCTGAACTAGTCCTATGATCAGTAGCTAGTTCACACAGTAAACAAATATGGTAACAAATTCATATCACAACTTCATTAATAATCAACAGAGTTTATTACAAAAGAAGCTTACAAGCCAACAATAAAGAACACAGCGGAAGACGAAGAAAAGTAGTGGACTCCAGTTGATCTGCCATAGGCAATCGACTGGGGAAGCGGCCTAGTCGTCGAGATCCACATCGGTAGCAAAGTCCTTCTCCTCTGAAATTTGTTTGCACAAAGCAAGTATGAGCACAACTACCATGCTCGCAAGTTACACCCGTCAAATAACATAATGACATGCGTACATAGATGTAACAAGGGATGGCTTATAGGGTTACTTGCATAAAGCAACATTTTCTTTAAATACTGGTACTATGTTCCAAAGTAGATATTTTATAACTACAAATCATTCTATAAATTCTTAGTTTTATAGTCAAGATAACATTCACACATGAATGGTGAAGGATACCCTCCTATCACAAGGCTTCTTGCCCAATTCTCATTTGGATAAACCAGTGTTGAAGAAGTCTTTTTCAAACAAAAACCAAAGTCTAACTTTGAGAGGCTTTGCTAGCATTCTCTTGACCGTGGACACAGCTATTCGAATAGTTTTTTTACACTCTGTAGAGGTTGTACAGCTTTACCCACAAGTCACGACTTCTCTAGTTTGTTTGGTATCCGTCAATACCACCGCTCACTACCTTAGGTAAATAGTCTAGAGCATGTGTCAAGGCCTTTACAATGCGCCATGCCACCGTAGTTACCCCTCGCTAAGGTTTCGCCACCCCCTTTGGAATAAAGACCTCCGGGTTCGGGCCCCCTCTTGCGCTAGGTGGGACTAACATAAGTCGTAACATGACTACCCATTGCATCTATAGGGAACGACCACGGTAGAACATTGCAGATTAATTAACTAGGTCCTACTCCCCATTCTGAGGATATGTGGTAGTACGGTAAGGCGTAGCCCATTATAGGAAGAGCAAAGGAACGCTCGAAGGCTGGTCCTTAACTGACCTGGGCGACAACCAACAAAACCCTAGGCCTCAACCTACCCAGTTGAGCCCGTGCATAAGACTACACCCACCAGACAACCAATTCGCCCAAGTCTAAACCATCATTTTATTTCATTTTCCAAAGTCATAAACTTCCATAACATACTGATGTCATGGATATAATTTAAACAACAATTAATTTGTGGCTGAACTTCTCCAAAATAAACATGTATGGTCTATAAGCATGGCTAAGCCTGATTTTTCTCAAAATGTTCTAGTTCATACTATCGTATCAACTAGGTTTTATCTATGGTGACAATATGTTCGCTTCAATTATCAAAATTTGTCATACAAAGGATTTTAGGCATAACTATACATTAAAAGTAGGAATTTAAATTACTGATATAAATAAGCATGCATGTAACATCCCAAGTTTCAGACTTGTGTTTCAAATGTAAGAAAATGAGTAGAAATTAAAACTTTTTCTTACATCATGTATTTCCTATATGTACTAAATAATTCTTGTACAAGAGTTATGGAAATACAAAGTCACAAGTCTTTTGATCCAAATCTTGATCTTTCTACAACAATCTTGTCAAATCTTTCGATCATCTCCTGGAAATATTTTTCCTAAGTTCTTGGGATGGTATGTGGCTTCTCTGAAAAATTTCACAATTTTTAGAAATGGTTTGAATACTTTTGGGGGCAGTCAAACCTGTATGACTTTCATTCAAACCTTGAACCAGCACCTTGCAGAATTGTTGGAGAAAAATGCACTTCATAAAAACCTCTAAAAATTTTACACAAGGTCAATATCTAAGTCAGCAAGGTCCTGTAAAAATTTCAGAATTTTTGGAGTTATTTTGCTATCCCTAATAAATCCTCAAAAGTCTCTATCTATTTAAAACCTAAAACCTGGTTCCACTGCTCCTTGGGTTCGAGTCGGGCTTGAGCTCGAGCCACTTGACTCGGTCGAACCACCTAACTGCACCGGGCTCACTCATAGCGTGCGATTGATATCAACCGTTGGATTTAAATCGCACGGCCCGCGTTCGCAGGAACATTCGGACCGCCATGAACATTCCATCCAATCTGAGCCGTTCGTTTTGATCAGACCGCCCTGATTGCTTGAAGTGTTAGAAACCCTCAGCCGGATCCTTTTAATCGTGACCGTCCATCTCAAATCCAACGGTCACGTCTTCTCCTTCTGTTCTTCTTCGTCCTCGGTCTCTCCGTGCAGTGCGGGCGAGCAATGCAGGAAGAGAGAGAGAGGGGGGCGGGTTCATTTTGTCAATTCGAGCTCGCTCTCGTCAACGTCTCTCTGCGGGGCATTAAATGCGCATCAGGCTTTCGGCTCCACCATCCCGAGTCTCACTTGCCCCCATCATTTCTTGGTTCACGACCATAGCATGAACCGAGCTCACCATGGACTCTTGTTCTTGCTCGAAACCCTAATCCTTCCTCTATAAATAGCCCCCTTAGCTCCTCTTGGTATTCCTTTACACCACCCCTAGCTCTTCTCTGTGTTTTGAGCTCAAAACCACTTCAAATCCTCAAAACACCATTGTTGACCCGAGAAGCTCCATTGGTGATCTTGGTGTCCAGTGGTTCATCTTCAATCTTTCTTGTATCCTTTTGAGCTCCTCAACTTCCTTTACATTTCCCCTAACTTGATTTTGGGTTGTATTCACAGGAATCACTCAATTTTAAGTTTGGAGATTTTTGGCCGATTTCACCCCCCCCCCTTTTCTTCTCCAACTCCGGTAAGTGGCTCTTCTTGCAATTACTTACTTGTGGAGCTTGTGGGAACCTTTATGAAGCTATTTTGATCACCCATTGGTGTTCATTTTGTTCAGAGCCTCATCTTCCACTTCATCTTCCTCGGCTTCGGTGAACTCCATCGTGTTCAAGTCTTCCCCAGCCATCTTTGAAGCTCCACTGGGTTAAGGTAGCTTCTATTCAGTCCCTAGAAGTGATGGCACTCGCTTTCGTGGATTGCAGCAGAGCATTTTGTTGTTTTCGTGTTTTGCCGAAAAAGTCTACATCTGTGTTTTCCGGCTCGCCAGCGTTCTAGACCTCCACTGCCGGCGAGGTCATCACCATTGGGTCCGCAACAGTATTTCGAACCCATTTTGGTATTTGGTTGGCGCCGCCGTGGCCGGAGTCGCCGGCGACAAGCCGTGAAATCCACTTGGTTTTTGTCAGCTGGGAGCTCCCGTTGTCGTCAAATAATTAGGACACAGTTAATGCTTAATCATTGCCAATCATTAGAAGTATTAATGGTGTCTTAAGCCGTTTCCCGTGCCCGCCGGTGGGCGTAAGCTTAAAACCGAAAACCAGAAGTCATTAGGGCTGATTTTGGGTTTATTTATTGCTAATCATTGTTAGCAATAAATGTGTCCGAAGTCACCATCCTGTGCCACTGCCAGGTGGGCCCTCAGTCCCTAAGTCCACCTATGTGTAAATCGTTATGACACATTAATTACTAATCATTGGTCATTAGTAGTTAATCCGCTGTCCTAAAATCCCCTTGTGTCTCGTCGCCATGTGGGACCCGAGCCCTGTGCACGTGTGTTAAAGCTCGCGTGTGTGACTTACAGTCACTGACGTGCGGCCCCACGTGTCAGCGCTCCAGGTTGCACTTTGATCTTTGACTGCCGTCCATTTTGCGATCTGCGGCCCAGATCTGGTATGCGTTCGGACCCTCCGATTCTCTTTTCATTCTGGACCGTCCATCGCTTGATCTGCAGTCGAGATCGTGAATGTAATCGGACCATCCGAAGGGAGGTGCGATCTTAGCCGTTCATCTTTAGATCTGCGGTCGTGGTTGGCCGAGGCAACCGCACCGTCCGAATGCATCCTTCCTCGTCAGCTGTTGGATCTTGATCCAACGGTGGGTTTCTTTTAGAGATCGCGCGCGTGCGCTGTTCCCGGCGCGCGTGGGCCGTAGGATGTTAGATCGAGGGCTCTTGTGCATCCACGTCATTTATTCCCGTTTGAGTTGGATTTCATTTCTGTAAGTATTTATTTATCAACTGAAAATTGTATCAAAACTATAGAAACTCATAACTAAATCAATTTAAATCATTTTTAGATGTTTCCAACTGTAATAAATTTTTATGCCTCTGTAGTTTAATATAAAAATGCAATTTGGCATGTTTCTGTCACAGAAAATTTTGTAACTCAAGCAACTCGATTTCTGCCAATTTTGAATATCCCAAAAATAGATTTAAACTTGTAAAATGCATATCTTTTCCTGTATAACTCCAAATTATGCAAGATAAATTTTTGTTAGGTTCATCTGTTAGTGTACTTTAATATGAAATAGGTTTTTAACATGCAACCTTCTAGCTGTAGAACCCATAGAAGGGGAACCACTAGCTGCTGGATTTGATGGCTTTCTTGCACTTGGAGTGACTTCTTCCTTCTTGCTAGATGATGGGCGAAAACTTGAACCACCACTTGGAGCTGTTCTTTGGCTCATTTGTGATTTGGAATCATATCTCCCTCCATCAAGGCGGTGTACGGCCGATAAGGACGTTGATCTTGCAAACTTAGCATCCTCTTGCAGCTGTCGTTCTACCTTTGTAGCTTGGTGCACTAACTCATAAAGATTGTTATAAGGCTGAAAATTGACAATTCTTTTGACTTGATGGTTCAAACCTGAGAGGAAGCGTGCCATGGTTTGCTCTTCTTGTTCTTGAACCTTGGCTCGAATCATGGCTAGCTCCATCTCCTTGTAGTACTCCTCCACCGAATGTGCTCCCTGCTTCATATTCTGCAATTTATCAAATAGATCACGCTTGTAATGACGAGGAACAAAACGGGCTCTCATTTCCGCTTCATCTCTTGCCATGTTGCAACAGGGTTTTCTCCATTCTCGACTCTTTGAGTAATGACTTGTTCCCACCAATCCAAAGCATAACCTTCAAACTCAAGTGATGCCAATCAGATCTTTCTCTCATCCGTATAGTGATGCATACGGAATATTTTGTCAACCTTCAATTCCCAAGTGAGATACTCCTCGGGATCTGCTCCACCCGCAAACTTGGGCATGGAAAACTTGAGCTTGCCCAATCCATCATCTTCATTGCGTGGGCGACGATAATGGTCATTGTAATGCAAAGCAAAATCACCATCCACTTCCATCGCATGTGCGGCACCACCACGCCCACCACGGCCTCCACCTAGACCACGGCCACGCCCTCCATGGGCTCCTCCTCGTCCTCCTAGCTGTGGTGGGCGCACCACATTGGCCGCCACTCGGTGTTGCGGTGCGGGAGGTCAGTGCAGCAGCTTCTCCTCCTTGAACACTTGCTTCATCGCCACCATTGCGAGCTTGTATGAGCCTAGTAAGGGTCCCAATATCCTCCCGCAATTGGCGCACATTTTCATCGACTTGTATCTCCATATTTTGCATATCCCTTGCAATTTGATCGGCAAAAGCATCATGCTTCTCATGGAGTTGATTGAGCCCTTGGTTTAGCTCACGTTGAAAGTGGTCACGGAGTGCCCCAAATTGATGTTGCTTGACGAATGTCTGAGTTTCATTTGTCCCACCACTCTCATCTTGATGTTCTCCTCCACCTGACATGGTTAGTTATGAAAGAAACAAATAGTGTGTATATAATAATGCTTTGTGAAAATCACTCAATCTCACTTTGTCCTCTCTCCATGTAAAGTTCTTACCCTTCCAAGTGAATTAAGGCCAATAAAACTTACACTGTAGAAGTGACAACAGCACGAGATGATCAAGCGAATTTAAGAGTGTTCACTACTTGCACAACAACGGTTATATGGTGGAGCTTGGCATGAGAGTGTATATCCTAGCAATCTGAAATTCTTGATGTTGTAAGGTTAAGTAATAATCCAAGCTAGAATACTTTGCCTAAGTGCTGATCTAAAAGATTTAAGTGAAGTATATGAACGCACACGCAAAGATTAATGTGACTCGATGCAAACAAAAGGAATGAGCTAGGCAATCTGAAATTAAAGATTAGATAGCTCGTTTTGCACCAAGTACTAGGAGAGATGCTAGCCAATTGCAAAGATATGAATGTAAGGGCACAGGATTGCTCCAGAAGTTAAATTACACAATCTGAAAATTATGATTAGAATTGGCTAACCCCAATTCGGCTAAAGCTCACTCTTTTTTTTCTCTTTTTCGTGGCTTTTTCTTTAAATGGCTTGCCTTTTCTCTCTCTCTCTCTCTCTCTCTCTCTCTCTTTGTAGGTGGCCGAACTATGGTTGTTTGAGATGCCTTCACAAGTTAAAATTTCAGCAATTGTGTAATATACTCAAGAACAGCCCTACATGCAATATTCAATAGCTAGTCTCAATTGATGAATAAAAGTATGAATGAGGCTCACAGATCATTGCTTGAGAGATATAACCAAGCGAAACAACTAGATAAAACAACTAGCAATCACAGCACAAGCGAGCAACTTAATCGAATAAAGAAGGTTGTATAGTGGCACACGTGATATTTTGTTTCTCTGCATCAGTAGCACAACAAAGAGTAGATCGGTTTTTTTTTTTGTGGACAAAATGAATAAGCGACGCAAAGGGACACAACGATCAGCACCTAAACAAAAATTCTAATGGATCAAAACCTAACAAAACTCACAAAATTCACAGATGCAAAAACTAGGGTTTGGATTTTTTTTTGTTGCAATTTTCAGTTTAATGGACTATAGGACAAAAATAAATCAATCTAAAAGTAAGGGTAAATAATCCTATCGAGTAAACCTGGGCTCTGATACCAAGATGATACGGGGTCGCTCGATCTTCTCGATGTAGGATCTGGATACTCACGTGGATTTGATGAACCGTAGTGATCTCCCGTTGCCAATGCAAGAGTTAGCACTCTATAATTCGCCCAACCTCACGTGCTGAACTTCACGATCACCGATGAAGTTCTATCGCGCTCCCAATTCCCAGCGGAAAAGGTTGAACAATCTTAATTTCAGCGAACTCCCAATTCCCTCAAGTTGGGCTGACCAACGAAAGAACAAGAGTTTTCTATTATCAAAAGTGGTTCCCTTTACAATGGGGGTCTACCCCTCAATATATAGTCTCAGCACAAGGCTATTCAACACTAAACTTTCCATGTGGTACTATTTGCGCGCACTGTAGTATGGTTACTGTTCATGGGCCGTATGGGGTACTGTTCATGGGCCTTGTACTGTTCACGGCCTGTTCATGGTACTGTTCATGGCCTGTTCTTGGCTGAATACTGTAACTCATATCCTTGATCTCCATCCATCGCTGACTCTTCAAACCTGAGCACAAGTAAAATATTATTTTTAGGTAGTATGAAATTCTCATTAAAATTAGTGACATATTCATTAAGGAGCAGGTTCACCTGAGATTGTAGTTTCTTGGCTCGTACTCTTGTTATTGGTCCTGTTATTGAAGTCTCATTACTAGCTTTGGTATTACTAGTGATGTCCTCATCATTTATGTTTCTAAAAAATGTAATGTGCTAGGTTTACAACTTAGAAAAATCATAAGTAATTCATCATAACTCCAAATTTAGTAAACTCAACTTTGCTGTCATTAGGATGTCATAATCTTCTTGCCATAAAAATTTCAGAGCTTACATCATTTTAGAAAAATTCACTGTGAATAGTACCAATATTTAATTTAATGATTTAATAGGCTGAGGAAGTGTATTTTGGCTGTAACTTTTGCATCCTAAATCCAAATTGTATGATTCTTGTTCCTAAAATTCTCTAAAATCATTCTCTAGCTGCTGTATAAGTTTCATTAGATTTTGATGTCTTTTGCTGTTTGGTTTTGTTTGGTGTTCTTCGTTCTTATTGACTTTATCGTATTTTCGCGTTAGGTTCCGAAGAGTTTATTGAACCTGAGACTCCTCCTCTGCAGCAAGAGAAATTCCAACAAGGCAAGCAGTTTGATCATGTTAATCCCTGTATTTTCAAGTATTTATGTTGTTTACAAATTCTATGTATGCATTGCTAGTTTGTGTTAAAGTATTGTCGTTAGTTGACCTAGTAGATGCATTTCCTTAGGCAAATGATTATCCTTTACTACCATGAGCCTAGGTTATTGCTGTGATTTAGAGTTCGTGGATAAGCTCTTGTCACTTAGTAGCTTTGCGGATTAATTGCTTAGCCATGCTTAGCTTCCGGTAGAAATGGGCGGTTATCGACTTGTCGATAACCTTGATCACAAAAATGCTCACCATGTATCTATATTTCGGCTTGATGCTATGTTTAATTGCAAAAACCAAAACTAAAAGCAAAAAAAGATTTGGACTTAGACACAATGGTAAGATGGTGTGATCTTTGGGTGTGACTGGAACGGTGCCCGGGTCAACAAGAACCGAACATCTTGTTACACTAAACCAATCATTTTAGCGTGCTAACCACACTAGAGGGTATGTGACCTCTCTTGACTTAGTACTTTGGCGTGTATTAGCTTCGGGTCGCAGGAGGTCGCAGGAGGGATGGTGTTGGGAGCATTGTAGTGTCCGAAAGACTTCACCCGTGATGGGATTTGTTGTGTTTCGGCTTGCAATGTAAGCGTATGGGCTTCTATCCATACGAGCGGCTCGTGGTTGATACACAATATTAGAAAATGTCTCGTAGGACTTAGCCGTGTCGGCATACCTTCGAAAGTGCGCTTTGTGGCTTAAAGGCGGTCTGAAGTGTGGGTACATTGGAGATTATGCAACTAGAGGCTTAACTAATCAATTTAACAACAAAATAGCAATGCATACATAGAAGTTAAACAAAATATTAGACTTTAAAAGTAATGGGATCAAATGGGAAATGATCAAACGCTTTCTGCTGCTTTCTTTGCTCAATATCTTTGAGGGTCACTCTCAAGTATCGCACAATCGTTGGAACCTACCGAAAGAGCGAAAAAGAACCAATAAAAACAAAGAAAACGAAAAAGACTCTAAAACCAAAATGCTTCAAATGCTCTGAAAATTTCCCAACAGCAAGACCATGATTTAAAATGAATTTAGAGACAAGAACCAACTGATTTGGACTCTCACAGCAAAAGCTATGATTAAAACTATGCATTTCGGCCAAAATTAAAATTTAAAAAGGTTACTGTTCATAAATAATTTTCTAGAAGTTTTCTGGACTTGGAAATTTTATGATAGGTTGCTACTGACATTTTAAGGCTAACACAAGTGGTTTCATCTTATTTAGAGTTAAAATGATTTAGTTATGATTTTTCTAAGTTATAAATCTAAGGCATGATTAATTTCAGTATTAAAGACTCTTTGTAAAACCTATACTAAGCTAAAGTACTTTAATGAGATGCATTTACTGAACTTTAGTTTGTTAAATTTGGAGCTACAGAGAAAAAGCTATGCAATTTTGAAGTTTAAAACAATTAATATGTGCAAATAAAAGCTCTCGGAAACTAACTCTGGAAAACCAACGAAAACTGGGGAGGTCGTGGGCCGTTGATCAAAGATCGCACGGCTCACGAGCTCAGATGCCCAAAACCAAAGACGAGCACACAGGCGCAAAGACCTCATCGCGCTGGGGAGGTCTTAGCCGTTGATATTGAATCCAACGGCCCGACCACCGGATGCACAAAGACACGTGAAGGAGCTCCTCGCGCACTAGGGAGGTCGTGGCGTCGGATCCGGATCTGGCGGTCCCGAGCTCCACGAGGAGGTCTACGGCTATCTAACTAAGGGGAGGCGGGCGGTTAAGATTTTCCGAGGGGAGGTCTTAACGGTCTAGATCTGAGCGGAGAGAGGACCTAAACGGTGAGCTTAACAGCGAGAGGTCTTGACGGCTAGGATCTCACCGAGGAGGTCCTAAACGGTCACGAGCTCAAAGGGGAGGTCCTAAGCGGGTTTTTAATAGAGAGAGGTCTGGACGGCTTAGATCTCCCTGGGAAGGTCATAAACGGTCCAGATCTGAGGCGGGGAAGGTCCTAAAGCCACGGATCTAAAGGAGGAGGTCCCAGACGGTCAAGATCTCCAGGGGAGGTCCTGAACGGCTAAGATGGAGCGAGGGAGGTCCTGCGGTTTCTTGATAAGGACCCGAGGTGGTCTTTTTGTAAAGAGGACCCCAAAGGTAGTTTTGAAGGTTCTCTTTACAAAATACCAGGGGTGGTCTTTTGCAAAGAGGACCTCGGTGGGGGTGGTCCGAGAGGGTGGTCTTGAGATCATGACCAGGGGTGGTCTTTTGCACAGAGGACCTCAAGGAGGTATTTTGCAAAGAGGACCCCAAGGCGGAGGGTGATCCTAACGGCTGGGATTTGATCTATGGAGGTCTTTAACGGCCAGGATTTCAGCGGGGAGGTCCTGGAACTTAAAGACTTCACACACGAGGATCTAACGGCCAAGGGCTAACGCTAGGAGATCATTAACGGTCTAGATCGACAATGAAGAGGTCGTGAACGGCTAAGATCACAACCGGGAGGTCCTAGGACTTAAGCGGTTACAGAACAAAGGATCTACGGTTAGATCTAAACACGAAGAGATCACTAAGGGCTAGGATTAAAACTAAAGAGGTCTTGGGACAAGAGCTTTTGCAGACAAGATCCTACGGTGCGGATCTAACACGGGAGGTCACGGAGGGTCACGATGACCCCGAGGAGGTCGGTGACTTGACAAAAATGCGACAACGGGCCGGACACGGCTTTGGTCACGGCTCGTCGCCGGTACGCCACGCCACGGTGGCGCGGATTATGAGGCAAAATGTTCGCAATATTATTGCGAACATTTTTGGGGCACTAAGATTGCGGAGATGACCTAAATCGCCGTGAGCCGAACGAGCGGAGACTAAAATGCGGAAAACGAAAATATCGAAAAGCTTCGCGCGACCTAAATCAATTGGGGCTTGAGCTCGGGGGCTAAAATGAACTCACCGAGGCAGCGAGATCAGGGAGCTAGGAAGATCCAGCGGCGGTGGAGCTTGCCGCGCGAGAAGAAAGTGAGGCGATGGCACCACGAGTAAGGTGGGCACTAAGGGATGGTGGGGTTAGCTCCAAAACAGCTCCTAGAGGCCTAGGAGCAAGAAGAAAGGAAATGGAGCACTCACCGACTTGGAGATGACAAGCGGGATTTCGGCCGAAAATGGGAACCTCCAAATTCAACCGCCACTGAGGGGACAAATCAAATTAAACGAGGTTAATGTCCAATGAGGTGCGAGGAGCGGTGGTGCAAGAAGTTGAACAGGAGAGCCACTGGAGGGTGGGTTGCACCAAGGAGCTCCCAGCTTAACAATGGCGGCCAAGGGTGATCTTGGCGATTGAGCTCAAGCAAGAAGAGAGGGTGCCAACAGGGGTTGCGGAAAGGTGAAAGGAGGGCAAAGAAGGGGAGCTGGATGCTTAAGTAGCAGAGGGGAGCTCGGTCCACAACGGCTCTCTCGCACGGGAGGTCCAGCTACGGTCATGGGAGCTGAGCGACGGGAGCAGGTAGAAAGAGACTTCTGTGGCAAGCCCTGAGCACAATAAATGCATGCCGCGGAGCGATTGGGGAGGTGACTAGGCGCCGCTCTCTCCGGCCGACTTCACCGCCGCATGATCGCACATGGGCAAGCGGAGGAAGAAGATGACCAGTGGCGACATCGGGCCCACAGTCGGTGACGCAGGCGGCTCGAGTCAGTGCTGCTAGTTGGTTCGGCCGAGTCAATTGACTCGAGCGAGCCCGACCAGCGCCGAGAATAGTGCAAACCCATTAGGGTTTTGATTTTTAAAGCTGAAACTTTGCAGGTTTAATTGGGATAGCAAAACAACTCCAAAATTTCTGAAATTTTAACTGGAGCTTGCTAACTTTAAAATTAACCTCCCATAAAATTTCCAGAGATTTTGGTGTGCTAGAGTGTCCTCAAGAAATTCCAGAACGTTATCTCCGGGGTTTGACCAGGGTTTGACTTGCCTCTAAACTTTTTCAAATCATTTCCAAAAATTAGGAAATAATTCAGAGGTGCCAGCAAGCAACCCTAGAACCCAGGAAAAATATTTCCAGAGCATTATCACAAGATTTCACAAGATGATCTTTGCCTTGAGAGAATTGAAGGTTTTGATTTTGCATTTCCCAAAATTCCTTTACAAGAATTTCAGAAAAGTTCGACAACAGAAGGGAGTAAGAAAAAGTTTTAATTTCTACCCATTTTCTTACATTTGAAACACAAGTTGAAAATAGGGATGTTACAAACCTCCTGATGAGGACATCCCTAATTTGGACACAACCGCGCCTACACACACAGCTGATCCACAACCAATGTTACAAGGACCAATTACTCGAGCTCGTGCTCGCCAACTTAATCACCAGGTGCATTCGTTCATAGGGTTATATATTACTGAGAATAGATCGCTACCTAATGCAAGTGATTTAATTGTGCTTAGGAACATGGGAAAGGACCAAGGAGAGGTATGTGGAATCATGGACAGGCATAGGAGGCATAATGGAGGACATCACGTCACTTTGGGTCCGAGCCAAGCAAGAGTTCGAGTTGGGCTCGTTCTGAATTCGAGTTCGGACTGCTGCGGTAGCACTAAGTTCAAACGGCCGTAACTTCTTCATACGGACTCCGTTTGGGATGTTTTTGGACTTCATTGAAAGCTTATCAAGTCTACCTTCCAATGGATCCAACCTCAGCTTCAAATTCCAACCGAGCTGACCACAATAAACAAAACAATCCACGTATGTTTTTTTTTATCGAGTCAAAAAGGGTGCTGCGCCACCTCCTCTTGGGCCCATGGGCCTTGTAACCCTAGGGCGTCGCGCCCACTTCCTGGCCGCCACCCCGGTCGTCTTCCCATATAGAGCCACCGCCCCGGCTAGAACTCGATTTCGTTGAATTTAGGTTTAGCCATTGTGCAAACTGTTCTTGATTGCGTCGGACGACCAAGCTGTCAAGACAACCGGGATCCCACTTTTGTTTTCAATACCATCTATACTACAATCTTATTCGCAATATCAGATTGCATACATCTTATTCTTGCTAGTTCTTCGATTGCTCGCGAGAATTGAACCTCGTGTTCAGTTGATCGCGCTTCCATCACGGTCAATAACGTCTCGGAGTTGGTTCAACGATTGCTAAGGCGCAAGCGTCGTCGTACGGTTGTAGTCGGATCGCGAGAGTCACCCCCACCCAAAATCGATAGTTATCAATCTCATCGAAAGATCGGGCACCCCGTCTCCATCAAGTGGTATCAGAGCTCAAGGTTGCTCGGTGAGAATTTACTGTTTTTCGTAGTTAGGTTGCTTAATTCCGAAAGTCCAGAAAAAGTCAATTTTTTTTTATAGGATTAGATCACCTATCTGTCCAAGACCAATTGCGCCATTGCATCTTTCTTTTCAGTGCATTGCATTGTTGAACTTTCGAGTGCATCGTCGTGTCTTTTGCTGGTCTTAGTGTCTAGTTCCTTTAGAGTTTGAGTTACGCTCATGTTTGGTCGCACCGTTGCGCTTGGGTTCAATCTGCTACCTCCATCGTTGTCAGTCCTTGCCGCGCCCGGCAGAGCCAGCTCTTGTCTTTGCCTTCACACTGCCACGACCACGAGCCGTGGCGCAACCACCGCCCACGCCACCATCCCTTGTCGCGTCCTACCGTAGCCACCACCCTCTGCGCGGCAAGCCACCATCCTCCCGCCACCGCCACACCAAGGAAACCTAACCAAGAACAAAAGTTCGTTTCGGTTTGTGTGAGAGAAAAAAAAAGAGAAAAGAAAAGAAAAGAAAAGAAAAAAGAAAAGAGAGGTTGTTTTCGTGCTGCCAAAAGGAAACATAAGATTCATCTGACTTCGGCAACGCGATAAAAAAAATCAAAGTTTAGAGAGAGAGAGAGAGAAACATAAGATTCATCTTTTAATTACCTTTTGTACCCCTACTTTTTAGAAAAAGTTTGTGACCCATATACCTCCCTAGGCCTGGAAGAGGACTTTGAAGAGTTTTGAGTGAGGTGCATATTTGCCAAAAAAAAAAAGAGGAGCAAAAAAAAAGAGCGAAAAAAAAGTTTCTCA
This sequence comes from Ampelocalamus luodianensis, assembly GCA_036346255.1. Classification (NCBI taxonomy): domain Eukaryota; kingdom Viridiplantae; phylum Streptophyta; class Magnoliopsida; order Poales; family Poaceae; genus Ampelocalamus; species Ampelocalamus luodianensis. The sequence goes on along the minus strand of CM070634.1, from coordinate 54,942,258 downwards.
AAATTGACATAGCCCTTTTGTAAGTGATTCTAAGGTTCCCCGTGAAGACGGCATCCTTTTCGAGCTTCGCGCATCGTGCTTTCGTTTGTGTTCTAGGCTCGCGTCTCTAGTGCGGTCTAGCCTAGTACCGGCACTAACCGGCGTTGAGCGATTTTTCACTTGCTTTCTCGATTTGATAGTTGCTAATCCATTGCTACCATACTTGAGCCTTCCAGCTACACCTTTTCTACAACCGCAGTGTGAACTTCACTGCAATCGCTCCATCCAATCTTGAGAGATACATTGACACCGCTGGTTGCCAATAACCCTGTTTGCTTGGTAAGAATTGGTAAGAATTGATAGAAGGCTTGAGTGTGGCGACTTTTGAACCATCACATCCTAGTAGTTGTTAGGGACATATACTTGTGATTTGCTAACAATGGCGAGTTCGCAGAGCATTCGGATGAGGATACATCTCATACTCCTCGTATAAAGGAATCGTACAACATTTTTCGCGCCTCATGAACCTTCGTGCGGAGGGTCTTGAGGAAGATGTCGAGTCACAAATGAGCGACTTGCTCAATTTGAGGTGCCCAAATTGAGACAAACGCCACGCTCGCCGCGATGGAGAGCGCAAGGCGTCACTAACACTTCTTTGGCGGTATTATGGCGCGCTTGGCGAGATGGCCCATGCATCCACCGCTGTTTCCCCTGCTGCCCGGTGGTAGAGGACAAGATGAATTCGACTATGTGACGATCCGAGGCCAATGACATGGGTAATAATAACAACGATCGAGCTCATCGACGCCATGCGTTTTAACCGACAAGGTATGCGACGAGATCCCCACGACGTGAGTGCGTGACCACGAAGATTCTTTTGCTAAGGTTAAATTCACTATTCCCTCTTTTAATGGTAAATATGATCCTGATGGTTATCTTAATTGGGAACTAGCTGTTGATCAAAAATTTGCTTACCATGAAGTTCCTGAGATTAGACGAGTTAGGGCTGCTACTCATCGAATTTACTGATTTTGCTTCTATTTGGTGGAAAGAACATTGCCGTCAACATCCCAATAACATACCTAACACTTGGGAGGCTTTAAAATTGCTTATGCGGCATCGATTTGTTCCCTCATATTATGCTCGTGATTTGTTAAATAAATTACAACGCTTAAGACAAGGTACAAAGTCTGTGGAAGACTACTATCAAGAATTACAAATTGGTATGTTGCGTTGTGGTTTAGATGAGAATGAGGAGGCATCAATGGCTAGGTTTTTGGGAGGGTTGAATCGAGAAATTCAAGACATCCTTGATTATAAAGAATACAACTCCATTACTAGATTGTTTCATCTTGCTTGCAAAGTCGAGCGTGAAGTGCGAGGGCGCGGACGAGGACACGATCTAACTCTTCTGCAGGTCGCACAAACTCATGGACACCACGCACCTCTACTGCCCCGGCTATCAGTGCACCCCCACCGCCACCCTTCGACAAGCCTCGCCCTGCTACTTCAAATTCAGCACCACGAGTTTCTGAAGCAACCAAATTAGCACCACAAGCATCTACAAAAACTTCCTCTTCAGTTGCTTCGACAGGACGATCTAAGGATATTCAATGCCATCGGTGCAAAGGCTATGGACACATGATGCGTGATTGTCCAAACAAGCGCGTACTGATCATACGCGATGATGGTGGGTATTCCTCTGCTAGTGATTTTGATGATGAATCATATGCTATGCTTGCAACTGACCCTGCAGGACTTGATGACGAATCTGATCATGAGGAGGAACATGTTGGCACCGAAGATGCCGACAAGTATTTGAGCATTATAGTGCAACGCGTACTAAGTGCTCAAGTTTCTCGTGCTGAGCAAAATCAACGCCATAATTTGTTTCAAATCAAGGGCGTTGTCAAGGAACGCTCGATTCGCATAATTATTGATGGTGGGAGTTGCAACAATTTGACGAGTATGGATATGGTGGAAAAGCTTGCTTTGCCGACCAACCCTCATCCCCACTCATACCATATTCAATGGTTCAACAACAGTGGTAAGTTGAAGGTAACACGGATGGTGCGAGTAAACTTTTCTATGAGTTCATACCATGATTATGTTGATTGCGATGTTGTTCCTATGCAAGCTTGTTCATTGTTATTAGGACGACCTTGGCAATACGATACTGATTGTGTGCATCATGGTAGGAATAATCAATACTCTCTCATGTTCAAGGGAAAGAAAATTGTGATGCATCCTATGACTCCTGAACAAATTGTTAAAGATGAACTTACTAGAGCTAGTAGAGAGAAGAATCAGGAGAATGCTAAGAGCGAAAATCAGATTGTAGCAAAAGAACTTCAGCAACATAAAAAGAAAGAACCTAAATCTACTCATGTGAAGAATAAAGAAATTAAATTGAAAGGTGCTAGTTTTCTTGCTACCAAATCTGATATGAATGAACTGGATGCTAGTAATTCTATTTGCTATGCATTAGTTTGCAAAGAAGCTTTGTTTTTGATACGGGGGAGGCCCGATCTTCTCAGTGAGAAACCGTGGATAGTTGATGCGAAGTAGACGATGTCGCTAGCTGAACACTCGCGCCAATGCACGAACCCTCAACTCTTCGGAATACGCCCACAACACACCGGGTAGTTGTTCGTCGCGAGACCACGAGCAGCGAACGCCAAGTCCCCAATTCCCAATGGAGCAGCGGCTTGACCTTGGATTGCAGAACAAAATAAATGGATCGCCTAATTCTCTCTCAAAGTCCTCGCATGAACTCTGGTGTCGAAAGAACAAGCAATAGCTATGTTTCAATCTTATGCATAAACTGGTCTAATGGATACAAGGGAGGGGCAAGGGTATTTAAGGCGCCCTCCACGACTCACGCACGGCCCACACATGCCGTATCAAACTCTAACTCGGCTAAGACCTAAAAACACACAAAAAGGAAAACCTAACTTAAGTCCGTCATATTGTTTCGGCCATAGCGGCGCGACCGTAAGTCTTCTGAAGCTGGGGCCAAAACCATTGTGTGGGTCTTGGAATAAGCTTTCAAACAAGTCCAAGAACACCCCAATCGGACTCCGTATGCAAAAGTTATGGCCTTTTATTACAGCCCTGTTGGGCTGTCCCGAACCGAATCAGAATTGAATTCTGAGTTGATTCCGAGATGAATTTCAGTTGCACTTGTGGAAGATCCGAATGGGCTTGAATTCTTGGGCTTTTCTCCCTTGGTTGACCCACGTGAGCTTCTCCTCCATTGCTTTGACTCCGGCCTCCTCTTGGTTCCAAAGGCTTCACAATGTTCAAACTGAGAATGCACAAAACATTTGCATGAGGTAATACCCAATTCTCATCAATGACAATAGAAGATTCATTAAGAAACAAAAGCACTGTTGATTTAGAAGTTTAGCTCTTGCTCTCGTCGGTGGACCAATATGCATACGTACTTGAATTATTTGTAGCGTCACGTATGGCGTCCACCTCAGTATGTGTATGACCACCAATAGGGAAAGATGTATAAATGTTAGGGATGCCCTCATCATCCTCCCCCTCTTGAAAAGGCGTCGTCCTCGACGCTGGATCATCACCACCAAAGAAAGGTGATAAATCAGCGACATTAAAAGTAGAGCTCACGCCATAGTCATCGCCGGAAAGCTCTATCTTGTAGGCATTGTCGTTGATCTTCGCAAGCACCTTGAAAGGTCCATCACCTCGTGGCAGCAATTTAGACTTGCGGCGTTTTGGAAAACGATCCTTGCGGTAGTGCACCCAAACCAAATCACCTGGTTGAAAAATCATCTTCTTCCGTTTCTTATTCGCCTTCTCAGCATAGGACTTGACCTTGCGCTCTATCTCCTCTTTTGTTTTGAGATGCAATTTCTTGACATACTCAGCTCGCTTGGATGCCTCCATATGAACACGGTGTTGACTTGGAAGTGGCAGCAAATCAAGCGGCGTAAAGGGTTTGAAACCATACACCACCTCAAAGGACACAACTGCGTAGTGGAGTGCGGCCCGATTATAAGCGAATTCCACGTCGCGGCAAACAATCCTCCCACTCGCGCGATTCTTCTTGATCATGGTCCGAAGTAGCATCGAAAGTGTGCGGTTCACCACCTCCGTTTGACCATCGGTTTGGGGATGACAAGTCGTCTTTGAATAACAACCGTCCCGATTTACCCCAAAGTGTCTTCCAAAAGTAGCTCATGAACTTCACGTCACGATCGACACAATAGTGCGTGGCACGCCATGTAGCCTCACGATCTCCCTGAAAAACAAGTTAGCAATATGCGACGCATCGTCGCTCTTGTGGCACGGAATAAAGTGTGTCATCTTTGAAAAACGATCCACAACGACAAAAACAGAATCACTCCCCTCTTAGTTCTAGGTAATCCTAAAACAAAATCCATACTAATATCCTCCCATGGTGCATTGGGAATAGGTAGAGGGTATACAAACCGTGTGGATTCAATTTTGATTTCGCTTTGTGGCAAGTAATGCATCGTTGCACATACCTCTCTACATCTCGCCTCATCTTAGGCCAATAAAAGTGATCGCTCGGCATAGATAACGTCTTCTCACGTCCAAAATGTCCCATCAACCCACCGCATGTGATTCCTGCGGTAATAGCAAGCGCACGGAGGAGTGCGGAACGCATAATTTGTTAGTGCGAAACAAAACCCATCATGGATGTGAAATTTATCCCAGCCTTTTCCCTCTTTGCAATGTGCATAAGGAACGGAAAAATCATGGTCATGAGCATATAAATCACGCAAACTCTCTAAACCAGGAACTTGCACTCCTAATTGAGTTAAAAGCACACTTTTCCTAGAGAGCATCACTACCACATTTTCCTTTCCCTTCTTATATTTTACAATGTAAGGAAACGACTCAATGAATTCGACCCATTTGGCATGTCTACGGTTCAGGTTTGCTTGGCCCTTTAAATACTTTAATGCCTCATGATCGAATGAATAATAAACTCTTTAGGCCATAAATAGTGTTGCCAAGTTTCTAATGCACGCACTAAAGCATAAAGCTCTTTGTCATAGACCGGATAATTCAATTGAGCACCATTCAGTTTCTCACTAAAATAAGCTACGGTCTTCCCTCTTGCATTAAAACACCGCCAATACCCAATCCACTAGCATCACACTCAATTTCAAAATTTTTAGTGAAATCAGTAAAACAAGCAACGGTGCTTGATCAAGCGTTTCTTAAGTTCAGCAAAAGCATTGTCTTGCGCTACCCCACACAAATTCAACACCCTTTTAGTAAGTTCATTCAAAGGGGCAGCTATGGTGCTAAAATCCTTCACAAAGCGCCGATAAAAACCAGCGAGACCATGAAAGCTCCTAATCGACTTACATTCACGAGTTGGCCAATTTTTAATCGCTTCAATTTTAGACTCATCTACTTCAACTCCTGTGCGAAACAACATAGCCCAAAAGATGACACGATCTTTGCAAAGGTACACTTCTCTAAGTTACCGAATAACCTAGCCTCACGCAAAACTTGTAGAACTTGTCTAAGATGGTCTATGTGTTCAGATTCGGTCATGTGTAAATCGAATATCATCAAAGTACACAACCACAAATTTACCAATCAAATGCCTTAAAACATGATTCATTAAGCGCATAATGTACTAGGTGCATTAGTTAAACCAAAAGGCATGACTAACCACTCATACAACCCAAATTTTGTTTTAAATGCTGTTTTCCACTCATCCCCTTCATGCATCCTAATTTGATGGTAACCACTGCGTAAATCTATCTTAGAGAATATAACAGCACCACTCAATTCGTCCAGCATATCATCTAAGCGAGGTATAGGATGACGATATCGAATTGTGATATTATTAATCGCTCGACAATCTACGCACATACGCCATGAACCATCTTTCTTAGGAACCAAAATAACAGGAACAGCACAAGGGCTTAAGCTTTCACGTACATACCCTTTGGAGAAGCTCTTGTACTTGTTTCTGAATTTCCTTTGTTTCCTCGGGATTGGTGCGATGCGGTGGTCGGTTCGGCGGCGCTCTCACGAATCAAGTCGATCTTATGTTCTATCCCACGAATTGGTGGTAGCCCACCGGTACCTCGTTTGGAAAGACGTCATTGAAGTCTGCAAAACACAAGCAACACCACTAGGAAGAGAAGACAAGTCGTTAGTCGAAAGCAAGGCGTCTTTGTACAATAGTACAAAGTGCACCAAATTGGGATCTTCGCTGAATTCTCTCATTTCGATTTGGTGGCTAACATCACTAAATTCTTCTCTCGCTCTTTGGCGGTCTCAACGTGCATCTCAATTTTCTGCATTGAAGAATTCACAATGCATTGCGGTGTAAGGGGCTTCAAGATGATATCCATATTATTCCATCGAAATGTGTAGCGATTTGTCGCCCATCATGAGCAATGAATGGTCATATTGCCATGGCCGTCCCAAGAGCAAGTGACACACCGTCATAGGCACAACATCGCGATCCACGTGTCGGTGTACTTCCCAATAAAAACGTCACTCGCACCATATAGTTCACCTTCACTTCCTCTTTGTCGCTCAACCATTGCACATGATAAGGGCGTGGATGCGGCAAGTACTTCAAACCCAACTTATGACACATATCCTTGCTAGCCAAATTGTGACAACTTCCGCCATCAATGATCACTTTGCGGACCTTACCCTTATCAAGCTTCGCCCAAGTGCGAAACAAATTGCACCATTGTTCGAGTGGCGGCGATGGCATCACACTAAGCACCTTGGGCGTGCAAACAATGGAATCTTGCTCGGTGTTAGGAAACTCGGATCGCACTCACATTGTTCTATGTCATCGGTGTGCAAGGCGGTTTGCGCATCGGCGACTCGTCATCACTAGTTGAAACATAACCGCCATCCTCGGTGATAAGCATAGTTCGACATTTGGCGGTCCCTGCGAAAATGGCCAACACCCTTGCACTTGTGGCAAATGATGTCACGTGAGCGTCTGTTGACCCCATAGGCGAGTCGCACTAGCGGCGGCGCCGCGGTCGGCGCACCGGTCTTGGTGTACTCTCGACTTCTTACTTGCGGGACTGCGCATTGCCGAATTGCTTCCGGCCGGAGTGCTCTTGTTTGGCTGGTTGTTGTTATATGGCTGTCCTGGACTGGCTGAAGGACGTGAACGGGCAGCGAACCGTGCATCTTCAATCACTTGTCGCTCGGCTTCGCGTGCTTGGTGCAACAACTCAATCATATCATTATAGGGATGGTGATTGACAATGCGCTTGACAGCATGATTCATGCCAGCTAGAAATCTCGCCATGGTTTGTTCTTCATTCTCGCGGACATCTGCATGTATCATGATAGTTTCCATCTCCTTATGATATTCATCAATTGACCTCATACCTTATCGCACTCACATCAACTTCTCAAATAGTGGCGCTTGTAGTGGCGAGGTACAAAGCGTGCCCGCAAATCTTTGCTTCATCTGCTCCCGGTGATGTCGGCAACTCATGGCGCTCCATGCGCTACGAATGAATGCTCCCACCAATGTGTAGCATAATCATCCAAGCCATTGGAAGCAAGCAACGACTTCTTCTCATTGGAATAGTTGTTCATTCAAACAACTTATCCACCTTCGACTCCCAAGTGAGGTATTGCTCCACATCTGTACCACCTGAAAATATAGGAAGAGTAAATTTGGGCTTAGCGACAAAATCGTCGGCGTCGTCGTGTCGACGCTGCACGTTGTTGCGATGGTGGCGCTGTCGGTCATCGTAGTCGTCGATGGGAAATCGTCATCCCATTGCTCGGCCTCATCCGCCATGCTACGAGGTGCACGATGCACACCTCCTCGTGGACACCACGTGGTGCGCCTCCACCACGGCCGCGTTGCCTCGGCCACGCCCATGAGCTCGAGGTGTGCGCGGCTGCCATCCCGACGTTTGGCGGCACCGCCATGCGGCGCGCTGCCCGCCGTCGTCGCTCCTCATCCACACGAATAGCACGCTCATCCTCGGTCTCATTGTGCAAAACGGCGGAGGGCGTGCACACTCGTGTCATCGGCTTGCGCACCCCACGTGGGTGTGTTGGCGAACATGGCGCGTAGCTCGGGAGTTATTGTTGATGGCGTGCGCAATTGTGTGACCTCCTCCCGAGGGTGTTGATCGATCGAACTTCCCGAGTTCATCGCGCACGCCATTGTCACCATCTTGAAGTTGTTTTTGTAGCATCTCGCGCAGCCGAGTGTACTCTGTCCACGTGTGCGGCGCCTCGGATTAGGTGGATCCTCCTCGTGACGACATAGCAACAACTCACAAACAAGAAACGAGGTTATATACGGGTTAGTAAAACAAAAGCTCTCGCTACTATGCTCGCAACTCACCGCACGAAAACAAGACAAGCTTACCGTTCCAAAGTGAATCAAGGGCGGCAAAGCGAGCGATTGTGACGTGACGACCTTAACCCGGTAATGTAGGAGCGTAACCAAGAGCAAGGGAGTACACAAGCGGGTGTAGGTGGAGCTTGGACGGTATGTGTATATCCTATGCAATCTGATATTCAAGGTATTGTAAAGCTAAGTAATGATCCAAGCTAGAGTATTTTGCCTATGTGCTGATCCAACGAGTTTAAGCGAAGTGTATGAGCGCACACGCAAAGATAAATGAGACTTAATGCAAACAAAGGACTAAGCTAGCGAGCGAGAAAAAGAGATGAAACCAGCTCGTTTTGCACCAAATCTGAGGATAGGCGCTAGCCAATTGCAAAGGAATATACTAGGGCACAAGATTGCTCAATCAAAATTGAAAAACACAAGCTAAAATGATGACCGATCTGTAGTAGCTAAAAGTATGCGCGGATCAACTCGAAAAGGGATGTCGTCGTCACGGGTACCTTAGAATCACTGCAGAGGGCTCTGTCAATTTTGAGCGAAATCGAGAAACTGGAATTTTCTCGGTTTGCGGGCCCGTTTGAGGCCCTAAGCGACCTTTTTGGGGTCGAAGTTTTCCGCACGCGTGTGCTGGTGGCTTACGCGGATGTAAAACCCCGATTTCCCGGACTTCTTCTTTTTGGCTCTATTTTCCGTTTCCTTTCCAACGGATCAAGAAACGCTCAATCGGAGTCGTATGCAAAAGTTAGCGTTTATTTTATATATATATATATATTTTTTTTTTATGCCGCGGCTCTTTCTATATCACGGTTGCCTTTTCCTTCTTTTCCCTCTGCTTTGCTCCCGTGGAACTACGCAACCCTCACAAAACAACAACGTGTAATCAACTTGAATGAGCACCCTAGGTGCAATATCAATAGCTAGTCTCAAGATGAAAGGATATAAAGGACACCAAATGTGGTTCGACCGGCTATGATGTAGTGGCGAAACTCAAGATGGAGCAATTGGACTCGGATTGTGTTTGAGCTAGAGGTTGATTAGGACTCTAGTCCCACCAAGGAGTTCGGATAAGGAAACAACACCGTCTCGGATTGTGCTAGCAAGGCAGCGCGCGGATAGATCGGATGATGGTTTTGGGTGCTAATTGAGGAGTTCAATCAGCAATTTTTTTGATAAAGATTAAGCTACGCAATGGAAACACAAGGATCAGCACTAAAACAAAACTCTAATGGATGAAAACTTCACTAAGCGCACAAGAAATAACAGATTAAACTACGGTTTTGGTGCTGCAATTTTGGTTTATTATGCGATAGGAAAGAAAACGAATCTAACTACGGGTAAAGAAGTTCTCACCGAGTAAACCTAGAATCGATACCACATGATACGGGAGGCCCGATCTTCTCGGTGAGAAACCGTGGATAGTTGATGCGAAGTAGACGATGTCGCTAGCTGAACACTCGCGCCAATGCACGAACCCTCAACTCTTGGAATACGCCCACAACACACGGGTAGTTGTTCGTCGCGAGACCACGAGCGCATTGAACGCCAAGTCCCAATTCCCAATGGAGCAGCGGCTTGACCTTGGATTGCGAACAAAACAAATGGATCGCCTAATTCTCTCTCAAAGTCCTCGCATGAACTCGGTGTCGAAAGAACAAGCAATAGCTATGTTTCAATCTTATGCATAAACTGGTCTAATGGATACAAGGGAGGGCAAGGGTATTTAAGGCGCCCTCCACGACTCACGCAGGGCCAGCCACACATGCCGAATCAAACTCTAACTCGGCTAAGACCTAAAAACACACAAAAGGAAAACCTAACTTAAGTCCGTCACATTGTTTCGGCCATAGCGGCGCGACTGTAAGTCTTCTGAAGCTGGGGCCAAAACCATTGTGTGGGTCTTGGAATAAGCTTTCAAACAAGTCCAAGAACACCCCAATCGGACTCCGTATGCAAAAGTTATGGCCTTTTATTACAGCCCTGTTGGGCTGTCCCGAACCGAATCCGAATTGAATTCTGAGTTGATTCCGAGATGAATTTCGGTTGCACTTGTGGAAGATCCGAATTGGGCTTGAATTCTTGGGCTTTTCTCCTTGGTTGACCCACGTGAGCTTCTCCTCCATTGCTTTGACTCCGGCCTCCTCTTGGTTCCAAAGGCTTCACAATGTTCAAACACGAGAATGCACAAAACATTTGCATGAGGTAATACCCAATTCTCATCAATGACAATAGAAGATTCATTAAGAAACAAAAGCACTGTTGATTTAGAAGTTTAGCTCTTGCTCTCGTCGGTGGACCAATATGCATACGTACTTGAATTATTTGTAGCGTCACGTATGGCGTCCACCTCGGTATGTGTATGACCACCAATAGGGAAAGATGTATAAGTGTTAGGGATGCCCTCATCATCCTCCCCCTCTTGAAAAGGCGTCGTCCTCGACGACTGGATCATCACCACCAAAGAAAGGTGATAAATCAGCGACATTGAAAGTAGAGCTCACGCCATAGTCATCGCGGAAAGCTCTATCTTGTAGGCATTGTCGTTGATCTTCGCAAGCACCTTGAAAGGTCCATCACCTCGTGGCAGCAATTTAGACTTGCGGCGTTACGGAAAACGATCCTTGCGGTAGTGCACCCAAACCAAATCACACGGTTGAAAAATCATCTTCTTAGTTTCTTATTCGCCTTCTCGGCATAGGACTTGACCTTGCGCTCTATCTCCTCTTTTGTTTTGAGATGCAATTTCTTCACATACTCACTCGCTTGGATGCCTCCATATGAACACGGTGTTGACTTGGAAGTGGCAGCAAATCAAGCGGCGTAAAGGGTTTGAAACCATACACCACCTCAAAAGGACACAAGCTGCGTAGTGGAGTGCGGCCCGATTATAAGCGAATTCCACGTGCGGCAAACAATCCTCCCACTCGCGCGATTCTTCTTGATCATGGTCGAAGTAGCATCGAAAGTGTGCGGTTCACCACCTCCGTTTGACCATCGGTTTGGGGATGACAAGTCGTCTTTGAATAACAACCGTCCCGGTTTACCCCAAAGTGTCTTCCAAAAGTAGCTCATGAACTTCACGTCACGATCGACACAATAGTGCGTGGCACGCCATGTAGCCTCACGATCTCCACTGAAAAACAAGTTAGCAATATCGACGCATCGTCGCTCTTGTGGCACGGAATAAAGTGTGTCATCTTTGAAAAAGCGATCCACAACGACAAAAACAGAATCACTCCCCTCTTAGTTCTAGGTAATCCTAAAACAAAATCCATACTAATATCCTCCCATGGTGCATTGGGAATAGGTAGAGGGTATACAAACCGTGTGGATTCAATTTTGATTTCGCTTTGTGGCAAGTAATGCATCGTTGCACATACCTCTCTACATCTCGCCTCATCTTAGGCCAATAAAAGTGATCGCTCAAAGCATAGATAACGTCTTCTCACGTCCAAAATGTCCCATCAACCCACCGCATGTGATTCCTGCGGTAATAGCAAGCGCGGAGGAGTGCGGGCATAATTTGTTAGTGCGAAACAAAACCCATCATGGATGTGAAATTTATCCCACCTTTTCCCTCTTTGCAATGTGCATAAGGAACGGAAAAATCATGGTCATGAGCATATAAATCACGCAAACTCTCTAAACCAGAACTTGCACTCCTAATTGAGTTAAAGCACACTTTTCCTAGAGAGCATCGGCTACCACATTTTCCTTTCCCTTCTTATATTTTACAATGTAAGGAAACGACTCAATGAATTCGACCCATTTGGCATGTCTACGGTTCAGTTTGCTTGGCCCTTTAAATACTTTAATGCCTCATGATCGAATGAATAATAAACTCTTTAGGCCATAAATAGTGTTGCCAAGTTTCTAATGCACGCACTAAAGCATAAAGCTCTTTGTCATAGACCGGATAATTCAATTGAGCACCATTCAGTTTCTCACTAAAATAAGCTACCGGTCTTCCCTCTTGCATTAAAACACCGCCAATACCCAATCCACTAGCATCACACTCAATTTCAAAAATTTTAGTGAAATCGGGTAAAACAAGCAACGGTGCTTGATCAAGCGTTTCTTAAGTTCAACAAAAGCATTGTCTTGCGCTACCCCCCACACAAATTCAACACCCTTTTTAGTAAGTTCATTCAAAGGGGCAGCTATGGTGCTAAAATCCTTCACAAAGCGCCGATAAAAACCAGCGAGACCATGAAAGCTCCTAATCTGACTTACATTCACGGGAGTTGGCCAATTTTTAATCGCTTCAATTTTAGACTCATCTACTTCAACTCCTGTGCGAAACAACATAGCCCAAAAGATGACACGATCTTTGCAAAGGTACACTTCTCTAAGTTACCGAATAACCTAGCATCACGCAAAACTTGTAGAACTTGTCTAAGATGGTCTATGTGTTCAGATTCAGTGCGAGTGTAAATCAGAATATCATCAAAGTACACAACCACAAATTTACCAATCAAATGCCTTAAAACATGATTCATTAAGCGCATGAATGTACTAGGTGCATTAGTTAAACCAAAAGGCATGACTAACCACTCATACAACCCAAATTTTGTTTTAAATGCTGTTTTCCACTCATCCCCTTCATGCATCCTAATTTGATGGTAACCACTGCGTAAATCTATCTTAGAGAATATAACAGCACCACTCAATTCGTCCAGCATATCATCTAAGCGAGGTATAGGATGACGATATCGAATTGTGATATTATTAATCGCTCGACAATCTACGCACATACGCCATGAACCATCTTTCTTAGGAACCAAAATAACAGGAACAGCACAAGGGCTTAAGCTTTCACGTACATACCCTTTGGAGAGAAGCTCTTGTACTTGTTTCTGAATTTCCTTTGTTTCCTCAGGATTGGTGCGGTACGGTGGTCGGTTCGGCGGCGCGCTCCGGAATCAAGTCGATCTTATGTTCTATCCCACGAATTGGTGGTAGCCCACCGGTACCTCGTTTGGAAAGACGTCATTGAAGTCTGCAAAACACAAGCAACACCACTAGGAAGAGAAGACAAGTCGTTAGTCGAAAGCAAGACGTCTTTGTACAATAGTACAAAGTGCACCAAATTGGGATCTTCGCTGAATTCTCTCATTTCTGATTTGGTGGCTAACATTACTAAATTCTTCTCTCGCTCTTTGGCAGTCTCAACGTGCATCTCAATTTTCTGCATTGAAGAATTCACAATCTGTTGCGGTGTAAGGGGCTTCAAGATGATATTCATATTATTCCATCGAAATATGTAGCGATTTGTACGCCCATCGTGAACAGCAGAATGGTCATATTGCCATGGCCGTCCCAAGAGCAAGTGACACACCGTCATAGGCACAACATCGCGATCCACGATGTCGGTGTACTTCCCAATAAGCGTCACTCGCACCATATAGTTCACCTTCACTTCCTCTTTGTCACTCAACCATTGCACATGATAAGGACGTGGATGCGGCAAGTACTTCAAACCCAACTTATGACACATATCCTTGCTAGCCAAATTGTGACAACTTCCGCCATCAATGATCACTTTGCAGACCTTACCCTTATCAAGCTTCGCCCAAATGCGAAAGAAATTGCACATTGTTCGAGTGGCGGCGATGGCATCATACTAAGCACCTTGGGCGTGCAAACAATGGAATCTTGCTCGGTGTTAGGAAACTCGGATCGCACTCACATTGTTCTATGTCATCGGTGTGCAAGGCGGTTTGCGCATCGGCGACTTCGTCATCACTAGCTGAAACATAACCGCCATCCTCGGTGATAAGTATAGTTCGACATTTGGGCGATCCCTCGAAAATGGCCAACACCCTTGCACTTGTGGCAAATGATGTCACGTGAGCGTCCCGTTGACCCCATAGGCGAGTCGCACTAGCGTGCGCGCGCGCGGTCGACGCCTGCCGTCTTTGGTGTACTCTCGACTTCTTACTTGCGGAATGCGCATTGCGAATTGCTTCCACGGAGTGCTCTTGTTTGGTGGTTTGTTGTTATATGGCTGTCTGGGTGGTGAAGGGCGTGAGCGGGCGCGAACCGTGCATCTTCAATCACTTGTCGCTCGGCCGGCGTGCTTGGTGCAACAACTCAATCATATCATTATAGGGATGGTGATTGACAATGCGCTTGACGACATGATTCATGCCGACTAGAAATCTCGCCATGGTTTGTTCTTCATTCTCGGACATCTGCATGTATCATGATAGTTTCCATCTCCTTATGATATTCATCAATTGACCTCATACCTTGTCGCAGACCACATCAACTTCTCAAATAGTGGCGCTTGTAGTGGCGAGGTACAAAGCGTGCCCGCAAATCTTGCTTCATCTGCTCCCGGTGATGTCGGCAACTCATGGCGCTCCATGCGCTACGAATGAACTGCTCCCACCAATGTGTAGCATAATCATCCAAGCCATTGGAAGCAAGCAACGACTTCTTCTCATTGGAATAGTTGTTCATTGAAACAACTTATCCACCTTCAGACTCCCAAGTGAGGTATTGCTCCACATCCGTACCACACGAAAATATAGGAAGAGTAAATTTGGGCTTAGCGACAAAATCGTCGGTGTCGTCGTGTCGTCGACGCCGCGTTGTTGCGATGGTGGCGCTGTCGGTCATCGTAGTCGTCGATGGAAATCGTCATCCCATTGCTCGGCCTCATCCGCCATGCTACGAGGTGCACGATGCACACCTCCTCCGTGGACACCACGTGGTGCGCCTCCACCACGGCGCCGTTGCCTCGGCCACACCCATGAGCTCGAGGCGTGCGCGCGCGCCATCCCGACGTTTGGCGGCACCGCCATGCGGCGCGCTGCCGCCGTCGTCGCTCCTCATCCACACGAATAGCACGCTCATCCTCGGTCTCATTGTGCAAAGCGGCCGGAGGGCGTGCACACTCGTGTCATCGGCTTGCGCACCCCACGTGGGTGTGTTGGCGAACATGGCGCGTAGCTCCGGGAGTTATTGTTGATGGCGTGCGCAATTGTGTGACCTCCTCCCGAGGTGTTCATCGATCGAACTTCCCGAGTTCATCGCGCACGCCATTGTCACCATCTTGAAGTTGTTTTTGTAGCATCTCGCGCAGCCGAGTGTACTCGTCCCACGTGCCGGCGCCTCGGATTAGGTGGATCCTCCTCGTGACGACATAGCAACAACTCACAAACAAGAAACGAGGTTATATCGGGTTAGTAAATCAAAAGCTCTCGCTACTATGCTCGCAACTCACCATCACGAAAACAAGACAAGCTTACTGTTCCAAAGTGAATCAAGGGCGGCAAAGCGGCGGATTGTGACGAACGACCTTAACCCGTAATGTAGGAGCGTAACCAAGAGCAAGGAGTACACAAACGGGTGTAGGTGGAGCTTGGACAGGTATGTGTATATCCTATGCAATCTGATATTCAAGGTATTGTAAAGCTAAGTAATGATCCAAGCTAGAGTATTTTGCCTATGTGCTGAACCAACAGGTTTAAGCGAAGTGTATGAACGCACACGCAAAGATAAATGAGACTTAATGCAAACAAAGGACTAAGCTAGCGAGCAGAAAAAGAGATGAAACTAGCTCGTTTTGCACCAAGTACAGGGATAGACGCTAGCCAATTGCAAAGGAATATACTAGGGCACAAGATTGCTCAATCAAAATTGAAAAACACAAGCTAAAATGATGACCCGGTACTGTAGTAGCTAAAAGTATGCGCGGATCAACTCGAAAAGGGATGTCGTCGTCACGGGGTACCTTAGAATCACCTGCAGAGGGGCTCTGTCAATTTTGAGCGAAATCTGAGAAACTGGAATTTTTCTCGGTTTGCGGGCCCGTTTTGAGGCCCTAAACGACCTTTTTTGGGGTCGAAGTTTTCCGCACACGTGTGCCTGGTGGCTTACGCGGATGTAAAACCCCCAGATTTCCCAGACTTCTTCTTTTTTGGCTCTATTTTCCCGTTTCCTTTCCAACGGATCAAGAAACGCTCCAATCGGAGGTCGTATGCAAAAGTTAGCGTTTATTTTATATATATATATATATATATTTTTTTATGCCGCGGCTCTTTCTATATGCGGCTGCCTTTTCCTTCTTTTCCCTCTGCTTTGCTCCCCGTGGAACTACGCAACCCTCACAAAACAGCAACGTGTAATCAACTTGAATGAGCAGCCCTAGGTGCAATATCAATAGCTAGTCTCAAGATGAAAGGATATAAAAGGACACCAAATGTGGTTCGACCGGCTATGATGTAGTGGCCGAAACTCAAGATGGAGCAATTGGACTCGGATTGTGTTTGAGCTAGAGGTTGAGTAGGACTCTAGTCCCACCAAGGAGTTCGGATAAGGAAACAACACCGTCTCGGATTGTGCTGGCAAGACAGCGCACGGATAGATCGGATGATGGTTTTTGGGTGCTAATTGAGGGAGTTCAATCAGCAATTTTTTTTTGATAAAGATTAAGCTACGCAATGGAAACACAAGGACCAGCACTAAAACAAAACTGTAATGGATGAAAACTTCACTAAACGCACAAGAAATAACAGATTAAACTACGGTTTTGGTACTGCAATTTTTGGTTTATTGTACGATAGGAAAGAAAACGAATCTAACTACGGGTAAAGAAGTTCTCACCGAGTAAACCTAGAATCTGATACCACATGATACGGGGAGGCCCGATCTTCTCGGTGAGAAACCGTGGATAGTTGATGCGAAGTAGACGATGTCGCTAGTGAACACTCGCGCCAATGCACGAACCCTCAACTCTTGAATACGCCCACAACACACGGGTAGTTGTTCGTCGCGAGACCACGAGCAGCGAACGCCAAGTCCCCAATTCCCAATGGAACGACGGCTTGACCATGGATTGCAGAACAAAACAAATGGATCGCCTAATTCTCTCTCAAAGTCCTCGCATGAACTCTGGTGTCGAAAGAACAAGCAATAGCTATGTTTCAATCTTATGCATAAACTGGTCTAATGGATACAAGGGAGGGGCAAGGGTATTTAAGGCGCCCTCCACGACTCACGCACGGCCCACACATGCCGTATCAAACTCTAACTCGGCTAAGACCTAAAAACACACAAAAAGGAAAACCTAACTTAAGTCCGTCACATTGTTTCGGCCATAGCGGCGCGACTGTAAGTCTTCTGAAGCTGGGGCCAAAACCATTGTGTGGGTCTTGGAATAAGCTTTCAAACAAGTCCAAGAACACCCCAATCGGACTCCGTATGCAAAAGTTATGGCCTTTTTATTACAGCCCTGTTGGGCTGTCCCGAACCGAATCCGAATTGAATTCTGAGTTGATTCCGAGATGAATTTCGGTTGCACTTGTGGAAGATCCGAATTGGGCTTGAATTCTTGGGTTTTTCTCCCCTTGGTTGACCCACGTGAGCTTCTCCTCCATTGCTTTGACTCCGCCTCCTCTTGGTTCCAAAGGCTTCACAATGTTCAAACTCGAGAATGCACAAAACATTTGCATGAGGTAATACCCAATTCTCATCAATGACAATAGAAGATTCATTAAGAAACAAAAGCACCTGTTGATTTAGAAGTTTAGCTCTTGCTCTCGTCAGTGGACCAATATGCACTTCTGTACTTGAATTATTTGTAGCGTCACGTATGGCGTCCACCTCAGTATGTGTATGACCACCAATAGGGAAAGATGTATAAATGTTAGGGATGCCCTCATCAGTTTTCATTTGAGGATACACCTTCTTCTTTGCCTCCTGCTGTCACTAACATTTTGCAGGAGTACAACGATGTCTTTCCGAAGGACATACCGCCGGGGTTGCCACCACTTAGAGGGATTGAGCATCAAATTGATTTAATTCCCGGCGCATCACTGCCCAACCGCGCACCATATAGGACCAATCCAGAAGAAACTAAAGAAATTCAGCGCCAAGTACAAGAATTGCTTGCTAAAGGGTATGTGCGTGAATCTCTTAGTCCTTGTGCTGTTCCGGTCATTTTAGTACCTAAGAAAGATGGATCATGGCGCATGTGTGTAGATTGTAGAGCAATCAATAATATCACCATTAGGTACCGTCATCCTATTCCTAGATTAGATGATATGCTTGATGAATTGAGTGGCTCTGTTGTTTTCTCGAAGGTTGATTTGCGTAGTGGATATCACCAAATTCGCATGAAATTAGGCGATGAATGGAAAACAACATTTAAAACTAAGTTCGGGTTATATGAGTGGTTAATAATGCCTTTTGGATTAACTAATGCACCTAGCACTTTCATGAGAGTAATGAACGAGGTTTTGCGTGCTTTCATTGGTAGATTTGTGGTGGTTTATTTTGATGACATATTGATATACAGCAAATCCTTAGAGGAACATCTTGACCATTTACGTGCTGTTTTTAATGCCTTACGTGATGCACGTTTATTTGGTAACCTTAAGAAGTGCACCTTTTGCACCGATCGAGTCGCGTTTCTTGGCTATGTTGTTACTCCACAGGGAATTGAAGTTGATCAAGGCAAGATTGAAGCAATACAGAGTTGGCCGACTCCTAACACGGTCACACAGGTACGAAGCTTTTTAGGACTTGCTGGATTCTACCACCGCTTCGTGAAGGATTTCAGCACCATCGCTGCACCATTGAATGAGCTCACCAAGAAGGGTGTGCCATTTGTTTGGAGCGCCGCACAGGAGAACGCCTTCACCACATTGAAAGATAAGTTAACACATGCACCACTACTCCAACTCCCTGACTTTAATAAGACTTTTGAACTAGAATGTGATGCCAGCGGAATTGGGTTAGGTGGCGTATTGCTACAAGAAGGTAAACCTATAGCATACTTCAGTGAGAAATTGAGTGGGCCTAGTTTGCACTATTCTACTTATGATAAGGAATTATATGCACTATTTCGAACTTTGGAAACATGGCAACATTATTTATGGCCCAAAGAATTTGTTATACATTCTGATCACGAATCTTTAAAGCATATTCGAAGTCAAAGTAAATTGAACCGTAGACATGCAAAGTGGGTTGAATTTATTGAGTCTTTTCCTTATGTCATAAAACACAAGAAGGGAAAGGAGAATGTTATTGCTGATGCTTTGTCTAGGAGATATACCATGCTTTCACAACGTGACTTCAAAATTTTTGGATTGGAGACTATTAAAGAGCAATATGTGCATGATGCTGATTTTACGATATATTGTTGAATTGTAAAGAAGGAAAACGTGGAACAAATTTGTCATTAATGACGGGTTTGTGTTTAGAGCTAACAAGCTATGCATTCCAAATAGCTCCGTTCGTTTGTTGTTGTTACAGAAGCGCATGGAGGCGGTGATGGGACACTTTGGCGTGAAGAAACGGAGGATATACTTGCTGATCATTTCTTTTGGCCAAAGATGAGACGGACGCCGAGCGTTACGCTGCTCGCTGCACTACATGTCAAAGAGCTAAGTCACGACTTAATCCTCATGGTTTATATATGCCTCTACCAGTTCTCAAATTCCGTGGGAAGATATTTCGATGGACTTTGTTTTAGGATTGCCTAGAACAAAGAAGGGGAGCGATAGTATATTCGTGGTTGTTGATAGATTTTCTAAGATGGCTCACTTTATACCATGTCATAAGAGCAATGATGCTGCCAATATTGCTGATTTATTCTTTCGTGAAGTTGTTCGATTGCATGGTGTGCCTAATACTATAGTTTCAGATCGTGATGCTAAATTCCTTAGCCACTTTTGGAGAACTTTATGGGCTAAATTGGGGACTAAACTGTTATTTTCTACTACTTGTCATCCCCAAACTGATGGACAAACTAAAGTTGTGAATAGAACTTTATCTACAATGCCTAGGCTGTGTTGAAAAAGAACTTAAAATTGTGGGAAGAATGCTTGCCTCATATTGAGTTTGCATATAATCGTTCATTGCATTCTACTACAAAGATGTGCCCTTTTGAAGTTGTTTATGGTTTTGTACCTCGTGCTCCTATTGATTTAATGCCTATTCCATCTTCGGATAAATTGAACTTTGATGCTAAACAACGTGCTGAATTGATTTTAAAAATGCATGAGACAACTAAGGAGAATATAGAGCGCATGAATGCTAAATATAAACTTGTTTGGTAGTCGGGAGAAAACATTTAACTTTTAAACCAGGAGATCTTGTTTGGTTGCACTTGAGAAAAGATAGGTTCCCTGCATTGAGAAAATCAAAATTGATGCCTCGAGCTGATGGTCCTTTCAAAGTGTTACAAAAGATTAATGATAATGCATACAAACTTGACCTGCCTGTAGATTTTGGAGTTAGTCCCACATTTAACATCGCAGATTTGAAGCCATACTTGGGAGAAGAGGATGAGCTTGAGTCGAGGACGACTCAAATGCAAGAAGGGGAGGATGATGAGGACATCCCTAATTTGGATACAACCGCGCCTACACACACAGCTGATCCACAACCAATGTTACAAGGACCAATTACTCGAGCTCGTGCTCGCCAACTTAATCACCAGGTGCATTCGTTCATAGGGTTATATATTACTGAGAATAGATCGCTACCTAATGCAAGTGATTTAATTGTGCTTAGGAACATGGGAAAGGACCAAGGAGAGGTGTGTGGAATAATGAACAGGCATAGGGGGCATAATGGAGGACATCACATCACTTTGGGTCCGAGCCAAGCAAGAGTTCGAGTTGGGCTCGTTCTGAATTCGAGTTCGGACTGCTGCGACAGCACTAAGTTCAAACGGCCGTAACTTCTTCATACGGACTCCGTTTGGGATGTTTTTGGACTTCATTGAAAGCTTATCAAGTCTACTTTCCAATGGATCCAACCTCAGCTTCAAATTCCAACCGAGCTGACCACAATAAACAAAACAATCCACGTATGTTTTTTTATCGAGTCAAAAAGGGTGCTGCGCCACCTCCTCTTGGGCCCATGGGCCTTGTAACCCTAGGGGCGTGCGTCCACTTCCCTGGCCGCCACCCCTGATCGTCTTCCCATATAGGAGCCGCCTTTGGCTAGAACTCGGATTTCGTTGAATTTAGGTTTAGCCATTGTGCAAACTGCTTCTTCTTGATGTGTCGACGACCAACCACAAGACAAATTTCTGGATCCCACTTTTGTTTTCAATACCATCTATACTACAATCTTATTCGCAATATCAGATTGCATACATCTTATTGTTGCTAGTTCTTCGATTGCTCGCAGGAATTGAACTCGTGTTCGTGTTGATCGCGCTTCCATCACGGTCAATAACGCCTCGGAGTTGGTTCAACGATTGCTAAGGCGCAAGCGTCGTCGTACGGTTGTAGTCAGATCGCGAGAGTCACCCCCACCCAAAATCGATAGTTATCAATCTCATCGAAAGATCGGGCACCCCGTCTCCATCACCTCCCCCCCTTACAAAAATCTCGTCCCAAGATTTGGTTCACTCGGAAAAGAAAGAGGGGTAGTCTGCACGGAGACGATCTTCTCGCTCCCAGGTTGCTTCATCCTCAGAATGATTCGACCACTGAATCTTAAGGAACTTAATGGAACAGGATGCTTCATCGTTCAGCTTCTTCAAGGATGCGAACAGGATGCTCGTGGTAGGTCAAATCCTCCTGGACATCAAGAGTTTCCAACGGAGCTTCCTCAGTTGGAACACGGAGGCACTTCTTTAGCTGGGACACATGGAACACATCATGTACCCCCGCCAGTGCAGCAGGCAACTCCAACTTGTAGGCAACGGCTCCCTTCTTCTCGATGACGCGGTAGGGACCGACATATCGAGGAGCTAACTTGCCCTTGACACCAAAACGCTGGTGACCTTTCAGCGGAGAAACCTTGAGGTAGACGAAGTCATTGGGCTCAAAGCTCAATTCACGACGACGACGATTCGCATAGATCTTTTGCCTGGACTGAGCCGTGTGCAAACGATCACGAACAAGCTGGACTTGACTCTCGGCTTCATTGATCGAGTCCGGGCCAAAGAAAGGTCTTTCGCCGGTCTCAGACCAATACAACGGGGTTCTACACTTTCTCCCGTATAAGGCCTCGAATAGTGCCATGCCGAGACTGGCTTGGAAACTGTTGTTGTAAGAAAACTCAGCGAATGGCAAGCACTTCTCCCAATGCTTCCCATAGGAAAGGACACAAGCTCGAAGCATGTCCTCTAAAACTTGGTTGACCCTTTCGGTCTGACCATCAGTTTGGGGGTGATATGCTGAGCTGAAGGAAAGGTGAGTTCCCATAGCCTCTTGCAGGCTATGCCAAAATCGAGACGTGAACAATGAACCACGATCCGACACAATTGTCTTTGGCACACCATGCAAACTCACGATGCGCGATGTAGAGATCCGCCAGAGACCCACTCAAGGTCCGCCTTGATAGGAGGAAATGAGCCACTTTAGTCAAACGATCGATGACCACCCGGATGGCATCATTCTTCTTTGGAGACCGGGGTAGACCAGTGATAAAATCCATCCCGACCGAATCCCACTTCCACTCCGGAATTGGTAAGGGCTGAAGCGATCCGGCCGGACGTTGATGTTCGCCTTGACACGACGACACACGCCGCGACTCGAACGAACCTTGCGATCTCCTCTTCATTCGGTCCACCAAAATCTCTGCCGGAGATCATGATACATCTTCGTGGTCCCGGGATGAATGGATAACGGGGAATCGTGGGCTTCGCGGAGGATCAACTCCCGCAACTCCATGTCCTTTGGAACTACAAGGCGTTGCCCGAACCGCACAACACCAAGCTCATCTTCGGAGAAGCACTTGGCTGTTCCATTCTTGACATTTTCCTTGATGCGGTTCACTCCAACATCTAACTGCTGAGCGGACTTGATCCGATCCACCAAGGTTGGCTGTACAACCAAGGCAGCGAGGGAACCATGCTCAACCAAACCCAAGTTGAGACGCTGAAACCCTCCGTAAGGGTGGTGAGGCTCCTTGAGCAGCAATGCATTGCAATGCGCTTTGCGACTAAGCGCATCCACAACTACATTGGCTTTGCCCGGATGGTAGTGAATACCCATGTCATAGTCCTTGATCAACTCCAACCATCTCCTTTGCCTGAGGTTTAGATCTGGTTGGGTAAACAAATACTTCAAGCTTTTGTGATCCGAATACACTTCACAACGATTACCGATTAGGTAATGTCGCCAAATCTTCAGTGCATGAATCACAGCGGCCAACTCCAAGTCATGGGTAGGATAGTTGAGTTCATGAGGTCTCAATTGCCTTGATGCATAGGCCACCACCTTGCCTTCTTGCATAAGGACACAACCGAGGCCTCGACGAGAAGCGTCGCAAAAGATATCGAAGCTTCGATGGACGTCGGGAAGAACAAGAACGGGAGCGGTGGTCAACCGCTTCTTGAGTACTTGGAAACTTTCCTCGCAATCGGCAGACCACGAGAACTTCTTGTCCTTCTTGAGCAACTCCGTCATTGGCTTCGCTATCTTGGAGAAGTTCTCGATAAAGCGACGATAATATCCCGCTAAACCAAGAAAACTCCGGACTTCGGTGACCGAGGAGGGCTGACTCCAGGAAAGCACATCGCTGATCTTGCTAGGATCCACAGCTACGCCTCCTGCTGAAAGAACATGGCCTAAGAAGACCACTTCTTTCAACCAGTATGCACACTTGCTGAACTTCGCATACAACTGGTGCTCACGAAGTTTGCCCAACACAAGCCTCAGATGCCCAGCGTGTTCCTCATCGTTCTTGGAATAGATAAGAATATCATCGATGAAGACCACCACAAACTTATCCAAATACTCCATAAACACCGAATTCATGAGATTCATGAACAAGGCAGGAGCATTGGTTAAGCCGAATGACATGACGGTATACTCGTACAAGCCATAACGAGTAGAGAAAGCCGTCTTGGGAATATCCTCCGGTCGAATTCGAACTTGATGATATCCCACTCTCAAATCAATCTTAGAGAAGACTCGAGCTCCAGTCAATTGATCGAAGAGATCGTCGATACGGGGCAGAGGATACTTGTTCTTTACCGTCACTTCATTAAGCGGCCGGTAATCCACGCACATGCGTAGAGTATTGTCCTTCTTCTTCACAAAGATTGCTGGACAACCCCACGAAGACGAGCTAGGGCGAATGAAACCCTTCTCTTGGAGCTCCCCCAGCTGCTTCTTCAACTCCACCAACTCGTTTGGAGCCATCCGGTAGTGCCTCTTCGAAATCGGAGCAGTACCGGGGACCAACACAATGGCAAACTCGAGGTCGCGGACTGGCGGCATCCCGGGGAGATCTTCGGGCAAGACATCAGCGAAGTCACATACTGTAGGGACGTCACTAATATCTAGAGCTTGCTTCGCTTCGAGCACGAAGAGATGCGAACCTTGCAACTTCGACGAAAAGCGAACCTGCTCGCCAGAAGGACTAGTGAGGTAGATGAGCCTCCGGGCACAATCGATTTGTCCCATGTGCTGAGACAACCAATCCATGCCCAGAATTACATCTAAGCTCGCTGAATGGAGGAGGATGAGGTTTGCTAAAAACCCTACTCCCTCTATCTCAAGAGGGACATCCCTACACTCAGACTCGGCTCTCAACTCCGAACCGGGAGAGCGAATGAGCAGTGGGACCAACAAAGGAGCAAACCGAAGCTCGCCAACAGCAGCAAATGATTCAGAAACAAATGAATGAGATGCTCCTGAATCAAACAAAACAGTAGCAGGATGAGAGTTAACCGAAAGCGTACCCAACACGACGTCAGGCGCCTCCTGTGCCTCCTCCGCGGAGATGAGGTTGACACGGCCACTACCCACGCCTTGGGTAGCGGGGACAACCTTCTGATCCTAGGAAGGACCACCTCCATGCCCGCGTCCTCCATTAGGACGAGGGGCTGCTCCCATCTTCTTAGGGCATTGGTTCGCATAATGCCCCTTCTGGCTGCAGGAAAAGCAAGTGACCCCGGCAGCCGGATTGCGGGGGCCACTCGGCTGACCCGCAGGTGCACGTGACTGGGGCACGACCTGCGAAGGGCGAGGGGATGGTGCCGACGGCTTCGGCGGTGGTAAGGCCAAGGAACGGGCCCTCGTGCGACGGGAAGGCCGCGGTACAAACCGTGGGCCTCCCACTTGCGCTATGGACTCGCCTAGCGCCGCGCTTGTGCTCAAGAACAATGGCCTTGTCCACCAAGGTCTGAAAGTCAGCAAAGTCCACAATGGATAGCTTGTCTTGCATCTCCTCAGATAAGCCCTCCATGAACTTCTCCTGCTTGGCCTCATCAGTGGCCACCTCAGATGGAGCATAACGAGCCAAGTGGTTGAACTCGTAAAGGTACTCCATCACCGACTTACGCCCTGCTTGAGCGCGAGAAATTCCTTCTTCTTCACTTCATCAAGCGGCAGGATGTGAGCTCGACGAACGCATCCGAACTCCTCCCAAGAGACAAGCAGGTGGCGGCGGGCCGCATGGCCAAGAAGTTCTCCCACCAAGAGAGTGCGCCTCGCACTGATGGGAGGCAAAGAGTGCCTTGTCTGGTCCTAGCACTGGCAACGCCGAGCTCCGCCAACTCGACGCAGCCACCATCTCGCGCCCATGGGTCCTCGATCTGAAACGTGGGGGCCGAAAGAAGAAACTCAAGCAAGACCCCACGAGGTCGATGTCCACCCGCTTGCCCGAATCTCGGGCACCGGCAAGGGCGGAGGTGTTGCGCGCACAACATCCAAAGCAGACCTCCCGCCCTCCGAACGATTGCGCCGATCCGTAGAAGAACCTCACCATGGTCTGAGGAGGCGGAGCTCCTCATCCAAACCAGTCACGACCATGGCCGCTCACGAGTACCCCCAGCCATCCTGGTGCAAGGAAATCGGGTTAGCAACAAAACCCTCAAATCTAGAAGTTGCTGAAAGCGAAAAGCTAAACGAAAGCCAAGATAACAAGCATATAAACTTTAAATGTTTCCAAGGAGGCTCCAAAACAGCAAGGGAAACACCAAACCAAATCTCAACTTCTCGATGCCATTAACCCGTATTGAATGAACGAGCAATGGGTTGAGAAGATAAAATTTCAGCACACTACTTCAAGTCTAACACTACTCAAAAGCAAGGTTAAGGCGGCAAAAATAGTGTTAGATACTTAGCTAACTCGTATCACATCCTACCCTTTTATTCCCACAAGTTTTAGTTGATTAACCTCTCATTTTCTACCCTATTTAGGACCTTTGAGCTTGCTGTCCGGAAATTGACGCTTGCTGTCCAGATTTTGCATCCAAGCTTCTAAGCCGAAATCTTCAACTTCCGAAGCTTCAAAACCTTGCAGAGGGCAGCTAACACTTCAATTTGCCAAACTCAATGGTTCCCAAAACCCAATTAATCGATAACGACTATCTTTGGAGGGAAGGAGAGGAAAACAACTTTCAAAACTCAAATTAGAGCAAGATGAGATAGAAAGCTAAGATAGGTAAGGAATAAAATTGGAGAACTTACTTAAGCTTTCATAAATCATTTGATACTTTGAAATTAAGTTTTCCAAAATATCCTAAAGACGATTCAAGCTTGGGTTACTACGGTCGGAATGGCTCTGATACCAACTTTGTGAGGACCCCGGTTTATTTGGTTTGTAATGCTTAACCATCCATTGGTCCTAGCATCACAAATCAGATAAACCAAGCCTCGAGATATGTATACTTCCCAGAATTGCAGTATACATACCCCGTTACAAAATCATGCATCAATTCCATTCATACACATAGAGCCGAAGCAAAAGCAACAACTGAAAGACATACATAATATAAAGAGAGTTATTACAAAAGAGAGGCCGACCGGCCAAATAACACATAAGTAACTAATATAAATAGCGGAAGCAAAACGGCCATAAGATGGCAATAAACAAAAGCCAATCGGTGTGCCTTTACCCACAAGGCAACCAACCGGACCGCCAAGCTAATCGCTCCAGATACCGCCACAACAAATCTCACAAAAGTGAGGCCCTTCGAGCTCACCTTCTTTCTCTGCAACAAAATAATTAAGCATAGCATCTGAGTACAAAAATTGTTTTTGTACTCGCAAGACTGACGTGTGAGATAACAGAACTATAATTAACTACATGCAAGCTTTATTTAAGTGGATGAGGCTCTGGACTTATTTTCAGCATAAAGCAAGTTTGATTTGCAATAAGGTAATAGATTCCAAAGCAAGTTTGCAATTAACTTTTACTGTTCAAATAAAAGAGAAACAATTATAACAATAGGTAGATGACAACAACAACCTGGAAGTGACTAACCCATTAGTCACCACAACAATAGTATGAAGTACCCCTTCATACCACCCATGTCAAGTTTAAGTTTTTAAAAGGTTGTAGTCTAGTTCTTGCACGGCCTTACCAAGCATGTCCATAACCTAGGATGAGGCTATTCGAATAGTTTTAACCCTGCAGGGGTGTACCAATGTACCCACACGATAGACCGCCTTTCCACCAGCCACGGTTAGCATACTTCCTTTGGTATGCAGGCACGGCTAAGTCTAACAAGACACTTTCCAATGGACGATGCTAATTAAGAGCCGCAACCCACGGGAGGAGGACACATTAGGCAGCCTAACCAGTCTGCTAATGCTCCCCTCCAACACCACAAACACACACACACAAGAACACACCCACAAACCAGCTCATAATTAACACCTCCCAAAGTACTTAGTCAAGAGAGGTTCCATATCCCCCTCGTGTGGTTAGCACGCAATAAGCGCTTGGCTTAGTGACACAAGTAACTCGGTCCTTGCGGACTTAGGCACCATTCCAAACACACCCAACAGATCACACCAACATACCATTGTGCCCAAGTCAAGATATAGTTTTGTTTTCAGTTTTTGATTTGCAAATTGGTAAAACACAAGGGTTGGACATAATGGAGCAATAATAGCATTAGTGTGATCAAGATCACCGACTAAGTCGATGATCGCCCAATACTAGCGATAACTAGGCATGGCTAAGCTATATCCATTCGTAGTCTACTAAGTGATAAGAGTTCATCCAACGAACTATAATCACAGCAAATAACCTAGGCTCAGGTAGTAGAGGATAATTATTTACCTACAGATTATGCAACTAGAGGCTTAACTAATCAATTTAACAACAAAATAGCAATGCATACATAGAAGTTAAACAAAATATTAGACTTTAAAAGTAATGGGATCAAATAGGAAATGATCAAACTGCTATTCGTCTGCGCTCAATATGCTGCAGAGGGTCACTCTCAAGTATCGCACAATCGTCGGAACCTACCAAAGAGCGAAAAAGAACCGATAAGAACAAAGAAAACGAAAAGACTCTAAAACCAAAATGCTCCAAATGCTCTGAAAATTTCCAGCAGAAGACCATGATTTAAAATTAATTTAGAAACAAGAACCAACTGATTTGGACTCTCACAAAGAAAAGCTATGATTAAAACTATGCATTTCGCCAAAATTAAAATTTAAAAAGGTTACTGTTCATAAATAATTTTCTAGAAGTTTTCTGGACTTGGAAATTTTATGATAGGTTGCTACTGACGTTTTAAGGCTAACACAAGTGGTTTCATCTTATGTAGAGTTAAAATGATTTAGTTATGATTTTTCTAAGTTATAAATCTAAGGCATGATTAATTTCAGTATTAAAGACTACTGTAAAACCTATACTAAGCTAAAGTACTTTAGCAGATGCATTTACAGAACTTTAGTTTGTTAAATTTGGAGCTACAGAGAAAAAGCTATGCAATTTTGAAGTTTAAAACAATTAATATGTGCAAATAAAAGCTCTCAGAAACTAACTCTGGAAAACCAACGAAAACTGGGGAGGTCGTGGGCCGTTGATCAAAGATCGCACGGCTCACGAGCTCAGATACCCAAAACCCGCACGAGTACCTGGGCGCAAAGACCTCATCGCGCCTAGGGGAGGTCTTAGCCGTTGATATTGAATCCAACGGCCCCGACCACCGGATGCACAGCACACGCGAAGGAGCTCCTCGCGCACTAGGGAGGTCGTGGCCGTCAGATCTGGATCTGGCGGTCCTGAGCTCCACGAGGAGGTCCTACGGCTATCTAACTAAGGGGGAGGTCTGGACGGTTAAGATTTCCCGAGGGGAGGTCTTAACGGTCTAGATATGAGCAGAGAGAGGACCTAAACGGTGAGCTTAACAGCGAGAGGTCTTGACGGCTAGGATCTCACCGAGGAGGTCCTAAACGGTCACGATCTCAAAGGGGAGGTCCTAAGCGGGTTTTTAACAGAGAGAGGTCTGGACGGCTTAGATCTCCCTAGGAAGGTCATAAACGGTCCAGATCTGAGGCGGGGAAGGTCCTAAAGCCACGGATCTAAAGGAGGAGGTCCCAGACGGTCAAGATCTCCAGGGGGAGGTCCTGAACGGCTAAGATGGAGCGAGGGAGGTCCTACGGTTTCTTGATAAGGACCCGAGGTGGTCTTTTTGCAAAGAGGACCCCAAAGGTAGTTTTGAAGGTTCTCTTTACAAAATACTAGGGGTGGTCTTTTGCAAAGGGGACCTCGGTGGGGGTGGTCCGAGAGGGTGGTCTTGACATCACGACCAGGGGTGGTCTTTTGCACAGAGGACCTCAAGGAGGTCTTTTGCAAAGAGGACCCCAAGGCGGAGGGTGATCCTAACGGCTGGGATTTGATCTATGGAGGTCTTTAACGGCCAGGATTTCAACGGGGAGGTCCTGGAACTTAAATACTTCACACACGAGGATCTAACGGCCAAGGGCTAACGCTAGGAGATCATTAACGGTCTAGATCGGCAATGAAGAGGTCGTGAACGGCTAAGATCACAACCGGGAGGTCCTAGGACTTAAGCGGTTACAGAACAAAGGATCTACGGTTAGATCTAAACACGAAGAGATCACTAAGGGCTAGGATTAAAACTAAAGAGGTCTTGGGACAAAAGCTTTTGCAGACAAGATCCTACGGTGCGGATCTAACACGGGGAGGTCCTGGAGGGTCACGATGACCCCGAGGAGGTCCAGTGACTTGACAAAAATGCGACAACAGACCAGGTGATGATGGCATCCCTAACACTTATACATCTTTCCCTATTGGTGGTCATACACATACTGAGGTGGACGCCATACGTGACGCTACAAATAATTCAAGTACGTATGCATATTGGTCCACCGACGAGCAAGAGCTAAACTTCTAAATCAACATTGCTTTTGTTTCTTAATGAATCTTCTATTGTCATTGATGAGAATTGGGTATTACCTCATGCAAATGTTTTGTGCATTCTCAGGTTTGAACATTGTGAAGCCTTTGGAACCAAGACGGAGGCCGGAGTCAAAGCAATGGAGGAGAAGCTCACGTGGGTCAACCAAGGGGAGAAAAGCCCAAGAATTCAAGCCCAATTCGGATCTTCCACAAGTGCAACCGAAATTCATTTCGGAATCAACTCAGAATTCAATTCGGATTCGGTTCGGGACAGCCCAACAGGGCTGTAATAAAAAGGCCTTAACTTTTGCATACGGAGTCCGATTGGGGTGTTCTTGGACTTGTTTGAAAGCTTATTCCAAGGCCCACACAATGGTTTTGGCCCCAGCTTCAGAAGACTTACGGTCGCGCAGTTATGGCCGAAACAATGTGACGGACTTAAGTTAGGTTTTCCTTTTTGTGTGTTTTTAGGTCTTAGCCGAGTTAGAGTTTGATTTGGCATGTGTGGCCGGCCCTAGGCCGTGCGTGAGTCGTGGAGGGCGCCTTAAATACCCTTGCCCCTCCCTTGTATCCATTAGACCAGTTTATTTATAAGATTGAAACATAGCTATTGCTTGTTCTTTCGACCCTAGAGTTCATGCGAGGACTTTGAGAGAGGACTAAGCGATCCAATTGTTCGTTCTGCAATTCAAGATCGCCGCTGCTCCACGGGAATCGGGACTTGGCGTTAAATCGCTCGTGGTCTCGCGACGAACAACTACCCGGTGTGTTGTGGGCGTATTCCGAAGAGTTGAGGGTTCGTGCATTGGCGCGAGTGTTCAGCTAGCGACATCGTCTACTTCGCATCAACTATCGACGGTTTCTCACTGAGAAGACGGGCCTCCCCCGTATCACCAGGACACCGGCTTTGGTCACCGACTCGTCGCTGGCGGCCACGGCCACGGTGGCGCGGATTAACAGAGGCAAAATGTTCGCAATATTATTGGGAACATTTTTGGGGCACTAAGATTGCCGGAGATGACCTAAATCGCCGGCGAGCCGGAACGAGGCGGAGACTAAAGTACGGGAAAACTGAAAATATCGAAAAGCTTCGCCGCGACCTAAATCAATTGGGGCTTGAGCTCAAGGGGCTAAAATGAACTCACCGAGGCACTGACGAGATCCGAGGGGAGCTAGGAAGATCCAGGCGGCGGAGGAGCTTGCTGGCCGCGGAGAAGAAAGTGAGGCGATGGCACCCTGAGTAAGGTGGGCACTAAGGGATGGTGGGGTTAGCTCCAAAACAGCTCCTAGAGGGCCTAGGAGCAAGAAGAAAGGAAATGGAGCACTCACCGGACTTGGAGACGACAAGCGGGGATTTCGGCCGAAAATGGGGAACCTCCAAATTCAACCGCCACCTGAGGGGACAAATCAAATTAAACGAGGGTTAATGTCCAGCGAGGTGCGAGGGAGCAGCTGGTGCAAGAAGTTGAACAGGAGAGCCACTAGAGGGTGGGTTGCACCAAGGAGCTCCCAGCTTAACAATCACGGCCAAGGGTGATCTTGGCGATTGAGCTCAAGCAAGAAGAGAGGGTGCCAACTGGGGGTTGCGGAAAGGTGAAAGGAGGGCAAAGAATGGGAGCTGGATGCTTAAGTAGCAGAGGGGAGCTCGGTCCACAACGGCTCTCTCGCACGGGAGGTCCAGCTACGGTCATGGGAGCTGAGCGACGGGAGCAGGTAGAAAGAGACTTCTGTGGCAAGCCCTGAGCACAATAAATGCATGCCGCCGAGGAGCGAGTTGGGGAGGTGACTAGGCGCCGCTCTCCCGACTTCACTTCACGCACGCACGCGCACGTGGGCGAAGGAGGAAGAAGATGACCAGCGGCGACATCGGCCCACAGTCGCGCGCACAGAGCGGCTCGAGTCGTGTCTGCTAGTTGGTTCGGCCGAGTCAATTGACTCGAGCCCAGCCCCACCGCGCCCGAGGAATAGTGCAAACCCATTAGGTTTTGATTTTTAAAGTGAAACTTTGCAGTTTAATTGGGACAAGAAAACAACTCCAAAATTTCTGAAATTTTAACTGAGCTTGCTAACTTTAGAATTAACCTCCCATAAAATTTCCAGAGATTTTGGTGTGCTAGAGTTTCTCAAGAAATTCCAAGGTTATCTCCTGGTTTGACCAGGGGTTTGACTTGCCTCTAAATCTGTTTCAAATCATTTCCAAAAATTAGGAAATAATTCAGAGGTGCCACCAAGCAACCCTAGAACCCAGGAAAAATATTTCCAGAGCATTATCACAAGATTTGACAAGATGATCTTTGCCTTGAGAGAATTGAAGGTTTTGATTTTGCATTAGCCAAAATTCATTTACAAGAATTTCAGAAAAGTTCGACAACAGAAGGGAGTAAGAAAAAGTTTTAATTTCTACCCATTTTCTTACATTTGAAACACAAGTTGAAAATGGGGATGTTACAGCGAAGCCCATGATTCTCCTTTGTCTATCCACCCTTGGGCTACCAAGATGTATCAAGACCTTCGTCAGAGATTCTGGTGGACTCGAATGAAGCGCTAGATTGCCAAGTTTGTTGCCGAGTGTGACGTGTGCTGCCGTGTGAAGGCCGAGCATCATCATCCAGCAGGTCTTCTTCAGCCTTTGCCTGTGCCAGAGTGGAAGTGGGTTTCCGTTGGTGTGGACTTCATCACCGGTTTGCCTTGCTCGCCCAAGGGAAACGATGTCATTTGGGTTGTCATTGATAGGCTAACTAAAGTGGCACATTTCCTTCCTGTCAAGACTCAGCTTCGTGTGGGACCTCTGGCTGAACTCTATGTATCGAGAATTGTGAGTTTGCATGGTGTACCACGAACGATTGTGTCAGATCGTGGTTCTCTTTTTACCTCTTGGTTTTGGCACCAGTTGCAAGTGGCCATGGGGACATGTCTTTCTTTCAGTTCACCTTACCATCCCCAGACTGATGGTCAGACGGAGAGAGTCAACCAAGTGTTGGAGGATATGCTCCGTGCTTGTGTTCTTTCCTATGGGAAGAATTGGGAGAAATGCTTGTCGTTTGCTGAGTTCTCCTACAACAACAGCTTTCAGGCTAGTCTTGGCATGGCACCATTTGAGGCCTTGTATGGGAGGAGATGCAGAACCCCATTGAACTGGTCGGCGGTGAGAGATGCTTCTTGGCCCGCATTCGATCAATAAGGCCGAAAGTCAGGTTCAGTTGATCCGCGAGCATTTGCGCACGGCCCAGTCTAGGCAGAAGAGCTATGCAGATCGCCGTCGCCGTGAGTTGAGCTTTGAGCCCAATGACTTTGTGTATCTCAAAGTCTCACCTTTGAAGGGCCATCAGCGTTTTGGAATCAAGGGCAAATTAGCTCCTCGGTATATTGGGCCTTATCGCATCGTCGAGAGAGTTGGGGCTGTGGCATACAGATTGGAGCTGCCAGCTACACTTGAGGGTGTGCATGATGTGTTCCATGTATCCCACCTGAAGAAGTGCCTCCGTGTCCCAACTGAGGAAACTCCGTTGGAGGTTCTCGATGTGCAAGAAAACTTGACCTACCGCGAGCATCCTGTTCGTATTCTGGAGGAATCTGAACGAAGGACAAGGAACCGCGTCATCAAGTTCCTTAAAGTTCAGTGGTCAAATCATTCTGAAGATGAAGCAACTTGGGAGCGGGAAGATCGCCTTCGTGCAGATTACCCATCCTTCTTCTCCGAGTAAACGGAATCTCGGGTCGAGATTCTTGTCAGGGGGGGGGAGAGTTGTAACATCCCAAGTTTCAGACTTGTGTTTCAAATGTAAGAAAATGAGTAGAAATTAAAACTTTTTCTTACATCATGTATTTCCTGTATGTACTAAATAATTCTTGTACAAGAGTTATGGAAATACAAAGTCACAAGTCTTTTGATCCAAATCTTGATCCTTCTACAACAATCTTGTCAAATCTTTCGATCATCTCCTGGAAATATTTTTCCTAAGTTCTTGGGATGGTATGTGGCTTCTCCGAAAAATTTCACAATTTTAGAAATGGTTTGAATACTTTTGGGGCAATCAAACTGTGTGACTTTCACCAAACCTTGAACCAGTATCTTGCAGAATTTTTGGAGAAAAATTCACTGCATAAAAACCTCTGAAAATTTTACACAAGGTCAATATCTAAGTCAGCAAGCTCCTGTAATAATTTCAGAATTTTTGGAGTTATTTTGCTATCCCTAATAAATCCTAAAAAGTCTCTGTCTATTTAAAACCTAAAACCTGGTTCCACTGTTCCTTGTTCGAGTCTGCTCGAGCCACTTGACTCAGCCGAACCACCTAATTGCACCGGGCTCACTCATAGCGTGCGATTGATATCAACCGTTGGATTTAAATCGCACGGCCCGCGTTCGCAGGAACATTCGGACCGCCATGAACATTCCATCCAATCTAAGCCGTTCGTTTTGATCGGACCGCCCTGATTGCTTGAAGTGTTAGAAACCCTCAGCCGGATCCTTTTAATCGTGACCGTCCATCTCAAATCCAACGGTCACGCTTCCTTCTCGCTCTTCTTCCTCCTCGGTCTCTCCGCAAGCAAGCAAGCGAGCAATGGCAGGAAGAGAGAGAGGGGGCGGGTTCGTTTTGTCAATTCAGGCTCGCTCTCGTCAACATGTCTCTGCAGGGCATTAAATGCGCATCAGGCTTTCGGCTCCTCCATCCCGAGTCTCACTTGCCCCCATCATTTCTTGGTTCACGACCGTAGCATGAACCGAGCCCACCATGGACTCTTGTTCTTGCTCGAAACCCTAATCCTTCCTCTATAAATAGCCCCCTTAGCAACTCCTGGTATTCGTTTACACCACCCCTAACTCTTCTCTGTGTTTTGAGCTCAAAACCACTTCAAATCCTCAAAACACCATTGTTGACCCGAGAAGCTCCATTGGTGATCTTGGTGTCCAGTGGTTCATCTTCAATCTTTCTTGTACCCTTTTGAGCTCCTCAACTTCCTTTACATTTCCCCTAACTTGATTTTGGGTTGTATTCACAGGAATCACTCAATTTTAAGTTTGGAGATTTTCGGCCGATTTCACCCCCCCTT
Source organism: Ampelocalamus luodianensis (assembly GCA_036346255.1). Taxonomy (NCBI): domain Eukaryota; kingdom Viridiplantae; phylum Streptophyta; class Magnoliopsida; order Poales; family Poaceae; genus Ampelocalamus; species Ampelocalamus luodianensis. The sequence goes on along the minus strand of CM070634.1, from coordinate 54,906,764 downwards.
TTCTTCTCCAACTCCGGTAAGTGGCTCTTTTTACAATTACTTACTTGTGCAGCTTGTGGGAACCTTTATGAAGCTATTTTGATCACCCATTGGTGTTCATTTTGCTCAGAGCCTCATCTTCCACTTCATCTTCCTCGGCTCCGGTGAACTCCATCGTGTTCAAGTCTTCCCCAGCCATCTTTGAAGCTCCTCTCGGTTAAGGTAGCTTCTATTTAGTCCCTAGAAGTGATGACACTCGCTTTCGTGGACTGCAGCGGAGCATTTTGCTATTTTCATGTTTTGCCGAAAAAGTCTACATCCGTGTTTTCCGGCTCGCCGACGTTCTAGACCTCCATCACCGGCGAGGTCATCACCAATGGGTCCACAACACTATTGCGAACCCATTTTGGTATTTGGTTGGCGCCGCCATGGCCGGAGTCGCCGGCGACAAGCCGTGAAATCCACTCGATTTTTGTCAGCTGGGAGCTCCCGTTGTCGTCAAATAATTAGGACACAGTTAATGCTTAATCATTGCCACTGCCACTGCCAGGTGGGCCCGTAAGCTTAAAACCGAAAACCAGAAGTCATTAGGGCTGATTTTGGGTTTATTTATTGCTAATCATTGTTAGCAATAAATGTGTCCGAAGCCACCATCCTGTGCCACTGCCAGGTGGGCCCTCAGTCCCTAAGTCCACCTCTGTGTAAATCGTTATGACACATTAATTACTAATCATCACTAATCATTGGTCATTAGTAGTTAATCTGCTGTCCTAAAATCCCCTTGTGTCTCGCCGCCATGTGGGACCCGAGCCCTGTGCACGTGTGTTAAAGCTCGCGTGTGTGACTTACAGTCACTGACGTGCGGCCCCACGTGTCAGGGGTGCGGGCGAGGTTCAATCGCCGTGGAGAGCACAAAGGTCCGTGCGGCATCTCCGGCGAATTCACGGGGATTCCGGGCCGGGAATGGAAGGGAAATGCCAGCAACGGGCGAGGCAAGAATCAAGGATTTTATTGCGTCCGTTCACATGAGGAGAGGATGAGGGAATCACGGCGGTGATGGAGCTCCACACGCGCGTTAATGGTGGCATTTGGGCGCGGCTCTACGAAGAAGAAAGCGGGGAAGGAGCTGATGTGGGTGACGTGGGCCCCACTTGGCAGCGGTGGGAAGGAATAGGAAAGTAACGAGGCATGTTCTGGCTGTTAGATTTAGATCCGATGGTCTGAAATGTTGGGCTGTTCCAAACGTTATCTCTTGATCAAACCATCGATTTGTGATCCAACGGTCGAAAAGCTTTGAAGTGCGGGCGCGTGGATGAGCGGGCCGAATGGGCCGCGTGCGCGTGGGATTTTGGGTTGGGCTGAGGAGTTTCGGCCCAAACACTGTTGGGAGGATTTTAATTAATTTAACCTTTTAAATAATTATGATAATTCAAAAGGGCTTTAGAAAATAGGAAATAAAACCCAAAAATTCTAGAAAAATTCACAGAAATTCCTAGAGTTATTTTGGATTTAATTAGAATATTTCCAATTTATAATTGGCTATTAATTTTGCAAAATAAATTATTTTGGCTTTGAAATATTTAGGAAAAAGCTTTTAAAATTCCAGAAAATTCTAGAAATTAATTAATTTTTTATTTTTTAGATTAAATCCAAAAAAACTTCAAAAATTCCAAATAAATTTTACTTTTGACTTCTAAAACTTCAAAAAAATTCAAATAGAGAATCAAACTCTTTAAAATTTCAGAAAATCCAATAAAACAATAACTTTATTTATTTTATTTTTGTAACATAACTTTGAGATGTTACAAACTACCCCCCTTAAAAGGAATCTCGACCCCGAGATTTGGAGAGGCTAGAAAGAAAGCTAGGGATACAAGGTTTTCAACTGGAGTTGTCATCGTCTGCATCCTGCTCCTTATTTGCCAGGGTCCGAGCTGAGTTCAGTTGTCTTCTTCCAGAATTCTACGGTTCCTTGTTCTCTTGCATAGTTTTGCACTCTAGAACTTCAGAGTTGCTGCCTGTTGCTTCTGTGGACATTTATTGGCATAATGTCCTTTCTCTTGGTATAAGAAACACGTGATGCCCGCAACATAGGGTGGGTATTTCTGTGATTGGCCTCCAACAGAGGTGTTTGGAGGCAACAAGCTGGTCCATGGTTACTTCTTGAGGCATTGGCTGGCCTAAACTTAAGTATTCCTGCAACTGGGACATGTATCTTCTGTTGTTTTTACCACCTTCCTCTGGTGTTATTGTTGCGATCAGCGTAGCTTCTGGAATGCTGTCTGCGGTGAGTGCTAAGCGTCGTTTTGGGCATTGATTGGCATAATGTCCCATATCCTGACAAGCGAAGCATTGTATTGCTGCCCTTAATGTCTTATTCTGCTGAAATTGGCCACTATTGATGTTGTGGAACGTCTGGATCGGCGGACGTGGTGCTGATCCTGGAGTCTTGAGTGCGGTTGCCATTGGTGCTTGGTTGGGTTGGGGTTGAATCACACAAGCCTTGGAGTTTCTTGCATTATGTTGTCCTTGATCCACCATCTTCCTCTTGGAACACTTGGTGCAGTAACGTTGTTTTTGTGTTGTAGGAGCAGTGACTGAGAAAACATTGTTGTTGCTCATTTGTTGCATCAACTGTTGCATTAGTTGAGTCTGGGTGATGAAAATTTGGTTCAAATTCCGAATGGTTTCTGCTATCAGTTGTTGGTTGCCTTCAGTAGGGATTTCCTTGCTGGGGTTGGTATCATTTTCAGAATCATGGGTGTTCTTCATCTGCCGGTGACTCCAAAGATTTAGGAAAGGAGAGCAAAGGATAGGGAAGAGACCAATATGAAGAACTAAGGGGATAGAGTGAAACAATACTTCCAAACGAAAGAACCAACTGAAAAACTTTTCAGAATAACTTTACACAACATTCTATCGATCGAGACTCTTAATCTGGTGAAACGACTCAATGCACAGAATGAGCCTTGGTAAACATAGACTATATGGCTGGGCTAACATCGTATCTCCTGCTTGTGGTCTTTGATGACGATGCTCTCTTGACAACTTCATGCATTGTGGTCTTGAACGTAAGGGTTAAGAACATGGTGACCATCTATAGGAATTTCCAAGGAAAGAGGATCCATTTACATTACAAAAAGGTGAAGGGAGAATTAGGTAAGGAAGAATTGCTATGAAGAAGTTATAGATAGATGACCAAGATGAGGAAAGAACATTTTATTTTTCTTGTTATGAAATAAGTTTTGAAGTTTTTCAACTAATGGTCATTCTAACTAAGTCACGACCTACAGTCGATATGGCTCTGATACCACTTTGTCAGGACCCGGGAGTAACTCTCCCAAATCCTCTGTGCATTTCTGAACTAGTCCCATGATCTGTAGCTAGTTCACGCAGTAAACAAATATAGTAACAAATTCAGATCACAACTTTATTAATAATTAATAGAGTTTATTACAAAGGAGGCTTACAAGCCAACAATAAAGAACACGGCGGAAGACAAAGAAGAAGTAGTGGAGTCCAGCTGATCTGCCATAGCCAATCGACTGGGGAAGCGGCTGATGGCTACAGTGTCCCGATGTTCTGATACGTTCGATTGTTTTCATCGTGGGGACGTTGACGCTTTAAGGCTTTCGACCGGCAGATCGTCGCCTCGCAATTCGTTACACCCGCGCGACTGTCGTTATCAACGTTACACTCGCACGCGATCGACCTTACCACGAGGGTTATTGTTCCTGCAAGCAATCGAAGAAACTCACAAGAACAAGGAAAATGCAATCTGAATTGTATTGCGAATATGAATGAAGTTCACAAGTGGGGTTCCTCAAACCGTAATACGGCGAAACTGCAAATGGCAGAATAATCTAAGAAAAACCCAAACCCTAAACTGTGGCGGCTGTTGTATATATATAGGGTGGGACTTAAGGGGTTGACCTAGGGTTGTGCGACCATGGAGAGAAGCGTACACAACCTAGGCTTTGACCCCCGACACGCTTACAAGGCCCTGTTAGGCCCAAAACGGTGTCGCAGCACTTAATGACTGGTCGTAGAGCGTGAGACCTAGTCGTAGCGCCGGCTGGTTTGGTCGTAGCGCTGGCGAACCTAGTCGAGGAGCTTGAGACCTGGTCTAGCGCTGGCTGGTCTGGTCGTAGCGCTGGCGAACCTAGTCGAGGAGGTTGAGACCTGGTCGTAGCGCTGGTAGGACTGGTCGTAGGGCTTGTAGACCTGGTCGTAGACCTTGGGGATCCAGTATTCCTAAGTAACAACAGATCACATTCATTAGGTAGTACACCATTCTGCATAGATAAATTATTAGCACCTAGAAACGAGCTCACCTCATAATTTAAGTGACGTGCACGAGCTCTTGTCATAGGTCCTTGTAGTTTAGCAACTGGATCTGGAGGATTTTGTGTAGGGCGTGTATCAAAAGGAGTGATGTCCTCATCATCCTACCCTCTTGAATTGGAGTCGTCCTCGACTCAAGCTCATATGCTTCTCCCACGTATGGCTTCAAATCTGAAATGTTAAATGTGGGACAAACCCCAAAATCTGCAGGGAGCTCCAATTGATAGGCATTGTCATTTATCTTCTTAATTATCATAAATGGTCCATCAGCTCTAGGCATCAATTTTGATTTTCTTAATTCTGGAAACCTGTCTTTCCTCAAATGCACCCAAACTAAATCACCCGGTGCAAATTTTATTTCTTTCCTACCTTTACTTCCAGCAACCCTATACTTTTCAGTCATACGCTCTATATTTTCTTTAGTTGTTTCATGCAACTTAAGAACAAATTCAGCACGCTTCTTAGCATCTAAATTAATGTGTTCAGAGGTAGGCAAAGATAGTAAATCAATAGGAGCACGGGGGTTAAAACCATATAACTCCTTGTGCGGACTTACCTTGGTGGTGGAGTGTACCGACCTATTGTAAGCAAACTCAATGTGCGGTAAACACTCTTCCCACATCTTCAAATTCTTCTTTAAAATAGCCCGCAACATGGTGGATAACGTGCGGTTGACAACCTCCGTTTGTCCATCAGTTTGGGGATGGCATGTAGTAGAAAACAGCAGCTTTGTCCCCAATTTGTTCCAAAGTGATCTCCAAAAGTGGCTCAAAAACTTCGTGTCGCGATCCGAGACAATAGTATTGGGCACTCCATGTAAGCGAATGATTTCTCGAAAAAATAAATCAGCTATGTTTGTAGCATCATCGCTCTTGTGACAAGGTATAAAATGTGTCATTTTAGAAAATCGATCCACTACTACAAATATACTGTCTCTCCCCCTCTTTGTCCTGGGCAATCCTAAAACAAAATCCATAGAAATATCCTCCCAAGGGGCGCTAGGAATAGGGAGAGGCATATAAAGTCCATGTGGATTGAGACGGGACTTAGCTTTGTTGTATGTAGTGCAATGAGCCACGTAGCGCTCAACATCGCGCCTCATCTTTGGCCAATGTATGGGCGCCAGCACATCTTCTGTCTTCTTTGCTCCAAAATGCGCCATCAAACCTCCTCCATGCGCCTCCTGCAACAACAAAAGACGAACGGAGCTAGCTGGAATGCATAGCTTGTTAGCACGATAGATCAAACCATCAATTATCACATATTTATTCCATGTTCTCCCTCCTTTACAATGTTCAAGCACTTCTTTAAAGTCCAAATCATTAGCATATAACTCCTTAATGGCCTCTAAACCAAAAATCTTATGGTCAAATTGAGATAACATGGTATAACGTCTAGAAAGCGCATCAGCAATCACAATGTCCTTACCTTTCTTATGCTTTATGACATATGGAAACACTCAATAAATTCTACCCATTTAGCATGTCGTTTATTTAGGTTAGCTTGGCTTCTAATATGTTTTAACGATTCATGGTCTGAATGTATAACAAATTCTTTGGGCCATAGATAATGTTGCCAAGTTTGAAGCACACGAACTAAAGCATACAGTTCTTTGTCATAGGTAGAATAATTCAGACTAGGCCCATTTAGTTTCTCACTGAAATATGCAACTGGTTTACCTTCTTGAATCAATACACCACCTATCCCAATGCCGCTAGCATCACATTCAATCTCAAAAGTCTTACCAAAATCAGGGAGTTGGAGTAGGGGTGCTTGGGTGAGCTTCTCTTTCAATAAGTGGAATGCCCTCTCTTGCAGTCCCCATTGGAAAGGCACTCCTTTCTTTGTCAATTCATTCAATGGTGCGGCAATGGTGCTGAAATCCCGCACAAAACGCCGATAGAATCCAAAGAAGTCCATGGAAGCTCCGCACTGTGAAATGATGGTAGGCGCGGCCAGACTTTGGATGGTCGCGAGCTTTGCCTCATCCACCTCAATGCCCCGTGGTGTCACAACATAACCAAGAAACGCAACTCGATCGGTGCAAAAGGTGCACTTCTCGAGGTTACCAAACAAACGCATCTCTCTCAGGCATTAAAAACAACACGTATATGATTAAAGTGTAGCTCATGTGACTTGCTATAAATCAAGATATCATCAAAATAAACCACCACAAATTTTCCAATGAAAAGACGTAAAACCTCGTTCATTAATCGCATGAAAGTACTAGGTGCATTAGTTAGACCAAAAGGCATCACTAACCACTCATATAGTCCGAACTTAGTTTTAAAAGTAGTTTTCCATTCATCTCCCAGTTTCATTCTAATCCGGTGGTAACCACTTCGCAAGTCAATCTTTGTGAAAATAATAGAGCCACTCAACTCATCAAGCATATTGTCTAGCCTAGGAATAGGATGACGATACCTTATGGTAATATTATTAATGGCTCTACAATCAACACACATACGCCAGGTTCCATCTTTCTTAGGAACCAAAAGAACAGGAACAGCACAAGGACTAAGGCTTTCTCGTACGTACCCACGGTCCAAAAGATCTTGGACTTGTCGCTGAATTTCCTTAGTCTCCTCTGGATTGGTCCTATATGCAGCACGGTTTGGCAAAGTCGCTCCCGGGATCAAATCAATTTGATGCTCTATCCCTCGAATAGGTGGCAACCCCGGGGGTATCTCAGCTGGAAATACATCCACATACTCCTACAAAAGGTTAGCAACAGCAGGAGGCAAAGAGCTAGATATATCCTCAAGTGAAAATAAAGTATCTTTGCATATTAAAGCATAGCATGGCAGCTCATTATCACAAATTTCATCAAGCTCAGATTTAGAGGCAAGCATGACACACCCTTTCAATTTAATTCCCTCGGCCTTGGAACTAGGCGCGACTTTCTCCCCTTTAGGTGGGAAAACACGTTTCGCTACTTTCTGATTTTCATAATCATGTTCAGTGGTATTTCTTTCATTTCTAGCACGCTCTACTTCATCTTTCACAATTTCAGCGGGAGTCAAAGGCAACAACTTAATCTTCTTACCCCTATGTGAGAACGAGTATGTAACAGCCCCAGATTTAAGAAACAGTAATAATCTGCTTTATGAACAGTAATGGAATACTGTTCATAACATTACTGTTCATAAATGAAATTTGGATTTGTTGTTACAAATTTAAAACCTTCCTTCTCTAGTCAAAATCCAAAACTTATTTGAAGTCTCAAAGGAAATACAAGATAGTGCTTGTATTATGACTGGGAAGTATTTTTATTAAAGCCTGGATCAATTTCTTGACCAAAAATAATTTTTGTTAAATTCTTAGAAATTATTTTGACTTGGATAAAAATATTTGACTTTAAATAAACCTATTCGGGATAATTAAATTATTTATGTATTTTAAAAAGTGAAACAGTGGTTTTCAAAATTTATTTGGGGAATATATCATCCCAGTAGCATACTTGTAAAATTTCATGATTTTACAAATTTATCTACTATTTTTAAACCCCAGTCAAACTTTTGGAACTTTAAAATGAGTCAGTCAACTCCTCTAGTCTAAACCCAGCCATTTGCACTGTAGCGACCGAGCTCAAGTACTTTGGGTCAAAATTGTGCAACCGGGCCACACCCGACACGTTCGTGCGCGTGCCCAAACCTCTAGCGAACGTGAGCCGTCGATTTCTTGATGGACGACCGAGAATCGCAAAGCCGCGCGGGACATGTTGGGAAACAGGTAGGCTACACTAGCGCAAATTAAAAAATTCTACCCGTAAACCAAGATCACTGCAGTTATAGATCACGGTCTTACCACTAGACGCGCAGGTGCGGAAGTTGATGCAAGACGTCGGGCGCAGTAGTCGTACTCGCTGATGCAAGACGTCGGGCGTAGTAGTCGTACTACTTCCTCGCCCTCGCCGCGGCCCCACGTGCAGCCTCCTTTCTTGCGGTTCGTCCCAACGCCACGGATGCAATGGGCCCAAAGGTATCCACACGCACGGAGGAAGCGACGCACGCCGGACTACTAGATCCGCGCGAGCGACTAGGGCGTGGGAGGGTGGCGCCGTGGTTTGAGGATGTCACGAAAAACTCAACCTCAACCAAGCGCGCCGCTTCTCCTTTTATAGACGCCCTTATAATGGGCTTCTACGAATAGAGGCCCATTAGGACTCAATGCCCGCCTAATTTAGATCCAATCCGAATTAGGCTTCAGCCCTTAAGTGTGTGACCTATGGTTCACATATGTTTAGACATGACGCGAGTACACATACTTGGTCAATAGTTGGTAGCGCCTCTAGCAAGACGTGCCAACTCCTAAACATACGTAAAGATCATATCGGACGAACCATCACAACGTTATGTACATGCCAATCCCTTTGCCTCACGATATTCAATCGAGCTCCAAGTCGACCACTCTTTCTCGATCCTCGTGATCCGAATCCCTTACTAGGTTAACTCTTAACCTTAAGTAGCATGGCCATGCATTTCGGATCCGATCACTGAGGCCCAGAGATATCTCTCTCGTAGAGAGGGGCAAATCCCATCTCGACCGACCATGCCTCGCAAAGATGCTTCATGACAAACCCGAAAGCTACCTTTATAACTACCCGCCATTTGAGTAGCGTTTGATAGCCCCTAAGTAGGTTGATTCACATCTCAAGTACATACGACAATCTCGTGTCTAAGGACAAGGCGTACACATTGTGTAGAGAGAACCATAAGAATAATTACTATGTCTCATGTTGGGTCGGTCCAACCCCATGTTCTAAACATGTGTCCACATTATTGGTTTGACATCTCCATGTCTATGACCTGTGAAACATGGTCATCAACCGATACATGTGCTAATCCATCATTCACGTGTGTCCTCACATGAACTCCGACTAGGGACAACTTTAGAATAACTGCACAAGTAAAGAGTTTCACAAACAAGTCACATACTTGTTAATCAACACAAAGGCAATATTCAAGGAACATTTATTAAATCATGGATACAATGAAATATCATCATCAATATGATTGCCTCTAGGCATATCTCCAACAGCCTCCCACTTGCACTAGAGTCAATCTAGAAGATATCTAATACCCATAGCTCTTGTGTGCGCCTCATGCTTAGGCTGTGGGAGAGGCTTCACAAAGGATCTCAAATATTCAAACCGTGTGTATTTTGCATATCTTTAAATCTCCTCGATTAAGGATCTCTCGAATGAGATGAAACCGCCGCAGATGTGTTTGTTCTTTTGGTGATTCCTCGGCCCTTGGCTTGCGCAATGGCCCCACTGTTATCACAAGAAAGATCCGAGGATCGCACGCACTAGGAACCACACCTAGTTCGGCTTATGAACTTCCTTATCCAAACACCTTCCTTTGCCGCCTTGTAAGCAATGTACTCGGCCTCCGTTGTAGAGTCAGCAACAGTCTCCTGCTTGGAACTCTTCCAACTTACCGCACCACCGTTCAAAAGGAACACAAAACCCGATTGCGATTTGTAATCATCTTTGTCGGTTTGGAAGCTTGCATCGGTGTAACCATTTACAACGAGCTCTTCCTCACCTCCGTAGACTAGGAACACATCCTTAGTTCTTCTCAAATACTTGAGGATGTTTTTAACCGCTGTCCAGTGACTCTCACCTAGATCAGCCTGGTATCTGCAGAACACTTAGAGCATAGGAAACATCTGGCGAGTACACATCATAGCATACATGATAGATCCAATGGCCGAAGCATATGGAATCTTACTCATGCGATCTCGCCATCGGTTGTCGAAGGACACCGAGTCTTGCCAAGATTTATGCCATGAGACATGGGCAAGAACCCTTTCTTTGCCTCCTCCATGTTGAACCGTTTCAACACTTTGTCAATGTAAGTACTCGCTTAATCCTATTAGCCTTTTGATCTATCTCTATAGATCTTAATACCCAAAATATATGCCGCTCCCTAAGTCCTTAATTGAGAAACTATTTTTCAAAGGAGGTCTTAACGGACTCGAGCATAGGAATATCATTTCCAATCGGTAATATGTCATCTACATATAAGATTAGAAATACGAGTGAGCTCCCACTTGTCTTCTTGTAAACACAAGATTCTTCTTCGCTTTTGATGAAGTCAAACCCTTTGACCACTTCATCAAAACGAATGTTCCAACTCCGAGATGCTTGCTTCAATCCATAAATGGATTTTTGAAGTTTGCATACTTTTCTAGCATTGTTTGATCGACAAAACCCTCAGGCTGTATCATATACACGCCCTCGGTTAAATTTCCATTAAGGAAAGCCGCTTTGACATCCATCCGCCATATCTCATAGTCGAAATATGCAGCAATAGCTAGAATGATCCGTATTGATTTAAGCATCGCTACAGTGAGAAAGTCTCATCGTAGTCAACTCCTTGAACTTGCCGAAACCTTTGCGACAAGTCGAGCTTTATGGATATGAACATTTCCATCCATATCAATCTTCCTTTATAGATCCATTTGCACTCTATGGTTTTAACACCATCAAAGCGGGTCAACCAAATTCCAAACTTGATTGTCTCCCATGGATGCTATCTCGGATCTCATGGCACTATGTCATTTCTCGTAGTGCTGGTCCATCATTGCTTCCGCATAGGTCGTAGGCTCATCATTGTCTAACAATAATATATCTCGCGCATTGCGAGCCTTCCGACCTTCGTGGTGGTGGTGCTTCCTTTGCCATGGGTTCCTCAACTTGTTCGCCACATGGGCATCATTCGTCGAGTCTTCCCGATTGGTTCATCTTGAACTTCTTCAAGCTGCACCGCTCTTCCACTTGTCTCCTATTGAGAAACTCTTTCTCTAGGAAAACACCACTGAGCGACAAACACTTTGCCCTCTAGTCGGTTGTAGAAGTAATATCCAAAGGTTTCCTTCTGATATCCCACGAAAATGCATTTATCCGACTTGGGTGTGAGCTTGTCCGATCAGTAGTCGCTGACAAACGCCTCACATCCCCAAATCTTTAGAAAAGACAAACCGTGACTCTTCCTACCCATATCTCATATGGTGTCTTAACTACTGATTTAGACGGTACCTATTAAGTGTGAAAGTCGCCGCTTTCTAGAGCGTAACCCCAAAAGGATAATGGTAACTGATCGCTCATCATCGATCGAACCATGTCCAACAAGGTCCGACACGCGCTCGGATACCCGTTTCTTTGAGGCGTTCCCGCGGTGTTAGGCGTGGAACAATTCCGCAACTCTTCGATGATTGCTAAATTCATGACTCAAATACTCGCCACCACGATCGATCGCAGAGCCTTAATTTTCTTAGCACGTTGATTTTCAACCTCATTCGAACTCTTTGAACTTTTCAAAGTTTCGACTTATGCTTCATTAGGTAGACATAGCCATATCTACTAAAATCATCGTGAAAGTTATGAAGTAATGAAATCCACCTCTAGCAATCGTGCTCATTGGTCCACATACATCGGTATGTATGATTTCCAACAAGTCCGACGCCTCTCAAAAGAACCTTTGAAAGGTGATTTGGTCATCTTACCAAGCAAACAAGCTTCACATGTCTCGTATGATTCAAAATCAAACGAAGTTAGAAGACCATCAAGATGGAGCTTCTTCATGCGCTTTTCACTTATGTGACCCAAACGACAATGCCAAACGAGGTGGGATTCAAATCATTAGGTCGAAGTCTTTTAGCATTTATGTTAAAGATAGGCGCATCATCAAGATTTAAAATAAATAACCCATTCACAATGGGCGCAAAAAGCCATAAACATTCCATTTTTAGAGATCAAACAACCATTGTCTTTACTTGCAAATGAATAACCATCTCTCATCAAACATGAGGGGGATAAAATGTTTCGACTCATACTAGGAACATAATAACAATTATTCAATTCCATAATAAATCTTGAAGGAAGCTGAAGTTGCATGGTGCCGACGGTCAACGCAGCAACCCTTGCTTTATTCCCGACGCAAAATCAACTTCACCTCTTGCGACTCCTCTACTTCTTATTAGCCCTCGCATCGAGTTGCAAATGTGAGCAACCGATCCGTATCAAATACCCAAGAGTTAATAGGAGAATCACAGAAAATGTCTAAAACATTTATGACAAGTGTACCATGGGTGGAAGTCTTACTTCGACCTTCTTCTTGCATTCATCTAATCCATGTACTTCTTGCGCTTTCTCTTCCAAAGGCGCTTTACAATAGAAGCATATCTTGTCTCAGCTCGAGTCCAAAGATTAGGCTTAGGTGTTGGCTTGAGATCATATCTTTAACCTTACCCTTATTCTTTGGCCATGGCTTCTTACCCTTTTCTTGAAGCTAGACTTGTTCATAGCCATCACATGGCTAGGCCCCGCACACTTCTTAATGTCATTCTCTGCTGTTTTGAGCATCCCACAAAGCTCATTAAGGCCCTTATCCGCCCATGCATATGGTAGTTCAAATGAAATGCCCATAGCTAGGTGGAAGAGACGCTAAATGAAATCGATTGCCAACTCTTGGCCAATTGGAAAACCAAGTTTATCCAAAGTCCGATCAGAACCAACCATTTTGATCACATGTGGGCCTACGGTGCACCTTCATTAACTTGCATTCCGTAAAAGCCTTAGAGACATTGAACCGTTCAGTCTGGCCTGTATGCGAACATGTCCTTAAGCGCTATGATCATATCATACGCTTCTGATCCTCAAACCGCTTTTGAAGGTCGTTCCATGCATGCAAGCATAAGACAACTAATCTCAAGAGAGTCATCACATGCTTTCTTGTAGGCATTTTTAACAAGCAGAGCGCATTATTTGCGTGTTCTTACGGGATTGGGGTGTCCAACGTTTTCCTTTTATCCGCCCGAGAACAATTCTCGAGTTACGGACCAATCGAATAGTTTGTTCCATTTAATTTCTCTTTCTCAAGAATCGATCGCAGCAAAAGGGTGTGCGTGGTTGCTAGATGCCATTGATCTACAATAGGAAATGCAAAATACTAAGACAAATAAAACCATGATAGAGTAAATCAGTATTAAACAAATTTAATAGAATGTACTCCCACTAAAATCAACATCCTCTCTGTTGATTCTTAGCGATTCAAGATCCGCAATTAACGAGTCTACTAGTGAGCTTTTGCATCACCGCTAGGAGACAAGGTACTTGATAAGCAACACCTTGCTAATCATATCTCTATATGACTCTTGTTGTTGGGTGACATCTCTATGCCCCGCGCCAACCTTTATGCCCCAAGGCCCGTAACCTTTATGATAACCTTGTTAAGTTCACCAATCCTTATGCATGTAAGTATCCGATACAAAACCCATCTAGTCAAGGAAAGTTGATGGTGCCCTAATTTTATAGACCCACCATCAATTTACAAGACATGGGATGGTGCAAAGTTTAATTGGGAGGGCATATGTTTAACTTAACATTTTGTGAGAGATCGCTATACTTCTACCATTCAAACATGCATAGGAGTAAAACAATAGGAATAGCATTCACACAGCTTGTGACTCAAGATGGCCCATTTTCTCATGGTGATCTCCATCGCCATAGAATCTGGCCCACCATGATGATCTCCATCTCCATGGTTCATGTGTGCCATCCTCCAAGTGATGTGTCCTCCGAGTACTACTATAAGCTATTACTCATAACAGCTAGTAATAAAATACATGGATACTAGGAATCATCACAAGTCGGCACGCAGTGCCGTTAATACAATACTTTGACAACACAATGGCTCCACCGTGTTGCCGCATCTCCACGACACGCAGTCATGCAAATATTACAAACATGCATCACATACACATTAGGCCATACTGGTCACATACATCCTGCAAAAACAAGTTAATGCATAGAATCGCACTCTCACGGATAGGGGTCGAGGGGTTTCCCCATCAGGGTTCGGCGCGCCCACCGCAGTATCTCCAAGGCGTCCCGGACATTCGTAAAAACAGAGATCCAATCTATGCAATTTTTACATGGGATTTTGATCGGCAAATCATATTTACCACAAATCGACTCATGTTCGATTCGACCAATTTGTATCGATCTTCGCATGCCGCAACCGGTTTTACGTGTCACCGCTTCACCCCGATGGCGAATCCGACCGGTAGGGGTATGTTGTTTCACGACCTTAGCAGCATGATCACGGTACATCGATTATTAATCTAGGTTCGATTCGATCAATCATATTGATCTTCGCATTCGCAAATCGGTTTTACGTGTCACCGCCTACCCCGATGGCGAATCCGGCCGTAGGGGTATGTTGTTTCACGACCTTAGCGAGCATGATCACGAAACCGATCAATCCATTACTGTAACTATACAATCGATCACATCGATCATACCGATTTACATATCGCCATATGCAAATCACCCAACCTATAACATGACAAAGAACCGCTCGATACCATCGTTGGGAAACAGTAGGCTACACTAGCGCAAATTAAAGAATTCTACCAGTAAACCAAGATCACTGCGATTATAGATCACGGTCTTACCACTAGACGCGCGCAGTGCGGAAGTTGATGCAACGACGTCGGGCGGTGTAGTCGTACTCGATTGATGCAAGACGTCGGGCGTAGTAGTCGTACTACTTCCTCGTCCTCGCCGCGGCGTCCCCACGACACTCCTTTCTTGCGGTTCGTCCCAACGCCACGGATGCAGCGCCTCAAAGGTATCCACACGTGCGGAGGAAGCGACGCGCGCCGGACTACTAGATCCGCGCGAGCGACTAGGGCGTGGGAGGGTGGCGCCGTGGTTTGAGGATGTCACGAAAAACTCAACCCTCAACCAGCGCCGCTGCCCTCCTTTTATAGACGTCCTTATAATGGGCTTCTACGAATAGAGGCCCATTAGGACTCAATGCCCGATCTAATTTAGATCCAATCCGAATTAGGCTTCACCCCATAAGTGTGTGACCTATGGTTCACATATGTTTAGACATGACGCGAGTACACATACTTGGTCAATAGTTGGTAGCGGCCTCTAGCAAGACGTGCCAACTCCTAAACATACGTAAAGATCATATCGGACGAACCATCACAACGTTATGTACATGCCAATCCCTTTGCCTCACGATATTCAATCGAGCTCCAAGTCGACCACTCTTTCTCGATCCCGTGATCCTAATCCCTTACTAGGTTAACTCTTAACCTTAAGTAGCATGGCCATGCATTTCTGATCCGATCACTCGAGGCCCAGAGATATCTCTCTCAGGTAGAGAGGGGCAAATCCCATCTCGACTGACCATGCCTCGCAGCATGCTTCATGACAAACCCGAAAGCTACCTTTATAACTACCCAGTTACGGAGTAGCGTTTGATAGCCCCTAAGTAGGTTGATTCACATCTCAAGTACATACGACAATCTCAGGTCTAAGGACAAGGCGTACACATTGTGTAGAGAGAACCATAAGAATAATTACTATGTCTCATGTTGGGTCGGTCCAACCCCATGTTCTAAACATGTGTCCACATTATTGGTTTGACATCTCCATGTCTATGACCTGTGAAACATGGTCATCAACCGATACATGTGCTAATCCATCATTCACGTGTGTCCTCACATGAACTCCGACTAGGGACAACTTTAGAATAACCATACAAGTAAAGAGTTTCACAAACAAGTCACATACTTGTTAATCAACACAAAGGCAATATTCAAGGAACATTTATTAAATCATGGATACAATGAAATATCATCATCAATATGATTGCCTCTAGGGCATATCTCCAACAGGACATCCACGTAATCTGTGCGATTTCCGCCGTTGGATCTTGATCCAACCATATCCGACCTTCATCCATCCTAACCGCATCTTCATTTGTGGCCGTTGATTTCCAAACCCACGTGCCAGATCCTTTGTGCCGTTCGAGCCAACCCGTAGGGCTCATTCAATCCTGGCCGTAGGATCTTGATCGTGCGACGCTCACTTTTTGGACTATACCATTCTTCTTATGGAAAGGTCCAATTAAACGTGAGCCGTTGGATTCTCACTGGATGGGTCAGATCTTGTGGGCCGTTCGGGTTACCCGAACACACCACTCAATCTCCACCTTTGGATCTTGATCGGATGGACCGCATCAATTGGGCCGTTTGGGTCGCCTAAACCTCTCTTTAATCCTCACCGTTGATCTTAAATCCAACCGCGCCGCTCTTTTCGTTTTTGAACTCAAGGGCGCGCATTTATTCCTGGCTGCTGGATCTCCATCCTACGGTACCCTTTTGACCGCGGTTGTTTAGGGCCCGATCTTCATAGGACCGTTGGATTCAAATCCAACGCTTCTCTTTAAAAGTAACCTTCGGGTTTCCCGAAGGCTACATTAAATCTCAAACGTTCGTTTGAGATCGCACGGTCCATATTTAACAATATCGATTATCTTCTCTTAACACCTATCTTCATCGCAGCCGCCCATTTCTAATCGGACGGTTGATGTTCTTTCGCGTTTTAGGAGGCGCAAGACGATCGCGGACGACAATGGGCCTGCATGTCGTGGAGTTGTATTTCTCCTCCTTGCCTCTGCGTCGTCGTCACGGCTCAGAAAAGCAGTAGAGGAGTTATCCAAGAATCATGCAACTAATTTTTGGATATTTAGCACTAAGTGGACACCTCATCAACTCTAGACACTTCCCCTGTGCCCTGTAGCTCAACCTCTATATATATACCCTAGCTTTTTGGCTGCTGCCATTGTTGACCACTGGAGCTCTTCATCTTCATTACCATTCCAGTGGAGTTTCTTGCTCCTATCAATTGCTTATCCATTTTAAACGTTTGTTTCACCTCGCATTAAGGATTTAGCATCTTTTGTAGGTTAACCTAGAGTTTAATTCTCTGCTGATCAGAACCAGTTTTCAACACCTTCGGTGTTTATCTCATCCTGGTAAGATAAGCCCTTAGTTTTTAGCATCTTGAGCACCTTAAGGACCTCAGCAGTTCATATGCACCATTCCTTTGTACATAAGTAGCTTCAACCTTCTTTAAACTGAAAAGTTGTTTTTATAACTTTTCGGTCTTTCATATCGTTTTCAAGAACTAGGGTTTCTCCTGTCAACTTATCATCCTATTTAGGTTTCAGCTAAACCCTAGTAGCATAAGCAGTGGTTCTTTGATTCTTGTTGTCATTTATTTAGCTTTGTAGCAAAGATCCACTTCTGTCATCTGTTGTCGGCCAAACCGACAACTTTTGAAGCTTTGACAGTTTATGTAATCTGACCTATTAGGGTTAGGTTAAGGTTAGTCTGGGTGTTAATTACCCTAAAAGATTAGTCTAAGCTCCAACTTAGAATCTTTTACTTAGTCTATTTTCAATTAATCTGAACTCTATGATCCTTACTGCTTTTCTTTCTTTTCAAAATCAAAATCAGAACTTTGACCGAAACTCTAGTTTCTGTCATTTGAAAGCAGTAGGTGATAATATGGTCTATTATCTGTATTGGGGTATATGTAACTTAAGCATATTGTTAGTTATGCATTACTTTCTTGATCATACATCTTTTGTTCATTTTTACTTGCTGTCGATTTTCATATTCGTTGGATTTTATTGTCTCTTTTAGAATCTGGTTCTTCTGAGGTGTTTGAATCTATTTCTGAGCAACCTGAGCCTGCACAAGAAGTCTATTATTATCAAGGCAAGCATTCTCTTTGCACCATGTTGATCCTAAAGTTTTATACAATAGATTTTCAAAATACAGTGACACCTGTTGCATGCTACTTTTCTGAAAATACAATTGTGATCTGTTAGTAGTTAGTTATGACCTAACATTGGGGATTACCTTAATTGTAATCATACACTCAAACTTAGAGTAGTACTGTATACTACAAGATTTATTTTCAGAGTTTGCTTAGCCATGCAGTCTAGATAACTTTAGAGTTTGACAAGATTATCTTGTCAAACATGGGAATTACCAATGGATTTCAGCTATTTTAAACTCTTTGTCCAGTTTATTTACACCAGAAATGAATTTTACATTAAAATTGATCTGCACAAGAGGAAGCTAGTGGTGGTGCCTTCGTGCACGAGATTGGAAATTGTGGCGGACTTGTCTGGACCAATTAAGGACTGAATTCTGACTATTCAATTCGAGTCCCCCACGTACTTCCACACGCGGTGTATGGGCGCTGTTTGGTTAAGTAAAGAGTTAATGCTATTGAGTTGGAGACAGGGGAGTAAGGATATGTGTATTGGTCTCTGATAATGCAAGTTTGTGCATGTGTATGTTTACCTGTGAGCAAAGAGCAGTAGAGTTGCTGATCTTTGGCATTAAACCTTGTGAGTTCAGTGATTAGTTGGGGTCCAGATAAGTGGTGTTATGAGGTTAGTTAAAATGTGGGTGTATGGAAGTTAAGAATTGTTAGTTGATTATCGCTAAAGTATGGCGCCAGAGTAATACTTGGTTTGTGTTATTAGCAATCAGCAAAGTTCAAGACCAACTTAGGTGGACTTTAAGCAGTTAATTGACCTTTAGGCTTAATCGATTGGGGAATCAGCTAACTCGGTTAAGATTAGAGTGGTTGTGTTGTGGACTTCAGCTAGCAGAAGTTCCCACTCTTGCTCAATCTCCCTGTGTCTTTTATAGGCTCTTTGATAGTAGGACTAGTTCCAGTAGTTGATGAGTCAATACTAGTCTTACTGATTAACTTACAATTGAAGTTACACTTCAATAAGTTTTATCGCCGGACTGTTTTAGTCAGTTTGGATCATGATCTGGATAGCATTGGTTTGGTATGGCACATGTGGAAGATCTGCAGTAGGGTCAGGCCAACACCTCCCAAGGCCTTGTGTTGGGGAAACTTCATAATCTTAATGGAGATAATCTCAGTCCTTAGCAAGATTTCTTTCTTAGGAGTTTTTAGTCATGGTAGTAGGCCATTCTAGTTAGTTAGTTTATAATTACTCAATTAAGTTGTGTTCAGATAGTATCAATCAGTGCTAAACTGAATCAATTAAATCAAGTGATCCGAATATTAACTAGAGAACAGTAAGCAACCCACTAATGGAAGTTTCAGATTTGCAACCATATGATAATAGTTATTTCTAATAACTAAAGATGTCCGACGGTGCTTAGGTAGCCATTAACAGTCAGATGAACAGAAAGTAGTAAAACTATGAATTCCTTGATGATCGCCGTAACAAAAGTTTGGTAAATGGACTAAATTATCTAAGCAAAAGCTTAATGAGTTGTTTAACGCATAGCCTTCAGTAGTTGGTCCTTCGTGCTTGTAGATTGATTGGTTAGGCTAGAATAGTTAAGTAGGTAACTAGAGCCCACCTGTAGTTAATAGATGTGCACACAATCACCATCAAAGTCTGTCGTAAGAGGAGAACATATCAGAGGATTGATTTTGACTGTATGATCGTCGCGGTTGTATACATAGAATGCCTGGCGAGAGAGTGCTTGTGAGTATTAGGTGGCCTGTTAAGGAAAATAGCATCACCGAAGCTCTAGGTATCGTCCGTCGTCATTCGTTCTCAGTAGCAATAACATGGCAATTTTCAGATTTGCCGATAGGATTATGTCTTGGTTAGTGCAGTAGTTAGATATGTTTCTGAGTCACTTAGTTGGTTGGACTATTATCCGGTAGTAGTAACCTAATCTGAAAAATAAGCTTCGCTTGGATCCTCATAATCAAGCAGTGAAATCTTTGTTAATGTGAAAATAAGTGAGTTTGGAGAGAGCAATCAGAAGAAATCCTATCTAATTTAAATAATCTCCGAATCAACTAATTTGTTGTTCCTAAATTCATAATCTATCTTTTGTGTTATTCATTTTTGAATGCTGTTGGCGTTCTGGTGTTTATTCGCTGTTTTTCGCTTTTGGCAGTTTTTATCGCTAGATGACGTTGATATCGAGAGTGATCCTCTGCAGCAAGTCGAATATCTCAAGCAAAGCAAAGGCAAGCAGTTTGATCATATCCACTCAATCCCATTACTTTTAAAATCTAATACTTTGTTTTACTCGTACGTATGCATGCTTTTGTGTCAATGATTAATTTTGTCGATTAGAGGTAGTTAATCCCATTGCATTGTTGCCCTGAAAATTGTTCACCCCTGCCACTACACTACCTTAGGAATATTATTCTCACTGGTGAATTAGAGCCCGGTGAATGAGTTAGGGCCTTTTATTTGTCTTTGCGATATGATGCTTAGCAATGCTTAGATACCGGTAGAATTGGGCGGTTATCGACTTAGTGGATAACTTTGATCACACAAAAATTATTATAACTTTATGATTCAGCATTTTTGCTATGTTTAATTGTGAAAACTAAAAACTAAAAACAAAATGATTTCGACTTGGGCACAACGGTAAGATGGTGTGCTTTTGGGTGTGACTGGAATGGTGCCCGAGTCAATTAAGGACCAAACATCTTGTGAGTGAATTTTTATCCAGGCATTTTGCGTTCTAACCACACTAGAGGGTATGGGACCTCTCTTGACTCAGTACTTTGGCGTGTATTGGCTCCGGGTCGCAGTAGGTCGCAGGAGGGATGGTGTTGGGAGCATGGTAGTTGTCCGAAAAGCTTTACCCTGAGTGGGTAGTTGTCTTTTTGGCTTTACCATGTAAGCGTATGAATTTCTATCCATACGAGCAGCTCGTAGTTAATACACAATATTGGAAAACGTCTTGTTAGACTTAGCCGTGCCTGCATACCAAAGGAAGTATGCTAACCATGGCTGGTGGAAAGGCGGTCTAAAGTGTGGGTACATTGGTACACCCCTGCAGGGTTTAAAACTATTCGAATAGCCTCGTCCTAGGTTATGGACACGCTTGGGTAAGCTTTTCAAGAGTTAGACTACAACCTTTTAATTAAAACTTGTCATGGTTGGTATGAACGGGTGTTCATACTATTGTTGTGATGGCCATTGGGTTGGTTATCTCCAGGATATCTTTTTGTTACTACTTACTGTATCGCTGTTATTTCTGCAAATAAAATTTGAATTATTAAAACTGCCTTCAAACTATTACATTATTGCAAAAGAAAACTGGCTTTTTGCTAAAAATAAGTCCAGAGCCCCCTCCACTTAAATAAAGCTTGCATGTAGTTTAATTATAGTTCTGTTACCCTTACACGTCAGTCTTGTGAGTACAAAAACAATTTTTGTACTCAGATGCTTTGCTTAATGTTTTTGTTGCAGAGGAAGAAGGTGAGCCCCAAGGGCTTTCCTTTTGTGAGCTATGCTGCGGGTTTGACGACTAGCTTGGCGGCCCGGTTGGTTGCCTTGTGGGTAAAGGCACACTAATTGGCTATTTTATTTATCGCCATCTTATGGCTTTTGCTTCCGCTGTGTAGTTTGTTATTTATCTTGTAAGTTCAATCTGTTGTATATTATGAAGTTTTGATATTGTAACCTCTTGTTGTATGGAATTGATACATGATTTTGTAACGGGGTGTGTATACTGCATTTCTGGGAAGTATACATATCCTGAGGCTTGGTTTATTTGAATTGTAATGCTAGGGTCAATGGAAGGCTAAGCATTACAAGGCAAATAAACTGGGGTCCTCACAAAGTTGGTATCAGAGCTGTACTGACCGTAGAAACCCCTAGCTTGGTCGTCATTAGGATATTTTGAAAAACTTATTTTCAAAATATCAAATGGTTTATGAAAACTTAAGTAAGTTCTCAGATTTTACTCCTTACCTATCTTAGTTTGCTCATCT
This sequence comes from Ampelocalamus luodianensis, assembly GCA_036346255.1. NCBI lineage: Eukaryota > Viridiplantae > Streptophyta > Magnoliopsida > Poales > Poaceae > Ampelocalamus > Ampelocalamus luodianensis. The sequence continues at coordinate 54,884,818 of CM070634.1, read as the reverse complement.
TGCCTTATTCTGGTTGAGTTTTCGAAAAAGTTGTTCCCCTCTCTTCTCCTTTCAAAGTTAGTTGGTTATCGGTTAAATTCGGTTTGGGGAATAATGAGATTTGAAAATATGAAGTGTTGATTGTTATTTAGTGGAGATTTGAAGCACTCAGAGTTGAAGCCCTCATCTCGGAGCTCGGATACAAAATCTGAACAGCAAGCACAAGTTTTGGACTACGAGCACTTAGTTCATCGTTAGGATTAAAAATGAGATGGTAAATCAACTAAAACTCATGGGATAAAAAGGGTAAGATGTGATATTAGATGGTTAGTGCCCAATCCACCCTTATATGGTTTTTGCCATGCCTTTTAGATGCGTCAGAACTTGAGTTGTGTTCTGAAGTGTTACTATCCTAAACGATTGCTCGTTTGTTCGATACGAGTTAGTCGTGCCGGGAAGCAAATCTTTTGCTTTGTGGTTTTGCACTGGTCTTATGCTTTCATACAAACATTTGGAGTTCATTGCTTGTTATGTGTTTGCAATCGGGTTAGGGTAATGTCTATTTCCCCTAGACGATGCCTTATTGCGATATTAGGATTAAATTAGGGTTATTCGTAGAATATATCTACACCCTAATGATACTAGTTAGCTTGTAGACGTGGGATTTTGTAATCACTTGCTCTCTTTGTTCCAAATAGTTGCGCATCGCCTACCAGCGGCATGCATCGCAATTATGTCGGAAAACTATCGGTGGTTCAATAGATCTCATTATGATGATTTTGGAATGATTAGTACATGCTAGAATTAAATTGCATACCCATTGTCATTCCCTCACCTTATGCCCATTCTTTCCTCAACTTATCTTTCATGTACCGAAATATTTAAGGGGGGTAGAAGATACCTCAAAATACTTGTTAGGCATCTTAATTCCTATACTTTGATCATGCATATAGTTTCTAAATTAATTCAAGCATGTCATGTTAATCAAGTTGCATAAAACAAGAAGCATGCATGTGAGCATTTGCATTTCGGTAGAAGCATGTAAGCATGCATGTAAGCATTTGCACTCTCATTAACCAAAAATTTAAAATTTACCTTAGGACTAATTTGCACAGATACATCCCCTCGTGCATTCATCCTGTGCATTTCCTGTCCCAGCCAAGCAAATAGAACCAGATAAGTGAGGTTAAGTGAGACCACCTTAAAACCTTGCTTGCCTTCTCGTTTCTGCACTAAACCCTGGTATTGATATTAGGTTACCATCTAACAGTCTTTCCGTTCTATTGATCGATGCCTCTTTCGGTCGACTGAGTGGAGCAGAGTCTTTCGTACTACCAGAAGACGACGTGAAGTATGATGTCAAATTATCTTCGAATCAAGAAAGGAAAGGTTAAACAAAGCAATGGAAAGGAAAATGTGTCTGCAACGTCAGGATACTGCGTCATGATCCTCCAGGACTATCTCTGAAGGAAATGAAGACAACAGATGGTGCATTTCGTTTAGAGTTGAAAAGAACCACTTAGAAAACACTTAACAGAAGAACATTAGAAATCCTTCAACAAAGCTTCCCACTTTAGGACCTAAAACTTCTGAAGAACCTCTCCGGATTCGAAATTCAGTTCGGCTCGCGTCGAAATCCGAAAAATGACCCCGTAACCAAACCCACCTAGGTTGCCACAGCCTTTCGTTCCGACTTCCGAACTACCGGAATCTCGGGACGAGATTCTGTTTAAGGGGGGGGGGGGGTAGGTTTGTAACATCCCAAAATTTTCAAAATGCAAAAATACGAGACTTTTTAAATTTTTGTATGATTATCTGTTGTCGTTCAGTTTGTCTGCAGTTTTTGTGAGTTATTTGATTTGCATTTATTTTGCTGGCACAATAATGAGAAATAAAAACCCTAAGAGCATAAATCCTAAAGACAAGAACCCTACAAACGAAGAACTCTAACGCCCGAAATTATAAAAGAAGTTAACCTAAGATGTTGCCCTGTTAAATATTACTAAAGCAAACCCTAGGTTGAAGACCTGTTCAGAACCTAAATCACCGAATGAGTCAAAAAGCCCAATTTAAAGTGTCTGTCAAAGATCAAACTATATCTATCTTTGCCAGAGAGATTACCAAATAAAATTGCTAGAATATTTTGTTAACCCTAAAAGTCCTACCTCGGTCCTTAGCATATTTTTCCCCTCCTGACCGAGCCGCTCCTGGCGTTTGGCTCAGCCGAACCCCATCGCCTGAGCCACCCTGCCCTCTCACTTGCATGTGGGGCCCCGTCGTCAGCTCATTTTCTCCACGCACACGCCCAAGCCCGCGCATGCAACCCACCAGCAAACCACCGCTTCGCCCCCGGATTTTCGACCGCGCCCATAGTTTGCCTTCGGCTTCACCCACGCAACTGCTTTTCTCGCCGAGCGCCCGACCACGACCACGCGTCTGCCCCATCGTCCGACCGTCGTGCATGCTCGCCACGCACCGTGCACGGTCACCACCGCCTTGGTCTTGAGCCACACCGAGAGTATCGCCCTGGCACATAGAAAAGGCAGTGCCAGCCTTGGCCTCCTTCCCTGCCATTTCTCCCCTCGCTTCCTCCTCTTCCACCGAAGGTAGCGCCGGCTCTCCTCGCCTCCAGTCTGATACGGGGGAGGCCCGATCTTCTCAGTGAGAAACCGTGGATAGTTGATGCGAAGTAGACGATGTCGCTAGCTAAACACTCGCGCCAATGCACGAACCCTCAACTCTTCGGAATACGCCCACAACACACCGGGTAGTTGTTCGTCGCGAGACCACGAACGACGAACGCCAAGTCCCCACTTCCCAATGGAACGACGGCTTGAACTTGGATTGCAGAACAAAACAAATGGATCGCCTAATTCTCTCTCAAAGTCCTCGCATGAACTCTGGGGTCGAAAGAACAAGCAATAGCTATGTTTCAATCTTATGAATAAACTGGTCTAATGGATACAAGGGAGGGGCAAGGGTATTTAAGGCGCCCTCCACGACTCACGCACGGCCTAGGGCCGGCCACACATGCCGAATCAAACTCTAACACGGCTAAGACCTAAAAACACACAAAAAGGAAAACCTAACTTAAGTCCGTCACATTGTTTCGGCCATAGTGGCGCGACCGTAATTCTTCTGAAGCTGGGGCCAAAACCATTGTGTGGGCCTTGGAATAAGCTTTCAAAAAAGTCCAAGAACACCCCAATCGGACTCTGTATGCAAAAGTTATGGCCTTTTTATTACAGCCCTGTTGGGCTGTCCCGAACCGAATCCGAATTGAATTCTGAGTTGATTCCGAGATGAATTTCGGTTGCACTTGTGGAAGATCCGAATTGGGCTTGAATTCTTGGGCTTTTCTCCCCTTGGTTGAACCACGTGAGCTTCTCCTCCATTGCTTTGACTCCGGCCTCCCTCTTGGTTCCAAAGGCTTCACAATGTTCAAACCTGAGAATGCACAAAACATTTGCATGAGGTAATACCCAATTCTCATCAATGACAATAGAAGATTCATTATGAAACAAAAGCACCTGTTGATTTAGAAGTTTAGCTCTTGCTCTCGTCAGTGGACCAATATGCACTTCTGTACTTGAATTATTTGTAGCGTCACGTATGGCGTCCACCTCAGTATGTGTATGACCACCAATAGGGAAAGATGTATAAGTGTTAGGGATGCCCTCATCACAGTCCCGGCTGCCCCTCAGCGCCACTGCCACCTCCCAGCTCCTCTGCTTGCTGCCGCCGCCTCCCCCACCGAGCGCGCCTTCCCCCCGGCCGTCGGCCTCTTCAGCAGCCCGCCACCCCTGGTGCCTCTCCTCTCTGATGCCACTTCCGCCCCAGCTCGCGCCGGCTGCCACCCCAGCTTCCCCGTCCCCGGCTGCTCCGCCCGAGCCACCCCGGCTCCTCCCACCGGCCCACCACCGCCTCGACCGCGCTCCTCCCGCCTCCCTTCGCTCGCCCGTCTCGCCGGATCTGCGTCGGCCCCATCCACTACTGCCACCAGACCTGCGCCGACCTCGGTCTTCCCCGCCGGCTGCTTCACCTCCTCGGCGTGCCCACCGCGCCCTGCGCCCTTGAACCCGAGCGCCATCGCCCCCCCCCCTCTGCTGCCGGTGCTACTCCAGCTCCTCCACGCCCCGGTTGCTGCATGCACAGCCTCCCTGCCATCGCCAAGCCCTGGAGCTGCCCCGGCCCGGTTGCCCCACCGCCGCCAACCTTCCGACCGCCGGCGACAGGCCATGGATGAGCTGCCTTTGGTCCATTCTCCTTGCGCTCTATGTGTTTGTGAATATGCCTCAAAGAATGTGTTGGTATGTATGCAGGTGGAGCTCGGCTCGCCTCGCCGCTCTGCGCAGTGTCCGCCTCCGGTCTTTCCGCGCCCGACACCGCCGCAGCCACCACCGCCCCGAGCTGCGCCCTCCTCCACACCACTACCTAAGCCACCTTCGGCTCCTCCTTTTCTGTTGCAGGTGAGGCATCGCTCTATCTCCCTAGCTCTCTGATAATGCAAGTTTGTGCATGTGTATGTTTACCTGTGAGCAAAGAGCAGTAGAGTTGCTAATCTTTGGCATTAAACCTTGTGAGTTCAGTGATTAGTTGGGGTCCAGATAAGTGGTGTTATGAGGTTAGTTAAAATGTGGGTGTATGGAAGTTAAGAATTGTTAGTTGATTATCTGCTAAAGTATGGCGCTCAGGAGTAATACTTCAGTTTGTGTTATTAGCAATCAGGCAAAGTTCAAGACCAACTTAGGTGGAATTTAAGCAGTTAATTGACCTTTAGGCTTAATCGATTGGGGAATCAGCTAACTCGGTTAAGATTAGAGTGGTTGTGTTGTGGACTTCATGATACGGGGGAGGCCCGATCTTCTCAGTGAGAAACCGTGGATAGTTGATGCGAAGTAGACGATGTCACTAGCTGAACACTCGCGCCAATGCACGAACCCTCAACTCTTCGGAATACTCCCACAACACACCGGATAGTTGTTCGTCGCGAGACCACGAACGACGAAGGCCAAGTCCCCGATTCCCAATGGAACGACGGCTTGACCTTGAATTGCAGAACGAACAATTGGATCGCCTAGTCCTCTCTCAAAGTCCTCGCATGAACTCTGGGGTCGAAAGAACAAGCAATAGCTATGTTTCAATCTTATGAATAAACTGGTCTAATGGATACAAGGGAGGGGCAAGGGTATTTAAGGCGCCCTCCACGACTCACGCACGGCCTAGGGCCGGCCACACATGCCGAATCAAACTCTAACTCGGCTAAGACCTAAAAACACACAAAAAGGAAAACCTAACTTAAGTCCGTCACATTGTTTCGGCCATAGCGGTACGACCGTAAGTCTTCTGAAGCTGGGGCCAAAACCATTGAGTGGTTGTGTTGTGGACTTCAGCCAGCAGAAGTTCCCACTCTTGCTCAATCTCCCTGTGTCTTTTATAGGCTCTTTGATAGTAGGACTAGTTCCAGTAGTTGATGAGTCAATACTAGTCTTACTGATTAACTTACAATTGAAGTTACACTTCAATAAGTTTTATCGCCGGACTGTTTTAGTCAGTTTGGATCATGATCTGGATAGCATTGGTTTGGTATGGCACATGTGGAAGATCTGCAGTAGGGTCAGGCCAACACCTCCCAAGGCCTTGTGTTGGGGAAACTTCATAATCTTAATGGAGATAATCTCAGTCCTTAGCAAGATTTCTTTCTTAGGAGTTTTTAGTCATGGTAGTAGGCCATTCTAGTTAGTTAGTTTATAACTACTCAATTAAGTTGTGTTCAGATAGTATCAATCAGTGCTAAACTGAATCAATTAAATCAAGTGATCCGAATTTTAACTAGAGAACAGTAAGCAACCCACTAATGGAAGTTTCAGATTTGCAACCATATGATAATAGTTATTTCTAATAACTAAAGATGTCCGACGGTGCTTAGGTAGCCATTAACAGTCAGATGAACAGAAAGTAGTAAAACTATGAATTCCTTGATGATCGCCGTAACAAAAGTTTGGTAAATGGACTAAATTATCTAAGCAAAAGCTTAATGAGTTGTTTAATGCATAGCCTTCAGTAGTTGGTCCTTCGTGCTTGTAGATTGATTGGTTAGGCTAGAATAGTTAAGTAGGTAACTAGAGCCCACCTGTAGTTAATAGTCTGTCGTAAGAGGAGAACATATCAAAGAATTGATTTTGACTGTATGATCGTCGCGGTTGTATACATAGAATGCCTGGCGAGAGAGTGCTTGTGAGTATTAGGTGGCCTGTTAAGGAAAATAGCATCACCGAAGCTCTAGGTATCGTCCGTCGTCATTCGTTCTCAGTAGCAATAACATGGCAATTTTCAGATTTGCCGATAGGATTATGTCTTGGTTAGTGCAGTAGTTAGATATGTTTCTGAGTCACTTAGTTGGTTGGACTATTATCCGGTAGTAGTAACCTAATCTGAAAAATAAGCTTCGCTTGGATTCTCATAATCAAGCAGTGAAATCTTTGTTAATGTGAAAATAAGTGAGTTTGGAGAGAGCAATCAGAAGAAATCCTATCTAATTTAAATAATCTCTGAATCAACTAATTTGTTGTTCCTAAATTCATAATCTATCTTTTGTGTTATTCATTTTTGAATGTTGTTGGCGTTCTGGTGTTTATTCGCTGTTTTTCACTTTTAGCAGTTTTTATCGCTAGATGACGTTGATATCGAGAGTGATCCTCTGCAGCAAGTCGAATATCTCAAGCAAAGCAAAGGCAAGCAGTTTGATCATATCCACTCAATCCCATTACTTTTAAAATCTAATACTTTGTTTTACTCATACGTATGCATGCTTTTGTGTCAATGATTAATTTTGTCGATTAGAGGTAGTTAATCCCATTGCATTGTTGCCCTGAAAATTGTTCACCCCTGCCACTACCTTAGGAATATTATTCTCACTGATGAATTAGAGCCCGGTGAATGAGTTAGGGCCTTTTATTTGTCTTTGCGATATGATGCTTAGCAATGCTTAGATACCGGTAGAATTGGGCGGTTATCGACTTAGTCGATAACTTTGATCACACAAAAATTATTATAACTTTATGATTCAGCATTTTTGCTATGTTTAATTGTGAAAACTAAAAACTAAAAACAAAATGATTTCGACTTGGGCACAACGGTAAGATGGTGTGTTTTTGGGTGTGACTGGAATGGTGCCCGAGTCAATTAAGGACCGAACATCTTGTGAGTGAATTTTTATCCAGGCATTTTGCGTGCTAACCACACTAGAGGGTATGGGACCTCTCTTGACTCAGTACTTTGGCGTGTATTGGCTCCGGGTCGCAAGAGATCGCAGGAGGGATGGTGTTGGGAGCATGGTAGTTGTCCGAAAAGCTTTACCCTGAGTGGGTAGTTGTCTTTTCGGCTTTACCATGTAAGCGTATGGATTTCTATCCATACGAGCGGCTCGTAGTTAATACACAATATTGGAAAACGTCTTGTTAGACTTAGCCGTGCCTGCATACCAAAGGATGTATGCTAACCGTGGCTGGTAGAAAGGCGGTCTAAAGTGTGGGTACATTGGTACACCCCTGCAAGGTTTAAAACTATTCGAATAGCCTCGTCCTAGGTTATGGACACGCTTGGGTAAGCTTTTCAAGAGTTAGACTACAATCTTTTAATTAAAACTTGTCATGGTTGGTATGAACGGGTGTTCATACTATTGTTGTGATGGCCATTGGGTTGGTCATCTCCAGGAAATCTTTTTGTTACTACTTACTGTATCGCTGTTATTTCTGCAAATAAATTTTGAATTGTTAAAACTGCCTTCAAACTATTACATTATTCCAAAAGAAAACTGGCTTTTTGCTAAAAATAAGTCCAGAGCCCCCTCCACTTAAATAAAGCTTGCATGTAGTTAAATTATAGTTCTGTTACCCTTACACGTCAGTCTTGCGAGTACAAAAACAATTTTTGTACTCATATGCTTTGCTTAATGTTTTTGTTGCAGAGGAAGAAGGTGAGCGTGAGCCCCAAGGGCTTTCCTTTTGTGAGCTGTGCTGCGGGTTTGACGACTAACTTGGCGGCCCGGTTGGTTGCCTTATGGGTAAAGGCACACTAATTGGCTATTTTATTTATCGCCATCTTATGGCTTTTGCTTCCGCTGTGTAGTTTGTTATTTATCTTGTAAGTTCAATCTGTTGTATATTATGAAGTTTTGATATTGTAACCTCTTGTTGTATGGAATTGATACATGATTTTGTAACGGGGTGTGTATATTGCATTTCTGGGAAGTATACATATCCTGAGGCTTGGTTTATTTGAATTGTAATGCTAGGGTCAATGGAAGTGTAACACCCCAGCCCGACATGAGCCTGGAATACTACTAAACAAACTCTAATAATTCTAATCTATACAATCTTAATAAATTTCGGCAGAACCTCCCTTGTAAAGTTAATTACACGAAGGTTCCAACACACAGATTAACCAAATATTAACTAAAACTTTCATCCAAAGACATCAAAAGATAATCGAAGACATGCTAAGTATTTAACATAACTAAAGAGTTATGAAGTTCCACTACACATCATTATTACATTTAATCCATTGCATGAGACAAAACATAATAATCTTTGCATTTATTAAAATCAATCACGCTCAAGATCATTCATCTTTATTTAGTTCGTGGCATGTGTGTGACTAGCATTCTACTTCCCCACGCATGACGTTCTTGGTTCGGTACCTAAAACAACAATAAAAGCAAGGGTGAGTCCATAGACTCAGCAAGTACATAAAGAAACCATAACATCAGCAACCATGTAAAGGAGATCAACAATAGAACATCTCATATGCAAATGCAATGCTCAAGGATCCTTTAACTTTAACTTTCTGTGCATTACACCGTAATGCAGTAAGCAACCGTCGCCGATACCCATGCATGCTGCGCGCCGCACGCACGTGGACCAATTGCCCGTTACTCCGCAAGTAACGGGACCTCAAGCCCACACTCCACGAGTGAGGATCTCGGGCCGCCATATTCATGACGGAATCTCAAGGAAACACACTTGGTCACCACGTGACCAAGCCTCAATATGATTTCAATATGCACATACTCATCATTTAATCATCATCAAATTACCAAAAGACAACAACACTTAACCATAGTAAAACATGAGCATCATTTGAGAAATAACCATACTTAAGCATTCATCAAGTATACCATCTTGCTATGCAACCATATAACAAATAACACACAATATAGCCAATCATTCAAACAACAATGCACTTGCCTTAACCGCGTCATTTAATAGAGGACGTGAAGACGGTGCTGCCTCCCGTACCAATCCCACATCCGACATGAAGAAAACCCCATTCTAAGTCCAACATTCTGGACCAAAATCATAAGTAGCATCGTAATTGAACTCGCTAACATCTTAGCATTTTCTAATTCTCATAATTTCTAGCGATCAGTCACTGCAGACAGCTAGCTTCTAAAATACGTAACTTTCTGCTCGGGTGTCCAAATAAGATGATCTCGGAGATTCTGGAAAGTTAATTAAAATTTCTAAATAAACTTAGTTGGGGAGACCCTCTGATTCGGCCATCTACTAGTCCTACCAATCCATTTAATCAGAGCAAACATTTCACGGCGGGTTTCTGAACAGCGACAAAGAAACTATCATAACTTTCTCTACGTTCGTCCGAATTTAGTGATCTTTAGTTTTCCTGAAAGCTAAGAGGATTAGCCTCGTTTTTCGTTATGGTGAGACCCTCTGGAAACCCCTCTAAATATGCGCTTCTATCAGGTTAACCAACACTAGTAATTCTGCTTCTCTCCAGAAACACAGAAATACTAAGAAATTCATAACTTTGGCTACCGAAGTCCGAATGACTTGATTCTTGTCGGCAATGAAAGGTAACTACGATATCTACAACTTTCTAGGAGAGGCCCAGACCCAATTCTACCTTCAACCTACGCAAAACGACAATCTTTAACACTGCAGAACACCGACTTACTGACAGAAAACCGTCTCTGGACAGCAGTCCAACAGCAATATTCAGATGACCATAACTTTTGAGATATAACCCGAATTGATCGTTCTTTAACAATCTGAAAAGGTTATCGAATTATCTACAATAACCTAGTTGGGTGAACTTTCATATTCTTCCAATTTCCTATCATATTTTAGGAAATATCCAGACAGTTTATTCTCGTCAGATTTCTGGCAGCAGAAACTAAATCGACCATAACTTTTGACTCAGACCTCGGAATCGAGTGAACTCGGTGGCCAATGAAAGCTAAGAACAAGACCTACAAAACTCTAGGAGATGGGATCCTCTGATTCTGCCTCTAAGGTCGCGAAACCGTCGCACAACTTCCTGGACAGAACTGAACGTTTACCGCAGCAAGACGATCTAACGCAACTAATCGGATTCGCAACTAAAACTCATCAAACAGCGGGAAACACTTCGTTACCCTTGAAGACCCGCGGGACGACGATGATCTAGCCTCGAAGACGATCCTCTCCTTGTCCCTCCCTCGTTCTCCTTCTTGAACAACAGCCCCGCGAAGAGCCTCGCCTTCCTCCTCCAACAGCAGGCAGCAGGGTGGACGATCCTCGCCGGCAGCAGGGGCATGGTGGGGCGCAAGGAGCAAGGAGGCAGCCAAGGGGAGATGGGGAGGCGCGCCAATGGGGAAGTGGGGCGGCCAAAGGGGAGGAGGGGGCATCCTAGGGTTTGGCCCCTTAAGGCCGGCCTCCTCCTCCCACCAATGGGCCAAATGCCCATGGGCCCGAGGCCTTGGCCCACGCTGTCCAAAATTTGTCGCTAAGCCCTCCAATAATCAAGTAACGGTTTCCAAATAGATCCTTCTCCCAGATCAAATTCTAATTAATACTTTTTATTTAAAATATTTGGTTTTCTCCCGATTTCTACTCTGGAGTATTACAGGAAGGCTAAGCATTACAAGGCAAATAAACTGGGGTCCTCACAGCGAACGACCTTAACCCGGTAATGTATGAGCGCAACCAAGAGCAAGTGAGTACACAAACGGGTGTAGGTGGAGCTTGGACAGGTATGTGTATATCCTATGCAATCTGATATTCAAGGTATTGTAAAGCTAAGTAATGATCCAAGCTAGAGTATTTTGCCTATGTGCTGATCCAAAAGGTTTAAGCGAAAGTGTATGAACGCACACGCAAAGATAAATGAGACTTAATGCAAACAAAGGAATGAGGTCAAACGGAAATAGAGATAAAACAAGCTCGTTTTGCACCAAGTACAAGGATAGACGCTAGCCAATTGCAACAAAAATATACTAGGGCACAAGATTGCTCAAAGAAAATTGAAAAACACAAACTAAAACTATGACCCGGTACTGTAGCAGCCCAAATTAGGCGCGGATCAACTCGGAAAAGGATGTCGTCTTCACGGGAAACCTTAGAATCACTTGTAGGGGGTCTGTGCAATTTTGAGCGAATTCTGAGAAACTTGAATTTTTCTCGGTTTGCGGGTCCGTTTTGAGGCCCTAAACGACCTTTTTTGGGGTCGAAGTTGCTGCGCGTGTGCCTGATGGCTTACACGGATCTAAAATCCCCAGATTTTCCCGTTTCCTTTCCAACGGATCAAGAAATGCTCCAATCGGAGGTCGTATGCAAAAGTTAGCTTTTTATTTTTTTTATGCCGCGGCTTTTTCTATATGCGGCTGCCTTTTGCTCTTCTGTTTTCTCTTCTTTCAAAGGTCGAATGTATTTTGTGCTACTCTCGTGTTTGCGTAATGTCCACAATTCAGCAAAGTGTAAACAAAGTTCAATGAGCAGCCCAAAGCAATATCAATAGCTAGTCTCAAGATGAAAGGATATATAAAAGATACCAAATGTGGTTCAGCCGGTGATGATGTCGTGGCCGAAACACAAGATGGAGCAATTGGACTCGGATTTTGTTTGAGCTAGAGGTTGATACGGACGCTAGTCCCACCAAGGAATTCGGATAAGGAAACAACACCGTTTCAGATTACAGTTTTTGGGTGCTAATTCAGGGAGTTCAATCAGCAATTTTCGACAAAGATTAAGCTACACAATGGAAACACAAGGATCAGCACTAAAACAAAACTCTAATGGATGAAAACTTAACTAAACGCACAAGAAATAACAGATTAAACTACGGTTTTGGTATTGCAATTTTTGGTTCATTGGACGATAGGAAAGAAAACGAATCTAACTACGGGTAAAGAAGTTCTCACCGAGTAAACCTAGAATCTGATACCACATGATACAGGGGAGGCCCGATCTTCTCAGTGAGGAACCGTGGATAGTTGATGCGAAGTAGATGATGTCGCTAGCTGAACACTCGCGCCAATGCACGAACCCTCAACTCTTCGGAATACGCCGAAAACACACCGGGTAGTTGTTCGTCGCGAGACCACGAACGACGAACGCCAAGTCCCCAATTCCCAATGGAACGACGGCTTGACCCTGGATTGCAGAACAAAACAATGGATCGCCTAATTCTCTCTCAAAGTCCTCGCATGAACTCTGGTGTCGAAAGAACAAACAATAGCTATGTTTCAATCTTATGCATAAACAGGTCTAATGGATACAAAGGAGGGGCAAGGGTACTTAAGGCGCCCTCCACGACTCATGCACGGCCTAGGGCCGGCTACACACTCCGAATCAAACTCTAATTCGGCTAAGACCCAAAAAACACACAAAAAGGAAAACCTAACTTAAATCCGTCACATTGTTTCAGTCATAGCGGCGCGACCGTATGTCTTCTGAAGTTGGGGCCATACCCATTGTGTGGGCCTTGGAATAAGCTTTCAAACAAGTCCAAGAACACCCCAATCGGACTCCGTATGCAAAAGTTATGACCTTTTTATTACAGCCCTGTTGGTCTGTCCCAAACCGAATCCGAATTGAATTCTGAGTTGATTCCGAGATGAATTTCGGTTGGGTTTGTGGAGGATCCGAATTGGGCTTGAATTCTTCGGCCTTTCTCCTCTTGGTTGACCCACGTGAGCTTCTCCTCCATTGCTTTGGCTCCGGCCTCCCTCTCCTCCCTCTCAGTTCCAAAGGCTTCACAATGTTCAAACCTGAGAATGTACAAAATATTTGCATGAGGTAGTACCCAATTCTCATCAATGAAAATGGAAGATTCATTAAGAAACAAAAGCACCTGTTGATTTAGAAGTTTTGCTCTTGCTCTAGTCAGTGGACCAACATGTACTTCTGCACTTGTATTATTTGTAGCTTCACTTATGGCGTCCATCTCAGTATGTGCGTGACCACCAATAGGGAAAGATGTATCAGTGTTAGGGATGCCCTCATCAGTCACCTTTTGAAGCTTTGTATGGAAGAGCTTGTATGATGAGGATATCCCTACTACTTATGAGGTTATTCGTGAAGCAGGAGCTAAACTTCTCAAACAACAGGTGCATTTGTTTCTTAATGGATTATCAGAGCGAAATGATGTCGGACTCGGATTATCGTAGCACTCGCCATCTGTTCATCCGAGTTTTGCGCTTGCGTGGGAGCCTATATAAACCCCCCATGGCCGCACCATAGAGGTAGACCAGTTTATGCATAAGATTGAAACATAGCTATTGCTTGTTCTTTCGACACCAGAGTTCATGCGAGGACTTTGAGAGAGAATTAGGCGATCCATTTGTTTTGTTCTGCAATCCAAGGTCAAGCCGCTGCTCCATTGGGAATTGGGACTTGGCGTTAAATGCTCGTGGTCTCGCGACGAACAACTACCCTGTGTTTTGGGCGATTCAAGAGTTGAGGGTTCGTGCATTGGCGCGAGTGTTCAGCTAGCGACATCGCCTACTTCGCATCAACTATCCACGGTTCCTCATCGAGAAGATCGGGCCTCCCGTATCATATGGTATCGATTCTAGGTTTACTCAAGGAGAATTTCTTTACCCGTAGTTAGATTCGTTTTCTATCCTATCGCCCAATAAACCAAAATTGCAATACCAAAACCGTAGTTTAATCTGTTATTTCTTGTGCGCTTAGTTAAGTTTTCATCCATTAGAGTTTTTGTTTTTAGTGTTGATCCATGTGTTCCTTTTGCGTTGCTTAATCGTTGTGTTCATATAAACCGTACTAAATTGCTGATTGAACTCCTCAATTAGCACCCAAAAAGAGATAGCCGACCAAACACTTTGGGTTTCTTGAGCTTCACTTATATCCTTTCATCCTTGAGACTAGCTTTTGTACATTGCACTAGGGCTGTTCTTTGGTTTATTTACACGTTGTTGAATTGTGAGACTTGTGCAATCAAGAGGAGCAAACCCTATTTCGCCATTGCAATAAGAAAAGAGGAAAAGGCAATGGTTACAAGAAAAAGCCACGGCTTGAAAAGGTATTAAAAAAAAAAGATCAAACCCGCAAATACCAGTACCAATTTTTTTCCTTTCGGTTTCCTTAATAGCCGAAGGGCGAAGAGCTTTGTTCATGCGGTTTTGAGAAAAAAAAAACAAACAAAAAAAAAGGGCTGGCCGAAATTGGGAAGAGTAAACCTTAGTCCACAATTTCAGATTGTGTATTTAATCTATTTGAGCAATCTTGTGCCCTAACATTGATATCTTTGTAATTGGCTAGCGTCTCTCATAGTACTTGGTGCAAAAACGAGCTAGTTTTCATCTCAATTTCAGTTTGTCTCTCACTAGCTCATTCCTTTATTTGCATTAAGTCACACTTATCTTTGTTTGTGCGTTCATACACTTCGCTTAAACCTTTTGGATCAGCACATAGGCAAAATACTCTAGCTCGGATCATTACTTAGCTTTACAATACCTTGAATATCAGATTGCATAGGATATACACATACCTATCCGAGCTCCACCTACACCCGTTTGTGTACTCCCTTGCTCTTGGTTACGCTCATACATTACTGGGTTAAGGTCGCCATTGTCACAACCGCCGATTTGCCGCCTTTGATTCACTTTGGAACAGTAAGCTTGTCTTGTGTTCGTGATGGTGAGTTGCGAGTAGAGAGCGAGTTTTTTTTACTAACCCGATATAATTTCGTTTGCTATTTGTGAGTTGTATCCATGTCGGTCATCGTGAGAATCCACCGTTACGTGGACGGAGTATACACGATTGTGTGGGGCGCTACAAAAGCAACTTCATGATCGTGATAATGGTGTGCGCGATGAGCTCGGTCCGTTCGATCGATTGAACAACCTCGGAGAGGAGGTTACGCAACTACGCACGGACATCAACAACAACTTCTTGAGCTGCACGCCATGTTCAATCAACCAAACGTGCATCGTAAGGATTTTCATGATAAGCCCAAATTTTCTATCCCTATATTTTCTGGTCGCATGCAGGATGTACAAGAATATCTCACTTGGGAGCTCAAATTGATACTCTATTTCGATGCACAACTATACCAATGAGAGGAAGCTCTTAGTTGCGTCTAGTGGCTTGGTGATTATGCCACACATTGGTGGGAGCGATTTATTCGTAGCGTATGGAGCGTCATGAATTGCCGATTATCACGTGGGAGCAGATGAAGCAAGATTTCGGCACGCTTTGTACCGCCACTACAAGCGCTCTCTACTTGACAAGTTGACTTGTCCACGAAAAGGTTTAAATGCCGCTAGTATATCACATGTGAAGGCGACCGAGCATGGGACATTCCCTTCGGTACATGTTTCGTGTAGTGCTGCCCCATTGCTTCATGAAGAGTTTGTGGTTATCGGTAATTGCTCAATTGTCGACCCACAATCTTTGGGGACTGGATGTATCCAAACCCATATGAGAATGAGTGCCACATAGCCAAATTGAGTGAGAATGATAAAGAGAGTGAGCTGTGTGATTCCACCATATGTGAGGTTGAGAGCATCTCTATTGAGTGTGAGAAAGATGCACCAACAGAAAAGAGAGAAGTAGATGATAGTCAAAAAAATGAGTTGAAAGTTGAACAACCAGCACCGTTGGACGTGAAAGACGAGGAGATAACCACGGTGGGGGATAGAGTGCTTGCGATCCAATGGTTTCATGATGATGATTTGATATCTAAAACACCTACAACAACTGAGGAGGATGGTAAAGGTAATTGATAATGGTGTTGAATTGCATACTCATCAAGAAGAGGTACGTACGAGTTCGATCTCTAGTGTTCCTTTGAATATTCCATGTTCTGAAATTTGTATGCTCAATTTACATAATGTGGAATTGATTACCCATAAGGACGTTCTTACTAAAATATCTTTTGATGATCTTTTATACTATATCATGTTCGATGTTCATAGAGAGCTATCTAGTGTGATTGAGAATCTTGCTAAAGTTTCATGTTTAAAATCACTCGTTAGTACTTATGCCTACACATATACATTCAATTTGATTGGAGATTATGGTGTAGATGACAAGTTCTATGTTTATCGAATATGCATTACCTGTGATAATCTTGCTGATTTAAACTTGCATGTTTTGCGCAAACCATCTATTGAGAAATATCATGATCATTTTGAGATGGATTTTAATACAAGTGCCTATTGTTTAGAACGCAATATGATGCCTACTTGTTTCTCCTATACATGTAAACAACGTAGTCGAGTTGAAGCATGGAAGAAACTAAAATTTTTCTCTCTAATATTTGAACAACTTGATCTAGTGGGTCCCTCTTATATCTTGTCCATGTACTTACCAAAGTCGAGGACGATTTTTTCTCATGGGAGGGAGAATGATGTGACTGAAAGTATCGCAATGTATATATCAAATACATCCTATGGCTGCTATGATCCTAATTATTTTGTGCGCAACAACGAGAATGTCACAACAATTGATGCATACATATACCACGTATATACGTTGTTCTTTTTGTTTATTACACTTTCAACGCAAATCATCATGTGCTAAGCGAAAGGAGTTTGGATGACAAATATATATACCATGCATATACGTTGTATTTTTGTCTACCACATCTTCAGTTATCAAAAGCCGAGGACGGCTTTTTTGAAGAAAGGAGGATGATGAGGATATCCCTACTACTTATGAGGTTATTCGTGAAGCAGAGCTAAACTTCTCAAACAACAGTGCATTTGTTTCTTAATGAATTTCCTTTTGTTGCCAATGAGAATTGGTTACTACCTAAAGCAATACTTGGTGCATTCTCAGGTTTGACAAATTTAAAGACTTTGGAACCGAGAGGAGGAGAGGGAGGCGGGAACAAATTCATGGAGGAGAAACACATGCGCCAACAAGGAGAAGAAACCCATGTGGCCAACGAGAGGAACGTGCTCTCGTGATAAAAACCTAGCACACGCGCAAGGTCAAGAAAGACATATGGTGACATGGCAACAGGTTACATTGGCATAAAAGAAGCATCAAGTGCATCGAACAAATTCGCAAAGCTAAGAGAAGGAAAGCTCACAATACAAGGGAAACCGAGAGGAGACTAGTTTAAATTTCCAAATTAAAGTAGGATGTTTTTGAATCGGATTATCGTTCACGTGAACGATGAATCGGACTCGACATCTTATGCGATGAATGTTGTCGGACTCGGATTATCAGTAGCACTTGCCACGGTTCATCCGAGTTTTGTGCTTGCGTGGAGGCTATATAAACCCCATGGCCGCACCATAGAGGTAGACCAGTTTATGCATAAGATTGAAACATAGCTATTGCTTGTTCTTTCGACACGAGTTCATGCGAGGACTTTGAGAGAGAATTAGGCGATCCATTTGTTTTGTTCTCGCAATCCAAGGTCAAGCCGCTCGCTCCATTGGGAATTGGGGACTTGGCGTTCGCCGTCGTGGTCTCGCGACGAACAACTACCCGGTGTGTTTTGGGCGTATTCCGAAGAGTTGAGGGTTCGTGCATTGGCGCGAGTGTTCAGCTAGCGACATCGTCTACTTCGCATCAACTATCCACGATTCCTCACTGAGAAGTTCGGGCCTCCCCCCGTATCATTGTAGGACTCCATTGAATTGGTCCGAGTCTGGTGAAAGGTCATTCTATGGTCCAGACTTGGTGATGGAAGCAGAAGAGCAAGTTTGCCTGATTCGAGATCGTTTGAAAACTGCACAGTCTCGTCAGAAGAGCTATGCGGACCATCGTCGTCATGAATTAAGCTTTGAGGTAGATGATCATGTCTATCTTAAAGTATCACCGATGAAGGGCACTCATCATTTTCAGGTGAAAGGGAAGCTAGCACCTCGTTATATCGGACCCTTCCGAATTATTGCAAAACGAGGGGCTGTGGCTTACCAATTGGAACTACCTGAATCCCTCTCAGCAGTGCATGATACTTTTCATGTGTCTCAATTGAAGAAATGCCTTCGTGTTCCTATTGAGGCAAGTGCTTATGAGCATCTTAATCTTCAACCTGACCTTTCCTATCAAGAGCAACCAGTGCGTATACTTGACGAAATAGAACGCAAGACAAGAAATCGCACTGTCAAGTTCGTGAAAATTCAATGGGCTAATCATTCTGAGGATGAAGCCACTTGGGAGCGCGAAGATCTGATGCAGATTGAGCATCCCCACCTCTTTACTGTTTAGAGCTTGCCTTTAAGTCAGGAAAGGCAAGGTTAAGCAAAACAATGTAAAAGAAGATGTAATAATAACACTATGTTATTATGTAAAATCTTTCTTTACTATCTTTGAAGGAAATCAAGACACCAGATGCTAGATTTCCATTAAAATCATTTCAATCTCACTTTGTCCCAACTTCCATCTTTTCTGAAATCTCAGGGACGAGATTTTCTTAAGGGGGTAGGTTTGTAATAGCCCCAGATTTAAGAAACAGTAATAATCTGCTTTATGAACAGTAATGGAATACTGTTCATAAATGAAATTTGGATTTGTTGTTACAAATTTAAAACCTTCCTTCTCTAGTCAAAATCCAAAACTTATTTGAAGTCTCAAAGTAAATACAAGATAGTGCTTGTATTATGACTGGGAAGTATTTTTATTAAAGCCTGGATCAATTATCTTGAACAAAAATAATTTTTGTTGAATTCTTAGAAATTATTTTGACTTGGATAAAAATATTTGACTTTAAATAAACCTATTCGGGATAATTAAATTATTTATGTATTTTAAAAAGTGAAACAATGGTTTTCAAAATTTATTTGGGGAATATATCATCCCGGTAGCATACTTGTAAAATTTCATGATTTTACAAATTTATCTACTATTTTTAAACCCACCAAACTTTCGAACTTTAAAATGAGTCACCAACTCCTCTAGTCTAAACCCACCATTTGCAATCGTGAGCGACCGAGCTCAAGTACTTTGGGTCAAAATCGTAACCGGCCGCACTCCAACACGTTCGCGCGTGCCCAAACCTCTAGCGAACGTGAGCCGCCGATTTCTTGATGGACGGCGAGATTCGCAAAGCGCACGGACATCCACGCATTCGCGCGATTTCGCCGTTGGATCTTGATCCAATTATATCCGACCTTCATCCATCCTAACCGCATCTTCATTTGTGGCGTTGATTTCCAAACCCACATGCCGATCCTTTGTGCCGCTCGAGCCAACCCGTAGGGCTCATTCAATCTCGGTCAGAGGATCTTGATCGTGCGACGCCACTTTTGGACTATACCATTCTTCTTATGGAAAGGTCCAATTAAACGTGAGCCGCTGGATTCTCGATGGATGGGTCGATCTTGTGGGCCGCTCGTTACCCAACACACCACTCAATCTCCACCTTTGGATCTTGATCGGATGGACCGCATCAATTGGGCCGTTTGGGTCGCCTAAACCTCTCTTTAATCCTCACCGTTGATCTTAAATCCAACCGCGCCGCTCTTTTCGTTTTTGAACTCAAGGGCGCGCATTTATTCCTGGCTGCTGGATCTCCATCCTACGGTACCCTTTTGACCGCGGTTGTTTAGGGCCCGATCTTCATAGGACCGTTGGATTCAAATCCAACGCTTCTCTTTGAAAGTAACCTTCGGGTTTCCCCAAGGCTACATTAAATCTCAAACGTTCGTTTGAGATCGCACGGTCCATATTTAACAATATCGATTATCTTCTCTTAACACCTATCTTCATCGCAGCCGCCCATTTCTAATCGGACGGTTGATGTTCTTTCGCGTTTTAGGAGGCGCGCACGACTGCGGCTGACAGCGGGGCCTGCATGTCAGGGAGTTGTATTTCTCCCTCCTTGCCTCTGTGCGTCGTCGCCGGCTCTGTAAACAGAGTAGAGGAGTTATCCAAGAATCATGCAACTAATTTTTGGATATTTAGCACTAAGTGGACACCTCATCAACTCTAGACACTTCCCCTGTGCCCTGTAGCTCAACCTCTATATATATACCCTAGCTTTTTGGCTGCTGCCATTGTTGACCACTGGAGCTCTTCATCTTCATTACCATTCCAGTGGAGTTTCTTGCTCCTATCAATTGCTTATCCATTTTAAACGTTTGTTTCACCTCGCATTAAGGATTTAGCATCTTTTGTAGGTTAACCCAGAGTTTAATTCTCTCACGATCGAACCAGCTTTTCAACACCTTCGTGTTTATCTCATCCTGTAAGATAAGCCCTTAGTTTTTAGCATCTTGAGCACCTTAAGGACCTCAGCGGTTCATATGCACCATTCCTTTGTACATAAGTAGCTCCAACCTTCTTTAAACTGAAAAGTTGTTTTTATAACTTTTCGGTCTTTCATATCGCTTTCAAGAACTAGGTTTCTCCCACAAACTTATCATCCTATTTAGGTTTCAACTAAACCCTAGTAGCATAAGCAGTGGTTCTTTGATTCTTGTTGTCATTTATTTAGCTTTGTAGCAAAGATCCACTGTTATCCGTTGTCGGCCAAACCGACAACTTTTGAAGCTTTAACAGTTTCTGTAATCTGACCTATTAGGGTTAGGTTAAGGTTAGCCTGGGTGTTAATTACCCTAAAAGATTAGTCTAAGCTCCAACTTAGAATCTTTTACTTAGTCTATTTTCAATTAATCAACTCTGCGATGCCGCCTCTGCTTCCTTTCTTTTCAAAATCAAAATCAGAACTTTGACCGAAACTCTAGTTTCTGTCATTTGAAAGCAGTGGGTGATAATATGGTTTATTATCTGTATTGGGGTATATGTTACTTAAGCATATTGTTAGTTATGCATTACTTTCTTGATCATACATCTTTTGTTCATTTTTACTTGCTGTCGATTTTCATATTCATTGGATTTTGTTGTCTCTTTTAGAATCTGGTTCTTCTGAGGTGTTTGAATCTATTTCTGAGCAACCTGAGCCTGCACAAGAAGTCTATTATTATCAAGGCAAGCATCCTCTTTGCACCATGTTGATCCTAAAGTTTTATACAATAGATTTTCAAAATACAGTGACACCTGTTGCATGCTACTTTTCTGAAAATACAATTGTGATCTGTTAGTAGTTAGTTATGACCTAACATTGGGGATTACCTTAATTGTAATCATACACTCAAACTTAGAGTAGTACTGTATACTACAAGATTTATTTTCAGAGTTTGCTTAGCCATGCAGTCTAGATAACTTTACAGTTTGACAAAATTATCTTGTCAAACATGGGAATTACCAATGGATTTCAGCTATTTTAAACTCTTTGTCCAGTTTATTTACACCAGAAATGAATTTTACATTTAAATTGATCTGGACAAGAGAAAGCTAGTGGTGGTGCCTTCGTGCACGAGATTGGGAATTGTGGCGGACTTGTCTGGACCAATTAAGGACTGAACTCTGACTATTCAATTCGAGTCCCCCACGTACTTCCACACGCGGTGTATGGGCGCTGTTTGGTTAAGTAAAGAGTTAATGCTATTGAGTTGGAGACAGGGGAGTAAGGATATGTGTATTGGTCTTGTATGGCATAGATGCTTTGGTCTTTGGACTGCGTTTTATGCCATGTGAGTTTTATATCAATATCAGATGTTCTTAGAAGGGTGAGGGCGTATTTGTGTTCCATCGCATGTACGTACCTTAAAGATGTCGATTGCAATCTAATATGGGTAGCGAACCCAGTTCGTATTTATTTTTGTTTGGATCGGCATTCCTGACGCAACATGTGTGCCCCGGTTAAGCAGATGCTATCAGTCGTTGTTTAAGCGAGATCAGTTCGCACATGGGTATCCAACTCAATAGTGTCAGCTTGTTGAAAAATACCAAATCTTAGTTTACCCGGCCGGCATACCAAAGGTTGTGTGCTATTATTCCGGAGGCTTACGGGCTAACTAAGTCGTGTGGGTAAAGATGTACACCCCTGCAGGGTATTGAACTATTCGAATAGCCGTGTCCACGGTCATGGACGACAACTTGAGTTGATGTCACCTGTATAGAGTTTTGATTTAAACTTTTGTTTTGGTTTCTGGTTCAGCATGAGGGAATTCATGCATTGTATTGTATACACTTATTCTCATTTACTTACTGTTTTAACCCAACTTAGATTTATTAAATTGATTTATCAAAACCTAACAACTGTAGGTTAAGATGTATTGCTTTATGCAAAACTGAACCATTATGCCTCCCTGTTATAACCTTATGCATGTACCAATTCTAATCCTTTGAATAGGTCCTATCAAACACTTTCTTTTATTAGTTTGTATAAGTCTTGCTGAGTACCTTCCGTACTCAAGGTGCTATAACCTATTGTTGCAGGTGAGGATGGTTATCTTTATGAAGTGCCCGTTAGCGCCGATCAGGGTGACGCTAACGAGTAACGCTATTTCTTTCCTCCACGCAATCGCCTGCAGGTGGATGGGGCCATTGGTGGCTTTTGTGTTTTATTTTGCTTCCGCTGTTACTCTTTTGTAGTGACCTGGTCACTTGGTATTGTAATACTCAACCGAATTGTAAACTTATGTTTAATTAGGTAAATGTATGACTTGTATGTGTATGATGCAATGTTGTTTTAGGATATATGTGCAATGGTCACTGATCCTGGGAACCATTGTGAGACATATATCTGGGATGCCTAAATATTGGGTTTGTTACTTATTAAATTTATGCTTCTAGCATGATCTTTAATAAAGGAGCAGCACTGTTCCTTAATTAATAATTGTGCTACAGTATATCTTTAATTAAGTACATTTCCAATATTCCGGGGCGTCCACAGAGTAGGTATTAGCTCTACCATGGTGCAAAACATCATTATCATATATCCAAGGCCTACCGAGCAACAACGAGCATGCTTGCATAGGCACTACATCAAAGTCGGTACTATCTTTGTAGTTACCAGCTGAAAATTGTACTCTCACAACTTTGTTTACCTTTAACTTACCACACGAATTGAACCATTGGATGTAGTAGGGACGTGGGTGTGGTTGTGTGGTCAAGCCAAGCTTCTCGACCATATCGGAGCTTGCAAGGTTGTTGCAACTCCCTCCATCAATGATGACTCTGTAGGCTCTCTCCTTCACGAGGAATCTGGATTGGAACAAGTTGTGCCACCGATTTTGCTCTGCTCACTCCACTTGTGCGCCAAAGACTCACGCGCAACAAGGCTCACATGAGTCCTCGTGTCAACAAAGACTACTTGTTCTTCTAAATCATCAGCATCACTATCTGTCTCGTCTCCTCCACTTGCAATGTTAGCTGCAAGCACATACTCATCCACAATATCACTAGCACTTACATAACCTCCGTCTTTGGCGGCGAGGTATGCTCGCTGACTTGGGCAGTCGCCCATTCCCTTGCAACAATGGCAAATAATCCCAGTCGTACGACTTGTGGAAGCAACCGAAGAAGAACTTTTGGCTGGGGCCTGCACACTAGTAGATTTGTTTACCTCGGGTGCATGTGTTGGTGTCAGAGGTGCTGCTGAACGCGCCCTACTCGAGGAGGGGCAGCAGACCGCGTAGCTGAAGGTGGGAATGTTTTAACTTGCCTTGATGTTGATCTTGGTGTAGACGTGCTTCCAAAATTGTTCCTTAGCCTCTGCTGTCGTCCCTACAATTCCTTTTCTGCCAAACATGCAAAGTGGAACAATCTAGGAACACTATCATATTCTTTGTAATCAACTATGTCCTGAATTTCACGTGTTAGCCCTCCATAAAAACGTGTCATAGCAGCCTCTTCGTCCTCAATAATATCACAACGCAACATACTAATTTGTAACTCCTGATAATATTCTTCTACGGATCTATTACCTTGGTTTAAGCGTTGCAATTTCTTACGCAAGTCCCGTTTAAAAGAGGGTGGAATAAATCTGTTATGCATAGCAACCTTTAAAGCATCCCAGGTAGTAGGCGCTAATCCATCATTGCATACTCTACTCCACCAAATGATGGCAAAGTTTTTAAATTCGCTCGTGGCTTGCCTAACTCTATGCACTTCAGGAACTAAGTGAGCATTAAATTTTTGTTCTACCGTCATCTCCCAATCTAGATATACTTCAGCATCATAAGTACCCGCAAAAGATGGTATAGTGAACTTGACTTTAGCATATGGATCATCATTATCACGTGCATTATGGTGCGGAAAGTTATTACCTCTCACACCTTTTCGGTTGAAGTTCAGTCGGTTCTGTTGTCGTGCATCCAAGGCATCGTGGTGGCGCATCTCATTATCGTGGTCGATCTCATGGTCGTGGGCTGCACCTTGAAGATCCACATGACCATTGTTCGGCGGTTGATTGGTCAAACCATCAATACGTGCATTGAGTGTTGCAATACTAGCATTGAGCTGTTGTAGTGTAGCATTTGTCTCCGCAAACTTCCTTTCGATGTCGTCATTAATAGCATGACGGTGCTCATCCAACACCCTCGTGAGCTCTTCCCTCGAAACACACTCTTGCGCATCCGATTCCTCACCTGCCATGGTTAGTAGGAGACACAAGACAACACAAAGATATTATCCCTATCAACTACTAGGTTGTGGAAGGTGGAATCACACACTCTCAAGCGTCTTACCAAGCTCTTATGAATTTCTTACCAATTGCAGCAGGTGGTATGATCGGAGAAGGTGGGGATGTATGACTGCGGCGGAGGCGAATGCGAGGATCCAAATCTGAGGGCCAAAAGTACGTGGAGCAGCAAGGAGCAGCAATAATGAAATCAGATTAGCAAAGTTAAATCAAAGCCCACAATACTCGTCACAGTTGCTGGCCCAAACGCGCTCCTAGCACTAGCTCAAGCAAGCCGAAAGATAGGGTAGATATAAGCACAAAGGAACAAAAATTGCAAAGCAACCGATGTCTCTCGTGGGTGGTCGTGGAGCTCCAGTGGATTGTTGTAGACCAACTGAGCGTGGTCGTGAGCCAACTGAGGTGGTCTTTTTTTTATTCTCTTTTTCTTTTCTTCTTCTTTTTGATTCTTTCTTCTTTTTTTTTTTTGACTGACGAAACCCAACCTAGGATTCCTTTTTTTTGTGCAAGTGACCTCGGCTCACAACTCTTCAAAACCCTTTTCTGGGCCTGGGGATATATGTAGGTCACAAACTTTTTCTGGAGAGCAGGGGTATAAAGGTAATAAAGTTTTTCCGGAGAGCAGGGGTCACAAACTCTCTCTCTCTCTCTGAACTTTGGCTAACTCTGTTTCGGCTATGGGATTTCTTCTCGGTCTTTGTTGGGTCGGACACGATATGATGAGTGCATGGGTGTCCGAGAGCAACCAGAAACAGATAGACTCAGAGTAGGATGTCGGGGCTGAAACGAGTAGATGGTCGAATCCGACTAGGTAGTCGAACACGACGAGGTGGTCGGATGGGGGTGTTGGCTCGAGTAGGTGGTCGGATGGGAGTGGTGTCACGAGTAAGTGGTCGGATGGGGTGTTGGCTCGAGTAGGTGGTCGGATGGGGGTGGTGTTACGAGTAAGTGGTCGGATGGGGGTGGTGACTCAATCTCGGCTATAGCAGACAAACCCTAATTGCAACGGATGCAACCAAGGAGAAGTCGAGATACACGATGACCAAAACAGCAAAGACTCGATGCTAGAAACTAGATCACGACGACTAGACCAGCAACAAAGACACCGACGATGGACTCGAACTCAACAACGCGAATACTGAAAATAAAATTGCGAAAGGCACAACGTGGTTTGGACAGCGGAAAAACTAAGATCTAAAACTTTTTGTGGGGCAATTTTCTGGACTCTAGGTGATGGAAACAACTAACAAAAGGGGATAAACGAGATTACCTAACGGGCAACCTTTGCTCTGATAAAAACTAATGGCTACGGTGTCCCGATCTTCCGATAGGTTCGATTGTTTTCGTCGTGGGGACGTTGACGCTTTAAGGCTTTCGACCGGCAGATCGTCGCCTCGCAATTCGCTACACCCGCGCGAATGTCGTTATCAACCACGCTCGCACGCGATCGACCTTACCACGAGGGTTATTGTTCCTGCAAGCAATCGAAGAAACTCACAAGAACAAGGAAAATGCAATCTGAATTGTATTGCGAATATGAATGAAGTTCACAAGTGGGGTTCCTCAAACCGTAATACGGCGAAACTACAAATGACAGAATAATCTAAAAAAAACCCAACCCTAAACTGTGACGGCTGTTGTATATATATAGGGGGGGACGTGAGGGGTTGACCTAGGGTTGTGCGACCATGGGGAGAGACGTACACAACCTAGTCTTTGACCCCCCGACACGCTTACAAGGCCCTGTTAGGCCCAAAACGGTGTCGCAGCACCTAATGACTGGTCGTAGAGCGTGAGACTTAGTCGTAGCGCCGGCTGGTTTGGTCGTAGCGCTGGCGAACCTAGTCGAGGAGCTTGAGACCTGGTCGTAGTGCTGGCTGGTCTGGTCGTAGCGCTGGCGAACCTAGTCGAGGAGCTTGAGACCTGGTCGTAGCGCTGGCAGGACTGGTCGTAGGGCTTGTAGACCTAGTCGTAGACCTTGGGGATCCAGTTGTAATACCCCAAAAGTATTAGAAAGAATTAACGGGAGAGAGTTATTTGAATTTCAACCGTTTTTTTCCCGATTTTAAATGGGATTTTAGAATTTCTCTTGAAGGGGATTAAATCTTGGGCCAAAGGCCCATAGTCTTGGCCCATTAGGGGTAGTCAAAACCCCTAGGGTTACTGTAGCACGCGACCTGCTACAGTACCACCGCCGCTACAGTATCACCCCTCCCCTCCCAAGCAACCCCATCCTCCATTGGTGCCTCCCTTCCTCTCCGTCGGTGCTCTTTGCTGCCGATCAAGTGAAGAAAGGAGAGGAGATCATCTTCGCGAGGCCAAATCTTCATGATGAGGACATCACTAGTAATACCAAAGCTAGTAATGAGACTTCAATAACAGGACCAATAACAAGAGCACGAGCCAAGAAACTACAATCTCAGGTGAACCTGCTCCTTAATGAATATGTCATTAATTTTAATGAGAATTTCATACTACCTAAAAACAATATTTTACTTGCTCAGGTTTGAAGAGTCAGCGATGGATGAAGATCAAGGATATGAGCTACAGTATTCAGCCATGAACAGGCCATGAACCGTACCATGAACAGGCCATGAACAGTACAAGGCCCATGAACAGTGCCCATACGGCCCATGAACAGTAACCATGCTACAGCGCACGCGAATAGTACCACATGGAAAGTTTAGTGTTGAATAGCCTTGTGCTGAGACTATATATTGAGGGGTAGACCCCCATTGTAAAGGGAACCACTTTTGATAATAGAAAACTCTTGTTCTTTCGTTGGTCAGCCCAACTTGAGGGAATTGGGAGTTCGCTGAACTTAAGATTGTTCAACCTTTTCCGCTGGGAATTGGGAGCGCGATAGAACTTCATCGGTGGTCGTGAAGTTCAGCACGTGAGGTTGGGCGAATTATGGAGTGCTAACTCTTGCATTGGCAACGGGGGATCACTACGGTTCATCAAATCCACGTGAGTATCCAGATCCTACATCGAGAAGATCGGGCGACCCCGTATCATCTTGGTATTAGAGCCCAGGTTTACTCGATAGGATTATTTACCCTTACTTTTAGATTGATTTATTTTTGTCCTAGTTTTTGCATCTGTGAATTTTCTGAGTTTTGTTAGGTTTTGATCCATTAGAATTTTTGTTTAGGTGCTGATCGTTGTGTCCCTTTGCGTCGCTTATTCATTTTGTCCACAAAAAAAAATACCGATCTACTACTGTTGTGCTACAGTACAGAGAAACAAAATATCACGTGTGCCACTATACAACCTTGTCGCTCGATTAAGTTGCTCGCTCAGTCTTTGTGATTGCTAGTTGTTTTATCTCGTTGTTTCGCTTGGTTATATCTCCAAACAGCAGTCTTTGAGCCTCATTCATACTTTTATTCATCAATTGAGACTAGCTATTGAATATTGCATGTAGGGCTGTTCTTGAGTATTTTACACAATTGCTGAAATTTTAACTTGTGAAGGCATCTCAAACAACCATAGTTCGGCCACCTAAAAAAAAAAAGAGAGAGAAAAGGCAAGCCATTTAAAGAAAAAGCCACGAAAAAGAGAAAAAAAGAAGAAGAAGAAAAAAAAAAGAGTGAGCTTTGGCCGAATTGGGGTTAGCCAATTCTAATCATAATTTTCAGATTGTGTAATTTAACTTCTGGAGCAATCCTGTGCCCTTACATTCATATCTTTGCAATTGGCTAGCGTCTCTCCTAGTACTTGGTGCAAAACGAGCTATCTAATCTTTAATTTCAGATTGCCTAGCTCATTCCTTTGTTTGCATCGAGTCACATTAATCTTTATGCAAAGTGCTCATATACTTCACTTAAATCTTTTGGATCAGCACTTAGGCAAAGTATTCTAGCTTGGATTATTACTTAACTTTACAACATCAAGAATTTCAGATTGCTAGGATATAAACTCTCATGCCAAGCTCCACCATATAACCGTTGTTGTGCAAGTAGTGAACACTCTTAAATTCGCTTGATCATCTACTCTTTGTTGTCACTTCTACCAAGTGTAAGTTTTTATTGGCCTTAATTCACTTCGGAAGGGTAAGAACTTTACTTGGAGAGAGGACAAAGTGAGATTGAGTGATTTTCACAAAGCATTATTATATACACAGCTATTTGTTTCTTTCATAACTAACAATGTCAGGTGGAGGAGAACATCAAGATGAGAGTGGTGGGACAAATGAAACTCAGACATTCGTCAAGCAACATCAATTTGGGGCACTCCGCGACCACTTTCAATGTGAGCTAAACCAAGGGCTCAATCAACTCCATGAGAAGCATGATGCTTTTGCTGATCAAATTGCAAGGGATATGCAAAATATGGAGATACAAGCTGATGAAAATGTGCGCCAATTGCGGGAGGATATTGGGACCCTTACTAGGCTCATACAAGCTCGCAATGGTGGCGATGATGCAAGTGTTCAAGGAGGAGAAGCTGCTGCACCTGTACCTCCTGCACCGCAACACCGAGTGGCGGCCAATGTGGTGCGTCCACCACAGCTAGGAGGACGAGGCAGAGCCCATGGAGGGCGTGGCCAGGGTCTAGGTGGAGGCCGTGGTGGGCGTGGTGGTGCTGCACATGCGATGGAAGTGGATGGTGATTTTGCTTTGCATTGCAATGACCATTATCGTCGTCCATGCAATGAAGATGATGGATTGGACAAGCTCAAGTTTTCCATGCCCAAGTTTGCAGGTGGAACAGATCCCGAGGAGTATCTCACTTGGGAATTGAAGGTTGACAAAATATTCCGTATGCATCACTATACGGATGAGAGAAAGATACAGTTGGCATCACTTGAGTTTGAAGGTTATGCTTTGGATTGGTGGGAACAAGTCATTACTCAAAGAGCTGAGAATGGAGAAAACCCTGTTGCAACATGGCAAGAGATGAAGCGGGAAATGAGAGCCCGTTTTGTTCCTCGTCATTACAAGCGTGATCTATTTGATAAATTGCAGAATATGAAGCAGGGAGCACATTCGGTGGAGGAGTACTACAAGGAGATGGAGCTAGCCATGATTCGAGCCAAGGTTCAAGAACAAGAAGAGCAAACCATGGCACGCTTCCTCTCAGGTTTGAACCATCAAGTCAAAAGAATTGTCAATTTTCAGCCTTATAACAATCTTTATGAGTTAGTGCACCAAGCTACAAAGGCAGAACGACAGCTGCAAGAGGATGCTAAGTTTGCAAGATCAACGCCCTTCATCGGGCTGTACCGCCTGCTGGAGGGAGATATGATTCCAAATCACAAATGAGCCAAAGAACAGCTCCAAGTGGTGGTTCAAGTTTTCGCCCATCATCTAGCAAGAAGGAAGAAGTCAGTCCAAGTGCAAGAAAGCCATCAAATCCAGCAGCTAGTGGTTCCTCTTCTATGGGTTCTACAGCGAAGAGTAGCGGCATACAATGCTTCAAATGCCTTGGTCGTGGTCATATGCAAAAGGATTGCCCAAATAACAAAGCGATGTTGATATTAGAGAATGGGGAATATGATTCTGCAAGTGAAGAAGAGAATGATCACATGCTGATTTAGGGACATATGATGATGCACATGAGGAGAAGCAAGACATAGAGTATTGTGAACCCGGAGTTGGTCCTATACTTGTGTGTGCTCTGACAGTGTTGAGTGTGCAACCAAAGCCTTCCCAAGAACAGCGCTGCAATTTATTCCATACAGGAGCTCAAGTTAGCAAAGATGGTAAATTTTGCAAGGTAATCGTTGATGGTGGGAGTTGTCGTAATTTGGCTAGCAAGGAGCTTTGCAATAAACTTGGATTGAAGTACAAGAAACACCCACATCCGTATCAGATTCAGTGGCTGCATGAGAGAGGTTCATTGAGTATGGGATACACCGTGGATGTTGAATTTGAAATTGGCACTTATCGTGATACGGTGGAGTGTGATGTGGTGCCTATGGACGTATGTCACTTGCTGCTAGGAAGGCCATGGCAATATGATCGTGCTGTTATTCATGATGGAAGAACAAACCAATACAAGTTTTGGTGGAACAAAAAACAAGTGGTGCTGCTACCGTTGACTCCTTCTCAAATTGTAAATGATAATGTGCAGAAGATTGAAGTGCAAGTTGAGAGTGAGAAAGGGAGAGAACTAAAGAGTGTGATTCCACAAAAGGTGAGTGAGAGCCACAAGCCAAACCCGAGAGGAAAAAGCAAGAGTGAGGGAGAGAAAAACTTAGTCATGATAGCCACCAAATCTGATCTAAGAGAGATGAAAGATGATCCCGCTTTGATGCACTTTGTATTGCTGTACAAGGATGCATTGCTTTCTACTAATGATTTAAAATCTCTTCCTAGTGCTGTTTCTCAAGCTTTGCAAGTTTATGACGACGTGTTTCCGGAGGAGATACCCGCTGGACTACCACCTATTCGAGGTATTGAGCATCAAATTGACTTAGTCCCGGGAGCACCTCTTCCCAATCGACCACCGTACCGCACAAATCCAGAAAAAACAAAGGAGATTCAGCGCCATGTGCAAGCACTTTTGGACAAAGGGCGTGCGCGAGCCTTAGTCCTTGTGCCGTTCAGCTTATTCTTGTTCCTAAGAAAGATGGTACTTGGAGAATGTGCATAGACTGTAGAGCTATTAACAACATAACTGTTCGGTATCGTCATCCTATTCCTAGGTTAGATGATATGCTTGATGAGTTAAGTGGTTCTACTATCTTTTCTAAGATTGATTTGCGTAGTGGCTACCATCAAATAAGAATGAAACATGGTGATGAATGGAAAACTGCTTTTAAAACGAAATTTGGCTTGTATGAATGGTTAGTGATGCCTTTTGGATTGTCCAATGCTCCTAGTACATTCATGCGCTTAATGAACCTTGTTTTGAGACACTTCATTGGAAAATTTGTGGTAGTTTACTTCGATGATATTCTGATATATAGCCGCTGTTTGGAAGATCATATTGAACACATCAAACAAGTGCTAGAAGTGCTTAGGAAAGAATGCTTGTATGCCAATCTTGAGAAGTGTACTTTTTGCACTAGTAAGGTTGTGTTTCTAGGCTATGTTGTTTCAGCTCATGGCATTGAAGTGGATGAATCTAAAATTGAAGCTATTAGAAATTGGCCAATTCCTGTGAATGTTAGTCAAATTCGTAGCTTCCATGGGCTTGCTAGTTTCTATCGGCGATTTGTGAAATATTTTAGCACCATTGTTGCCCCCATTAAATGAATTAACTAAAAAAGGAGTAATTTTTGAGTGGGGAGAAAAACAAGACAAAGCTTTTACTGAATTGAAGAAATGTTTGACTGAAGCACCATTGCTTGTTTTACCTGATTTCACAAAAACTTTTGAGATTGAATGTGATGCTAATGGAATAGGTATTGGTGGTGTTTTGATGCAAGAAAGAAAACCTGTTGCATATTTCAGTGAGAAACTTCATGGTGCACAATTGAATTATCCTGTTTATGATAAAGAACTATATGCACTTCTGTGTGTGTTGGAAACTTGGCAACATTATCTTTGGCCTAAGGAATTCATAATACATTCTGATCATGAATCTTTGAAATATTTAAAGGGCCAAGCGAAATTGAATCGTAGACATGCTAAGTGGGTAATGTGGTAGCTGATGCTTTGTCTAGAAAACATGTGCTGTTGACTCAGTTGGAAGTAAAGGTACCAGGGTTGGAATGTTTGAAAGATTTATATGCTTCCGATCATGAATTTGCAGCTCCATATTCTAATTGCAAAGATGGGAAAGGGTGGGATAAGTTTCATATTCATGATGGCTTTCTCTTTCGCATGAATAAGCTATGTGTTCCGGATTCCTCTGTGCGTTTTTTATTGTTACAGGAATCTCATGCAGGAGGATTGATTGGGCATTTTGGGAGGGAGAAGACTTACATGATGTTGGCTGATAACTTCTATTGGCCAAAGATGAGGCGAGACGTCGAGAGGTTTGTTCAAAGATGCATCACATGCCATAAGGCGAAGTCCAAACTCAATCCACATGGTTTGTATACTCCACTTCCTGTTCCTAGTGCTCCTTGGGAAGATATTAGCATGGATTTTGTGTTAGGACTGCCTAGGACCAAGAGGGGAAGGGATTCAGTCTTTGTTGTTGTGGATAGGTTCTCTAAAATGGCACATTTTATTCCCTATCATAAGAGTGACGATGCGTCGCATGTAGCTGATTTGTTTTTCAGGGAGACTGTAAGGTTGCATGGAATACCAAGAACCATTGTTTCAGATCGCGACGTCAAGTTCATGAGCTACTTTTGGAAGACTTTGTGGGCCAAGCTGGGGACAAAGTTGTTGTTTTCAACGACTTGTCACCCAAAAACAGATGGGCAAACGGAGGTGGTGAACCGCACACTTTCAACGTTGCTACGTACCATGATAAAGAAGAACTTGAAAGAGTGGGAAGATTGTCTACCGCATGTGGAGTTTGCATATAATAGAGCGGTACATTCTACAACTCAATTGAGTCCATTCGAGGTGATGTATGGCTTCAAACCAATCACGCCCCTTGATTTACTTCCTCTCCCACTACAAGAACGTGTAAATATGGAGGCTTCTAAACGTGCTGATTTTGTGAAAAAGCTCCATGCCACAACCAAAGAGGTAATTGAAAAGAAGGTACGTGCTTATGCTTCTAAAGCTAATAAATCTAGAAAGAAAATGCTATTTGAACCAGGTGATTTAGTGTGGGTACACCTTCGCAAAGATAGCTTTCCGCTGAAGCGTAGCTCCAAATTAATTTTCCGTGGTGATGGACCTTTTAAAGTTCTTGCCAAGATCAATGACAATGCATACAAGATTGAGCTTCCCGGTGATGACTATGGGGTAAGTTCTACATTTAATGTTGCTGATCTATCACCCTTCTTTGGACAAGATTGTACAGAGTCGAGGTCGACTCATTTTCAAGAAGGGGAGGATGATGAGGACATCACTAGTAATACCAAAGCTAGTAATGAGACTTCAATAACAGGACCAATAACAAGAGCACGAGCCAAGAAACTACAATCTCAGGTGAACCTGCTCCTTAATGAATATGTCATTAATTTTAATGAGAATTTCATACTACCTAAAAACAATATTTTACTTGTGCTCAGGTTTGAAGAGTCAGCGATCGATGGAGATCAAGGATATGAGCTACATACAGTATTCAGCCATGAACAGTGCCGTGAACAGGCCGTGAACAGTACAAGGCCCATGAACAGTACCCATACGGCCCATGAACAGTAACCATGCTACAGCGCACGTGAATAGTACCACATGGAAAGTTTAGTGTTGAATAGCCTTGTGCTGAGACTATATATTGAGGGGTAGACCCCCATTGTAAAGGGAACCACTTTTGATAATAGAAAACTCTTGTTCTTTCGTTGGTCAGCCCAACTTGAGGGAATTGGGAGTTCGCTGAAATTAAGATTGTTCAACCTTTTCCGCTGGGAATTGGGAGCGCGATAGAACTTCATCGGTGGTCGTGAAGTTCAGCACGTGAGGTTGGGCGAATTATAGAGTGCTAACTCTTGCATTGGCAACGGGGGATCACTACGGTTCATCAAATCCACGTGAGTATCCAGATCCTACATCAAGAAGATCGGGCGACCCCGTATCACTTCACCTTGCTGCGATTCTACAACGGTAACGTTGCGTGTTCTTCGTTGGTTGTTGCGTAGTAGTTGCGGTTGATGTCGTATGGTAGATTGAATTTCGTCAGTTTAATACATCGCGTTCTGTCCAGTAGTTTGGACGACAGTTTTCATATTTTTTAGAGGTAGAATCTGGGGATCCACCCTCCTAGAGATAGTTGGCTTATGTTCTTAGCTTTCAGTGGCCGCCAAGAACGCCCAAATCCGATTAACGGTCTGGGAGTTATGAATTTTTAAGTATCGCTGTCCTACTGATCTGCCAGCTTTCGGGCAGATTGTAGGAAACTGGATAAAACTATTAGTTAAAGTGGAAATCAGAGGATCTCGTTATAACGAAAAATGTAGGTAATTTCCATACCTTTTCAGAGAGATAAAGAACGCAAGATTTGGACTTTGTTAGCAAAAGTTATGATAGTTTTAGTGATCTGTCCAAAAAAACCTGACGTGAATTTGTTGTTATGATAATTAGCTCGATAGGGTTATTAGATGACTGAATCAGGAGGACTCACCAACTAGGTTTACATGGAGATTTTGTTAAGCTTTAATTAGAGTCCAAGAACACCTCATTTGAACCTCTGTACTAAAAGTTATGAATTTTAGAACGTGACTGTCCACAGAGGGGACAGAATAACACTTAGAAGTTGGGGTTGGGTTCGCGCTAAAGGAACTATTGCGAGTTCGTGTTTACTCTTATAGTTGTTTGGCCTATTACTGTTATCTTAGCGTGCATTATAAATATGTTCAGGTGGAGGTTTGATCCCGGAGGCAGCCCCTTCTGCACGTCCCTCGTACTCTCGCGGTTAAGGCAAGTATAGTGATGGATATGATAGAAAACATTGCATGCCATTATTTGATAAATACTAGGAGTGTTTGTGTTATCCATGATTGTTATGGTGGTATGTTTGGTATTGTTCATGGTTTCTAGTGATATGAGTTATGTGTTATTCATGGATGTTTGAAAGTTATGAAGTCTATGATACATGCTAGTATTGATATATTAGCCGTGTTTTATTGATAGTATGATATGCTGGTTAAAGATGAGGAATGCTTATGATACGAGTGACTGTTAATCATGTATGGTATTTATGTTGTTCATGCTTATTGCAAAACGGTAATTGTTCATATGCACCATGAGAGCATTCATAATACCTGGTCATGTGGTGACCAGGAATGCATATTTGAGGTCCCCGTCATGTAGATAACGGGCTTGAGGTCCCCACATTCGTGGAATGTGGGCATTGAGAAGAGGTCCCCATCATGTAAACGATGGGCTTATGGTCCCCACACCTGTGGAGTGTGGGCTTGAGGCCCCCTATACTTGCGGAGTATTGGGCAATTGGTCCCTGTGCTTGCGAGCACAGGCATGGGTACGCAGCGACGGTTGCATACCTCGCATTACTGGTGTAATGCGCAAAAGAGAAAGAGAAAGATAAGGAGCATTTGAGCATTTGCATAGCATGAACATGTGATACGTTTGGTGTGTGGATGGATGGATAATAATTGACGATTTACCATTATGTATGCTGTTGATGCCATGAATTGTACTTGCTGAGTCGGTGGACTCACTCTTGCTTTTATTGTTGTTTTAGGTACCCAATCCAAGAACGACATGCATGGGAGGAGTAGCTCTATGTTCACACGCACACTACCATGAACCTTCTAAAGTTGATTAAATTTCAAATCATGCCTTAATAAATGAGAAAATTGCTTAATTGATTCAATATGATGATGTTTTCGTGTTGGATTATTTGTAATAACGAAGACTAGCATATTTGGATATTGGTGATTATGCTCTAGTCACTTAGTATGTCATGAATGCCTACTAATTATGCTGAATGTTCGATTGTTTAATTTGGATAAATGTAATTGTTGGAACCCTTGGTAAAGTTAGCTAAAGAGAGAAGGTTCTACCGGAATTTAGTAAAGTATCTTGGTTTTAATCTGCTTTGTTGTTAGTTTAGTAGCATTTCAGGGTCGTGTTGGACTGGGGTGTTACACCAGTATTCCTAAGTAACAACAGATCACAATCATTAGGTAGTATACCATTTTGCATAGATAAATTATTAGCACCTAGAAACGAGCTCACCTCATAATTTAAGTGACGTGCACGAGCTCTTGTCATAGGTCCTTGTAGTTTAGCAACTAGATCTGGAGGATTTTGTGTAGGGCGTGTATCCGAAGGAGTGATGTCCTCATCATCCTCCCCCTCTTGAATTGGAGTCGTCCTCGACTCAAGCTCATCTGCTTCTCCCACGTATGGCTTCAAATCTGAAATGTTAAATGTGGGACAAACCCCAAAATCTGCAGGGAGCTCCAATTGATAGGCATTGTCATTTATCTTCTTAATTATCATAAATGGTCCATCAACTCTAGGCATCAATTTTGATTTTCTTAATTCTGGAAACCTGTCTTTCCTCAAATGCACCCAAACTAAATCACCCGGTGCAAATTTTATTTCTTTCCTACCTTTACTTCCAGCAACCCTATACTTTTCAGTCATATGCTCTATATTTTCTTTAGTTGTTTCATGCAACTTAAGAACAAATTCAGCACGCTTCTTAGCATCTAAATTAATGTGTTCAGAGGTAGGCAAAGGTAGTTACACTACCTGAAACGGACTTACCTTGGTGGTGGAGTGTACCGACCTATTGTAAGCAAACTCAATGTGCGGTAAACACTCTTCCCATATCTTCAAATTCTTCTTTAAAACAGCCCGCAACATGGTGGATAATGTGCGGTTGACAACCTCCTTTTGTCCATCAGTTTGGGGATGGCACGTAGTAGAAAACAGCAGCTTTGTCCCCAAATTTGTTCCAAAGTGATCTCCAAAAGTGGCTCAAAAACTTCGTGTCGCAATCCGAGCCAATAGTATTGGGCACTCCATGTAAGCGAATGATTTCTCGAAAAAATAAATCAGCTATGTTTGTAGCATCATCGCTCTTGTGACAAGGTATAAAATGTGCCATTTTAGAAAACCGATCCACTAATACAAATATACTATCTCTCCCCCTCTGTCCTGGGCAATCCAAAGGAAGTGTGTCATCATTCGGAGGCATCCGAAGGCAACGGGCTGACTAAGCCGTGTGGGTAAAGATGTACACCCTTGCAGGGTATTAAAACTATTCGAATAGCCGTGTCCACGGTCATGGACGATAACTTGAGTTGATGTCACCTGTATAGAATTTTGTTTTCAACTTCGGTTTGTGTTCTGGTTCAGTATAAGGGAATTCAGGCAATGTACTGTTTACATTTATTTTCAATTACTTACTGTTTTAGTCCAATTTGATTTATTAAATTGCTTTATCAAAACTTAGCAATTGTAGGTTAAGATGTATTGCTTTATGCAAAATTGAACCATTATGCCTTCCTGTTGTAAACTTGTGCATGTACAAATTCTAATCCTTTGAATAGGTGATATCAAACACCTTCTTTTATTAGTTTGTATAAGTCTTGCTGAGTACCTTCCGTACTCAAGGTGCTATAACCTACTGCTGCAGGTGAGGACGGTTATCTTTATGAGATGCCCGTTAGCGTCGATCCGGGTGCCGCTAACGAGTGAAGCTATTTCTTTCCTCCACGCAATAGCCTGCGGGTGATGGGGCCATTGGTGGCTTTTGTTGTTTTATTTTACTTCCGCTGTTACTCTTTTGTAGTGACCAAGTCACTAGATATTGTACTACTAAACCGAAAATTGTAAACTTATGTTTCATTATGTTAATGTATGACTTGTATGTGTATGATGCAATGTTGTTTAAGGATATATGTGCAATGGTCACTGATCCTGGGAACCATTGTAAGACATATATTCGGGAGTCCTGAATATTGGGTTTGTTACTTGTTAAATTTATACTTCTAGCATGATCTTTAATAAAGGGGCAGTACTGTTCCTTGATTAAGAGTAGTGCTACAGTATAATTTTAATTAAGCACATTTCCAATATTTCGGGGTCCTCACAATCATCGACTTGTGGAGCATCCATGTTTGCAGAATCAAGGTGTGCAACCTTCTTGCGAACATCTATGTCCTCGGAAGGCTCAACTACCGAGGGTGAATCGAGTTTCTCGAGAAAAACTCCGGGTGGGACAGATGTCCTTCTGGAAGCCATCCGGGCCAACTGGCCCGCCAGAAAGTTTTTCTTTCTAGGAATGTGTTGGATCTTAAAACCGAAGAAATGCTTTTCGAGTTTTCGTACATCCGCCAGATATGATGACATCTTGGTACTAGAACATTGATACTCTTTCCCTACTTGATTCGCTACCAGTTGGGAATCGCCTTTCACGAGCAATCTGCGAATCCCGAGCGAACGAGCTGCTCGAAGTCCAGCCAGTAAACCTTCGTATTCTGCCACATTGTTAGTAGCAGGAAAGTTTAACTAAATAACGTACTTTATTTGTTCGCTAGTAGGGGAAATCAAGAAGACCCCAGCCCCCGAGCCGTGCAACATCAAGGAACCGTCGAAGTACATTGTCCACTCATCATGGTGCTCGTACTCGGGCCCTTGGGTGGGTTCGGGGTTTGTCCATTCGGCAATGAATTCTGCTATTGCACGACTTGATTGCTGTTCGTGAGACAAAATGGAGATCGAACGCCCCAAGCTCAACCGCCCATTTTGCTATTCGTCCTGATGACTCTCTATTTCCTAGGACTTGACCAAGAGGATATCCAGTAGGTACGACCACTTTGTGGGCCTGAAAATAATCTCTTAGTTTCCTTGAAGCCATAAGGAGACCATAGAGCAACTTTTGTACCTGCGGATACCTTTCTTTTGGTCCATGCAAGACTTCACTTACGTAATATATCGGTCGTTGAATATGGTCTCGTTCTACGACCAGTACACCACTAACCGTTTGTGGCGTTGCAGCCACGTAAATTAGCAATGTTTCTCCCAATCTCGGAGAGACTAAGATTGGGGGACACATAAGGTACTTTTTTAGTTCTTCAAAGGCGCTGCTTGCCTCTTTAGTCCATTCAAAACACCTATGTTTCCGGAGAACATTAAAGAAAGGTAATCCTTTTTCGCCTAACCGTGCTATGAAACGACTTAGCGCTGCCATACAACCAGTTAGTTTCTGAACTTCCTTCTTTGTGGTCGGATCGTGCATCTGATCGATGGTGGCGATTTTTGCTAGATTTGCTTCGATGCCTCTAGCCGAAACTAGGAATCCAAGAAGCTTTCCCGATGAAACCCTGAACACACATTTCTCTAGATTCAACTTAAGGTTATGACGTCTTAAGTTATTGAAAGTCTCCTGTAGATCAGATCGCCGGTGTTGATGCTCTTTACGACCAGATCATCGACGTAGGCTTCAAGATTCCGACCTATCTGTGGGCTAAAGGTCTTTTGCATCTACCTTTGGAATGTTGCACCAGCATTTTTGAGACCAAATGACATCTTTATATAACAGTAAGTACCGTATGGAGTGATGAAGGAAGTTTTCTCTTCATCTTCTTTACTCATATTGATCTGGTGGTACCCTGAGTAAGCATCTAAAAAACTTAACAACTCACACCCGGAAGTAGAGTCTACAAGTTGATCGATGCGAGTAAGAGGAAAGTCATGCTTCGGACAAGCTTTATTAAGATCTGTAAAGTCAATACACATTCGTCATTTCCCATTGGCCTTTCTAACCATTACAGGATTGGCGAGCCACTCTGGGTGGTCAAGCTCACGAATGAACCCAGCTTTGAGAAGTTTGTCAATCTCTGACTGGATTGCTTCTTTCCGATCAGATGCGAAACGCCGTAGTTTCTGCTTGACCGGTTTTTTGTTAGGCTGTAGAGATAGCCTATGCTCGATCACCTCCCTGGGGACTCCGGGCATATCGGACGCCTGCCAGGCGAATACGTCCTGGTTAGCTCGGAGGAAGGAGACGAGCGACTCTTCCTATTTAAGGTTGAGTCCTGCCCCGACCAGTATCTTGGCACCCTCTGGAGAAGCACTTCCGTCGAGTTGTACCTCTTTTATCTGGTCGGAAGGTTTCGGTGTCATCTTCGGACTTGAATGTTTGACCTGCATGTTAACGGTGTTAGTTTCCCTAGTCGGAAGTTCATCGACCAGTTCTAAGCATTTTCGATCGCATGCATAGGCTATTTTCTGATCGCCTCGGACCGTGATTACACTCTTTGGTCCCGGCATTTTCAAACTCTGATAACCGTAGTGCGTGGCTATCAGTAAGTTTGCTAAAGCTGGACGACCAAGAATTGCATTGTATGCAGTTTCGAAATTTACCACATCAAATGAAATTTTTCTCGTCCGTAAGTTGTCGGGCTTTCGAACGTAACGGTGAGGGACAAGTGCCCTATTGGCTTAGCGGTAGACCCAGGAACTATGCCATGAAGGCATATTTCACAGGTTTTACCTTGGATTTCGGAATTTGCATGTCTTCCAAAGCACTTGCAAATAAAATATTTAGAGAACTACCCCCATCTATCAAGACTCGATTAACCCTGCAGTTATTAATAATACGCTCAACGACAATTGGAAACCTACCTGGTCGAGTCGAAGGAATGGGGCAGTCTTCTTTGCTGAAGGAGATTATCGTCTCTGACCACCTTGAAGGCTTAACTGCGATCGAAGGTTCGGTAAGGTTGACTTTTCACTCCATGGCTTTCAGGTGACGTCTGGACTCGTACGAAGAAGATCCACCGAAGATCACATCGACGGTGTGCTGAGGTTCTTGGTACTCCATTTCTTCGTCACCATCTTTGTCCTTCTTGGAGCTTGTTTCCCCGAACTCTTGAATCGATGGGAGTGGACCTTTACCTGCATAATAATCTTCCAGCTTCTTTTGCCAAGCGCGACAATTGTGCAGGTCGTGTCCTGCTTGCTGGTGGAGAGGATACCATTTTTTATTTTTCTTGTAATCATTGGTCGGAGCCTTAGCCTTGCCACGACCAGAATAATCCTTTCTTCCTTTGGTAAATTTTTCAGGAACAGCAAGAACATCTTTGTCGTTGGCCCTGCCATGCTTCTTTTTCTTGAGTCTTCTTTTGCTTCTTTTCCGTCCTATCTAAGCCAGGTTGGGGAATTTTATCCTTTCGATCAACGACTTCGTTCCACTCGACCGCTTTACTGGCCGTTGCGTACTTGTCAACCATATCGAAGAGCTCGATGGTTGTTCGTGGGGGATATATAGCTAAATCCTCCTTAAACCTTTGATTTCTTAATCCCGCTTTAAAGGCTTGGATAACGGAAGATTCTGCAACCTCCGGTATTGAGTTTCGAACTTGGCTAAATCTTTTGATGTACTGCCGGAGAGTCTCGTTAGATTTTTGCCGTATTCTATGGAGATCGTCTTCTTTTCCGGGTTGATCGTACGTATCCTGGAAATTTGCAATTAGAAGGTCGCAGAGTTGCTCCCAAGTATACACGGACCCGACCGGAAGGTTAAGCAACCATGATCGGGCTGATCCTACTAATACCGTAGGAAGATAGTTTGCCATTACATTTTCATCACCACCAGCGGCTCTAATAGCGATGGTATATATCTGGAGAAATTCCAAAGGATTTTGGGTCCCATTGAATTTATCCATATTTGGCCAACGTACAACCCGGAGCCCTGCTGACAAGGCTCGACAGCCTGTGATAGTTTCATGGCGCCTTCTTTGAAAAGGTGCCGGATTGTAATCGGTTGGAGACCGATTTCTAGGAACGGATTGTCGGTGCTCCAATGTCCCGATTCGGTTGTGGACGTTAGTAGGACGCCTCCGACCTCTTGCCTGGTTTAGGTGATGTCGAAGATCACCAGGTCTAAGCGATTGCTCCTCTCAACGAAGTGAGGGTGAAGATTCCTCGAATAGTCTCCTCCCCTCATGACTTGTTGGTCGGAATCGTCGAGGTGGTCGTAGTGTCAACTGATCTTCAACACGACCATGCAGGCCCCTACTTCAGGATGAATGCTGCGATGAAGTGATGGTCTGACTTTGTGGGTGCCTTCGTTCCCGATATGCTTCTGTGCGCTACATCATCTGTTGGATAATCTCTAATACTTGACCTGCGAGTTGGGCAAAACCTGGAGTCTCTGCCAGGGCACGGTCAGAAGTATTTAACATATCTCTGACTCGCTACAGGTTTTGTAATGTTGCCGAAGGTCTCGAAGGATTTCGGCCAGAAGAAGGTGTCTGATGGCTTGAATCCCCCGATCTCCTGATCGATCTTGCCTGGTCTCTTACATTGGTTGGGGGAGGATCAGGCGAATTAACTGATGGACGTCCACCAGTTCCGTTACCTCCGGCATTTGGTGCTTGACCGTCCGTACCATCTCCATTATTACGTGGTGGCGAGGCAACGTATGGAGGACCGTACACGACATTTTGATCCGTATCTCCGATTGCATTGACCTCGTGCTTCCAGCAGCGATCCTCCGATGAGCTTCCGTCGTAATCGATGGAGAGCCTTTTAGAGCTTCTACGAGAAGTTTCCACGACAGAGAGCAGTCGGTGATCAGCACTTCCTGACGTTTTCGTGTGAGGACCCCAATTTATTTGGCTTGTAACGCTCAACCAACCACCTGGTCCTAGCATTACAAATCAAACAAACCGAAACCTCGAGATATGTATACTTCCCAGAAGCAGTATACACACCTCCCACAAAAGTATGCATCAACTCCATTCCAAACATAGAGTCCAAACATCACACTACCAAACGGAAGATAAACAAATAGTAGAGTTATTACAGACTAAGGCCGACCGGCCACAAGATACACAAATAAACAAAAACGACAGCGGAAGGAAAAGTGCCATAAGATGGCTATAAACAAAGCCAATCAGTGTGCCTTCAACCCACCAGGCATCTGACCGGACCGCCAAGCCTAGTCGTCCACGAAACGGCAACAAAGCTCACGTAGTGAGGCCCTTGGGGCTCACCTTCTTCCTCTCGCAACAAAAACATTAAGCAAAGCACCGAGTACAAAGATTGTCTTTGTACCCGCAAGACCGACGTGTGAACTAGCGGCACTGCTCATATGCTACATGCAGCTTATTCGGTGGAGGCCATATGTTTCATTTGCATAAAGCCAACTTTATTTGCAATAATGTAATACAATTTAAAGGCAAGTTTGCAATTCATTTTTAATGATGAAATACAAGAAAGGTAATAATAACAAAGAGTAAAGAAAAACAACCTAGAAGTGACTATCCCAATAGTCACCACAACATAGCACTAATCCCGCATTCGCACTC
This sequence comes from Ampelocalamus luodianensis, assembly GCA_036346255.1. Classification (NCBI taxonomy): domain Eukaryota; kingdom Viridiplantae; phylum Streptophyta; class Magnoliopsida; order Poales; family Poaceae; genus Ampelocalamus; species Ampelocalamus luodianensis. The sequence goes on along the minus strand of CM070634.1, from coordinate 54,841,281 downwards.
ACCCGCCAAGTTTTAGTTAAAAGGTTGTAGTCTAACTCTTGAAAAGCTTACCCAAGCGTGTCCATCACCTAGGACGAGGCTATTCGAATAGTTTTTAACCTGCAGGTGTACCATCTGCACCCACACTTCGCATCGCTTTAAGACGAAGCACACTTCAAGGTATGCAGCACATGCTAAGTCCTACGAGACTTTTTCCAATATTGTGTATTAACTACGAGCCGCTCGTATGGATAGAAATCCATACGCTTACATGGTAAAGCCGAAAAGACAACTACCCACTCAGGATAAAGCTTTTCGGACAACTACCATGCTCCCTACACCATCCCTCCTGCGACCTCCTGCGACCCGGAGCCAATACACGCCAAAGTACTAGGTCAAGAGAGGTCCCATACCCTCTAGTGTGGTTAGCACGCCGAAATGCCTGGGTAACAGGTACTCACAAGATGTTCGGTCCTTAATTGACTCGGGCACCATTCCAGTCACACCCAACAGATCACACCAACATACCGTTGTGCCCAAGTCTAAATCATTTTGTTTCTCATTTTTAGTTTTCACAATTAAACAAAGCAAGAATGCTGAACCTAAAGTTATAGTAATTTTTGTGTGATCAAGGTTACCGACTAAAGTCGATAACCGCCCAGTTCTACCGGTAGCTAAGCATGTCTAAGCAAATTGACCCGGATCTACTAAGTGACGAGAGATCATCCAGCGATCTCTAATCACAGCAATTACCTAGGCTCAGGTAGTAGAGATCAGTGTTTTGTCTACAGGATATGCAGCTACGGATTTAACTAATCAGTTTAACACAAATTAAGCAATGCATACATACAGTTGAAAACAAAATATTAGACTTTAAAATACTGGGATAAACATGATCAAACAGCTTGCCTCGCTGTTGTTGCTTAATTTGTTGCGGAGGGTCGTTCTCAGGGTTACCGCAAATGTCGAAGCCTAACGATTGAACAAATAACAGCGAATAAGAACGAATAACACTGACAAAACTCAAACAAACACAACAGCAAAACATTCCAAGCTTTACACAACAGCCTAAACATGTTTTAACAAAATTTTAGAAGCAGAGAACAACTTAATTTTAAGTTGTTATGAATTTTCTAGGAATTTCCTAAGCTAACAAAACACATGAAAGCATCAGTTAATTACTTAACAAAATCTCATGAATAGCTTGATGTTTAAAACTCGCCCGATAATTAGTACACTAAAGAAAATGAAAATTTACAGAGTTGGTTTTACTGGATTTGGACAATTATTAAAAGAGATATGCATTTTCTAATTTGGAAATTACATAATACAACATTAAATTAATTAACAAATTTTTGCTAACAGAGACATGGTTGAAACTAATTTTAGTAAATAGTACAATTAAAATGAAAATTATCAGCACTGGTTTCATGCAATTTGAAGAAAAATTGAATTAGTTATGAATTTTCTAAGTTTAAATGAATTAACAGCACAACAGAAAACCATTTCAGAAATACTAAGGCATTTAATACTTTTTCTACTAGCAATCAGCTAGCCCGGACAATCGACAATGGCCCAAATAAAGTGTTGACCAGACAGCCCGCCCACAGAAGGTGACGTCGGCGTATTCAAATAATACGCCTTCGCTTATCAAAGTGTAATCCTAACATACTCTCACAGAAATACGCTCCCAACAGAAAACGGTATCGAGCTACACAACCACCAATCGACAAAGATGGACCCACATGGCGCGACTCGAGAGCAAATAACGGCCGGATTAAAGATTCTCTAAACGCGACAACTGTGGAGGCCCACCACCGCTGATACAACTAAACGGCGATTAAGAACTAAAGGGGAGGTTAGAGCTAACGTTGCCGGCTCACCGACGACCACGGGACGGCGGCGCGGCGCAAGACAATCGTTTCTTGCGAACCGTGAGGTCTCGTGGCGAGTGAGATATACCTTCGTGTTCGCAACGATCTCGCGAACTTGATGACGGCCACGCGAGACCTTGAGGATGCCGGCGCGAGTCACGCGAACGGAGGCGGAGAAGAAAGTGCGGTGCTCGCGGAGAAGACGCTGCGAGCCGAGAAGACCCGGAAGGTGCGCCTCGGCCGCTTTGCTCCCGTGAAGGATAAGCCCGGCCACGCACGGCGGAGGAGAACGGAGGTGGTCGGAATTTAGCGCGCGCTTCACCGAGCTTGAGAAGAACGCGCCGCGGCCTCAACGATGCACCAAAGATGAAAATGAAGCCACCATTAGATTCAGTGCATCAGTGCGATCCTAAGGGACTAAGTGACGAGGCTGGAGACTCACCAGATCGCAAACGAGCTCACGGAGCAGAGATCACCAGAAGCGGAGACGATGACACCGCTCCTGATGATGCGCGGGACGATAAGGACCCGGGATAGGCAAAATGGGTGCGGCGAGTAGAGTGGATAACGATGGTACGGTCGCGGAATTAAGGGCGGCACTAGCACGGCGACGCTGCCTTCGGCTTCAACTCCGACCGAGACAAAGAAACGGGTGGAGAAAGCACGAGGAAGCAAGGGAGAAAAAGTGGGTGACCTCAGAGGCTTTATGAAGTCGCGGCGATGCTTCTCGATCGACACGAGACGAAAGGTGGCGGCGACGAGTGCGCGTGGCACTCATGCGCGAGCGGCTGTGAGCTCCGGTGAGGCGCGGAGAAGACGAGGGCGATGCTGACAGGTGGGGTCCACTTGTCAGCGACGGTGACAAAGCGGTGCGAGACGGGTTCTGATGCGGCGCGATGAGCTGGTTCGACTTGATCAAGATTGTGCTGACCGTTATATCTGAGATGGACGGTCGGGATCTCAGATGCATTCGACGGCCGAATGCATACGCAACGTGGATCGCTCGATTTGCATCGACGGTCAAGATTGGCGGTGCAATAGTTGACGCGATCGAGCCGAGCGACGCGGTCGAACTTGAGCCGCTTGGGTTCGAGCGGAGGAACAATGATTCCACGAATCAAAAGACAGAGAAGGTTTGAGGAATTTTAGAGGTAGTTCCAGAGTTCCAAAATTCCGAATTTTTATGGAAGCTTACTGAACAGAGGAAAACCTTTGTAATTTTTCCAGGAGTTTTATGCACTAGATTTCTCCCAATAAAATTCACAAGTTGCTGTCCAGAGGTTTGACCAGATTTCGAACTGGTTTGACTTGGGCATTTGAAATAGCAATTAAAATCTAAAAATTGTGAAATAATTCAGGGAGGTAAACAGGATGATCAAGATGATAGGAAAAATAATATCAGAGGATGATCACAAATTTGAAGGCTAAGAATTTATTTGACAACAATTTCCATCCACAAGAATTTAATTCTAGAAAATGGAAATTGCTAGGAAAATTTGGAAAACTTCCAAATGATTTGGTGAGACAACAAAAGTTTTTATTTCTCCACAAAATTTTACATTTGAAATACAAACCCTAAGTTAGGTTGTTACAAATCTCCCCCTTACAGAATCTCACCGAGATTCGATCACCGGGAGAAGAAGGACGGGTGTCGCTCGAGACGATCTTCCCGCTCCCAAGTGGCTTCGTCCTCTGAGTGATTTGACCACCGAACTTTGAGGAACTTGATCACCCGTTCCTCGTCCCGCTCACTTCTTCGAGGATACGAACGGACGCCACGATAAGACAGATCTTCTTGCACATCGATATTTTCCAATGGCGTTTCCTCAACTGGAACACGGAGGCACTTCTTCAATTGCGATACATGGAAAACATCATGCACCCCCTCAATTGTAGCTGGCAATTCTAGCTTGTATGCAACAGCTCCCACTCTATCGATGATGCGGTAGGGTTCGACATACCGAGGAGCCAATTTGCCCTTGACACCGAAACGCTGATGTCCCTTCAAAGGTGAGACTTTGAGATACACAAAGTCATTGGGCTTGAAACTCAACTCACGGCGACGCCGGTCTGCATAGCTCTTCTGCCTGGATTGAGCTACGCGCAAGTGCTCATGAATCAACTGCACTTGACTTTCAGCCTCATTAATTGAGTCCGGGCCAAAGAACTGCCTTTCACCGCCGACCGGTTCAATGGGGTTCTCAGACGCCTCCCATACAAAGCCTCAAACAGTGCCATACCGAGACTAGCCTGAAAGCTGTTGTTATAAGAGAATTCTGCAAGCGGCAAACACTTCTCCCAGTTCTTCCCATAGGAAAGAACACAAGCACGGAGCATATCCTCAAGCACCTGGTAGACGCACTCCGTCGACCATCGCCTCGTGGATGATAGGTCGAGCCGAAGAAAGACGGGTCCCCATGGCCTCCTGCAGACTATGCCAAAGTCGAGAAGTGAAAAGAGAGCCACGATCTGACACGATCGTTCGTGGCACACCATGCAAGCTCACAATACGGGAGATATAGAGGTCCGCCAATTTACTGACACTGAGGGTGGTACGTACTGACAAAAAGTGTGCTACTTTTGTCAACCGGTCGATAACAACCCAGATAGCATCCTTCCTCAAGAAATGCAGGCGGACGGTGATGAAATCCATGCCTACAGAATCCCACTTCCACTCTGGTATAGGCAGGGGCTGAAGAAGAACCGCTGGACGCTAATGGTCGGCCTTCACACGACAACATACGTCGCATCGGGCAACGAACCTGGCAATCTCGCGCTTCATGCGAGTCCACCAGAATCTCTGACGCAGATCTTGATACATTTTGGTGGCCCCGGGATGAATAGACAAGGGGGAATCATGGGCCTCATGGAGAATCAAGTCCCGCAACTCTGGATCCTTTGGGACCACGAGACGCTGCCCAAACCACACAACACCATGCTCATCTTCTGTGAAGCACTTGGCTGATCCATTCCTGATGTTCTGCTTGATTTTACTCACCCCATCATCTGATTGTTGTACCGCCTTGATTTGATCCACCAAGGTTGGTTGCTAGGCAGCAAGGGAACCATACTCAACCAAACCCAAGTTGAGATGCTGAAATTCTGCAAGAAGTGCCGGTTGCTGCTCTTGGACCATCAAAGTATTGCAATACACCTTTCGGCTAAGTGCATCAGCAACCACATTGGCCTTGCCAGGATGATATTGAATACCCATGTCATAATCTTTGATCAATTCCAGCCATCTCCTTTGCCTGAGGTTCAGATCTGGCTGAGTGAACAAGTACTTCAAGCTCTTGTGATCAGAATACACCTCACAGCGGTTTCCGATCAAATAATGCCGCCAAATCTTGAGTGCATGAACCACAGCAGCAAGCTCTAAATCATGGGTGGGATAATTGAGCTCATGAGGTCTCAACTGCGTGGATGCATAGGCAGCTGCCTTGCCTTCCTGCATAAGAACACATCCAAGTCCCTGACGAGAGGCATCGCAATAAATATCGAAGCTCTTGTGGATATCAGGAAGAGTAAGGACTGGGCCGAGGTCAATCGCTGCTTGAGCTCCCGAAAGCTCTCATCACAAGCGAGGGACCATACAAACTTCTTGTCCTTCTTGAGCAATTCACCATTTGGCTTTGCGATCTTGGAGAAATTCTCGATAAAGCGGCGGTAGTAGCCCGCTAAACCGAGAAAACTCCGAACATCAGTGACTGACTTAGGCTGGCCCCAAGATAGAACATCGCTGACTTTGCTGGGATCCACAGCTACGCTTCCAGCTGAAAGAACATGGCCCAAGAATGCCACTTCCTTCAACCAGAACTCGCATTTGCTGAACTTTGCATACAGCTGGTGTTCCCACAATTTGCCCAATACAATCTTCAGATGCTCAGCATGCTCTTCTTCAGTCTTGGAATAGATAAGAATATCATCAATAAACACCACCACGAACTTATCCAAATATTCCATGAATACCGAGTTCATGAGGTTCATGAAATAAGCTGGAGCATTGGTTAAGCCGAAAGACATGACGGTATACTCGTAAAGACCATAACGAGTAGTGAAAGCCGTCTTCTAATATCCTCACCGATCCGACTTGATGATATCCCAATCTCGAGTCAATCTTGGAGAACACCGAGCTCGCATAACCGGTCAAAAGATCATCAATGCGAGGCAGAGGATATTTGTTCTTCACCGCCACCTCATTGAGCTGACGGTAACCAACACACATGCGCAAAGTCTTGTCCTTCTTCTTCACAAAGATCACCTGACAACCCCAAGGAGATGAACTGATGGATGAAACCCTTTGCTTGGAGCTCACCAAGCCGCTTCTTCAATTCTTCTAGCTCATTGGGAGGCATCCGATACGGCGCCGAATTGGAGCGATGCATCGCAAAGCAACTCAATGACAAACTCAAGGTCTCGAACTGGAGGCATCCCGGGCAAATCTTCAGGAAAGACATCCACAAAGTCAGATACTATGGGAACATCCTGAATCTGCAAGGCTGGCTTCGCTTCTAATGCACATAGATGTGGCCCCTGCAGCTGCGGCGAAAATCCGACCTGCTCGCCTGAAGGGCTGGTGAGATAGACAATCTTCCTGGCACAATCGATTTGCCCCAAGTGTTGGGACAACCAATCCATGCCAAGAATCACATCCAGACTCGCTGAACTGAGCAGAATAAGATTTGCCAAAAATCCCACTCCTTTGACTACGATAGGAACATCCCGACACTGTAAATCAGCTCTCATTTCCGACCCCGGAGAGCGGATGAGCAAAGTAATCCCCAAAGGAACACAGTGAAGACCACTAGCAGCAGCAAATGATCTTGAAATAAAAGAATGCGATGCTCCAGAATCAAATAATACTGCAGCAGGACGAGAGTTGACAAGAAGTGTACCCATCACGACAACTGGCGCCTCCTGAGCCTCCTCAGCTGAAAGGTGGTTGACTCGACACGCCGCACTCGGGCTTCGGATCATCTTCCGTCGTGGGTGACTACTCCCCGCCGCGCCCTCCATTAGGACGAGGCTACTCCAACACTCGAGGCGAGCATTCGCATAATGGCCCTTGTTGTGGCAAATAAAACAAGTAACCTCGCCGCGGATCGCGGAGACCACCTCGCTGGCTGGATCGCAGCGCCGTGTGGTCAAACACGCTGCGGTGGACGAGGAGCCGGTGCAGATGACCTCGATCTTTGGTGGAGCAAAAGAACGGGCCTCGCATCGCCCACCGAGGACGAATGAGGTGGTATGAGTAGACCGATGCGCCTCCCATTTGCGCTATGGGACTCGCCACGCTTTGCCTTGTGCTCAAGAACAATGGCCTTATCAACCAAGGCCCGAAAGTCGAAGTCCACAATAGACACCGTCCCGCAGCTCCTGACAAAGCCATCCATAAACTTCTCCCGCTAGCCTCATCTCGAGGCCACCTCCCGGAGCATAACGAGCCAAATGATTGAACTCGCACAGTACTCCGTCACGCACTTGCGCCCTTGCTTGAGCGCGAGAAATTCTTTCTTTTCAGCTTTATGAGGCCATCGTGGATGTGGGCCCGACGAAAAGTCGATCCAACTCCTCCTGTGTGACTACATGGCCGCGGGCGCATGGCGAGATAGTTCTCCCACCATGAAAGTGCCGCGCCTCTAGCCGGTGTTACGCGAAAAGTGCCTTCTCCGGGCTCGACATCGAGCAATGTTGAGCTTCGCCAACCATGCGCAGCCAATCATCCGCATCGAGAGGGTCCTCGAGCGGAGAAAGTCGGCGGTGCGTGCGGAGGAACTCGCAAGTCCCCGCGAATGCGGTGCCCGCCACCACCGGCAGGAGTGGAGGTATTCCTAGCAATAACCTCCAAAATGCGCTGTCGCCCATGCGGTTTCGCTCGATCTGAGCGAGAACCTCAGCCATGGTCGGAGGAGGGGGAAGCTCCTCATCATGACCAGCCTGCTGACTGCCGCGCGTTCTCCCGGCCATCCTGTTTCACTAAGACAAGTTAGCAACAAATTTTAAGATCAAGAAAGCCCAAGATTCATGGAAGCAGTCCAAAAACAAACACAAGGCAGGATAAAGACCAACCAGCAAAAATCAGACGCATAACTACTCACTTTACATCTTACCCTATTATTCCCACAATTTTCTTTTTGTTAGATTAATCTTCCATGGTTCTCCCAAAACTAATTCAACCGGTAGTAACTATCTTTTGAAAGGAAAGAGAGAAACCAAGTTTTTAAACTGAAATTAGAGTAAGATGAGAGTAGAAGGCTAAGATAGATAAGGAGTAAAACCCTGAGCACCTGCCTAAGTTTTCATAAACCCTTTTTATATTTTGCAAATAAGCCTTTCCAGAATATCCTAAGGACGACTATGCTTGGGTTGCTACGGTCAGAATGGCTCTGATACCAACTTTGTGAGGACCCCAATTTATTTGGCTTGTAACGCTCAACCAACCACCTGGTCCTAGCATTACAAATCAAATAAACCGAAACCTCGAGATATGTATACTTCCCAGAAGCAGTATACACACCTCCCACAAAAGTATGCATCAACTCCATTCCAAACATAGAGTCCAAACATCACACTACCAAACGGAAGATAAACAAATAGTAGAGTTATTACAGACTAAGGCCGACCGGCCACAAGATACACAAATAAACAAAAACGACAATGAAGCAAAGTGCCATAAGATGGCTATAAACAAAGCCAATCAGTGTGCCTTCAACCCACCAGGCATCTGACCGGACCGCCAAGCCTAGTCGTCCACGAAACGGCAACAAAGCTCATAGAAGTGAGGCTCTTGGGGCTCACCTTCTTCCTCTGCAACAAAAACATTAAGCAAAGCACCTCAGTACAAAGATTGTCTTTGTACCCGCAAGACTGACGTGTGAACTAGCAGACCTGTTCATATGCTACATGCAGGCTTATTCGGTGGAGGCCATATGTTTCATTTGCATAAAGCCAACTTTATTTGCAATAATGTAATACAATTTTAAAGGCAAGTTTGCAATTCATTTTTAATGATGAAATACAGTAAAGGTAATAATAACAAAAGAGTAAAGAAAAACAACCTAGAAGTGACTATCCCAATAGTCACCACAACATAGCACGAATCCCAGATTCGTACTCACCCATCAAGTTTTAGTTAAAAGGTTGTAGTCTAACTCTTGAAAAGCTTACCCAAGCGTGTCCATCACCTAGGGCGAGGCTATTCGAATAGTTTTTAACCGTGCAGGTGTACCACTGCACTCCACACTTCGATCGCTTTTAAGCCAAGCACACTTCCAAGGTATGCCGACACACTAAGTCCTACGAGACTTTTTCCAATATTGTGTATTAACTACGAGCCGCTCGTATGGATAGAAATCCATACGCTTACATGGTAAAGCCGAAAAGACAACTACCCACTCAGGATAAAGCTTTTCGGACAACTACCATGCTCCCTACACCATCCCTCCTGCGACCTCCTACGACCCGGAGCCAATACACGCCAAAGTACTAGGTCAAGAGAGGTCCCATACCCTCTAGTGTGGTTAGCACGCCGAAATGCCTGGGTAACAGGTACTCACAAGATGTTCGGTCCTTAATTGACTCGGGCACCATTCCAGTCACACCCAACAGATCACACCAATATACCGTTGTGCCCAAGTCTAAATCATTTTGTTTCTCATTTTTAGTTTTCACAATTAAACAAAGCAAGAATGTTGAACATAAAGTTATAGTAATTTTTGTGTGATCAAGGTTACCGACTAAAGTCGATAACCGCCCAGTTCTACCGGTAGCTAAGCATGTCTAAGAAAATTGACCCGGATCTACTAAGTGACGAGAGATCATCCAGCGATCTCTAATCACAGCAATTACCTAGGCTCAGGTAGTAGAGATCAGTGTTTTGTCTACAGGATATGCAAACTACTGATTTAACTAATCGATTTAACACAAATTAAGCAATGCATAGATACGATTGAAAACAAAATATTAGACTTTAAAATATTTGATAAACATGATCAAACTGCTTGCCTGGCTGCTGTTGCTCAATTTGTTGCGGAGGGTCGTTCTCAGGGTTACCGCAAATGTCGAAGCCTAACGATTGAACAAATAACAGCGAGTAAGAACGAATAACACCGACAAAACTCAAACAAACACAACAGCAAAACATTCCAAGCTTTACACAACAGCCTAAACATGTTTTAACAAAATTTTAGAAGCAGAGAACAACTTAATTTTAAGTTGTTATGAATTTTCTAGGAATTTCCTAAGCTAACAAAACACATGAAAGCATCAGTTAATTACTTAACAAAATCTCATGAACAGAAACAGTGTTTAAAACCTGGCCTGATAATTAGTACACTAAAGAAAATGAAAATTTACAGAGTTGGTTTTACTGGATTTGGACAATTATTAAAAGAGATATGCATTTTCTAATTTGGAAATTACATAATACAACATTAAATTAATTAACAAATTTTTGCTAACAGAGACATGGTTGAAACTAATTTTAGTAAATAGTACAATTAAAATGAAAATTATCAGCACTCGTTTCATGCAATTTGAAGAAAAATTGAATTAGTTATGAAATTTCTAAGTTTAAATGAATTAACAGCACAACAGAAAACCATTTCAGAAATACTAAGGCATTTAATACTTTTTCACGGCAATCGCCTAGCCCCGCACAACGACGGGCCCAAATAAAGTGCTAACCAGACACCCGCCACCGAAGGTGACGTCGAAGGCGTATTGAAATAATTACGTCTTCGGCTTATCAAAGTGTAATCATAACATACTCTCACAGAGAAATACGCTTCCCAACAGAGAAAACGAAGTATCAGAGCTACACAACCACCAACTGACAGCATGGATCCACATGGCAGCGACTCCGAGAGCAAATAACGGGCTGGATTAAAGATTCTATAAACGCGATTAACCAGGGAGGGCCCACCAGTCAGTGATACAGCTAAACGGCGATTAAGAAATAAAGGGGGAGGTTAGAGCTAACGTTGCCGGCGGCTCACCGACGACCACGGGGACGGCGGCGCGGCCGCACAACTGTTCTTGTGAAACAGGAGGTCTCAGGGCGAGTGAGATATACCTTCAGGTTCGCAACGATCTCGCGAACTTGATGACGGCTACGCGAGACCTTGAGGATGCCGGCGGCGAGCTGGCGGCGAACGGAGGCGGAGAAGAAAGTGCGGTGCTCGCGGAGAAGACGCTGCGAGCTTCGAGAAGACCCCGGATGGTGCGCCTCAGCTCCGCCTTGCTCCCAGGAAGGATAAGCCCCAGCTTACGACGACGGAGGAGAACGGAGGTGGTCGGAATTTAGGCGACGGCGCTTCACCGAGCTTGGAGAAGAACGCGCCGCACAGCCTCAACGATGCACCAAAGATGAAAATGAAGCCACCATTAGATTCAGTGCATCAGTGCGATCCTAAGGGACTAAGTGACGAGGCTAGAGACTCACCAGATCGCAAACGAGCTCACGGAGCAGAGATCACCGGAAGCGGAGACGATGACACCGCTCCTGATGATGCGCGGGACGATAAGGACTCGGGATAGGCAAAATGGGTGTGGCGAGTAGAGTGGATAACGATGGTACGGTCGCGGAATCAAGGGCGGCACTAGCACGGCGACGCTGCCTTCGGCTTCAACTCCGGCCGAGACAAAGAAACGGGTGGAGAAAGCACGAGGAAGCAAGGGAGAAAAAGTGGGTGAACTCAGAGGCTTTATGAAGTCGCGGCGATGCTTCTCAGACTTACACGAGGACAGAAAGGTGGCAGCGACGAGCTGCGTGGCACTCATGCGCGAGCAGCCGCGAGCTCCGGTGAGGCGCGGTGAGTCTCAAGGATGAAAGGATATAAGTGAAGCTCAAGAAACCCAAAGTGTTTCAGTCAGCTATCTCTTTTTGGGTGCTAATTGAGGAGTTCAATCAGCAATTTGGTACGGTTTATGTGAACACAACGATTAAGCAACGCAAAAAAGAACACATGGATCAGCACTAAAAACAAAAACTCTAATGGATGAAAACTTAACTAAACGCACAAGAAATAACAGATTAAACTACGGTTTTGGTATTGCAATTTTCGGTTTATTTGACGATAGGATAGAAAACGAATCTAACTACGGGTAAAGAAATTCTCACTGAGTAAACCTAGAATCGATACCATATGATACGGGGAGGCCCGATCTTCTCGGTGAGGAACCGTGGATAGTTGATGCCAAGTAGACGATGTCGCTAATTGAACACTCGCGCCAATGCACGAACCCTCAACTCTTCGGAATACGCCCAAAACACACCGGTAGTTGTTCGCGCGAGACCACGAACGATTTAACGCCAAGTCCCCAATTCCCAATGGAACGACGGCTTGACCTCGAGTTGCGTAACAAACAATGGATCGCCTAATTCTCTCTCAAAGTCCTCGCATGAACTCGTGTCGAAAGAAAAGCAATAGCTATGTTTCAATCTTATGCATAAACTGGTCTACCTCTATGGTGCGGCCATGGGGGTTTATATAGCCTCCCACGCAAGCACAAAGCTCGGATGAACAGTAATCTGAGTCCGATTACTGTTCACGTGAACAGTAATCCGATTCAAAAAAACATCCTACTTTAATTTGGAAATTTAAACTAGTCTCCTGTCGGTTTCCCTTGTATTGTGAGCTTTCCTTCTCTTAGCTTGCGAATTTGTTCGATGCACTTGATGCTTCTTTTATGCCAATGTAACCCTTGTTGCCATGTCACCATATGTCTTTCTTGACCGCCGCATGTGCTAGGGTTTTATCCCGAGCACGTTCCTCTCGTTGGCCACATGGGTTTCTTCTCCCTTGTTGGCCGCATGTGTTTCTCCTCCATAAATTTGTTCCCGGCCTCCCTCTCCTCCCTCTCGGTTCCAAAGTCTTTAAATTTGTCAAACCTGAGAATGCACCAAGTATTGCTTTAGGTAGTAACCAATTCTCATTGGCAACAAAAGGAAATTCATTAAGAAACAAATGCACCTGTTGTTTGAGAAGTTTAGCTCCTCCTGCTTCACGAATAACCTCATAAGTAGTAGGGATATCCTCATCACTACTCGTACTAACCAACCCACGTTGGTAATACCATAGCACCAACTAAATATGAACCAGACTAGGGTGACAAAAGATTATGACATACAATGGACAAAGTGGATATAACAAATTGGATTAATAGCTAAACCCAAAAGCATTTACATAATTACTTAAAGTAAATGCAATAATTTGAATCAAAGTAATTTTGAAAACTAGGATTCAATATGATCAAAGGTATGACTTGCCTTGCTATATCAATGATGATCTTATTTTATCTTCAATCTTTTACTTGCTTGATCTTCAGCTCATTCGGACGATTCCGGGACTTCAGCGTCTAACGAGAAAGAAAGCGCAAAAAAACTAAATTCGAAAGACAAATAAAATAAACTCCAAATTGAAATTGAATGGTACTGGAAGGTAGATATTGAATTTAGAAACTTGAATGGGTTCAATCGGAATTCGGATGAAATGATGAAAAACTCTACAGAATATTCTCAGAATTCCACGGTGGACCAGGTCCACAGAGATATCCACGGTGGACCAAGCTCATAGACAAGGGTTGACCAAGAGTTGACTGACATGCGGGACCCGCATGTAAGTGAGATAAATAATTAAGGTTTTTAATTGGGTGGATGACATGTGGGGTCAACATGGAAGTGATAGATAGATTATTTCTTTTCTAGCATGACATAGAGAAAGAAAGAATTAACAGAGAAGCATGCATTAAGAAAAACTACATGCAATGGTTTACAAAGAACAGAGAACAGATCTCACATGGCTGTACGTTGGTCTAGAGAAGAATCATAGAACAGGGCTTCACAGCTTGATCTTGCGGCATGAATTTGGGAAGCAAAAACAATAGAGAAAGAATTAAGAGAAGGATCCATAAAGGTATGCTTGCACTTGAATTGTTGGCTTGATTGGAAGACAAAAGAACCATACAACAGAAGAACCACGTTCTGTACAATCAACGAACGAAGCAAGGGATGAAAGCTACAGGAACAGATCGCTGCATGTTGGGTTATGGTGCAAGAAGATAGCATCGCATGGCAAGGTTTTAGCATGAGATGGCAAAGAAGGAATAAAGGATGGAGATAGAAATACTTGGGTCTTCACAGCAAATAAGAAAGGAAAACAAAAAGGATTTCACACTCTGGAGACAACGCAAGAACGAAGCAACAGAATACATGAATGCTACAGTGCACATGCATGAACAATGCGCACAGGGTGGCCGGCGGTCGGAGGCGACGTAGCAGCGGCGAAGGGGCAAAACGGAAAGGAAACGACGAGCCGAACGTGATGGCGCGATCGGATTTTGGATAAACTGTGAGGACCCGGAATATTTAACTAGTAATACTTAACCTCCATATGGTTCTAGCATTACTAATCAAATATCCAAAGTCTCGATGGACATGTGCTTCCCAGAATTGCAGCACACGCTCATCATCACAAAATCATACATCATTTCCATACAACAATTAATACTAAGTTCAACAACGACATACATAAAGTAAAGTTATTACAAAAGAGAGCCGACCGGCCAAATAGAATAATAAACAAGAATGACAACGGAAGCAAAAGGTGCCATAAGATGGCTAGAACAAAAGTCGACCGGTTAGCCACAAAAACCACAGGGCAACCGACCGGGCCGCCAAGCTAGACGCCTCTAAGGCTACCACAGCACAACTCACAGAAGTGAGGCCCCTCCAGCTCACATTCTTCCTCTGCAACAAATACATTTAAGCAAGATAACTGAGAACACAAAGACTGACGTGTGGAATAGCAGACCTATTCATAAACTACATGCAAGCTTATTTAGGTAGAGGTTGTATGTCTCATTTTGCACAAAGCCAACTTTATTTACAATAATATAGTACATTTAAAAGCAAGTTTGTAAATCTATTTTGTTGTCAAAATAACAGCGAAATAAAGATACATACAAGTAACCACCTGGAAGTGACTATCCCAATAGTCACCACAACATAGCACGAATCCCTGATTCGTACCACCCATCAAGTTTTAATTAAAAGGTTGTAGTCTAACTCTTGAAAGCTTACCCAAGCGTGTCCATAACCTAGGGCGAGGCTATTCGAATAGTTTTAACCTGCAGGTGTACCAATGTACCCACACTTGCATCGCTTTAAGCCACAAAGCACACTTCCGAAGGTATGCAGCACGGCTAAGTCCTACGAGACGCTTTCCAATATTGTGCATTGACTGAGCCGCTCGTATGGGTAGAAACCCATACGCTACATTGCAAGCCGAAGACAACCAGCCATCACGGGAAGCCTTTCGGACACTGCAATGCTCCCATCACCATCCCTCCTGCGACCCCCTACGACCCGAAGCCAATACACGCCAAAGTACTAAGTCAAGAGAGGTCCCAACATACCTTAGGGTAGATTGCAAAAGAAATGGTTTGCTGATCAAAACATATTACAGGTAAAATACTTTACTTAGGCTAAAGGTATTTTTAACTATGGCAGTAACCCAACTTATCATTTAATCACTAAATGGATGAGAATTAAAGAATGAGAGTTGTGTTGTGCATTTTGTCAGTTTGGCCGACAAACAGCAAAAGTAGAGAGCAGATTTCGGATGTTTTGGAAATACACTAAGCAAAAGATTCTTACTGGAGCTACGGCTGATATGTAGAAAGGATGGAACTCTAATTTAACCCCTATTAGCATTAACCAACAGAAATTAATAAAATGGATTGGAGTTCTGACTCTTGTCGGCTTACCACAACAAAGACAAAGAAAGGAAGTTAAGGTGGAATCGATTTAGAGGCAAATTAAGCAAAGCTACCCTTGCTTATGCTGCAGACCACTCCTTAGCAGAGATAACAATCTAAATCAGTCCTCCTTAACACTAATCAATAAAGAGTGCAGCTAGGGGTCTGGTACGGCTGTTGTTGGTCTGACCGACTAAATCAGCAGAAAAAGGGTTTTTTGACCAAAAGGCTGATTTAGAAGCATCACAAGGAAAAAGGATTACTACTTATGCTACTAGGGTTTAGCTGATACCTAAATAGGATGATAAGTTAACAGGATAAACCCTAAAACTTGAAAACGATATGAAAGACCGAAAAGTTATAAAAATGAACTTTTCAGTCTAAAGGAGGTTGGAACTACTTATGTACAAGTGAAAGATTCATGTGAGCTACAGAGGTCCTTAAGGTGCTCAAGATGACAAAAACTAAGGTCTTATCTTACCAGGATGAGATAAACACCGAAGGTTTTGAAGACCAGCTCTGATCAACAGAGAAATAAACTCTGGGTTAACCTACAAAAGATGCTAAATCCTTATTGCAAGGTGAAACAAACATTTAAGATGGATAAGCAATTGATAGGAGCAAGAAACTCCACTGGATCGGCAATGGAAGATGAATAGCTCCTTCGGTCAACAATGGCAAGACAAAAAGCTAGGTATATATATAGATGTTGAGCTACGGGGAAAAAGGAAGTGTCTAGAGTCGACACTACTACACACACCCTCATCACGACGGTTCGAGCAGTCATCACGCATTCGCCCAACCGCTCGTGTTTTTTGTACGTCTGTGATAAATCGGCGTTATCACGCATTTTAAAATTCCGCCTCGTGATAAGTCACAACACGCATGCTTCTAAATATATAACCATCTGCTTATCTAATTATCACGCACGGCTCTATTAAAGAACCGTTTGTGCTATCTAATTATCACGAGCGGTTCTATTTACAAACCATTCGTGATATGCACATATCCCGCGGTTCTAATTATTTAATCGTCGTGATATGCACATATCCTGCACGTTCGTAAATAGAACCGTCGTGATAAAGGATATCCTGCATTTGTTCTATTTACAAACCGCTCGAGATATGTGTATATCACGACGGTTATTAAATAGAGCGATGCAGATATGCATATTCACGCACGCTTGATTGTTAAACCGTCGTGATAGTTACTTCACCTAACTATTTTTTAAAATTTTCGGCTAGCCTCAGGAATTGCTAGCCAAGCCCTCTGAAAATAAGCAGGCAGAAAATAGATACATCATAGATAAATCAATCGTTGACAACCCAAAGTGATCATTATCAATTACAAACCAACATATATCAAATATTGTCGCTAGTGTACCATTGAATTACAACTATTCAAAGTGAATTACAACTATATCAAATATATATTAATTGTTTCGAGGTTGTTCAGTAGTGAAACTCTCCGTTGGCCGCAATGATATCCGTCATGATGAAGGTGCAGAGCCTCCCTCGAACATCCGAGATCTCTTTCTGAACGAGTGAATCTAAATCTATATTCAAAACCTACAAACAAGAGTAAAGTGTTACACATATATATTTAAATTTTTAATTAGCAATTATTGCGAGATTGACCAACCTAGGGATCCGGCAACCTAGCACTCATGAGAATCTGCATATGATGGCAAACGTAGAATGCACATTCTTCGCTTTTCTTGGCGGCACCGAAAAATAGAATTACATATATAGGTATAGTCAGTTCGAGACGCATTATTACGAAGTATGATATAGGATTATTGTGTTGTAGCACGTACCGGAAATCGCGTCATGTGATTAAGTGTGGCGTTCGTTCCCTTGTATAGCCCTCCCTCGGCAATATAGGAGATGAATGACCTACATATTTCCAAAAAGTTAACCTCGGCCATTTCAAACGAAGGAAGACTACAATAGAGTTATGTATGGAGGAAATGAGCACACCTGTTGAGTACTTCTTGCACAAGGGTGAAGTTGTGGCCTTTTTTCATTAGGGAATCAAGGTATAGTACCTGATTCCTCTTTGGTATAATGACTAAAAAATCCAGTGGTGCCTACTCATGTATGTCGCTATAGTCATTAAACCTAAGTTCATATTGCGTATAAAGTACAAATGAAATTTGTATAGCAAGTAGTGAAGCACTTATTTCTGGTTGTAGGGCACCATTATGTAGTCCCCGTAGTTTTGAGCAAGCAATCCTGCCGTTATGTATTTCTCGACGTAGGATGCGTCTGCCAAGATGGTTTGCTCAGAGACCACGTGTGGGTCGAGGAAACCCACCGGTTCTTTCAATCGTCGGGCAGTTTTAAGCAATGAGTTGTTATATTACGTGAATGTACGTGAATGTAGAACTTGATTGTACACACTTACAGTGTCCAGCATCGTAGAAGTGAGGCATCGAGGGCTTTGAGGTTGAATAGGTCGAATAAGTCGTCGAAGCCCACGATGAAGGGGGCCGGCTCGTGGAGGAAATAGTCCTCCGTGTATCTGACGGTATTCCATCAGCGCACCCTTTCTCTTTGGTCTTCTGCAAGTACCAGCTATGCAAACTCTGACAACCTAATCCAGCGAGGGCTAATACTGTGCTCGTCGCCAACGGACTTCTGAAAGAGAATTTCTTAGGGTTAGGAGGCGGAAGCGCCTTAATGTTCTTCGATTTCGATTTTTCCTGAATGACTTGCCCGCTATGCGTCTTTCTCCTGTCAGACGACTCGGGAACCGATACGGCGGCACACTTTTTTTGTTCGTTCGGTGTCTTCTCCACGGGAACCGATAAGGCGGGCTTCTGAAGCGAAGGTTGAGGTGCAGTCATGGAGGGTCCTGTTGGAGAGACATGGTCGTGTCGAGATGGTTGGGGTAGAGTCATCAAAAGTTGAGGCGATCGCAGATCCGGACGATGTCCTTCAAAAGTTGAATTGAGAGGCATGGTCGTGTGGAGATGGTTGGGGTGGAGTCATCAAAGGTTGAGGCGCATCGCAGGTCGAGCGATGTCCTTCTTTGGCCACCGAATAAAACCGCATGGGCATCCCCTAGTGTTATGATTTCGTCGTTCGGGCGAATCTCGAGCGAGACGGCCCTAAAATTATCATGTATCATGTCCACCTGGACCCTGGCGTAACCCTGCGCCACCTGGGCACCGTGCTGCACTATCCCTTCATTGCATGGATACACCACCCCGCCCACCTCAATAGACATCCCAACCATCCTCACTTGGAGTGTGCGGTCGTCGGCTCCTACAAAGCGATACGCAATTAGCTAAGGCGTCCTATAGGTCTATCTTTAGAGCATTCCGAGATGTACATTACCTTGATGTCGCCGATAGGTAATTGGACATTATCATGTTCACAATTTTGCGTGGACGCGACGCCATCCGATGTTGAGGAGGATCGCCACCAAAACAACGGGCGACTGCGATCGTTGTTGAGGAGTAGTAGTTGATTCACTTGGTCCTGCAATCTTGCTATCTTTTCTTCAAATTTTGCAAGAAGCACCGTTCTCTTCCTTCAAATTTTGAAGTAAGCACATGTTCCAACACCGTGTCGTACTCGGCCTTGGATCTCTTCCTGCTCCTATACGTGCGATGAGTCGCCCGGGAATCCATCCTCCAAGATACGTTAACCCCTTTGCCTCGCGTGCGACCCGGTGCTCCTTGTTTCCCGGTACGTAGATAGTATATCCTTCTCCTGCCTCGCTTGGAAGGAGCCTTCTAACAAGCGGAACTCAATTCTTGCTGCAAGAGGTCATCATGTTATTATATACATTATGAAGTTATAGACTTATTAACAACTAGGTAGTTCAAGACATTTACCACGGTTGGCCACATCCCTGCATCGGGTTTGTGAAAGAGATTTCGCTCAAGACGTGGCGATGCCTCGCTCTTAACTAGGAGAGCGCGCACTGTCCGTGATCTCAAAGCAAATGGCCTTGTTTCGCTCGCGTCCTCCGCCGCCCATTGCGCGGTTTTACTGCGTACCAGCCGTGCCGAGTTTGTGGGGTGAGTGTTAAGTGTCCGAGAGCCTTGTGCGCCGCACTTTCCTCAAGAAATTCGGCGTCGTCTTCATTTGCGTAAAGGCATCCCATATATCCCGCGACAAGAATTTATACGCCGTGAAGGGCGTTCGACCGTGTTCACGTGCTTTGTGACAAGCACGCTCTTGAAGGTCCTCCACGCCTTTCCGATCGAGAGCAACGCCGCTGCTCCACGCGCCAGTCTGCGGTGGGAAAGTGAACGATTTTAAAACTTCGTCCCACACCAAGCTTCTCCGAACATCCGACACGGTGTCCCACCAAGTGTGGTGATGGGGACCTTCCCTTCCAAGTATCCCGCACAAGGTCCGAATCTCGCCACGCTTGGGGGACTCAGAAACACCCGACTTGACATGAGCCTGGAATGCTACTAAACAAACCCTAATAATTCTAATCAAGGCAATTTTAGTAAATCTCAGTCGAACCTCCCTTGTAAAATTAATTACACGGAGGTTCCAACATACAGATAATACATGTATTAACTAAACTATCATTTGGAGACATCAAGAGATAAACAAAGACATGTTAAGTGTCTAACATAACTAGAGAGGTATGAAGTTCCACTACTCATCATTATTACATTTAAACCATTGCATAAGACAAAACTTAATAATCTAAAATATTATTAAGTTTCACGTTCTGAAGATCATTCAACTTTATTTAGTTCATGTGGTATGTGTGTGACTAGCAGTCTACATCCCCCCATGCATGTCACTCTTGGCTCTGTACCTAAAACAACAATAAAGCAAGAGTGAGTCCATAGACTCAGCAAGTACATATAGAAACTATAACATCAACATACATATAAAGGAGATCAACATTAGAACATCTCATATGCAAATGCAATGCTCAAGGAACCTTTATCTTTAACTTTTCGTGTGCATTACACGGTACGTGCAGTATGCGACCGCCGCCGCATACCCATGCTGTCTTGCGCGCACGCACGTGGACCAATTGCCCGTTACTCCGCAAGTAACGGGGACCTCAAGCCCACACTCCACGAGTGAGGGGATCTCAGGCCCGTCACATTCATGACGGGATTCTCAAAGGGAAACATACTTGGTCACCGCGTGACCAAGCCTCAATATGTTCTCAATATGCAAATGCTCAACCCTCATTCATCATCAATCTTACTAAAAGACTACCACATTGAACCATAGTAAAACATAAGCATCATTTGAGCAATAACCAAACTTAAACATTCATCAAGTAAACCATCTTGCTATGCAACCATATATTAAATAACACACAATATAGCCAATCAATCAAATCAAACAATGCACTTGCCTTAACCGTGTGCAAATGGAGGACGCGAAGTGGGTGCTGCCCTTGGGATCTCGCTTCTACCTGGGCATGAAGAAAACCCCATTCTAAGACCAACATTCTGTACCAAAATCATAAGTAACATCGCAATTGAACTCGCTAACAACTTAGCATTTTCTAATTCTCAAAATTTCTAGCGATTGGTCACTGCAGACAGCTAGCTTCTAAAATACATAACTTTCTGCTCGGTTGTCCAAATAGGATGATCTTGGACTTTCTGGATAGGTAACTAAATTTCCTAAATAAACCTAGTTGGGAGACCCTCTGATTTGGCCATCCACTAGTCCTACCAATCCATTCAATCAGAGTAAACATTTCACGTCGGTTTTCTGGACAGCGACAAAGAAACTACCATAACTTTCTACGTTCGTCCGAATTTAGTGATCTTTAGTTTTCCTGAAAGCTAAGAGGATTAGCCTCGTTTTTCGTTATGGTGAGACCCTCTGGAAATCCCTCTAACTACGGGATTAAATCAGGTTAATCCAAACTGTCTGTTCATCTTCCTCCCAGAAACACAGTCACACCATTAAATTCATAACTATTGCTACCGAAGTCGGAATGACCTGATTCTTGTCGGCAACAAAAGATAACTGCGATATCTACGACTTTCTAGGAGATGTCCAGACCCAATTCTGCATTTAACCTACCCAAAACGTCGATCTTTACCACTGCAGAACACCGATCTAATGACAACCGAAAATAAAACAACTAGAAATCGACCCAAAGCAATGAACGACGTGTTACCCTTGCCAAACGAGGAAGGCACGCTGCAGGTGACGTCCACCATGAACTCCCGATCACGATCCCTTCTTCTCCCCTTCTTCCCTTCTCTTCTCTTCTCTTCTTGGCCAGCGATCTCGGGCGGTCCTCCTCTTCCTCCATGACACCGGCAATGGGGCACCTCCTGGACAGCGGCGGGGAGGAGCAGCAGGAGGTGGCGTGGGAGGAGGAAGTGGGGCGGCCAAAGGGGAGGAAGGAGGAGGATGGGGCGCGGCCACAAGTGGGAGGAGGGGGAAAGGGGAGGGCGACTAGGGTTTTGGGGGAGGGTGGCGCCTCCCCCTTGGCCGGCCACCACATGGCCACCGGCCAAGGCCTGTGCCCAGTTGCCATACAAACGCTGATTTCTCCCTCTAAGCGCGAAATTAATCATTTTCTATTTGGTCCTTCACAAATCAGATAACTCTCTCCGATTATTTATTCTCTCGGTTAATTCCTTTCAGATACTTTTGGTGTATTACATTCTACCCCCTTAAACCGAATTCGTCCTCGAATTCTAACCATTCTTACGCCCAAGTATAATCACAGCTAAAACTTACCAACAATACCATATGCCTACTGTGAGTAACTCCAGATATTGCATGCGCATGCGAGACACCAATTCACTAGTCGCTTCACTCTCGGACTTATGGGACCACATCACCTTGACGGATATCCAAAACTAACGTCTTGCACCTCAACACTAGTCTTAACTTTTATCGTACACTTAACACACGGGGCTCGGAGGTAAGGTTTTACTCGATGGCCAACACTCTAACAAAATCTCAAGCTCCCGATCTCGGTGTTCTATCAAGACCGAAAGTATAAGACATCTGCGTACTCCTCGCAAGTACTCGAGACGGTAATAGCGTTACGCCAATCTACAAATTCCCATGACTGGGAACTTATCCGACACACCTTTGGTTACACTTCCTTTTGTTACCAAGTACACCACAAGACAAAATACATGGAACTCTTGTTCCAACACTCGATCGATCACTTTATCTCACGCAGCAAGATCTCCTTTAACAAGGGACGCACAAAGAACTCGCCTATCGACTCACTAATCCAAAAACTCAATCGAAAAACAAAGGAGTCAAAAAAATGCATCCAACTCAAAGCCATCTTCCTTAGAAGTGCCCAATCCAAAATCAATGGATTTATCATAAATCTTTTCCATTTTTCAAATAGGCAGTTTAGAAATAAATGCCACACAAGCCAAAAGCGAAATCAATCGAAAAACCAGTTTAACTTTTTTTTTTTTAACTGAAAGGAATCACACATACCGGCAAGAACCAACTCAATTTGTAATTGACATCCGTCATAACCACATAGTTCAAGTAAGAACTAAGAAAACATCTCACTCTCTAAGATCACACCCTTTACCACAATCTTTCTTTTAAGAAATCAACTTTCTCTTAAACCATAGGATCCCAAATCATCGCATAACGCATTAACTCATTTCTCTTAAATTGGCAACCTCAAACTTATGCTCTACTGAACACAAAGTTCACACTTATGCAGGGAGATTCTTCCAATCGACAATATTGTACTCTAGCCAACTTCCCTACCGAATGAATACTTGTCATAATAATTTCCAACACAACTCAATATAGATTTCACCCACCGTCACATCCCTTAATCCGTTAAGGATGAACAATTTGAATTTCACATCACACACTCTCATATACTAGCCTCAAAAGATACTATCAATGATCATCCCACTACTCGAATCCACTCTTATTCTACCACTTCTACATTAATCATTAGCATCCAAGGTTCTAACCTAAGAATGCAAAGCCCAAAACCAACCTCAAGTCTCCTACAATGAATTTCTCGGTATGATTCATGGAAATCCTCAAATTCGTTTACTAAAATTTCACATAGCTCCACAATAACCTCAATCATTAACATCCACGTTTCTCACTAATGGAGTAACCATCCCAAGGCGATTTATTTCACAGGTATTAGACCTTCTCTAATCCATACCAATCCAATTCATTACACAACCACAATATACCTGCTCACAAAACCCTAACCGATTGACCAAGATTCAAACATACCCAATCACTAACGTTAATAAATAAATATATCCTTTGACCAAGACATCCTTAGAAATAATTTAACTCCCATAGGGTTACTTACTGAGGCCGAGTAATGCTTGACAAAAGCTCAACAATTCCTGCTATCCCACTAATTATCATGACACTGAGGTTCCTCCACACCGCTACTCTCATTAAACTTCACCACCACAACACTTCTGCACAATCATACTAAGTATCCAATTGCGATATTCGATAAGTTTGTTAGAGTCCATAATTTCGATAATCCCAATATTCCAACATGGACAAATGTTACCGGATCATAATTCATCATAGGTTCCACTAATTGTAATACTAATCACTTTCATCTCATCGACAACTCTCCATTTAAATAGAATTCTCTCGGGTGTTGTAAATCAAACCAATTCACTTTATATTGCTCTTCAAATAGATTGGTTCGAAAAATCTCAACAAATTCAAAATACTTAACCACCTCCAACCAATCACCATGCTACTCTTTATAACACTTGGCAACACAATTTGGTTACTTCCTTATTCAAAAGGAAGAAATAAAAGATACAAGGTTCAACGCACAAGAAATCGTGGCTTCTCAAGTAAGCACGAGACCAATAGAAATAAATCAAATAGTAGTGATCTCGGAAAACAAAATACGAGTCCACGATCGAGGCACAAGTCCCACATGAAGATTTTTTTCCACCTCCATAACTCTTAATAACACATTGCTAAGCAATCCCAAGAAACTCTTAAGTCTTTGATTACAACATTACTTGCCAAACCAAACAAGAGATGCCTTTAATACCAAATCACATTCATCACTTGAACCAAATGAACCTTTCCATATGTCATAATGCTCAACTAATTTCATTTACTACATAAATCATGAACCCCCAAACAGGTCACGAATTCAAAACTCCAAACATTTCATTTAACCGTCATTAAAACAATCAACTTACTTTCTATCTAGAAGAATCATCACCACTCCAACGCGTCACAATCTCTTGTAGACCTTATTACTAACAACAAGAATAATTCACTCTTAACAAGGTTCGTTATCATCAACCCTTCCTTTATAAAATTCCCAAAAGCTGACCAAACTGTTACATTTCACTTTATCATCTCATCCTCAAATGAGAGTACACCAAATTCTTATAACCTCACTACAGCAACCACTTTTTTTTTTAGAGGGAATCTACTACAAAATTTATAAGATTACACCAAAACCCTTTCATCAAAGACATACTATTATCCGACAATTTTACCATCACACAAACACAAGTCACCTATTAAATCCCATCCTAAACCATTGATGATTTTTCAACCTTAGACGAAATTGATGGTCCTTTCTCTATTTGCCTTCTCACAAGCAAAAAATAAAATAATCAAATAGCCAATTAAAGATACTTACATATTATCATCTATTAAGACAATGATCAAACACATCCTTATATTTCCCTTCCTACATAGTTAGATTAATCCATTGAAATCAAATATTCTAACAAGTTTAGTAAACTAAACGACTCTAATGATCAACCTTTTCATCAAAGTTCCACATCTTTTTAATAACTCTATTGATTCCAATTAGGTTTAGCCATACCCTTAATCACCGTTCAACAAGAGCTACTATATGGTACCATCAAATTAATCAACTTTCCTTCCAGTGATCTTAGTTAGGATCGATTATATACCACACCACAGACCTAACCTGATAATCCATACCTTTTCCATTAATTGCTTTGAGTATAACCTCTCGCTTAACCAAGCCAAAACACTACTAAAGGATTTAACCACTTCTTCCATAAAAAGAACCATCAAGCTTCAACACTCCAAATACAAAAGAGAGATACATTGAGTCAAAGCCTCCACGTACTACAGGACTTGCAAAAGGAAACTTTCATTATCCAAATCATCCAAATAAATAAATAGGTCATGTTTTCCAAGAAGAAAGACGAAACCCCAATACAAAAGTCAGATTGACAACTAACCAAGTCCACCACCACAAGAATAACTCAACAATAGGAAAACAATAATTGCTTTAAGGGACAAGTTAAGCCAATAGAAACATAACAACCTTTCTCAAAGAAACCCATCAACCGAAATGAACTCATCGACCCAAAGAAATTCATCGACCACAACCGAACAAGAGTTGATCAAATTCAAATTCAAGGAAGTGGACAATTTTTTTCAACAGATACTCACTATTAACGCTCAGACTAAGATATCCGAGGTAACCTCTTCCCTTTTCTCTTACCACGAACAATGGTGTAACTTTGGTAAAGCCAGGGCCACAACCATGACCTCAATCCTCTCAACATGGGTTATCTCCACACATAATAATTATATAATCAATTAATGAGCAATCATACTCAATTCATACCAAAGAATCATCAATACGATATAACGAAACGAAAATGCAATGCTATGCCCATTCCCATTCTATCATGCACCAAGTGTCAACTTTTAAGTTCATTAACCATTACAAAATTTTAGCAATTTAAGTTGCCTAAGTTATTAATCTGTTCACCACGGACCTCTGACCGCTCTGATACCAATCAGAACACCCCACTTGACATGAGCCCGGAATGCTACTAAACAAACCCTAATAATTCTAATCAAGGCAATTTTAGTAAATCTCACGAACCTCCCTTGTAAAATTAATTACACTGAGGTTCCAACATACGAATAATACATGTATTAACTAAACTATCATTTGGAGACATCAAGAGATAAACAAAGACATGTTAAGTGTCTAACATAACTAGAGAGGTATGAAGTTCCACTACTCATCATTATTACATTTAAACCATTGCATAAGACAAAACTTAATAATCTAAAATCAACCACGCTCAAGATCATTCAACTTTATTTAGTTCATGTGGTATGTGTGTGACTAGCGATCTACATCCCCATGCATGTCACTCTTGGCTCTGTACCTAAAACAACAATAAAAGCAAGAGTGAGTCCATAGACTCAAAGAAGTACATATAGAAACTATAACATCAACATACATATAAAGGAGATCAACATTAGAACATCTCATATGCAAATGCAATGCTCAAGGAACCTTTATCTTTAACTTTCTGTGTGCATTACACGTAATGCGAGTATGCGACCGCCGCCAGAGATGCCCATGCTCAGGCGCGCACGCACGTGGACCAATTGCCCGTTACTCCGCAAGTAACGGGACTCAAGCCCACACTCCACGAGTGAGGATCTCGTGCCCGCCACATTCATGACGGGATTCTCAAGGAAACATACTTGGTCACCGCGTGACCAAGCCTCAATATGTTCTCAATATGCAAATGCTCAACCCTCATTCATCATCAATCTTACTAAAAGACTACCACATTGAACCATAGTAAAACATAAGCATCATTTGAGCAATAACCAAACTTAAACATTCATCAAGTAAACCATCTTGCTATGCAACCATATATCAAATAACACACAATATAGCCAATCAATCAAATCAAACAATGCACTTGCCTTAACCGTGTGCAAATGGAGGACGCGAAGTGGGTGCTGCCCTTGGGATCTCGCTTCTACCTGGGCATGAAGAAAACCCCATTCTAAGACCAACATTCTGTACCAAAATCATAAGTAACATCGCAATTGAACTCGCTAACAACTTAGCATTTTCTAATTCTCAAAATTTCTAGCGATTGGTCACTGCAGACAGCTAGCTTCTAAAATACATAACTTTCTGCTCGGTTGTCCAAATAGGATGATCTTGGACTTTCTGGATAGGTAAATAAATTTCCTAAATAAACCTAGTTGGGGAGACCCTCTGATTTGGCCATCCACTAGTCCTACCAATCCATTCAATCAGAGTAAACATTTCACGTCGGTTTTCTGACAGCGACAAAGAAACTACCATAACTTTCTACGTTCGTCCGAATTTAGTGATCTTTAGTTTTCCTGAAAGCTAAGAGGATTAGCCTCGTTTTTCGTTATGGTGAGACCCTCTGGAAATCCCTCTAACTACGGGATTAAATCAGGTTAATCCAAACTGTCTGTTCATCTTCCTCCCAGAAACACAGTCACACCATTAAATTCATAACTATTGCTACCGAAGTCGGAATGACCTGATTCTTGTCGGCAACAAAAGATAACTGCGATATCTACGACTTTCTAGGAGATGTCCAGACCCAATTCTGCATTTAACCTACCCAAAAACGTCGATCTTTACCACTGCAGAACACCGATCTAATGACAACCGAAAATAAAACAACTAGAAATCGACCCAAAGCAATGAACGACGTGTTACCCTTGCCGAAACGAGGAAGGCACGCTGCGAGGTGACGTCCACCATGAACTCCCGATCACGATCCCTTCTTCTCCCCCTTCTTCCCTTCTCTTCTCTTCTCTTCTTGGCCAAGCGATCTCGGCGGTCCTCCTCTTCCTCCATGACACCGGCAATGGGGCACCTCCTGGACAGCAGCGGGAGGAGCAGCAGGAGGTGGCGTGGGAGGAGGAAGTGGGGCGGCCAAAGGGGAGGAAGGAGGAGGGATGGGGCGGCGGCCACAAGTGGGAGGAGGGGGGAAAGGGAAGGGCGACTAGGGTTTTGGGGAGGTGGCGCCCCCCTTGGCCGGCCACCACATGGCCACCGGCCAAGGCCTGTGCCCAGTGTTGCCATACAAACGCTGATTTCCCCTCTCTATCGCGAAATTAATCATTTTCTATTTGGTCCTTCGTCAAATCAGATAACTCTCTCCCGATTATTTATTCTCTCCCGGTTAATTCCTTTCGTATACTTTTGGTGTATTACAGACTCATAGGGATCCCATTGGCATTGACCTCCGTGACGGTCATTAGGCCTGGAGGAATTCTCGATGTTCCTCTGCCATCTCGCGTACGTACCACTTTCCTCAGAGATGCAGACGCATTCGGCGACGTCGATGACGGCAACGAAGATGGTGCGGACGCCATGTCGCTTACTTGCTATCTATATATGCACGAAGCAATATGCGTAAGCTCTAACTGACCAGATTCAAGCAGATTTACTCAAGTTAACCGAAAATGATGCACAAACGTATAATATATAAAGAAGGATTGATGGTAGTTTGTGCTCTCAGAAGGAGAGTTGCAAAAGAACAAGTCTTTGTCATCTCAATCCTATTGTCTATACTCTTCATTAAATGAATATGATAGTATAAATTTAAACTATGAGCTCTAAACAATACATTGCTTAACTGTCAAATGATCTCAACTGTTACCGAAAATGATCTTAACTATCACACTCAATCTTAGTATAAGAGAAAAGTTCATCACAGAGCGAATCAGAACAAAGCTCACTGATCAATTTCAGTTCACATTATCAAAGACTATCAAAGTCACATCACGCACGGTTCGTCAATACAATAGAGCTCAAGAATGAACTAACAAGATATCAAATTGATGATGGCATTCAACCGCTCGTGATAACTAGCATTCAATCGAAAGTAACAAATTAACAAAGATATGAAATTGACAGTAGCAAGTAATTTGTACAATAGAGCTCAAGAATCAACTAACTATCACATTCAATCTCAGTATAAGACAAAGTTCATCACAGAGCATGTCAACAAAGCCCACTGATCAATTTGCCATATCTTTAGTACTAGATTCAGTTCACATATTATCTTTAGGAATACTCACAGAGAGGATGCCGCACAACAACTCACGGTGCAAGGAGGAGGCCGGTGCAGGGGAGGAGGCCGACGCGGGGAGGAGGCCGGCGCAGGGGGAGGAGGCCGGGGAGGAGGTCGGCGCAGGGGGAGTAGGCCGGTGCAGAGGGAGGAGGCCGACACGGGGAGGAGGCCGCGCGTCGAGGCGGAGGCAACGTCGTCGATGAAGGGGTGGCGGCGTCGGGTCTTACGGCCGGGGAGGTGAACGGGCGAACCCTAGAGGAGCCGAGAGAGCGCGCGAGAGCCTAAGGGGCGCGGGAGACGAAGTGACGAGTAAAGAGCAAAACCCTAGGGTGCGCCTTTTTATAAAAAGGATATCACAGACGGCTCTATTGAAGCACCGTCTGTGATATACTATCACAGACGGTGCTTTACTATCACAGACGGTGCTTTAATAGAGCCGTCTGTGATATTTAGATATCGCTGCACGGCTCTATTAAAGCACCGTCAGTGATAGTTAGATATCCTGCACGGTTCTTTAATAGAACCGCAGTGATATTGAGGATATCCTGCACGGTGCTTACATAAAGCCGTCGTGATATGGTAATATAACGAGCGATTTATTTAATATATCCGTCTGTGATATCTTATCACAGACGGATCCATCATAGAGCCGTCTGTGCTATGGATCTCATTCCCTTCATCTCCCGCGCGAGTGTCTCTTCGTCTCCTACTCCAGCTTTACTACTTCTTTTATATAAATAGACAACCCTTATCAGAGGGATTTCTCACGAACCTCGATCCTTGATCATCCCCTCTCTCTCCACAAATTCCAAATGGCTTCCTCTCTCGTCCCTATCTTCGCCTACATTATGGTTGTGTACTCGCACCTCTCGATCGCAACTCGCCCAAGCCGTGAACAAGACGTCCGTTCGCAATGCAATCCGTTGTGGACCCTCCGATCTACCGAGACCATAACGGCGATCATCGGTCGATTGGAGCTCCTCCTCCAATGCACCAAAGTCGAGGCTCTCCAAAGATCCGGCGAGTAAACCTCGTCGTGGAGATTGTCCTATGGAACTCTTTGGTCCGCACCGAGGATGCAGCCCAGAGAGTCGAGGACGACCTCGACATTGCAGGAGAGCGGGTCAGCCTAGCCGAGACTGTGGAGACCAGGGTTGATGGCCTCTGGGTTATATGGGACTTGATTACGGAGTCCGAACATCTACAAGAGGAAATTGAGCGTGCAAGGTCACAGTGGAGGCGTTTGGTGAGACGATCGATCCCGCTCCCACTGAAGCCGACAAGAATGCGTACGAAGATTTGAAGACTAAGATAGGATCGCTCATCCTTTTTTATCGTCTGTGATGTAAAAACGATAAGGCCAGTCTATTGTCTGTGATGTAAATATGGTCTTTAATTTTTATCGTCTGTGATGATATGGTCTTTTTTATCGTTTGTGATGATATGGTCTTTTTTATCATCTATTTATTATTGGGCAAAATTCATTTTGTTAATTATTTGCGTATATACATGCTCCGTACGCTATCACAGACGGTTGAATGAAGAACCATCTGTGCTAATATCCTCATCACAGACGGTTCCTATTACTAACCGTCTGTGTTGAACTTGTACAGACGGCTCCATGTGGAACCGTCTGTGATAGCCTACATATCACAGACATATCACAGACGGTTCTAATTATTAACCGTCTGTGATATTGAGGATATCACAGACGGTTCCACATGGAGCCGTCTGTACAAGTTCAACACAGACGGTTTGTGGAGAACCGTCTGTGATATACTCGTATCACAGACGGTTGGAAATAAGAACCGTCTTTGATATGCCACCCCTATAAATATAAAGACCGACAGAGGCCACCTGCCCTAGCGCCTCTGATCTCTTCTTTGGAATAGAGGGGCTTGAGAAGCTTTGCTCTGTGTTGGCTGTAGGAGGCTTGTTTATTTTGCTTGCCTTGTTCTTGGTTGTGGGTTGCCCTAGCAACTTATGGCCATTTGGCTTGCATGCATGCTTGCTTTGTGAGGCTTGGCTTTGGTGGTAGCTCTCGGTTTGGGTGTTGTGAATGAGTGTTTTTGTGAGTGGGATAAGCTTATGTGGGAGCTGGTGCATTTCGACTGTGGCTCTTCTCTTGCCCTGTTCATTGGCCTGAAGGAGAAGGACAGTGAGGAATCTCGCGGGATATTCGTGAGAAAGAGCGGCGATCACCGACCTCCTCGCCTTGGTGCTGGCCTGACTGCTCTGCATGCTCACCTTGGCGATTGACGTACTCAAAACCGTGAGACGAAGAGCGATGGGAGGAGTTTAATCTTCGGTGAATTATTCCGTCTTATAAAGAATTAGGAGTAACTGGCACGTGAGACGAAGAGACGCATGTATCGTCGGCGTGCGAGACGAAGAGACGGTTGTGCGATGGTGAAGAGACACATCGCGCGGAGAAGAGGTTGGATATCACGACGGCTCTATATGGGAACCGCTCAGGATAATAATATCACGACGGTTATTTAATAGAGCCGTCAGGATAGTAGCTTATCACGAGCGGTTTAAAAATAAAACCGTCTCGTGATACTTCATGCATGCTTTATTTACAAACCGCTTGTGATAAGTTGTCCTCATCACGCATTTGTTCATATTACGAACCGTCAGGATACTTCACGACGGTTCTTAATATGAACCGCTCGTGATATGTCCTCATCACGAGCGGTTCTTTTACCAACCGTCAGGAAATCCTGACGGTTGGTAAAAAGAACCGTCGTGATGAGGACATATCACAGACGGTTCCAAAGGGAACCGTCTGTATAAGTTCAACACAGACGGCTCCTTTGGAACCGTCTGTGATGAGGTGTCTGCTATTGCCTGTTTTGTAGTAGTGTGATGAGGTGTCCAATTAGGGCTAAATATCCAGATAATAGTTGCATGATCCTTGGATAACGCCTCTACTCCGATTACAGAGCCGGCGACGCCGCACAGAGGCAAGGAGGAAGAGAGGCAATCCACTGACATGCAGACCCCACTGGCAGCCGCAGTCGCGCGCGCCTCCTAAAACGCGAAAGAACATCGACCGTCCGATTAGAAATGGGCGGCGGTGATGAAAATAGGGGTTAAAAGAATTTAATCGAGATCGTTTAATATGAACCGTGCGATCTCAAACGGACGATTGAGATTTAATGGAGTCCTACGAAAGTCTGGAGGTTTTATTTAAAAAGGAGCGTTGGATTAGAATCCAACGATCGATCTAAAAGGATACATGTCACTCTTAAATGAAATAACGTGATACCATCAGATTGGTTTTCTACGGCCAAGATTGAAGAAGGAACCGGAGTGGTCCGAATGTTATATCATTATAGGCCCTGCGATCAAATCCAACGGTCTCGTAAAACCAGGCTCTAAAAGCACGCGGTAAAAAGGAACACCGTAGGATTTGAATCCAACGGTCAACGATGACTGCGCGCCTTTAAGTTCAAAACAAAAAGGGCGTAGCGGTTGGATCTAGGATGAACGGTGGGGATCGAGAGGGGATCCGGAGTGGTCCGATTATTATCACTCCTCTCGGTCGCTCGATCAAGATCCAAGGGTGGAGATTGCTTTGCATACGTGGACAGCCCACGCGTCGTCGCAACCCGCTCGTTCGATTAGAGATCAACGGCTCGCGTCACATGAAGGATTTGGGCTCGCGCCCGAGCGTGACTGAGCCGGACCAATTGCACCGGTTGGGCCTAACCTCATGGGGTTCGAGTCGCTACAATGCTAGGGTCTGGTTTTAGACCGGAAGAGTTGACCAGACTCTAATCCTATGCTTAAAAGTTTGACCGGGATTTAGAAATAGTAAATAAATTTGTAAAATCATAAAATTTTGTAGGGAGACTACTGGGATAATATATTTCCCAAATAGATTTCTAAAACCACAGTTTCACTTTGTAAAATACATAAATAATTATTTTAGCCCGAATAGGTTTATTTAAGGTCAAATATTTTTCCTCCAAGTCAAAATAATTTCTAAGAACTCAACAAAAATTATTTTTGGCCAAGATAATTGATCTAGGCTTTAATAAAAATACTTCCCAGTCAATAATATAAGCACTAACTTGTATTTCCTTAGAAACTTCAAATAGATTTTGGATTTTGGCTTGAAAAGGAAGGTTTTAATTTGTAACATAAAGCCCCATCTGTAAAGATGAACAGTGATGCTATGAACAAAGACCTCATTCTTGCTCGTAAAATATTTTATTATGTTCATAAAATTAGGGTCATATAGCTTGTCGATCGCAACTTTCTCAATTTTGCATCATATGTTCATCAACTATCCTACAATTGAAAGCAGTGTTTGCTCTAATTTTTTTTAATAATCCAGGATCACTTTGTCTTAATCGTATCGGAGTTCTTATATGTTCCATGGAAATACATGAAAGAACAGCTAGTGCTTCGAGCAACTATAAGAGATGATACCTCATGCACTCCATCTATAACAATTATGGCTGTTGAGAACTTTGAGGGTCATGTCATAAGATACCTCTCTGATCAGGTGATTTCATTTAATGCTCCATATGCTCACACAGATATGTTGTTTTAGACATTGCAATTGTCTCCACAGTGTGATTTTAACTAATAACCACTTATCTATTATATAATTAAAGCGATGTTAATAGGAACTTACACATCCGGTCTAAGAGACTAGAAATTCTCACATTCGTTCGAGGAAAAAGAGAAAAATATAGATTGTGTATTTGTTGGGTCCAGATTATAACTGTGCTGATTGATCATATTTTAATATTAGAGTTGTTATAGTTGTAAATACAACTATATTTTCTATTATAGACATTATTTATGTTTTGCCATATTTTTCTTATTATATTTATGTTTTGCCAATCTCTAAGTTCCTATATTATTTATGTTTTGCCATGTTTTTCTTATTATATTTTGTGTTGAAGCATTTTTGCTAAAGTTTCATGTTAATGAAGCATTTGTGGCTTAATTTTTGTTATGTCCTGGTGGTTATAGAAATTAACGTTAGTTTTAATATATTAGCCTATTAGAATTTAGCATGAAACGTGATCAAATCTTAGATCCGTCACTGCAGGCATGTGCATATCACGGTATCCACTCAAGGAGGAGTGCTATGAAATCGAGTCACGCAAGAGGGTGCGGCTGCCCGTAGTGGGCCCCACACGGTTTCTACTCCTCCGAAGAGATGTGGGTGCGTACCAAATCCCTGTAAGAGCTATTAATCCGTAAATAGAGAGAGATTGATCTGTGCATCTTATGTCTATTTATTCTTCTACTCTAATTCTATGATTGTTTTACTCTAATTTTTTTGTTACGTCATTGGTTGTGTGGATGGCTGAAGGACCCTGGTTATTTAACACCAGGCACTGTCGGCGGGCGGCGCACCGACCGAGTCGCGTGCACGAGCCACTAGTTCAATTTCAGCCCGACGGGTTTGACCGTCTCCCCTGCCCGACCGCGCGCCGGGCGAGACGAGGAGGCAAACAACGAGAAGCCCGGAACGGACAGCAAGGACCGACCGAGTCATCCGTCCACACCGCGTCGGATCGTCGTGGGGGCCACTGCCAGCTTGCATTAATCGCACTGGCCCCTCTTCCGTTCCTTCCCTACCCACTCGTCCAAGCACAACTGCGCAAGCAGCAGCAGAAGCAGAAGCCGAAGCAGAGCACAAGAGACGAGAAGAGAAGCAGAGCGGGTCCATCAGTCGAACCAAGGTCTCAACGATTCACCCAGGCAAGCTCTCTCTCTCTGCGCAAGCAAGCAAGTAAGCGATTGATCTTCTCTTAATTACAGGTGAAGTTCATTGATTTCAGGGAAGGAGGGAGGCAGGGAGGGAGCAATCTGCAGATCGATCGGACAATGGAGGAGGGGAGGAGGGCTTTGAGGTGCGGCGTGCTCAAGGTGGTCGTGGCGCACGGGACCAACCTCGCCATCCGGGACTTCACCTCCAGCGACCCCTACGTCGTCGTCCGCCTCGCAGACATGGTCAGTCCAACGAGTCCATCCATTACTCAGTTAGTGTCAGCTAGATTTAATTTGACATGGTTGATAATTAGACAGTCGTGATTAAATCACCTACTGATATGCTCTTTCAAGAACGTAATTTGGGAGTCCTGTTCTCGCTTCCCCCTGCAATGGATCAACCCGAGCCAGTGGTCCTAGCTTCGTTAACAAGGGTTTTTTCGCAACCTACGAGTGAAATCTATCCAATTCGTGTCTGCTTTGCACACTAGCGCGCTAGCTGGATGTAAGATAACAATGCATTGAACCAATTTTTCGTTGATTCGACTTGTCTCTTTCTAAAATGGGAATCTTGTAAGAAATGGTCCAAAAGTCTAAGCACGTGTTTTGTCCTGCTAGCTTTGATCATTATTTCTGCAGTCTTGACAGATATATAGATGGATAGGTACTTATTTCTGCATCAGACAAATGCCTGTGTTGTCCAGTTTGTCCAGCCATTGTGAGCTAAAGCTACAACCAATTACTAGAAAAGTAAAACCTGTACATCCCATCTCTGGCTTCATCCAGCGTTCTTGCTTTGAACTTTCTCTGAAGCATGAAGGAGCAAGTGCTCGTCGAACCATGTGTGTTCTTTAAAACAGAATTGCTCGTGTATACTATAAGATCTTGATGACTGGCTGTCTGAATCATTCCGTTCTAATATCGCTGTAAAATTGCAGTATTTTCTCTGCTGATCAGCTGCTGCACATGAAACAGTGTGGTTGACCTAATCCCCACCCCCTCTTTACCAGCCCATTTAGCTTTAGCCTTTTCAATGTTGGTTATCGAGAATGCCAAATCCACCCCCTCATTTGCTGATCATGTCATGATGACAGATTGGCAGTCACACTCTTGCTCCTTTTGTCTTTGTCGGCAGGAGCACTTTTGGATTGTTTACTAAGAGGAAAATTTCTTTATCCTTTATAGCTAATCAATTATTTATTCCTTCATCTCCCTAAGCGGTTTGACTTCAACTCAGGTCTCTTTTTGACCGAACATAATTAATTTGATCACAACTCTACAATTCAAAATTTTTAGCATATATTATGTTGAAAAAGACCACACTTCGGACATTGAATACTGAATGCCGTGAGCAAACAAGAAAAACCATATTTTCTTGTGGTCAGCGCTAGCCTGACCCGCACATACAAACCCATCTGGCCAAACATGCGTTACATGCCCAACTCTAGTGAAAGAAAATGCGGTGCCCAAGTGCATAAAGCTAATCAGATGATTTTATATATCTACTGCTGCTGGTTATGAAAACTGAGAGCTCTCATACACATAGTGTTTTATCACTAAATGGTCACTTTGAGCTAGTAATTTGGTTTGGTACCTGTGAAATCTGTCAAAGCCAGTGTGCTTGACTGTGGCTGTCTTTTCTTTATGGGTGGAGAAGTTCCTTCTGTGACGTCTAACTGACACCATTCTTCTTTTGTTCTTTCTTTTGACCCCCACAGAGTGCAAAGACAAAAGTCATCAACAGTTGCCTCAATCCAGTTTGGAACGAAGAGATGGCCTTCTCCATCAAAGAACCAGTAGGAGTCATTAACTTTGTAAGTTCCGCTTTTTTCTTCTCCCAGTCGATTTCTATTTTAGATAAAGAAATGTGATGTAGAATTTCGGGAATGATTATATGTCCCTTAGGATCCTCACATCCATATTTATAGTGCTAAAAATTACAATCCGACTTGCAAACAACTTGGACTCTTAGACTCGCACATGACTTGAACTTTTATCTAAACTCTAATATCTACGACACTCCCCCTCAAGATGAGCATTAACAATCATATCCATCTTGTTACATATTACAATATTATTACTAGAATTTACCAAAACCCACCATCTATCGACTCCACAGCCAATACCATTACAAAGACTAAAAGTTGCTCACTACTAATACTTTCAGAGACGTTACCAAATCCATCTCCACCATCTAACAGCTGCATCGACGTCAACCTCCTCTTCGTCTACCCTCATGCCCTTAGCTACCCCTGACCTCCACCACCTCTACATACACGCCCCTAGTCTACATGGCCCTAGTCTCGGCCTCCGCCATCTTTATCTCTGTCATAGACCATTATGACTGCCTCTAGTTGCAATCCTCTTTCGGACATCTGCTGCAACACTATCTCTAGCATCGTACCAACACCATCGTACGATACCAATACCATTACTGCTGCCCGACATAGCCTCTACTAGAGTTATCACCAGCTCCTACTTCGTCACCACCGTCGTCAAGCTCATCACCGCCATCGAACTCATCACCACCATCCAACACTTACCACCACAAACACATCCCCCACCAGTACCAACACTAACTCCAACGAGCACCTTCGTTACCAATACCAACGTCAACATCACCTTTGAGACCGCCACCAATTCCATCATTAGCACAACCACCAAAGCCACCGACTGAATAGTCTCCCCTTGTCTTTCATGCCTCTCTACTTGCCCTATTACTCCACCACTAAAATCGTATTATCCATTATAACCTCTGTTAGCATCACCACCATAGTAATAACACACACCACGCCTCGCAACAAGACTATGCCACACAAGACCACCCTAGGCCCTCAAATATCAACCTTCTCCGCTCCAGTCTCTATCTCTCCTTTCCTCACCACAGCATACGCAGCCTTACAGCCTTTTGATCTACACATCCCAATCATCAAATTATTTTGCGTGTCTTTCCCACTATCACTGTAACATCTCAATCATCAAAAAACTGCATCCTGCAAACCAGCAGTTGCACAGCACACCAGCAGTTGCACAGTCGATTTTCCTCCTCTCTTATTTCTCTTTCCAGATCCCAACAGTTTTTTCTTCCTCTCTTTCTTTCCTTTCCTTTACTTATTCTTCTCCCCTTCTTTCTATTTTGTTTCTTTTCTTTTTCCCTTTCCTTCCTCGTTCCTCCACACGCATCCTGTCTCCCCTTCTTTCCTTTTTTCTTTCTTCCTTCTCCCCTCCTCCACCGTCGTCCCGCGCTCCTTCTCCCCTCCTCCATTGCGGGCCCGCACTTCCTTCCCTTCCTCCTCACAGCAGCCTCCTCCTCCACTAGAAAATGCGCCTCCTCCACCGGATCCTGCCGGATCCACCGGACTCCACCGCCTCCACGCAAGTCGCTGCCCTCCTCACTGGATCCCCTTCCTCCGCCCTCCGTTCGAGCATCCTCCTCACCAGATACCCTCGGCTCCTCCGTCGCGCCGCCTCTAACAGCTCCTTTCTCTTCGCTGTTGCGGCCGCCTCCACCCTGGCTGTCTGAGTCGCTTCTTCCCGAACCGGAACACAGATACAATCGCCATGTGCTCCTACTCCTCCTCCGGCGGCGATGGGGATCCTCCTCCCATCTCCCGGATCTGCTCCCCCTCTCTCTTCTCTGACCCGCAGTCCCCCTCTGCTCTATGTGCCCTCCGACGCTTGTCTTCACCGGATCCTTCTGCACCCGCACCGTCGGCTGTCGCCCTTGGCTCACCTACACGCAGCCCAGCCAGCTATAGTCTGCTCCCATGTGACACTGTCGTGGAGGACCACATGCGACGAGACAACGGCGGCCAGTGGATCGAGGTAAGGGTTTTGCTCAGGTTTAGGGTTTGGGATGGATCGGCTCTGATACCACGTAGAATTTCGAAAATAATTGTGTGCGTCTCTTATGACCTCCACACCTTTTATTTATAGTGCTAAGGATTACAATCCGACTCGCACACGACTTGAACTTTTATCAAAATTTTAATATCTCCAACATGTGATTGTGTCAAAAGACGGTATTCAACACGCCTTTAGTTTCCTTGAAATTTGTTCATGTCTGAATGTGTCTTTCCCTTTTATGGGTGTTTTGACCGAGACTAATGGTCATATGAATTGTGCACATTCTCCTCTTGTCAGTGCTTGTCTACTAGATATTGCTTGTTTAAGACGTATGAACAGATGCGAGGTTTATCAACTAGTCCACAATCAGATGCAGTACTGCTCTAGTCCCATAAATTAAGAGCTCTTTTACGGTACACTTAATTTAATATGGGTCATCTATTCTTTTTATCCAATGGTTTAGATTAGTTATGATTTAGTTATACTACATCTGATAATATGAGCAGTATAATCACATGTCACAAGAGTAATATTTTCAACTTTAATTGGAAAAGTCCATAATATCCTTACAAAAAATTATAAATACAAAGAAAAGTCTATTAAACCCTTAACAAATCAATAGTCAGATTTAATTTATACTACTAGTAGAATGTACTGTAAAATTTCTCTAAATTAATGCAACCTTGCAATGTAGGATGGCCTTATTAAAAGCTCCAGTCAAAGAATATACATCTTGGCCTTAGTTTTATTGTGCCCTTCTCCACTTTATGTGAGACTTGAGGAACATCTATTTTGCGCTTTGTACTCTGACTTGACCTCTTTTTTATCCCTAGTTTTGAGCTCTGATTTCTTTTTTTTTTTTCCTTCAATTTTTTTTGGTCTCCACCTCCCTATTTTCAGTACAATTGCACAACCAATGTTGATCAATTGTTCAGCCCGAGTTTCTATCAGCATCTGCGACTTTACATTAATTCTGTCAATGTTGATCAAACAATTTTCTGTGAAACTTCGTTTTCAATAATAAAGTAGCGCAGCTTCCAGTGTCGTCATCATCAGGATTCAGGAACAACAGTGACCAGACAAGCAAATGGCAACTACAAGAACCCAACTACTGAAATTACTTTCTTCGGACTCTAGAGGACGCAATCCATAACACCCTTCTTGTGATCGGAATGATTCTGCTTGTAGTCTAAATACCACAATTGACAAGAAGAAAACTGAAGGCAACTTTGAAGTAAAATTAAACAAAATTACTGTTGCCACTCAAATTTGGCAATTTTAGGGTGACAGGGATCCTAAGGCAAGACTAATAGCAAATAGGATAATTGGCAAGTGAATTGGTGTTGGATGCGACCATATTTAAAATCTCGACGGCATGATCGCAATGACATGTTATTCGTCCAGTTTCAAGTTCGATGAAGAAGATACGAGCCTGGAAAGATCTAGGATGCATTAGTACAACTACGTTCTGCTGTTGGTTCGTCCATGGCCGTTCAAGACCAAGCCGATACAAGTGCTGCACGTTGCCGATTTCTATTGATTTCACCATACACTTCCATGTGGGGCCACGCACAGGGGAAATATGAAAGCAAAGACGGAAAAGGAATCTACATGCAACCAATTCGGTTTTGTGGATGCAACGCAAGTTGGAGATCGCCTGATCCGATCCGTACAAGGAAGTGCACCTGCGTGAAGGAACTAGAAGCCGTGCACATTGAGGAAAGCCAACCGACGTACGCCGCTGACTCTGACACGCCAGTATAAATAAGATCCCGAGGCGACATGCAGAACTTTGTCTTTCATCATCCAAAATTTACCTTTATTATATCTCTACCGTTCATGTACCTGAGGAGAAGTCTCTAGTTTTAGCCAATATATCATATTTACCATCTGTAATTCCATGTTGATCGATATTGTTTCACATCGACGTATTGATTTTTATCAGTTGTCTATCTGAGAGTTGTTTCTGTTCGGTATTGCTTCACATCGACGCGTCGTTCAGAATCAATTTTCACCCAAGTTATCTTGCTATCGGCAATCTCTACCGGTTTCGCATCTCCTTGCCGATTTTGGTCAAATCGGCAGACACAGTTTGGTCCACCGTGTGCTTGACTTTTGCACCTTCTATAGAGACGCGGTGTTGTTGATCCGGGAATTTCCCGGTGGAAACAATTACTAACCTAGCTAGATGGTTAATGTTTTACTACCTATCAAAATTTCTAAAAGTTAATATTACGTTACAGATTTCTTTGGCCTGAACCGAACAACTTTGTGACTTTGTGCTCACTTCTCGCTCTATTGTTATTGCCATTGCCATTGCCAGGAGGTGTTCGACTGGGATCGGTTCAAGTACGACGACAAGATGGGCCACGCGTTCCTCGACCTGCAGCCGGTCGCCGCCGCGACCAAGCTGCGGCGCGCGCTGCAGCTCACGACCGCGGAGACCAAGCTCCGGAAGGTGGCTCCCAGCGCCGACAACTGCCTGCTCTCGGACAGCTTTGTGACGTACGCCGACGGGGAGGTCGTGCTCGACGCCAGGCTGAGGCTGCGCGACGTCGAGTCCGGCCAACTGTTCGTCACAATCAAGTGGATTGAAGCTGATGCCAAATGAGAGCCCAGCTTGCAGGTAGATGAGATGACCATGGTGTAGGGAGCTTGTAGTGTTGTATAATTGAGTCATTTGTGTGTATGTACTGTCTGATATGTATCTGAATTTTGCAGACAGTTCTTAACAGACCAAGTTGTGTGCGTGCGTCATGTTCTGATGCTTTGTGATTTTTTTTATGTGTTTGGTAACTATGGGAAATCCCAATGCTTTAAATGATTGATCTTTTTACCTTGTAGAGGTTCAGTTAGCTTATTTAATGTGCAAATTGGATGATTTGCATGTGATGTCGCTTTGATCAGATGATGTTTAAGACCTGAGTGACACTAAAAGAGTAGCTTGCAGTTGCAGCCCATGTCTCTAAATTTGTGCAAACTGTGCACGCTTAGATTGTTCCAAATATTTAAGTTACAAAAATAAGTTGTTACGAATATTAAGTGACATTTAAGTGGTAGAGCCTGCATCACTCGCGACCTCAAATGTAAATATCATGTGTCATTTTAAAGTTATTCTATCAAGTTTAGAAACCTAAGTGATATAAGTTTACAAATAAATTTTAAATTTGGGGGCTAATAAAATGTTTTCCAGATATCTAAGCTCTACGGTTTCTAAATCAACCGTTTTTCCCACACAAATTTAGAGGGTGGAGAGGGAAGAGCAGGATGGAGCAATTAAGCTTGATAATGAAAAATGTTTCTCTTTTGATCCCTATAGGGCATGCTTGGACATGTAGGAATTAGCCCCAATCCCTTTGGAGGACTTTTGATCCCTTTAGGGCATGCTTGGACATGTAGGAATTAGCCCCAATCCCTTTGGAGGACTTGTTTGGATTGGAAGCGACTAGACTCAATCCAGCCAAACAAACCCTAGATGGGCAAGGATTTTACTTCATTCTCTCTGTCAATTCGAAGAGATCGGGCATAATTCCCTTCCACCGAATCAACCGGGACCCTCTGTGCATTCCGAACTAGTCCCAAGATCAGTCACTATCTCGCACAGTGTAACATCTCCAAATTAATTAATGAGAATTAGTATGCATCTGATCAGCATGCATGACATTTTGGAATCTTTTGCATCATTTATTGCACTTGGAAAATCTTAATCAAAGATTAAACCTACACTTCAAATTCTAACTCCAAAAGAAAACTGAAATAAAAACTTATGATCATCACCTAGAAATAATTTATTCAAATACTATCATGAATAAATATAATTTTTACTAACTTTTTGGAACCCTAAATTCAACCCTCAGAAAATTCAAACTCAAATCAAAAACCTATTCTAGGTTTGATTTTAAAATAAGCAAATAAATCTTGAAAAGTGGTGTTTAATATTTTATCTAAGAACTAGACCTTCCGAGAAACCCCTCTAAATTTTTAATAATTTTTAGAATTTTATTTATATTTTTAAAAGCCTCAGTCAAACCTGTTGTTTAATTGGTCAAATCTGGATTTCTAAAAACCCAACACTGTTCACATGGCTTGGGCTTTTCACTGTTCCGACTAGAGCCATCTGGTCTAACCCAACCGTTTCACCAAACCAACCGCACCGGACTCTGTCCCGGACCTGAGTCGGACTCGCACCGCACCGCACTAACCCGACTCTGCTGAACCCACTCGCCGCACCCGTTCACCTCGCAGCCAATGACCACCCGGGCCCACCGCGCTAGCGCCCGTCTTCAACCTCGGGCAGGCGCGAGCAGAAGCTCAACGCCACGCGCTGCGTGAGCTCTGAGCTGCCTCCGTCGACGCCGTCACCCACCGCCCTCGTCGACCAATCCCTGAGCATCGCCCTCTAATGCCGCTTTCATTCCCGTCCTTAGCCCTGCACAAAACCGCCTCTGTGCCCTCTTTTCCCTTCACTTCTCTTCCCGGCCGAGGAAGAGGAGGAAGCTCTCCTGTGCTGTCTTCTCGGGTAAGCTCCACTCCGATGTCTCCTTCGTCTTCCTCTATCCTCGTCATACTCATTTTGCTAATATCGGACCTTGCATTGGCTTCTAGATCCCGAGACCACGAGCGTGTCCTCTTCGGCTCTAGAGTGCGCACCCGAGGCCGCCTCCGTGCGAATATCGTCTCTGGTGAGTTTTATTTCTCGGTTTAGTGCGTCATCCCGTGCCCTAGAGTATTTTCACGTTTTTCCCTCAATCAATTTGTTGGATGCTTTACAGG
This sequence comes from Ampelocalamus luodianensis, assembly GCA_036346255.1. Classification (NCBI taxonomy): domain Eukaryota; kingdom Viridiplantae; phylum Streptophyta; class Magnoliopsida; order Poales; family Poaceae; genus Ampelocalamus; species Ampelocalamus luodianensis. The sequence continues at coordinate 54,797,481 of CM070634.1, read as the reverse complement.
AGCCCATGTATTTTTGGAATTCTTCCTTTTCGTCTTCATCTCTGATGTGGTGAGGCTCGACCAAATTCCCGGTGTTAGGAGCATCGCGCGAGCACCACGAAATTTCCCCAAGCTTCACCGATGCTCTTTTTCCTCTACGACAAGCTCTCCACGAGGAACCACTTCGCCGCCGCCTCAGTCTTCATCACCAGCCATTCTCCGGTGAGCTCCGACCACCCACGTCTCTTCGGTGATCTCACTGGACCTCGTAAATACTCGTGCGTGCATTATTTTGCTCAGTGCATCAACGAGTTGCCTTAGCCTCTTGAGCCGTATGGCCACCTCCACTCACTAGTGTTGCGCCGCCGCTACCGGTCGTCCCAGCTCTGATTGAAGGTACCCCTAGGATCGCACGGCTATTGTGCACCCATTCTTGGCCTTGGCCGGCGCCGTCAGGGATCACCGCGGTGGTGAGCCGCCGGCACAGCTCGCGGACGCGTAGCTGTATTGTCGGATCCCCAGTAATCACTGTAGCAGGTCATTAGCGCTAAACCATTTTCATATTAGGAAAAGTATTCATTAGTAACGTATAAGTGTAGCTTTGAGTCTTTTACACGTGGGCCCGTTCGATCGGTGAAGTGGAGGTGTAGTTCGTAAAATGTGTTTTCTCTTTAGGTGTAACAGCCCAAATTGGGGTTTGTGTTTGAAATGTAAGAAAATGTGTAAAATTTAAAACTTTTCTTGCATCTTGAAGTTTTTGTGGTTTTCTGCAATTCTTGTAATGAAATTGTGGGAAATCAAAAACCAAAATCCCTAATTGACTCAATTCAAAAACCTCCTTGGTAAAATCTTGGGCCCAACTCCTCGAAATATTTTTCCTTAGTCCTAGGGTTGATATGTGTAGTCCTAGGGTTGATATGTGACCCCTCTGAAAAATTTCATAGTTTTTAGAAATTGTTTGAATATTTTAAGAGGCAGTCAAACCACGTTGACCCTTGGTGAAAACCCTAGCTCAGCACCTTGGGAAATTTCTAGGAAAAGTGCTCAGCACAAAAAACCTCTGGAATTTTACACAAGGTCCATCTTTAGGTCCGCAAGCTAGTGTAAAAATTTCATAAATTTTGGAGTTAGTTTGCTACCTTTAAGACTCCCTCAAAGTTTTCAGCTCAATTGAGACCCTAAGTCAACCTTGGGTTCAGGTTCGAGTCAGACTCTGAATCTGGGTTCACCCCAACCGATTGGAGCACCTCAAGCTCTGTCATTTTGGTGCAAATAATCTCAGCCGTTGGATCTTTGCTCTACGGCTTAGATCTTTGGGAGCTCCTCAAAGACCTCCTCTGGTCTTTGTAAAAGACCTCCCACCCGCACGACCTCCTCTTGCCCTTTTTGCAAAGAGCACCCTCCAGGACCTCTTTTACATTTTTGCAAAGACCACCCTAGGCCTTCCTCCTCAGACCTCCTCGACCACCCCTGTTAGCACTTGGGTGATCGTGGGCCGCCCATCTTCAGATCTGTGGCTCAGACCTCCCTAAGTGTTAGGACCTCTGAGCCTCGCTTAAAATCTGAGCCTTTCGATTCAAATCCAACCGTCTAGACCTCTCTAGTTGGACCTCAGTGCTTGTTTTAGCCGTTGCACTCGTTGACTAGGCCACCCTGGTTCTCTCACTGACTGTGGGACCTCTTTTGGCCTGGCCATCATCAATTTTTGTGCGCATGGCAGTAGAGAGCAGTGCCTTGTCAACTCTAGGTCCTGACAAACGGCTATGTGCTGCCAACATTAATTGTGTGGCAGACCTTTTGCTCAAAAGTCTTTCTGTTACCTACTCCCATCATTTCGAGCGTGTCCTAGCTCAGTGAGACCGTGGGACAATGCCTTTGTTTCGTTCTTCTCTCTGGCTATATAAGAAGCCCAGGCTTCTCCCTTAAGCTTCTTTAGACACTCTTTTGCAACCCTAGTTCATCTTCCTGTTCTTGTGCTCAAAACTTCCAAGAAGCTTTGCCACCATTATCGGACCTTGGAGCCCCTCGCCGACCTCTGAGCTCTAGTGGTTCAAATAGCAATCTTGGCGTGTCCTCTTGTTATTCTAGTCACCTCAAGCTTCCCCTAACTTGTTTGGTTTTACCTTCATAGAAGTTTACAAGTTGGGAGCTTGCTCTTCGTGGCCGGGATTGTCGTCTTCCTCACCTCTGGCGAGCATCATCATCTCCGGAGCTTTTGCGGCCATCCCTAGACCTCCTCCATTCCCAGGTTAGTAACTTAGTGATGGAAATCTTGTTCTGGTAGACCGCGTTAGTTTTTCGATTTTGCCGTATTTGGTCTCCGGTGGTCGTCGCTGGCTAGCTGCCGGTAGGAGGCGTTTTAGCTGTAGTTCTTGGCACCTTTAGGTTCCCCTCGCTATTTAGAACCTAGTCGTGCCCTTAGTTCTCGCCGGTGTGGTCCACTTTCGCCGGCGGTGAGCTAAAACCTAAACTCATGTTTTTGTCACACCTTACTCGGACAAGTCCTGTAGCCTGATGATTAGCATTTATGATGTCCTAAGGCTAACATCAGCGTTAAATGTTGTTCTTGTTGGCAAACTGTCGGTGTCGTTAAGTCCCTGACCTCTTAGGTTAAATCGTGACCGTTAAAGACCTCCTTAGATCTAATCTGGACTCTTAGGAGCACTCTCTGTGTTTCCGCAAAAAGACCTCTCTTGGTCATTTTGCGAAAACCACCCCGAACCTCCCCTCGAAGTCCTCTTTGCAAAAGACCACCCCTAGCCTTTTGTAAAGAAAACCTTTAAAACCACCCTTAGGGTCCTCTTTGCAAAAGACCACCCTCTGGTCTTTTGTAAAGAAAACCTTAGGACCTCCTCGTGTTAATCCTAGCCGTTCAGGACCCCCCTAGAGATCTTGACCGTCTAAGACCTCCTCCGTTAACTCCGTAGCTTTAGGACCTCATCTCAGTTCTGAACCGTTAGATCTAGATCTAACGGGCTGGACCCCCTCAGCATATTTGGAGCTCTATTGTTTAGTTTCTCTTTTGTCGTTCATCTCTAGATCTACGGTTCAGATCTGGTGAACATTCGGACCTCCGAATGCGATCCTAATCTAAGCCGTTCCTTTTGAAATCTATGGCCCAGACTTAGTGGGGCAATCGGAAGTCTGAACGTTACATCTCCCGTGGGCCATTGGATCTAAATCCATCGTGGAGTCTTTGGCAGTTAAGACCTCCTCGGTAAATCCTAGCCGTCAAAGACCTCCCTCTTCAGATCTCACCGTTTAGACCTCCTCTCTTAGATCTCCACCTTAAGGACCTTCTTGTTAGATCTGGACCATCAAGTCTTGATCTAACGGTTAAGACCACCCCTGTTTGAGTTGGTTTTCAAGAATAAGTCCCGAAAGCTTTTTATTTGTATTTTATTAATTGTTTTGAACTTAAAAAATGCATATATTTTTCTCGGTAACTCCAAATTTAACAAACTAAAGTTCAATAGGTTCCTCTGTTAGAATGCTTTCACATAGTATAGGTTTTAATGTAGTTTTTAACTCTAAAATTAATCATACCCTAGAGTTATAACTTAGAAAAATCATAATAAAATCATTTTGACTCTAAATGGAGTAAACTCAATTTTGCTAACCTTAGAATACTAGTATCTACCTACCATAAAAATTTCAAGTTCCAGATCTTTCTAGAAATTTATGCCATAAACAGTAACAGATAGTAATTAATTTCGAATTTTCCAACATACTGAAAATGTTTTGGCCATAACTTTTACATCCTTACTCCAAATTAAATGATTCTTGTTCCTAAATTTGTCTAAAATCATGATCTTCCTGATGTGTAAGTTTCATGTGTTTTGGAACAATTTGGCTTTTGAGTTTCTTTCGGTGTTCTTCGTTCTTATTTAGATTTGCTTGCCTTTTCGATAGGATCCGACGATTGTGTTGAGTTGGAGAGTGATCCTCTGCAGCAACCAAGCGAACCACAGCAAGACAAGCAGTGTAACATCATTTGATCATATTGCTCCTATTACTTTTAAAGTCTAATATCTTGTTTGCAAAACCTATGTATGCATGCTTCTTGTGTCAAATTAATTTTTGTCGATTCTAGGTAGCTAAGCCTATTGCATTGTTGCCTTGAAATTGTTCACCCCTGCCACTATCTTAGAAATATTATCCTCACTGGTGAATTAGAGCCCGGTGAATGATTTAGGGCCTTTTATTTGTCTTTACGATATGATGCTTAGCAATGCTTAGATACAGGTAGAATTGGGCGGTTATCGACTTAGTCGATGACCTTGATCACACAAAACTTGTTATTACTTATGATCCATACCTGGTTCTTTGTTTATTTGTGCAAACCAAAACTAAAAACAAAATGGTTTGGACGTGGGTGAACTTTGGTTGGTCATGGTGGGTGCACGGGTTAAACGTGCACGGGGAGCTGTGGTTCATCAGGCTTCCCTAGGGTTGAGGATGTCGACCATGTCATGTAAGGACCGAGTTACTTGCGCCATTGATCCAAGCAATTTTACGTGCTAACCACACTAGAGATATATGAGACCTCTCTTGACTAAGTACTTTGGGAGGTGTTAATTAATGAGTCGCGTGGTGGGTTGCATATGGGATGTATGCAACATGGACATCTTTGTAGGGAGGGGAGCATCCGCAGCGGCTGGAGTCATGGGCCGATGTATCCTACTCTACGTATGGGTCCTTGTGATCCATATTTTGCTGGCAGATCACTAAGGGTTAACCCTCATACGTGCGGCTCTTAATTAATGCAACCCATTGGAAATGTCTCGTAGGGCTTAGCCGTGCCGGCATACCTAAGGAAGTGTGCTGAATCTAGTGGCAAAAAGGCGGTCTGAAGTGTGGGTACATTGGTACACCCCTGCAGGGTTTTTGATCTATTCATAGCCTCGTCCTAAGTTATGGACACGCTTGGTTATTTCCTGCAAGAACTAGACTACAACCTTTTAAAATTAAAACTTGATGTGGGTGGTACGAATGGTTAATTCGTGCTATTGTTGTGATGGCCATTGGGTTGGTCATCTCCAGGATGTCTTTATGTTATTACATTATTGTCTCGCTGTTATTTATGCAAATAAAATTCAGATTGTCAAAATTGCGTTCAACATATTATCTATTGCAAATAAAACTTGCTTTATGCTGAAAATTAACCTTGAGCCTTCTCCTTTGATTAAAGCCTGCATGTAGTAGTAACTAGGTTTGTTACCCGTAAGTCTTACGAGTACATTTTTGTACTCATTTGCTTTGCTTGTTGTGTGTTGCAGAGGAAGAAGGTAAGCCCCAAGGGCCTCACTTTTGTGAGTTGTGCTGTGGCAGTGTCTGGGACGACTAGCTTGGTGGCCCGGTCGGATTGCCTTGTGTGTGTAGGAAAAACGGTTGGCTTTTGTCTTAGCCATCTTATGGCATTTTGCTTCCGCTGTCTTTCTAACTCTTTTAGCTTGTGCTTAGCTGGTTGGCCTCTCTTTTGTAATAACTATTATGTATGTCTTTTGCTTGTAAAGTTAAGCTTTGGTTCTGTGTGTTGTATCGAATTGATACAATGTTTTGTAAAAGGGTGTGTATACTGCAATTCTGGGAAGTATACATTTTCTCGAGGCGCGGTGTATTTTTGTTTGTGATGCTAGAGTCAGTGGATGACTAAGCATTACAAGCTAAATAAACTGGGGTCTCACATTAGGAAACACATATTCATAGTATACTTAGAAGGAATTTACGTTTTTATAAAATAGAAGACGTATTCCTTAGAATACGCCTTCACCCTAGTTTGGCCGAGAACGATTCAATGTTGACTGGGTCAAACCCTTGACGGTGGCCCCACCTTTCATAGACTTTGCTAGGTGAGCTTCGGTAGAAAAAGTAATAAATGCTTTAGGAAATTCGAAATCTGTTTATTTACACATTGAAAATTTGATTTAACTTCAAAATTTCATAACTATTACATTTTAACTTCAAAATAAGTGAAACCAGTTTTGTTATTTTTCATTTTACAAGAAATTAATTATAAAATTGGTTTCAAACATGCCATTGTACCATAAAATATATTTTGTGGAAAGTAATCCAAAACTGATTTAATTGTACACTATAAATTGCTATTAACTTTGAAAATCCATAACTAAATCATCTTGACTCCAAAATGGATGAAATCAGTGTAGATAATTTTTATTTTTAATGAAGTTAATTTTAAAATAGGTTTCAAACATATCTCTATAGCAGAGAATATAGTTTTGGAAATTAATCCATAACTCTATTATTTTTACACTAGAAAATACTATTAATTTTAGAAATTCATAACTAATTCATAAAAACTCCAAATGAGATGAACTCAGTTATTTTGGTCTTATATTAATATTCTATATTTACCTATATAATTCTTTGTCCCAATACTGCTCTACAAATTTTGGTCAAATAATTAAATTGAATGAATAGTAACCGAAGCTATTTATTTTAGATTTTCGAGCAAACTGAATTTCAAACTACTATAACTTTCACATACTAAATCCAAATAGAATAATTCTTTCACCTAAATTAATATAAAATCATGACCTACCAACTGTATAAATTTCATGCATTTTGGAGTATTTTGAATTTTTGGCTTTATTTGATATTTATTGCAATATCGTCTTTCGTTAGGTTTTCGACGATGCCGATATATTCGTGAGATCTAATTGAGTGTAACCTGTGGTTGAGCTAGTGGTACAGCAAAGCTGCAAGCACCCTCCTCTTGATCATATTGCTCCTAGTGGTTTTTAAAAGTTTTGTGTGAGTTTTAATATCGCCATTGCATGCTATTTTGAAATGTATGATCATGGGTAGAAGTAGTTAATCTCCTAATTGCTGCATTAGCCCTCCTTTGAATGTTGATTACCCTTTTACCTCGAGGGATTAAGTATATATGTTATATGGGTTGTTTGCTAGTTTGTAGAACCATGCTTAGCCATGCTAGTAGTTGTAGCCGAAAGCGGTTGATGGAGCTAGTCCATCGGTCGGTGGATTGAATTGAATCTTGATGAAATTTGAGGATTAGATGGATTGAATTATATCGATATTGAGGATTGTTTCCAGATCTTCGAATCTGGTTATTGTGACTTGTTAGGTGGGTTATTGCTATGTGCTGGACTTGGACGGGTGATAGGGTGATGAGGGGGTGGTCCTGGATTCGTGTAGCCCTGTCTGGGTATATGAGGACTGGTCTGTGGTGTGATGAACCAAGTCTTACGGGCAACCACACGCTGGGTTTATGGACGATGGCTTGGCTGAATAATTTGTTGTGTGTTAGCTATCAGAATACAATCAGGTTCACAATTGTTATTGTTATTTTTAATTATGCTCTTGTCAATCTGGTGGGGGCATGTTAAGTTTTGCCTTACTTGCTCTTAAGGGTCTCTTGTTTGATAGGGACTTACTTACGCAACGGAGTTCACCTATGGTTAGGAGGCTTTTTAGACTCCCATGGGATTTATGTTCCTCGGTTGGTTTGATAGTTAGGACATGGTATTGTAAAGGCCTCGTTATGATATCTTAGTCACACTCCTTCGGAAGAGTGCATGGCGACAGTATAAGGTATTCATATCGTGTGGGTAAAGCTGTACAACTCTACAGAGAACTAAATCTATTCGAATAGTCTCATCCTAGGTTATGGACATCACTTGTGGGAAAGCATGCACAGTTAGCTTTTGGGAAATTAAGTTTGGGTTATGGTTGGAATTGTTGTGTCTTTATGTTAGTTTGTTCAGATCTGAAATGTTATCATGAACGCGTAGTTCGCGCGTTAACTTTGTTGAGGAATGAATTGTGTCATGAATGGGATGTTTGAATGTTGATTATATTTGGAGATTATACCGTTGATGATCATTACTTACTGCTATAAAATGTTTTCTAAATGTTTTACAAATGACAAGTTAGAATCTTTATTGTTTATCTATATGCAAAACTTGCTTTATACTGAAAATTGACTAGTTTAGTAGCCTTCCATTGACACTTACATGCATCCTTATTTTTCTTGAAAAGTCTCACAAGTACAACTTTGTATTGAAAAGTGTCTATTTGATCAGGTAAGGATGACGGGCGGAACGGTTTTAACTCCAGTTGGTTGCTTATGGGATTGTGGGCATGCCAACTCGGTTATTCCCTTTTTAATTTAAGTTTATCTTTTGCTGCGATTTATTTGTGTTATTGTTATTTAGATTTGGCCGATTGGACCTCTTATGTAAAATTGGGATCATAAGGTTCTATATGTTGAAGATGTATCAAAGTTTCTATTTCTCTTGTATGCTTGTGTATGGATGTGATTGCAATGTTGTGTACTAGGATATGCACATGTTAGCCACTGATCCTTGGGAGCTAACATGAGACGCATATCCGGGTACCCAGGATTGTTCTCGTCTCTCGTTAAGTGTTGCGCTTCCGGCGTAACCACTTAGCTTGGAATGGATCCGATCTTGGGGAGGCCTCACACACAGTTACAACATAAATATGGTCATATCCATACAACAAACTAAATAAGAAACATATAAATTAATATTAATAGTAAAAAGCCTTACGGTCAAGGTTGTTACAAGGTTGCCACATAGGGCTTTACACAAAAGCAAACTTGCAACGGAACCAAAATAAGTCGCAGTGGCCATCCGACATGCTCACAGGCAATCTAGTGGAGGATGTCCCTAGTACGCACGGTCATCGTAGAACTCCTCTTTATATAACTCTGGGTTCTCTGGTTCACCCTCCTCTGCTGATAAAACAAAGGGCTCAAAGCCGTGAGTACTTTGCATGTACTTAGCAAGTCGTGGAGAAAAGTATGCAAATAATATTCATGCTGGGCTTGACAAGGGTAGTTATATGCTTATTTTGCAGAAAGCAGTATTGACAACAAATACAATAAGTAGATTGCAAGGCACAGGTTGAAAGAGTAGTACATAAGTAAACAAGTTCTTTGGAAACAACACGTGAGTATGCCACTCACTCCCCAGACCACTCATGGTCACCCACGACCACTCCTGGACCACCCATGGCCATCTTGGCCGCTCACGACCACTCCTTTTTAACAAAATCTATCCCTCGTGACAAATCACCGGGCACTATCCATAACTGGGGACACGGCTATTCGACTAGTTTTACACTCTACAGAGGTTGTACAGCTTTACCCACAAGAGATAATCATCTTATACTGTCCGCTCACAAACTTCTGAGGTGTGCGACTAAGAGATTATCATAAGGCTCTTTTAAAGCTCTATTTTTGACTCGGTTCTGCCTGCTAAGATTTCGTCTTCCTGGCCCCCTCTTGCACCATGTGAATCAGCACACACCACCACGACAGAATTGACTTAAAATGTTGCTAAACAGTTTGCCATGTCCACCCCATAAATAGACTTGTGGTTGTACGGTATGGCCCAGATCAATGGCGCACAAAGTTAAGTCCTTATTGGTTGCTCAGGCGAAACATCCTCATCCCAGTGTGCTTCTTGCACCCCCTTGACTGCATGATCATTCACCTGATCAAGAAATCACTTTCGTTCAACTCGGCCAAGTGACAACCCTTGGCATGGCATAATAAGTTTTATAACAGCGGCATCGCACCACAATCGACACAACTATGATCTCACACCACAGTTGCACAATAGTGGCATTGCACCATAATTTCATAGCTCATTAGTCAAATTTACATTCTTTGAGTAAGTGATCAAGTATCCAGCGTATAACTAAAGCATGTCTAAGCATAAACGATACCCAGGTTGGTATTACAACAATGACCAACTAAGATTACCCAACCTATGATGCCCAAGGGTACGTGTCAACATATCGAGCCAAATTATTCAAGCAGTCATACTGTCAAGTAGGTGTTTAACTATCTCCCAAACTATTTTTATACAACTAGCCATGCAGGTTTGTATAAAACAATATAACTTTTGCAAAACTGGGTGCGACATGATCAAAGGTCTACGACTTGTCTTCATTGAAGAGTTCGAAAGTTTCGGTTAAGGTTGTCGGGTCCACAAACTCTTCAGAAAAGTCGGAATCTACACGTGCGAACAAAGCCAAATAAGAAAACAAATGCTACAAAAACTCCAACAAAAACACCAAAACAGAGCCAGAAGAAAGATATTGAAGTAAGGTGAAGATAGAAAGGTAAACTACTCAAGTGGAGCTTGAACCAAGGATGTCGAGAGAGTGAAAAAGGGAGAGCTGGAAAGCTGAGTGGGAAACAAAAGGGCAAAGGGACTCCCTAGTGCTTTATTTAGAAAGGAAGGAGGACTGGGTGGCAAGGATGTAGGAGCGAGATTCACGGTGGCGCAGCATAGGCGCACGGTCGGCAGGTGAGCAAGGGGACGGGAGTAGGTAAGGGATGAGACAAGAGGGGAGATGGGTACAACAGAGGTGACAACATTTAATGCGACACAACAACATTTAATGCGTGAATACTTCTGCAGCAAACGTGCAAGAAGGAGAAAGTGAGCAAGGCTAGTTGGAAACAGAGCGATTGGTCAAGTTGGAAGGGAAGTTGTGACTAAGAGGGGGTCCAACCGAAAGGGTGGTCCTGAGGAAGAGGTCCAAAGGAGAAGGAGGTCCTGAGGAGGAGGTCGTGACCAAGAGGGTGGTCCATACTGAGAGAGTCGTTTTGCCAAAAATGGTGGTTGCGACCAAAGAGGGTCGTCTTTACAAAAATGGCAGTTGTGACCGAGAGGGTTATCTTTGCAAAAACAGCGGTTGTGATCGAAAGGGTCGTCTTTGCAAAAATAGTGGTTGTAACCAAAGAGGGTAGTCTTTGCAAAAATGGCGGTTGCGACCAAAGGAAGGTCGAGGGGATGAAGACCGTTCGATTCTGATCGGACGGCTTACAAGGATTGGGAACGTTTGGACTGACGAACGTGCAAACGGGAGCGGGCCGTTCAAACTCGATCAAACGACTCACAAGGATTAGGACGTTCGGACCGACGAACGTGCAAACGGGAGCGGGCCGTTCAAACACGATCGGACGGCTCACAAGGGATGAAGGCGCGAGCACGTGGGGAGGAGGAACGGATAGAGTAAACGAGATTTAAAGGCCAAAGAACTCCAATAACTCGAGATAAACCAACTTGAATTTATTGAAGTTTGATTAATTCATATTAAGTTGCGTTCAAATTTCCAAAATCTCAAAGTTAAGCTTCAGCAAATCAATAAAACCAAAGGGTTATTTTTATTTTGAAAATTTTCAAAAAGGCCTGATAATTGGGATGTTACAAACCTACACCCCTTAAAGGGAATCTCGTCCTTGAGATTCGGGCTGACTAGAGAATAGGTGCGGGAACTCGGCCTTGAGTTCTTCTTCACGCTCCCAGGTGGCTTCTTCTTTAGAGTGATTGCTCCACTGGACTTTGCAGAAATGAATGATCTTGCTCCTTGTCACATGCTCTACTATTTCGAAAATCTTGATGGGTTGCTCCTTATAGGTGAGATCTTCCGGCAGGTCGACGTCTTCTAATGACATTTGCTGTTCTGGCACCCGCATGCACTTCTTCAACTAGGACACATAGAATACATCGTACACCCCCCGATAGCTGAGGTGGGAGGTCTAGCTGGTAACCAACTTCTTATCTTCTGACTAGAACTGGAAAAGGTCCAATATATCTCGGTGCAAGCTTCCGGCTTACTTTGAATTGGTGCATTCCTTTGAGAGGTGAGACCTTTAGATACACATGATCTCTAAGTGCAAAGGCTAAGCCTCGGCGATGATTATCAACATAGCTTTTCTACCTGGTCTGGACTGTCTTCAGCTTTTCTCTTATTTAACTTGAGCTTCGGCTAACTTCAGGAGGTCGGGCCCAAGCACTTGTCCTTGTCCTGTTTCAGTACAGTACAAGGGTGTTCTGCACTTCCTTCTGTAAAGAGCTTCAAACGGGGACATCTGTAGACTTCATTGATGACTGTTGTTGTCTGAAAACTCTACATAATGTAGCATTTCATCCCAGCTGGTCTGGTTCTCTAGAGTGCAGGCTCTCAACATGTCTTCAAGGATTTGATTAACTCTTTCGGTTTGGCTATCTATCTGTGGATGGGAGGCTATACTAAAGTTCAAATTACTTCCCAAGACACTGTGCAGCTTCTTCCAAAATCTGGAGGTGAACTAGGAACCTCAATCTGACACGATCTTCTTCGGCACACCATGTTGACACACAATCTTTGCCATGTACAACTCTGCGGGTCTGTCTCCTGAGTAGGTGGTCTTGACTAGGATGAAGTGAGCCACCTTTGTCAGGCGATCCACGATTACCCAGATAGAATTGTGACCAGCCTTGGTCCTAGGCAGACCAGTGATGAAGTCCATGCCGATTTCTTTCCATTTCTACTCAGGTATCGACAAAGGTTGCAAGAGTCCCGTAGGTCTCTGAAGCTCGGCTTTAACTCGCTAGCAAACATCACACTGAGCTACAAACTCTGCAATCTCTCGCTTCATGCTGGGCCACCAATAGAACTCCTTGAGGTCTTGATACATCTTCGTGCTTCCGGGGTGGATGGAGTACAAGGCTTCATGAGCTTCTTTGAGGATCAGCTGCTTGAGCTCTTTTTGGTCTGGCACACAGATACGCTTGTCACACCATAAGGTTCCTTGCTCATCTTTTGAAAATCTGAGGGACTTGCCCTTCTTCATGCTGCTCTTGATCTCCTTGAGGTCTCCATCTTCAACCTAAGCCTGTCTGATCTGACTTTGGAGAGTAGGCTGAACTTCTAAAGCAGTCAAGAAACCTTCTTCTACCAATTCAAGCTTGGGCTTCTGAAATTCTTCATACAAGGCCAACTGACTTTCCTTGATCATCAAAGTATTACAGTACACCTTTCTACTCAAAGCATCCGCTACGACATTAGCCTTGCCCGGATGATAATGGATCCCAATATTGTAGTCTTTGATCAACTCTAACCATCTTCTTTGCCTCATATTAAGATCAGCTTGGGTGAAAATATACTTCAAGCTCTTATGGTCCGTATAGACTTTATAGCGATTACTGATGAGGTAATGGCGCCATATCTTCAAGGCATGCACTACGGCAACCAACTCTAAGTCATGGGTGGGGTAATTAGCTTCATAAGGCTTCAACTGTCATGAGGCATAAGCCACTACCTTCCTTTCTTGCATCAAAACACATCCGAGACCTTGTCGGGAAGCATCACAGAAACTCTATAAATCCTTTCGGACGTCTGGCATGATCAACACTGGAGCGGTGGTCAAACGCTTCTTCAACTCCTGAAAACTGTACTCATGTAACATCCCAATTTTCTAAGCTTTAAAAACTTTTTGAATAGTTAGTAGGGAGAAAAGTCACCATTTGGATTTATTTGAATTTAATTCAAAAGCTTAATATTGGACTTTACAATAAAAAATATTTAATGTGAATAATCCCAACATGAACATTAGCCAAAACTATTTTATTTGGGTTCTATGTGCTCAGGTATATTTTCTAGATTTTTCTAGAATTTTTCTGAGTTCATTTGCTATTTTCTATTGCTTATTTGAATTTCTGGTATTTTTCAAAATAGAAAAGCTAATTTAAATCTCAGAAAATCCTTCGGGCCGAATCTCTCTGGCCCAACCCTTTTTCCCGCACAGCAGCCCGCCTTCCCCGGCCCAAAACCTCGCCGCAGCCCACCTCCGCCTCTTCCCGCGCGCGCGTGTTGGCCTCACCCGTCAGCCGCAGCTATGCCGTCTACCACGCTGGTTTGCCCGAGCCGCCGTCGCTAACATGTGGGTCCCATCCCGCCACATCATCGTCGTCTTCGTCGCGGACTCCTCAGTCCGTGTTCGAGCCGCATTGCGCCGCCGGGCCACTCGCGGATTTCTCACTTCCGGGCCCTATTTAACACCGTGACCGCGTCACGAGTTTCTCCCCAACCCTAGCCGCCTTCTCACTGAAGTCGCCACCCCTGGAGCGCGGCCTTTTCGCCAAGATTGGAGCTCGAACCCTAGCGCCGCTGAGGAGCTCTTCGCCAGATTGCGCCACCGACGGTGAGCCCTGGTCACCATCAAGCCCAGCCTCAAGTTCGCCGCGTCACGGCTTACATGATGCGCGCATTATCTTCGTTGGAGGAACCCTAGTTCGCCGTCCCCTCCTCAAGCCGTGCCGCTCCGCCGCTTAGCTCGTCGCCGCCGCTGTTGTGGGCATCGCCGATGAGATCTAACAGCGTCACCACCTTCGTCGTGTCGCGCCGGTCCAGATGCGCATCTTTGCCGTCGCCTAACCGCTGCCGTTCGCAAAATCGAAGGTTGCCGGAGCCTTGTCGACGTTTAGTCGACGTGGCGCTCTGCGTCAGCCGCCACCTTAGCTAGCCACCTCAGCCCGCCGTCTACGTGTCATCTTCATGGCGCCCGCGTCAGCCACCAGTCGGCGCCCGCGTGCCACCTCGTAACCCTAACCCTAGATCCAACTCGCGTGGATCTGTTCCACGGTGCACCGAGCCAATAACTCGTGGGCCCCACGTGTCAGTTGACTGTTCTATGGAATCGTGCACCCGTAGACCATGAACCCATCTTCATGGACCGTGGGCCCACATGTCATTCTCTGTAGCCTTTTCCAGATTTGTTTTAATTCGAAAATTCTGAGGGCTGACGTCATGCTTGCGCAATAATCTGAATTTTCTGTTAAGAAATAATTCGGAAATTCCAGTAAATCCAAAATTAGGGTTTTCTTTTAGATTGAAACTTCGAGAGCCCATAACTTTTGCATCCGAACTCCGATTGAGCCCATTCAAATTCCAAAATTTATCTAAATTCGAGCTCTATTTATCTGAGATTTTTATTTAATTTTTGGAGTTTGTTTTTCCTCTATTATTTATTTGTTTTGTTTATTTGTTGCGTTTACGAGTAGACGTCGATACTTCGGGGAATTTTGGAGAAGGAGCACCTCAAGACCAAGACCAGTACCTAGACCTTTTCCAAGGCAAGTCATACCTTTGATCATCTTGAACCCAGCTTTCAAACTACTTTGTATCAAAGTATTGCATTCTACCTTAATTATGTATTTAAATGCTTTTGGGTATAGTTGTCATCCAATTTGTTATGACCACCTTGGCTTGTATGTTATAATTCCTTGTCACCCTAGATTGGTTTATTAGTTGGTAATATTGTAGCACCAACGTGGGTTGGTTAGATGCGAGTAGAATTGCTTAGCCATGCTACGAGTCTCACATCTCATGTAAGTTGCAAATATTAAATCTGAATAAGTGACTATGGAACTTTGTGTAAAACTGTGTGCTATGTGGTATTACTTCGTGATAGCATGTGTTGCACTAAAACCAACTGAGTGGTAAAGGATTTGGACTGAGGCAAGTGGTGGATACTGTGTAATATGGTGGAGTTTGTGAGTGGGAATGATAATCTTTGTGACTTAGTTAGAAAATGGAAGTCTTGCCTTGGTCAATTAATGACTTAACTTTGTGTGCCATTGAATTGAGCCTTACTGTACGACCACATGCCTGATGGGACGGGCCTAACATAGTAGGTTATCGATTCTCGGCATTGATGTTCAGGTGGATAGGTTAGGCTGTGTGACAGGGTGGAGGTGTGACTACATGGTAGTTACATCGCGGGACGATTCGTTGCATCCCTGTCCAGCAGTGTGTGTCGGACTAGCATTCTTTGTGAGCTGGTTTGGCGGGAAAGCACATTGGGAATATCAATGTTTGAGATGAAGTTTCTGAACTGTTTTGTTACGATTGGTGCTTGCTACAATAGTTGTATCTTGTGGGTAAAGTGTACAAACTCTGCAAAGTGTTAAATCAATCTATTCGAATAGCCGCGTCCGCGGTCATGGACATGCTCGGGAATTTCACACGAGGGGCAGTTTTCATAAAATATTTGGGATGAGAGTTATGTGATCTAAGTCATGTGGCTATGTGAAATAATCTGTTTAGCTTTGTGTCTTTGTGAAATCAGTTGTTAAATTAATATCATTTATTTGTTTCGAATTATGCTTTCAATCTATTATTGTATTCAATTGCAAATGTTGCTTTTATGCAAAAGAACCACAGAAGCCTTTTCTTTTGGAATAAGCTTGCATCTATAAATTGCATTCTGTGGTATGATTTGCGAGTACGGTTGTGTACTGACGCTTGTTGTAAAACTTGCGCCCAAACCTACAGAAGAGGAGGAGTCTACGCCTACTTTCGAGGAAGAGTTCGTCGAAGGTTGTTGATCATTAAGGTCTGGATCCCAGTCGGTTGCCTGTGGTGAATTGATGGGATCTACGCCAAGTTATTTACATTCATTGCTATTTTATTCTCTGTTAGCCCTGTGTGGCTCAATAAGTGTAAACTCGACCATAAGGTCAAAACCCTTATTTGTTATTCAAACTAATCGTTTACTTTATTTATCGCTTGTGTGGATCGATATTCACCTGTGTTAACACTCTGCGCACTAGCGTGATCCTGGACTAGTGCATTATACACAGAGGGTTCCAGAATCGTAATTTTGGGTCCCGACAGAGGTAGTATCAGAGCCATACTGACTGTAGGTCTTGACCTTAGTTAGATTGGCCATCTTTAGAGTGTCCAAATTATTTTCTAAAGGCAAAATTAACTTGCAAGAGTAATTAATTGCTTAACTCTTCTCATATCTCTCCCAACTCAACTATTGCTATAATATTCTCTCTTCCCGCTGTTTTTAAGTTGCTCTTACCCTGTTCGTCTGTCTTGACAGATGTTTCGTCTCCAGAGCTATGGTGAGCGCACAGGAGGATATGCCGCTGAGCTTTGGAAGCTGTTACAGGTTCTTGGAGATTTTGATCGTCCGTTGTACGTCGGCAACAACTGGATTGTGAATGGACAAAACCGTGGAGTGATCGTCGTCTGACGATCGACGCCAGGAGGGACGACAAGGCCAGCCAACCTTCGCACATCTCTGTGAGGAAGATCACTTGGTTGGAAGGCATCCAGGAGTCGTCACGCTTGGCCATGCTACGTATCTGCAACATCTATGCACGGGAACTTCAAGACATCGTCTTCCGTTACCACCCTAGAGCTGCAGCCGTGGATTTGCCAGCACGCTACCCGTCTACCGAAGAAGAGAGCAACGCTACAGTCGTGCACCTCGCCCAGTTCGCAGCTGCCCAGGTGGAAGCATTGGAGAGGACTATCACGGAGCTGGATCGTGTCTACAAGGCTTTACAGCGAGCCGAAGAGGAGGTCGCGACTCTACAAGAGATTCTCTATGACCAGGATGACGAAGAAGAAGAAGACCCCGAGGAGGATCCCGAAGAAGATCCAGAGGAAGGTCCGATTGAGCCAGAAGGAGGCGCAGAGCGATGGATCCACCGAGCGATTGCACCAGAGCGCTGTTCTTCTTGCACAGTTCGAGGCACGAGATCGATTCGCGAGATCTGGCTCACTTCCTAGTCTACAGCCGGCAGGAGCGCCGCCGAGGCTGTGGAGGCTTTCTCGAGTAGTTTGTCTTAGTTTCAGTTTGTCAGGCTTAGCCAGTTTCAGCTTAGTAAGTTGCCCTTTAGGCGGTAGTTTTGTGTGCTTAGGTCGTTGTTCTTTTGTGTGCGAGTATGAGCTGCAAAGGCCCTTAGGCATTTGTTGCAGCCATGCTAAGACCTTAATAAATAAAAGTATTTCGTTTGAGCTTCTTGAGCTATGTTTTGTTGGGTTTAACATACCCCCTGCTTAGTTCTTAACTCATCTTGTGCTAGCTACCTTATCTAACCCATGGAGCTTAACCAGATGGTTCAAACTCGCCAGACTGCTGCAAGTGGTTCCGACACCCAGCGCTGAGAAGCAATGAGCAACCAGGAGCAGTTCCGCCATAAGCACCCCCGATAGACTTGCAAAACTTTGGAGCTTTCATGGTAGCGCGGACGCAACTAATGAATACCATGATGAATCAGATGCAGGCCATGAACAATCAGAACAACAACAACAATCAACAGCATGGAGCCCCAGCTGCTCATGGTCACCATGGATCGTCTAAACTTGTGGAGTTTATGAGGACTCGTCCACCAACATTCTCTGGACACCTCTCCCCAGTGGAAGCATATGATTGGCTTCGGGTTATTGAAAGGAAGCTGCTGATCACCCAGTGCAGCGACCGTGAGAAGGTTTTGTACGCTACTCATCAGATGGAGGGCATAGCTGCTGAATGGTGGGAGAACTTCTGTGTCGCTCACGAGACGCCATAGGAGATCACCTGGGAGGAGTTCTCTGCAGTATTTCGCCAATACCATGTACCAGAAGGTATTATTGATCTGAAGAAGGACGAGTTCCACGCTCTCAAGCAAGGAGCTATGTTAGTGTCTGACTATCTCAACAAGTTCTCCCAGCTAGCTCGCTATGCAGCATAGGATGTTGCCACAAACAAGGCTCGCTAGAGTCGCTTTCTGAAGGGCTTGAACACTGGGCTGCAAGTCAGTCTGATCGCCCATACTTTCCCTGACTTTCAGGAGCTGGTCAATAAAGTCTTTGTTCTAGACGACAAACGCAAGGAATTGAAAGATAACCGTAAGCGCTGGATGGCTCAGCAAGGAAACCATCAGTCACAGAAGAAGATAAGGTCAGTCCCGCCATAGTTTAACCGGTTTCCACCGCAGAATTCGTTCAGGGCACCTGCACCAACTTCAGCACCCCGTCCAGCTGCCCAGAACTTCCGCAACCGTGCACCTGTCAACCCCAACCTGGGAAGCAATCAGCAAAGCGGACCAAGATTCTATTATATCTGTCGTCAGCCAGGACATTTTGCCAACCAGTGTCCACAGAACAGAACAATCACTCCAGTATGCTTCAATCTTGGAGCTACGCCATCCAAGACGCTAGCGCCAGGCATCAACCAAGGAGCGTCACAAGTTGCCGGTCAAGCCGGAGGAGCACCGCAGTATGTGGTCAGAGGCCGTGTCAACCACGTCACCCTGGAAGGAGCCCAAGAAGCACCAGACGTCGTACTGGGTAAGTTTCTGGTTAACTTAGTACCTGCATCAGTTTTGTTTGATTCTGGAGCTTCGCATTCGTTTGTTTCTGGAATTTTTGCAACCAAGAGTAAACTGGAAGTTGTTCATCTTAAGCATACTCTGTTAGTCCAGTCGCCGGAGCAGAGCTAAGCACTAGGGTGGGATGTTTAGGAGCTAAGTTACTCATAGCTGGAGTTGAGTTTCTAGCCAACCTAATTGTTCTAGATACCCAAACCCTAGATGTCATTCTTGGCATGGATTGGTTATCCAAGCACAAAGCCGTGGTAGATTGTGGCCGAAGAGTCGTAACAGTCGAGGATACCGAGGGAAACAAGGTGGAATTTCTAGCCACCTCAGTTCGTGATGGACATCTGTTAGTGAACAACCTGAAGACCCTTTCCTTAGAGGAGGTACCAGTCGTTAGTGAATATCCAGATGTGTTTCCAGAAGAATTACTAGGAATGCCCCCGAACCGTGACATTGAGTTTGTCATCGATCTAGTGCTAGGGACAGCACCAATTTCAAAGAGATCCTATCGGTGCCAGCCGGTGAATTGGTAGAGATGAAGAAGCAAATAGAAGAACTTCTTGAGAAAGGTTTCGTGAGACCTAGTTCGTCGCTATGGGGAGCACCAGTGTTGTTTGTCAAGAAGAAAGATGGAAGTATGAGGATGTGTATTGATTACCGTTTCCTCAACGAAGTCACTATCAAGAACAAGTACCCACTACCCCGGATTGATGATTTGTTTGATCAGATGAAAGGAGCCAGAGTGTTCTCAAAGATCGACCTGCGATTAGGTTACCATTAGCTGAAGATTTGTCCTAAGGATATACCAAAGACCTCCTTCTCAACGCGGTATGGACATTATGAGTTTTTAGTTATGTCTTTTGGTCTGACAAACGCCCCTGCATACTTCATGAACATGATGAATAAAGTATTCATGGAATATTTGGATAAGTTTGTTGTCGTGTTCATTGATGATATTTTAGTTTACTCCAAGACGGAGGAAGAACACGCCGAACATTTAAGGATAGTTTTGGAAAAACTCAGAGAGCATCGGTTGTATGCTAAGTTCAGTAAGTGTGATTTTTGGAAGAAGGAAGTTGATTTTCTAGGTCAGGTGATGACAGCCGAGGGAGTAGCAGTTGACCCCGGTAAACTTAAAGCAGTGTCACATTGGGAGCAGCTCAAGACTGTAACTCAGATTCGCAGTTTTTTAGGAATGGCAGGTTATTACCGCCGTTTCATCGAGGGATTCTCATCAATTGCTAAGCCTATTACGCAATTATTAAAGAAGGAGAAGAAGTTCACGTGGACCCCAGCCTGTGAAGAAAGCTTTCAAGAGTTGAAGAAGCGTTTGACTTCAGCTCCAGTGCTAATTTTGCCAGACATTCGGAAGAATTTTGATATCTACTGTGATGCTTCGCGTTAAGGATTAGGATGTGTCTTAATGCAAGAAGGAAGAGCCGTCGCTTATGCGTCAAGGCAATTAAGACCTCACGAGGAGAATTACCCTACTCATGATTTGGAATTAGCTGCCATAGTGCATGCTTTAAAGATTTGGCATCATTACCTCATCGGTAATCGCTGTGAAGTCTACACAGATCATAAGAGCCTAAAGTACATCTTCACCCAGTCAGATTTGAACATGAGACAGAGGAGATGGTTAGAATTGATCAAGGATTATAATTTTGGAATCCACTACCATCCCGAAAAAGCCAATGTAGTTGCAGATGCTTTAAGTCGTAAGAGTTACTGCAACACTTTGGAAGTGGAAGAGTTTTGTTCAGAACTTCAGGACGAGTTTCAGAAGCTAAAGCTAGATGTCGTATCTGAAGGATTTGTGGCCAGTTTGGAAGTACAGTCTACCTTGGAGAAATAGATTCGTGAAGCGCAACCAAAGGATCCTGTGTTGTCAGACATCAAGCTCACAATGGCAGAAGGGAAATTCAAAGATTTTACCAAGAATGATCAAGACATACTCTGGATTAATGGTCGTATCTGTGTACCAGATATTTATGGTTTAAGGCAACTAATCTTAAAGGAAGCCCATGACTCAAAGTATTCGATTCACCCTGGCAGTACTAAGATGTACCTGGATGTTAAGAATAAGTTTTGGTGGCCAAATTTGAAGCGATAAGTCGCGGAGTTCGTTGCCTTGTGCGACATATGTTAGAAGGTGAAGGTAGAACATCAAAGACCAGCAGGTCTGTTGCAACCGCTGAAGATTCCAGATTGGAAGTGGGAAGAAATCGGAATGGATTTCATTACCGGTCTACTCAAGAACCAATCAGGGTATGATTCGATCTGGGTAATAGTCGATCGTTTGACCAAGGTTGCTCATTTCCTGCCAGTCAAAACCACATACTCAGGAGATCGCCTTGCGGAGTTGTACATCGCCAGAATTGTCAGTTTTCACGGTGTGCCCAAGAAGATAGTGTCAGATCGAGGATCTCAGTTCACCTCTCGTTTTTGGCAAAGTTTGCATGAAGCATTGGGTACCCATCTGAATTTCCATACCGCGTATCATCCCCAAACAGACGGGCAGACTGAAAGGGTTAATCAGATATTGAAGGATATGTTGAGAGCTTGTGCTCTAGCTAATGCTACCCGTTGGGATAAAAGTTTACCATATGCAGAATTCTCGTACAACAACAGTTATCAAGCTAGTCTGCAAATGTCACCATTTGAAGCTTTGTATGGCCGTGCCTGCAGAACCCCGTTGAATTGGTCAGAAACAGCTGAACGTTTGGTATTCGGTCCAGACATCATTCAAGAAGCAAAAGAGCAAGTGGCCATGATCAGGGAGAGATTGAAGATAGCTCAGTCCAGGCAGAAGAGCTATGCTGATAATCGTCGTCGTGATCTCAGCTTTGAACCCGAGGATTTTGTTTATCTTTGAGTTACTCCACTCAGAGGTGTCAAAAGGTTTCATGCCAAAGGGAAGCTTGCCCCTAGGTATGTTGGTCCGTTCAAGATTTTGGAACGCCGTGGAGAAGTTGCTTATCATTTGGAGCTACCGCAGTCATTAGCAGAAGTACATGATGTCTTTCATGTCTCGCAGTTGAAGAAGTGTTTTCGTGTACCAGAAGAGCAAGCCCCACTAGAATCGATTGACTTGAAGGCGGATTTCACCTACAAGGAGCAGCCAGTCAAGATTTTGGATGTCGCAGAGCGCCACACAAGAAGTAAGACTGTTCGTTTTTGTAAGGTTCAGTGGAACAACCATTCGGAAGGAGAAGCAACGTGGGAGCGTGAAGAAGAGCTGAAAGCCGAGTTCCTAACCTTTTTCCTAGCTAGCCTGAATCTCAGGGTCGAGATTCCTTTAAGGCGGGGAGGTTGGTAACATCCCAATTTTCTGAGCTTTAAAAACATTTTGAATAGTTAGTAGGGAGAAAAGTCACCATTTGGATTTATTTCATTTAATTCAAAAGATTAATATTGGACTTTACAATCAAAAACATTTAATGGGAATAATCCCAACATGAACATTAGCTAAAACTATTTTATTTCAGTTCTACGTGCTCAGGTATATTTTTTAGATTTTTCTAGAATTTTTCTGTGTTCATTTGCTATTTTCTATTGCTTATTTGAATTTCTGGTATTTTCCAAAATATAAAAGCTAATTGAAATCTCAGAAAATCCTTCGGGCCGAATCTCTCTGGCCCAACCCTTTTTCCCACGCAGCAGCCTGCCTTCCCCGGCCCAAAACCTCGCCGCAGCCCACCTGCGCCTCTTCCCGTGCGCGCGTGTCGGCCCCACCCGTCAGCCGCAGCCGTGCCGTCTGCCACACGGGTTCGCCCGAGCCGCCGTCACTGACATGTGGGTCCCATCCCGCCACATCATCGTCGTCTTCATCGCGGACTCCTTAGTCCGTGTCCGAGCCGCATTGCGCCGCCGGGCCACTATTTAACACCGTGACCGCGTCACGAGGTTCGGCCCAACCCTAGCCGCCTTCTCGCGGAAGTCACCACCCCTGGAGCACCGCCTTTTCGCCGAGATTGGAGCTCGAACCCTAGCGCCGCCGCGGAGCTCTTCGCCAGATTGCGCTGCCGGCGGTGAGCCGTATTCATTTTGAATGGAGGAGCAGTGAGCTGGAAAAGTTCCAAGCAAGGGACGGTTGCTGATTCTACGACGGAGGCCGAGTACATTGCGGCTTCTGAAGCTGCGAAGGAAGGTGTTTGGATAAGGAATTTCATTGCTTTGAATTGGGCATGGTTCCGAGTGCCTCGGGCCCAATGGATCTCTATTGTGACAATAATGGAGCCATTGCGCAGGCTAAGGAGCCTAGATCCCATCAGAAGTCCAAGCATATACTCAGGCGTTACCACCTTATTCGCGAATTGGTGGATAGAGGAGATGTTAAGATATGCAAAATCCATACGGATTTAAATGTTGCTGATCCTTTGACAAAGCCTCTCACACAGCCAAAGCATGAGGCGCACACAAGAGCTATCGGTATTAGATACTTAAATGATTGACTCTAGTGCAAGTGAGAGACTGTTGGAAATATGCCCTAGAGGCAATCATAGAGATGATTATATTTCATTATGTTTATAACATTTGATAATATGTTATCTTGTTCCTTAAATGAATCATCAGTTATATAGATCAATGAGTATGTGACTTGTTGGTGAAACTCTTTATCTTATATGATGTCGTTCTAAAAGTATCCTGTGTCGAATGTCCTTTGGTGAACACCGTGACTCTACGATGATACATGTATTGATTGATGACCATGTCTCACCGGTCATGGATATAGAGATATCGAATCAATAATGTGGACACATGTTAGAGAACATAGTGTTGGATAAGACCCATCTTGAGACACTATTGAGATTGTTATGATTCTATGTGTCGTTAGTTGGTCTCAAGCAATGATGATGTATAATCCTTAGACCTGAGATCAGCATGGTTTCCTACATGTGTAATAGCACTCTTAGGAGTTGTCGAACGCTACTCCGTAACTGGGTAGTTATAAAGGTAGCTTTCGGGTATGCTATGAAACATGCGGAGGAATGTGACTGGTCGGATATGGGATTTGCCCCTCCTAACACAACAGGAGAGATGTCTCTTGGCCCCTCGTTGTGGTCGAATAAAGAAAGTGCATGGCCATGCATCTGGTGGTCAAAGTGTCGACCACATGAAGTTATTCGACACTTGATCGAGAAAGTATTGAACAGTCCATGGATGACATATTATCTCACCTGGAGTTCAACCAGATGTCGTGAGGCAAAGGGAGAATACACAAGCAGGTCGTTCAGTTGCCGAGGTCGTAGACTGGTCAAAGTCGTATGGAGATGCGACCCAATCGAAGACTACTCGAACATAATCACCAACTGGTCGTAAGGAAATGCAAACTGGTCGTAGTTAGATACTAACTGGTCGTAAGGAGTTATGAACTGGTTGTAACTGATTATGAATTGGTCGTTGCTAAGTACGAGCTGGTCGTAAGTGATAAGGACCTGGTCGTAGATCATATTGCATTAAGGTTCGTCCGATATATTCTGTGTGTGTTCGGGAATCGCTATGTGCTGCTAGGTACCACCGACGACTCGTGATCGGGAAAGAGTTTCCGAGTCACAACTGATTGCATACGAACCTATAGGGTCACGCACTTAAAGGGCTAGGATTTGATTTGGATGGTGATCCGAATTCTTATAGGTCACGAGTTCCTAATGGGCCTTCTGTTCGGGACCCATTATGGATGCCTATATATAGAGGGGCGGTGGCATGGGGTGAGGTAATCAATCAATCTCTCTGGAAGAAATCCCGAAACCCTAATAGCCACGCTCTCCTCAACCACGCCGCCGGCGCTAGCACTCCTGCGCGTGGTGTCCCTACCCCGTACGTGTGGATACCTTAGAGGTGTTATTGCGAAGCATTAGCACTAGGACGATCCGCAACTCATGACGTTCATCGGAGTAGGAGGAGAAGGCGTGCGGCAAGTACGACTACGACTGCTTCAACTCGCTACCTCGACTCTACTTCCGCTACGAGTCGGCGCGTCTAGTGGTAATCTCATGATCTATCACTTGCGGTGGTTCCTTGGTTGCGCGGTAAATTTTTGTTTGTGCTTTCGTAGCCTACCCGCGATCCTACAGTGGTATCAGAGCCATCCCGTTTAGTTTTAGATTCGGATTAGATGCATATGGTGATATGCGGGGGGTCATAGATGTGATCTATTTCTATTTCTATTGGTCGTTCTATGTGATAGATCATTCTTGGCGATGGTCGATATGATCGTCCATGCGCAGTGGTCGTAAGGTGATTGATGATCGTTATTATGTGATCGTGTATACATGGTCGTATCACGACTTGCCTCTACCGGTCGGGTTTACGCCATCGGGGTAGACAGTGATCGTAAATCCATGGAGCACGCGAAGATCAATCTGGTTGATCGAATCAGAGTTGCGATCGGAAAGGGTTAATGTGATTAATCCAATGCGATTTACATGGACGGAACAGTAGATTGGATCTACATTGTTCAAAAAATTTCGCTGTGACCCCGCTCCGCTCACCGGCGAGTGGAACCGCCGAGCAGTACCTTGGAATATAGATAGGGTTTCCGCTTTTTTGGTGTGGGTTGCCACCCTTTTGGATTAGGACCTTAATTTGTTTTTGGTATCGCTGTTCACGTCATACGTTAGATAGAATGCGATTCTATGCCTAACTTGTTCTTGCAGGATTTTTTGAATAGTATGACCCGTAATGTATGAGATGCATGTATGTGTGTAATGTTCATGACCTGCGTGTCATGCTTATTGCAGCCCAAGGCTGTCTATATTTGTATAACGTCCTGTGTGTCGACTTGTGATGCCTTTTCACCCTTTGTATTTTATCACTAGTGCTATTAGCAGTAATGGTTTAGTGGGAGTACTTGGAGACATGGCGCACAGGAAGCACGGCGATGGAGATCACCTTGTGGAAGGGTCATACTATATCACAATACAATATGATTGTCTGTGAATGCCTTTCTTTTGTTCTTTTATTTCTATGCATGTTATTTAATTGCTTTGAATGCTCTTGACATGGTAGAAGTAAAATTCCCTCACTTAATATTGAGTTAAAATTGATGCCCTCCCAATTTGCTGCACCATCCAAAGTCTTGTATTTTAATGGTAGGTCTTGCCAAAGCAGAGTGTCATTAACTCTCCTTGACTAGATGGGTTTGTGTCAGACACTTACACGCTTAGCATTGATATAACTTGACAAGGTCATCATAACGGTTATGGACCTTGGGGCATAGGGTTGGGTGCCGGAGCATAGAGATGCTGCCCAACAACAAGAGTCATATAGAGATATGATTAGCAAAGGGTTGCTTACCATATTCACTAATCTTCTAGCAGTGATGCCAAAGCTCACTAGGAGATTAATTAATTATGGATCTTGAATCACTAAAATGTCATAAGAGGGATATAGTATTTAGTGGGAGTATCTTTATTAAATTGTTTAATACAAGTTACCTTTTGAACATATGTCTTAGTTTTGCATATTTTATGTTGTAGACCATGGCACCAACGCTGTACCTACATCCAGTTTTGCTTTGCGTTCGGTACTTGATAAGGAAAATCTGAATGGAACAAATTTTGCGGATTGGTCCCGCAACCTAAGAATTGTTCTTAGGCAAGATAAAAAGGAACATGTTCTAAAGGAACTAATTCCAGATGTGCCTACTGAAAATGCAGCTGCTGCTCTTAAAAGCGCCTATAAAAAGGCATGTGATGAGTCCCTCGATGTTAGCTGTCTCATGCTTGCTGCTATGAACTCAGACCTTCAGAAGCAGTTTGAGAACATTGAGGCTTACGATATGATCGTGGCGCTCAAAGGCATGTTTGAGATACAAGCAAGAACTGAGAGATATGAGATCTCAAAGAAATTGTTTTGGTGTAAGCTAGCTGAGGGTAGTCCGGTGAGCCCACTTGTGATCAAGATGGTTGGTTACACACAGAGCTTGGGAAAACTTGGTTTTCCACTTAGTCAAGAGTTGGCTACAGATTTGATTCTTGCTTCGCTTCCTACAAGCTATGGGCCGTTCATTCTGAACTTCCATATGAATAGTTTAGACAAGAATCTCACCGAACTGCATATGACGCTCAAGACTGCAGAAGATAGCATTAAGAAAAGCAACAGTCATGTGATGATGGTGCAAAAGAGTACGAGCTTCAAGAAGAAGGCTAAGACTAAGGTCAATGAAAGGGCAAGGCTAAAGCTTCGGATAGGATCCAGACCAATGAGCCTAAGCCCAAGACTAAGTCTCGCCCGACTCAAGGGAATGAATGCTTTTACTGCAAAGAGCTAGGCCATTGGAAGAGGAACTGCAAGAAATACAGGTGATCGAAAAGAATGGTGGGACTAAACCCTCCACCTCAGGTATTAATGTTATAGATGTTTTTCTTGCTCATTCTTCTGTTAACTCATGGGTATTTGATACCGGATCGTTTGCTTATATTTGCAATTCGATGCAGAGTCTAACAAGGATTAGGAGAGTTGCAAGAGGCGAGATGGATTTTCCCGTCGGGAATAAAGCAAGGGTTGCTGCATTAGCCGTCGGGACCTTGCCATTACTTTTGCCTTCAGGATTTATTATGGAATTAAATAATTGTTATTACATTCCAGCCATGAGTAGAAACATTATCTCTGCCTCATGTTTGATGGCAGAGGGTTATAAACTCATTATTGAGAACAATGGTTGTTCTATATTTTTGAATGAAGTGTTTTAGGGCTATGCACATGTTTTGAATGGGTTGTTTATTTTAAATCTTGATGTTGCACCCGTCTATAATATTAATGCGAAAAGGCTTAGGCCTAATAACATGAATTCCACTTTTATTTGGCATTGTCGTCTAGGTCACATAAGTGAGAAATGTATGAAGAAGCTCCATGATGATGGAATTCTAAACTCATTTGATTTAGAATCATTTGAAACGTGCGAATCTTGCCTACTCGGAAAGATGACCAAGACTCCTTCGATGGTCGAATCGAGTGAGAGGCGTCCGACTGTTGGCACTCGTACATACCGATGTATGTGGACCAATGTAACACCCAGACCCACATTACCACGGGATACTACTTAACCACTCTCTGACTAGCCAATAATTTCATAATAATACAAAATTTGGCGACAACTCTAGGCAAGAATCAATAAGCGGAAGCATAAACCATTACGGGAATAAAGATAACGATTACAAGTTCAATAAATAAACAACCTCTAGCAGATTAATCCAAGTGTAGTCCACAAATGCATCAATTATAAATCAACGGATCATTCGTGAATAACTAGTCAATAGGCTAAATTCCTCTCAACTTTATTACAAACATGAAACTATGAATTGAGTGCATTATTGTAGTGCCGCTCTACCCATCCCAGAATGCTTAAGAATCACCGAAAGGGGAAAAGAAACAACAAGAATGAGATAAAATCTCAGCAAGTAAGTTGAATAACAGGTTAATCAATTGACAAGCAAGCTACAACACAGGTTATATTATTGCATGACCACAACCACATTCCACTATCTCATTCAATAAACCACATGGACTAGCATGAGTCCTGCCTCATAAGAATTCAACCATTGTCAAAAGAATGCATGTTCTACATCCACAATGCTTAATGCAAATGCATGCCATGCTCCACTGCACTCTTACCCATCAAGGTAAGAGTGTGCATCGTCTCTGACAATGTACGATCTTTGTCTGCACGTCTGATCGCGCCATAAGCGGCGACATCCACAATGCAATGCGATGATATGTTATGAGTGATATGATAATCATAAACCACATATGTGACATCTCATAATGGCACCAACAAGATTAACTTGTACAACTACCACATATTCATTATGGAGAAATACATCCATGATCCACATTCGGCACATAAAGCAACCATTTCATGGCTACACACAAGATATCAATGTAAATCATTAAATAATAATTCTGTCATCATCTCATAGGTAAGTCAACCAACCATGGCATAATACTTCAAAATACGAAACTCATAGGGATTGCAAGTAGTAGGGACAACCAATTAAACGGTAGTAACATCTGCTACAATTACTTGCCTTCCACGATGTGACGCGTTAGCGGCCAAGGTGATACTCCTAAACCTGAGGCTTCACCTCCTAAACAAGTAAAATAATTTCAGTAAGGTCATAATATACCCAGCGCTACTAAACGGCATTCTACAATGCTTACTAGGCGACTCAAAACGAGTTTACAAAGCTGAAAGCGAAAAACAACGTTTATCGCCATAATCTGATTCTGGACAGCAGCACGATAAATGACATAACTCATGATCTGGAAGTCAAAAGAGGTAAACCCAATTTCTGTAGATTCTTAACTGACTAATCTACAATACTCTAGTTGACACGATACTCCAATTCGGCCAAAAAATTAGGCCAACCATAGTCTGAACTTTCAGTACAGAAACTGTCTACACAAACGAACAGCAAAACTAAAATGACCATAACTTTTAATAGGTAACTCCGAATTGATCGTTCTTTATCAATCTGAAAAGGTTATCGAATTACCTACAATAACCTAGTTGGGTGAACTTTCAGATTCTACCAAAACCCTTTCAAATTTTAGGAAATAACCAGACAGATTATTCTCGTCAGTTTTCTGGCAGCAGATACTAAATCGATCATAACTTTTTACTCAGACCTCGGAATCGAGTGATCTTCGCGGCCACTGAAAGCTAACGACAAAACCCACATATCTCTAGGAGATGGAAACTTAAAATTCAGCCTCTAAACATACGAAAAAACCCACGCAAGGTTCTGGACAGAATTGCATCTACTGCAGCCCAACAATTAACCATCAATTCTAATCGGTTTTTGCATCTAATAAGGATTAAACAGCGGGGAGGGCATCTCGTTACCCTTGTAGAACCACTAGAAAACGCTGAACCAAACCCGGCACAAACTCTTCTTCTTCTTCTTCTCCTTCTTCTCCTTCTTCTCCTTCTTTTCTCCCTCTCTTTCTTCTTCCTTGCATGAGAGCAGCACCTTGGGATGGGGAGATGCAGGGGCAGCACCTTGGGAGTGGGGAGGTGCAAGGGGAGGAGGAGTCGCCAAGAGGAGGAAGGAGGGGCGGCGCCAAGTGGGAGGAGAAAAGGGGAAGGGGCGGCTAGGGTTTGGGAGGTGGCCCTCCCCTTTGGCCGGCCACCACTAGCAAATGGGCCAAGGCCCACCCAAAAATGAAGCGAAACGATGAAAAGCCCTCTCTAAACCGGGTTTGTGGCGAAAAAATAAAACTTCCCGATTAAATTATTCTCTCCGATTGATTTTAATTTAATCCGATTCTTGACTTCTCACCCTTAGGGTATTACACTCTTCCCACCTTAAAAGGATTCGCCTCGAATCCAATTCTCATCCACAAGGAGCAGAACAACAAGCAAACAAAGAACCCAACCAGGAGTACTCACCAGCCTCGAAGAGCTCGGGGTACTTTTTTCGCAAATGATCCTCCAGCTCCCACGTAGCCTCTCTCTCAGACTGATTCGTCCAAAGGACCTTCACATACTTGATGGTCTTATTCCTCAAGACCCGCTCCGATTTATCCAAGATACGAACTGGACGACTCTCCACAGTGAGATCCTGCTCCACTGTGACCTGCTCCAGGTCAATCTTGTGTTCTGGATCCCGCAAGTATTTCCTCAGCATAGACACATGGAAAACATTGTGCACACCACTCAATGAGTTTGGCAACTCCAAACGATAAGCCAAACTACCCACCCGGGCAACCACTGGAAAAGGGCCAATGTACCGCGGGCTAAGCTTCCCGGTGGTACCAAAACGAACAATACCCTTGGTTGGAGACACCCGAAGGAGCACAAGGCTACCCACCGCAAACTCCAACTCTCGGCGCCGAACATCCGCATAACTCTTTTGTCGGCTCGAGCGACCAACAAGTTACGCGAACCTCCCGCACTTTCTCCACGGTCTGTTGAACAAGATCCGGACCAAGCAACGACCTCTCACCCACCGCATCCCAACAAAGAGGGGAAACACACCTCCGACCATACAAAGCCTCAAAGGAGGCATCTTGATACTCGCGATAACTATTGTTATAGCGAACTCGCCAAAGCAGATAATCCTCCCAACTACCCTTCCAAGATAGCACGCAAGCCTGAAGCATGTCCTCCGTGGTTTGAATGGTCGCTCGATGACCATCCGTCCGAGGTGAAAAGTCAGATTGAGGAAGCTGTGGTGCCCAACGCACTGAAGACTCTGCCGAACTTAGAGACGAACTTGGCATCTCGGTCGAAACAATGGACTTGGGTACACCGTGCGCCTCACCACCTCTCGATGTACAACGGGGCTAGGTCTGCTTGTTGTGTTGGTCGTTTTTATCGGTATGAAGTGTGCGGACTTGGTAAGCTTTGTCCACCACGACCCAAATTGCATCTCGTCCTCGGGCGACGCGGCAACCCAACCACAAAGTCCATAGTGATATGCTCCACTTCCACTCGTGTACCTCCAAGGGTCGCAACAAACGGCGGGACGTTTGTGCTCGACCTTTACACGTTGACAAACGCCACACGCGACATATTTAGCAATATCCACCTCATCCGCTTCCACCAAAAGATTTGTTTCAGATCACGATACATCTTGGTCTCTCTGGATGTACCGAATACGGTCCGGTGAGCCTCACGAAGAATATCATCCTTCACCGGTGATTTACGGGTACACACACCGCCTTTGAATCGAACCGCACCGTGTTCATCCACACTAAAATCTCGGGAACGCCCCTTCGAGATCCTCTTCCGCACCTCTGAAAGGAGCCTATCGTGCTGTTGAGCTTCAAGAACGCGCTCAGGGATGGCAGACTGGATGATCATTTGTGTCTCAGCCTGCGCAGAACCAGTAAGACAGAAAGATATACCCATCTTCTCAAACTCCGAGACCAAGGACAACGCTACCTGAGGTACCCCCGTCCTGCTTAGGGCATCAGCCACCACATTAGCCTTACCAGGGTGATATTGGATAGTCAGGTCATAATCCTTGATTAACTCCAACCACCTCCGCTGCCTCAAATTTAGCTCTCATTTGTGTGAATATATACTTAAGGCTCTTGTGATCGGTGAAGATATCGCACTTGTTCCCCATACAAGTAATGCCTCCAAGACTTGAGCAAACACAAGCTGCCGCCAACTCGAGATCATGAGTGGGATAATTCGCTCATGAGTCTTCAAGCTGTCTAGAAGCATAGCGATTACTCGGCCCTCTTGCATCGGCACACATCAGAGTCAATCAGAAGCATCCGTGTACAGTGAAGCGCTTGCCACTCTCGGGCAAGGATAGAATAGGTGCATTCACCACTTGTCCTTCAAAGTGCGGAACCCGACCTCAGCGTCCGTCCACACAAAGGAACCCCTTTGCGTGAGTCGGGTCATTGGTTTAGCAATGCTAGAAAAATCTGCACAAAACGCCGGTAATACCGGCAAGACCAAGGAAACTCGGATCTCGACACATTGGTTGGCCTCGCCATCAACCACCGCCACATTCTTGGATCCACTTTAATACCGTCTTGATGATGGTATGACCCAAAAATCCTACTTGGATAACGAAAGCACACTTCTTTAGCCGCGCATAGTATTTATTCTTAGAAGAGTATCGAGGACCGAGTTGAGTGCGTTCGTGGTCCTCCTCCGTTTTGGAATAAACCGAGGATGTCGTCGATGAAGACCACCACAAAAGAATCCAGGTACTCATGGAGCATCCTGTTCATAGCTTCCATAAAGACAGCAGGAGCATTAGTCAGTCCAAAAGACATAATAATTGGGCAAGATGCTCAAAGGTTATGTCTTGTCTCTTGCAGTGGTTTAAGTGTAACAATGATGTGTAGTGGAACTTTATACCTCATTGGGTTGCTAGTTACTTAGCATGTCTTTGATTATCTTTTGATGTCTCTGGATGATAGTTTAGTTAATTTATGAATTATCTGTATGTTGGAACCTCCGTGTAATTAACTTTACAAGCGAGGTTCTGCAAATTTACTAAAATTGCCTTGATTAGAATTATTAGGTCCGTGTAATTGGCGTTTTTGAACGGATTCTGTTCACGTGAATGCGATGTCGATCGGATCTTGTAGCAATGAGCGATGTCGGACTCGGATTCTGCGAGCTTTCGATTCTTGTTCATCCGAGTTTTGTGCTTGCGTGGGAGGCTATATAAACCCCCATGGCCGCACCATAGAGGCGGACCAGTTTAGATGATGAGGCATCCTAACACTTATACATCTTTCTCTATTGGTGGTCATACACATACTGAGGTGGACGCCATACATGACGCTACAAATAATTCAAGTACAGAAGTGCATATTGGTCCACTGACGAGAGCAAGAGCTAAGTTTCTAAATCAACATGTGCTTTTGTTTCTTAATGAATCTTCTATTGTCATTGATGAGAATTGGGTATTACCTCATGCAAATGTTTTGTGCATTCTCAGGTTTGAACATTGTGAAGCCTTTGGAGGAGAGGGAGGCCGGGAACAAATTCATGGAGGAGAAACACATGTGGCCAACAAGGGTTACATTGGCATCAAAAGAAGCATCAAGTGTATCGAACAAATTCGCACAAGCTAAGAGAAGGAAAGCTCACAATACAAGGGGAACCGAGAGGGAGACCAGTTTATGCATAAGATTGAAACATAGCTATTGCTTGTTCTTTCGACACCAGAGTTCATGCGAGGACTTTGAGAGAGAATTAGGCGATCCATTTGTTTTGTTCTGCAATCCAAGGTCAAGCCGTCGTTCCATTGGGAATTGGGGACTTGGCGTTAAATCGTTCGTGGTCTCGCGACGAACAACTACCCGGTGTGTTTTGGGCGTATTCAAAGAGTTGAGGGTTCGTGCATTGGCGCGAGTGTTCACTAGCGACATCGTCTACTTCGCATCAATTATCC
This sequence comes from Ampelocalamus luodianensis, assembly GCA_036346255.1. Lineage (NCBI taxonomy): Eukaryota > Viridiplantae > Streptophyta > Magnoliopsida > Poales > Poaceae > Ampelocalamus > Ampelocalamus luodianensis. The sequence goes on along the minus strand of CM070634.1, from coordinate 54,763,682 downwards.
ACGGTTCCTCACTGAGAAGATCGGGCCTCCCCCGTATCATATGGTATCAGATTCTAGGTTTACTCAGTGAGAATTTCTTTACCCATAGTTAGATTCGTTTTCTATCCTATCGTCCAATAAACCGAAAATTGCAATACCAAAACCGTAGTTTAATCTGTTTTTAGAGTTTTTGCGTTGCTTAATCGTTGTGTTCACATAAACCGTACCAAATTGCTGATTGAACTCCTCAATTAGCACCCAAAAGAGATAGTGGCCAAAACACTTTGGGTTTCTTGAGCTTCACTTATATTCTTTCATCCTTGAGACTAGCTTTTGTACATTGCACTAGGGTCTGTTATTTGGTTTATTTACGTTGTTGAATTGTGAGACTTGTGCAATCAAGAGGAGCAAACCCTATTTCGGCCATTGCAATAAGAAAAGAGGAAAAGGCAGCCGTGATGAGGCATCCCTAACACTTATACATCTTTCCCTATTGGTGGTCATACACATGCGAGGTGGGCGCCATACGTGGCCTTCAAATAATTCAAATCTGAAGTGCATATTGGTCCACCGACGAGAGCAAGAGCTAAACTTCTAAATCAACAGTGCTTTTGTTTCTTAATGAATCTTCTATTGTTATTGATGAGAATTGGGTATTACCTCATGCAAATGTTTTGTGCATTCTCGAGTTTGAACATTGTGAAGCCTTTGGAACCAAGAGGGAGGTCGGAGTCAAAGCAATGGAGGAGAAGCTCACGTGGGTCAACCAAGGAGAAAAGCCCAAGAATTCAAGCCCAATTCGGATCTTCCACAAGTGCAACCGAAATTCATCTCGGAATCAACTCAGAATTCAATTCGGATTCGGTTCGGGACAGCCCAACAGGGCTGTAATAAAACCATAACTTTTGCATACGAGTCCGATTGGGGTGTTCTTGGACTTGTTTGAAAGCTTATTCAAGGCCCACACAATGGTTTTGGCCCCAGCTTCAGAAGACTTACGGTCGCGCCGCTATGGCGAAACAATGTGACGGACTTAAGTTAGGTTTTCCTTTTGTGTGTTTTTAGGTCTTAGCCGAGTTAGAGTTTGATTCGGCATGTGTGGCTGGCCCTAGGCGTGCGTGAGTCGTGGAGCGCCTTAAATACCCTTGCCCTCCCTTGTATCCATGAGACCAGTTTATGCATAAGATTGAAACATAGCTATTGCTTGTTCTTTCGACACGAGTTCATGCGAGGACTTTGAGAGAAATTAGGCGATCCATTTGTTTTGTTCGCAATCCAAGGTCAAGCCGTCGTTCCATTGGGAATTGGGGACTTGGCGTTAAATGGTTCGTGGTCTCGCGACGAACAACTACCCGGTGTATTGTGGGCGTATTCAAGAGTTGAGGTTCGTGCATTGGCGCGAGTGTTCACTAGCGACATCGTCTTCGCATCAACTATCCACGGTTTCTCACCGAGAAGATCGGGCCTCCCGTATCATGTGGTATCAGATTCTAGGTTTACTCGGTGAGAACTTCTTTACCCGTAGTTAGATTCGTTTTGTTTCCTATCGTATAATAAACCAAAATTGCGATTACCAAAACCGTAGTTTAATCTGTTATTTCTTGTGCGTTTAGTTAAGTTTTCATCCATTAGAGTTTTGTTTTAGTCTTGATCCTTGTGTTTCCATTGCGTAGCTTAATCTTTATCAAAAAAATTTGCTGATTGAACTCCTCAATTAGCACGCAAAACCATCATCCGATCTGTCCATGTGTTGTCTTGCTAGCACAATCCGAGACGGTGTTGTTTCCTTATCCGAACTCCTTGGTGGGACTAGAGTCCTAATCAACCTCTAGCTCAAACACAATCCGAGTCCAATTGCTCCATCTTGAGTTTCGCCACTACATCATAGCCGTAGAACCACATTTGGTGTCCTTTATATCCTTTCATCTTGAGACTAGCTATTGATATTGCACCTAGGGCTGCTCATTCAAGTTGATTACGTTCTTTGTTTTGTGAGGTTGCGCAGATTCCACGGGAGCAAAGCGAGAGGAAAAGAAGGAAAAGGCAACCGCATATAGAAAGAGCGCGGCATAAAAAAACGCTAACTTTTGCATCGACCTCCGATTGGGCGTTTCTTGATCCGTTGGAAAGAAGCGGAAAATAGAGTAAAACATCCGGGAAATCGGGGTTTTACATCCGCGTAAGCCACCGGGCATACGTGTGCGGAAAACCGACCCCAAAAAGGTCGTTTAGGGCCTCAAACGGGCCCGCAAACCGAGAAAAATTCGAGTTTCTCGATTTCGCTCAAAATTGTGAGCCCTCTCTGCGGTGATTCTAAGGTACCCGTGACGACGACATCCCTTTTCGAGTTGATCCGCGCATACTTTTAGCTACTACAGATCGGGTCATCTTTTTAGCTTGTGTTTTTCAATTTTGATTGAGCAATCTTGTGCCCTAGTATATTCCTTTGCAATTGGCTAGCGTCTATCCCGTGCTTGGTGCAAAACGAGCTGGTTTCATCTCTTTTCTCGCTCGCTAGCTCACCCTTTGTTTGCATTAAGTCTCATTTATCCTTGCGTGTGCGTTCATACACTTCGCTAAAACTGTTGGATCGACACATAGGCAAAATACTCTAGCTTGGATCATTACTTAGCTTTACAATACCTTGAATATCAGTTGCATAGGATATACACATACTGTCCAAGCTCCACCTACACCGTTTGTGTACTCCTTGCTCTTGGTTACGCTCCTACATTCACGGGTTAAGGTCGTTCATTGTCTGGCTGCTGTTTTGCCGTCCTTGATTCACTTTGGAGCAGTAAGCTTGTCTTGTTTTCGGGATGGTGAGTTGCGGCGTAGTACAGAGAGTTTTGTTTTACTAACCCGGATATAACCTCGTTTCTTGTTTGTGAGTTGTTGCTATGTCGTCACGAGGAGGATCCACCTAATCCGGGCGCCGGTTACGTGGGCGAGTACACTCGGTTGCGAGATGCTACAAAAACAACTTCAAGATGGTGACAATGGCGTGCGCGATGAACTCGGGAAGTTCGGTGGGTGAACACCCTCGGGAGGAGGTCACACAATTGCGTCGACCATCAACAATAACTTCACGGAGCTACGCGCCATGTTCGCTCAACACAATCTCGTGGGGTGCGCAAGTGATGACACGAGTGTGCACGGCCCTCCGCCGTTTTGCACAATGAGACCGAGGATGGCGTGCTATTCGTGTGGATGAGGAGCGGCGGCGGGCGGCACGCGTCGCATGGCGGTGCCGCCAAACGTCGGGATGGCAGCCGCGGCACACCCTCAGGCTCATGGGCGTGGCCGAGGCAACGGCGGCCAGGGTGGAGGCGCACCACAGGGTGTCCACGGAGGAGGTGTGCATCGTGCACCTCGTAGCATGGCGAATGAGGCCGAGCAATGGGATGACGATTTCCCCATCGACGACTACGATGACCGACAGCGCCACCAACGCAACAACGTGCAGCGTCGACACGACGACACCGACGATTTTGTCGCTAAGCCCAAATTTACTCTTCCTATATTTTCAGGTGGTACAGATGTGGAGCAATACCTCACTTGGGAGCTGAAGGTGGATAAGTTGTTTGAATGAACAACTATTCCAATGAGAAGAAGTCATTGCTTGCTTCCAATGGCTTGGATGATTATGCTACACATTGGTGGGAGCGATTCATTCGTAGCGCATGGGCGCCATGAGTTGCCGATTACCACGGGAGCGGATGAAGCGACATTTGCGGGCACGCTTTGTACCTCGCCACTACAAGCGCTCACTATTTGAGAAGTTGACAGGTGCGACAAGGTATGAGGTCAATTGACGAATATCATAAGGAGATGGAAACTATCATGATACATGCGGATGTCGCGAGAATGAAGAAACGGACCATGGCGAGATTTCTAGTGGCATGAATCATCTTTGTCAAGCGCATTGTCAATCACCATCCCTATAATGATATGATTGAGTTCTTTGCACCAAGCACGCCGGCCGAGTGACAAGTGATTGAAGATGCACGTTCGCTACCCGTTCCGTCCTTGGCCATCCAGGACAGCCATATAACAACAGCCACCAAACAAGAACACTCCGCGGAAGCAATTCGGCAATGCGCGATTCCGCAAGTAAGAAGTGGAGAGTACACGGCAGACGGTGCGTCGACTGCGGCGCCCGCCGCTAGTGCGACCTCGTCTATGGGGTCAACGGGGCGTTCACGTGACATCATTTGCCACAAGTGCAAGGGTGTTGGCCATTTTCGAGGGACCGCCCAAATGTCGAACTATGCTTATCACCGAGGATGGCGGTTATGTTTGACTAGTGATGACGAGTGCGATGATCGCAACCAGTCTTACACACGATGACATAGAACAATGTGAGTGCGATCACGAGTTTCCTAACAACGAGCGGTATTCCATTGTTTGCACGCCCAAGGTGCTTAGTGTGATGCCATCGCCGTCACTCGAGCAATGGTGTAATTTGTTTGGACTTGGCGAAACTTGATAAGGGTAAGATGCGCAAAGTGATCATTGATGGCGGAAGTTGTCACAATTTGGCTAGCAAGGATATGTGTCATAAGTTGGGTTTGAAGTACTTGCGCATCCACGTCCTTATCATGTGCAATGGTTGAGCGACAAAGAGGAAGTGAAGGTGAACTATATAGTGCGAGTGGCGTTTTCTATTGGGAAGTACACCGACATCGTGGATCGCGATGTTGTGCCTATGACGGTGTGTCACTTGCTCTTGGGGCGGCCATGGCAATATGACCGTTCTGCTTGTTCATGATGGGCGTACAAATCGCTACACATTTCGATGGAATAATATGGATATCATCTTGAAGCCCCTTACACATAGCAGTTGTGAATTCTTCAATGCGAAAATTGAGATGCATGCGTTGAGACGCCAAAGAGCGAGAGAAGAATTTAGTGATGTTAGCCACCAAATCGAAATGAGAGAATTCAGCGAAGATCCCAATTTGGTGCACTTTGTACTATTGTACAAAGACGCCTTGCTTCGACTAACGACTTGTCTTCTCTTCCTAGTGGTGTTGCTTGTGTTTTGCGGGACTTCAACGACGTCTTTCCAAGCGAGGTACCACCGGGCTACCACCAATTCGTGGGATAGAACATAAGATCGACTTGATTCCGGGGCGTCATTGCCGAACCGACCACCGTGCGCACCAATCCCGACGAAACAAAGGAAATTCGAAACAAGTACAAGAGCTTCTCTCCAAAGGGTATGTGCGTGAAAGCTTAAGCCCTTGTCTTTTTCTGTTATTTTAGTTCCTAAGAAAGATGGTTCATGGCGTATGTGCGTAGATTGTCGAGCGATTAATAATATCACAATTCGATATCGTCATCCTATACCTCGCTTAGATGATATGCTAGACGAATTGAGTGGTGCTGTTATTTTTCTAAGATAGATTTGCTTGATGGTTACCATCAAATTAGGATGCATGAAGGGGATGAGTGGAAAACAGCATTTAAAACAAAATTTGGGTTGTATGAGTGGTTAATCATGCCTTTTGGTTTAACTAATGCACCTAGTACATTCATGCGCAATGAATCATGTTTTAAGGCATTTGATTGGTAAATTTGTGGTTGTGTACTTTGATGATATTCGATTCTGATGCATGAATCTGAACACATAGACCATCTTAGACAAGTTCTACAAGTTTTGCGTGAGGCTAGGTTATTCGGTAACTTAGAAAGTGTACCTTTTGCAAAGATCGTGTCATCTTTTTGGGCTATGTTGTTTCGCACGGAGTTGAAGTAGATGAGTCTAAAATTGAAGCGATTAAAAATTGGCCAACTCCGTGAATGTAAGTCGAGTTAGGAGCTTTCATGGTCTCATTGGTTTTTATCGGCGCTTTGTGAAGGATTTTAGCACCATAGCTGCCCCTTTGAATGAACTTACTAAAAGGGTGTTGAATTTGTGTGGGGGTAGCGCAAGACAATGCTTTTGTTGAACTTAAGAAACGCTTGACTGAAGCACCGTTGCTTGTTTTACTGATTTCACTAAAAATTTTGAAATTGAGTGTGATGCTAGTGGATTGGGTATTGGCGGTGTTTTAATGCAAGAGGAAGACCGGTAGCTTATTTTAGTGAGAAACTGAATGGTGCTCAATTGAATTATCCGGTCTATGACAAAGAGCTTTATGCTTTAGTGCGTGCATTAGAAACTTGGCAACACTATTTATGGCCTAAAGAGTTTATTATTCATTCGATCATGAGGCATTAAAGTATTTAAAGGGCCAAGCAAACTGAACCGTAGACATGCCAAATGGGTCGAATTCATTGAGTCGTTTCCTTACATTGTAAAATATAAGAAGGAAAGGAAAATGTGGTAGCTGATGCTCTCTCTAGGAAAAGTGTGCTTTTAACTCAATTAGGAGTGCAAGTTCTGGTTTAGAGAGTTTGCGTGATTTATATGCTCATGACCATGATTTTTCCGTTCCTTATGCACATTGCAAAGAGGAAAAGGCTGGGATAAATTTCACATCCATGATGGGTTTTGTTTCGCACTAACAAATTATGCGTTCCAGGACTCCTCCGTGCGTTTGCTATTCTGCGAGAATCACATGCGGTGGGTTGATGGGACATTTTGGGCGTGAGAAGACGTTTTCTATCTTTGGCGATCACTTTTATTGGCCTAAGATGAGGCGAGATGTAGAGAGTATGTGCAACGATGCATTACTTGCCACAAAGTGAAATCAAAATTGAATCCACACGGTTTGTATACCCCTCTACATGTTCCCAATGCACCATGGGAGGATATTAGTATGGATTTTGTTTTAGGATTACCTAGAACTAAGAGGGGTGATTACTGTTTTTGTCGTTGTGGATCGTTTTTCAAGATGGCACACTTTATTCCGTGCCACAAGAGCGGCGATCGTCGCATATTGCTAACTTGTTTTTCGGGAGATCGTGAGGCTACATGGCGTGCCACGCACTATTGTGTCGGATCGTGGCGTGAAGTTCATGAGCTACTTTTGGAAGACACTTTGGGAGTAAACGGGGACGAAGTTGTTATTGGCAAAGACGACTTGTTATCCCCAAACGATGGTCAAGCGGAGGTGGTGAACCGCACACTTCGATGCTACTTGGACCATGATCAAGAAGAATCTGCGCGAGTGGGAGGATTGTTTGCCGCACGTGGAATTCGCTTATAATCGGGCGTGCACTCCACTCTGTGATTGTGTCCTTTTGAAGTGGTGTATGGTTTCAAACCGTTTACGCCGCTTGATTTCTTGCCACTTCAAGTCAACACCGTGTTCATATGGAGGCATCCAAGCGGTGAGTATGTGAAGAAATTGCATCTCAAAACAAAAGAGGAGATAGAGCGCAAGGTCAAGTCATATCTTTGAGAAGGCGAATAAGAAACGGAAGAAGATGATTTTCAACGGTGATTTGGTTTGGGTGCACTACGCAAGGATCGTTTTCGAGCGCCGCAAGTCTAAATTGCTGCCACGAGGTGATGGACCTTTTAAGGTGCTTGCGAAGATCAACGACAATGCCTACAAGATAGAGCTTTCGGCGATGACTATGGCGTGAGCTCTACTTTCAATGTCGCGATTTATCACCTTTCTTTGGTGGTGATGATCCAGCGTCGAGGACGACGCCTTTTCAGAGGGGAGGATGATGAGGGCATCCCTAACACTTATACATCTTTCCCTATTGGTGGTCATACACATCTTGAGGTGGGCGCCATACGTGGCGCTACAAATAATTCAAGTGCGAAGTGCATATTGGTCCACCGACGAGAGCAAGAGCTAAACTTCTAAATCAACAGGTGCTTTTGTTTCTTAATGAATCTTCTATTGTTATTGAATAGCCAATAATTTCAAGATAAATTATTTCGGCAACATCTCTAGACAAGAAGCATTAAGCGGAAGCATAAACAACTAAGAGAATAAAGATAACGGTAACAAGTTCAATAATTAAACAACCTCTAGCAGATTAATCAAAGAATGGTTCACAAGTCCATCCTTATTAAATAACATAATCATCCACAAATAGTTAAGCATTTGGCTAGAATTTCATCGACTTTATTACAACATGAGTTGATGAACCAAGTGCATTATTGTGGTGCCGCTCTACCCATCCATGAATGCTCAACAATCTCTGTAGGGGAAACAAGGGTGAGATAAAAATCTCGACAAACAAAGCTTTTAACGAGCTATTCGGACTACCAACAAATATACAACATCATTAAAGTATCCATATGTCCACATCCACAATGTGAATCCACATTCATTTACAAGCTAATTAAACTACAAAGATATTAAGCATCAATATCCAATTCCCATAATGATCACAATTATAGCCTCAACCATATTTACTACCAATGATAGTAAAATATTAACAATTGAATCTTGATCAACTGCTTCATATTATTCACCACTACCACTACCAATGACAATAAAGTATTAACATGTTTTACCTCATAACTTTACTATTTCTCGCATCCACAACTGCTATCAACAATTACCACAAGAGAGAAGAATCTCATGCCACAACCACAACCTCTACCATACCACAAGGGATGAACCCCATTCCACAACCACAACCACATTACTCATACCACAAGAGACTCTCATGAGTCAATTTCCACATTGCAACTATGAAGTTGCGTTTGTTTGCAAAAATAACTTCACCTCAATATATTGCATAAGTATGCAAATGATCTTTCCACAATGTAATGCATATGCATGCTATGCTCCTTGCACCTTTACCCAATAAGGTAAAAGTGTGCATCGTGCTCTGACAATGCGATGTTGCACGATGCGATCGCGGCTATAAGCGGCGACATCCACAATGCAAATGTTATAACATGTCATGAATGATATAATTATCATAAACCATAAGAATTTAACCACGAAGGTCAACAACATACTCATCATGAATACTTCCTCATAATCCACATATGTCTCATTAAGCACAATACCATTGTGTCATAAGACCATTACCACATAACCCCCACTCGATTCACCAATATCAAAATCAGTCGATCTAAAGGGAATTCTACCACATAGACCACAACATGATCATCATGAATGTAACCACAAGGAATTATCAACATGTCCACATTGAGTTTATTTTCATATTCCGCATTTGGCTCATTAAGCAAATTACCACAATACTACCCAAACTCATCCAAACATAGCAATTGATTAATATCTTGCTACCACATTCTTACTTAGAAAACATGTAACCATGGCATATCATTTAACATTACGTCAATCATACATAGTGCAAGTACTAAGAATAACGGGTTAAGCCGTAGCACAACCGCTACATTTACTTGCCTCTACCGTGACGACGCAATCACGTCGATCGGGAGCAAAACCACCTGTTCAAAAGTACACCTCAGCACCATACAACAGCAATCAAAAATGATTCTTAAGAAGCAAAGGTGTCGCTAAGCCCCGAAATCCCACAACATCCTTTCCCGCGTAACGGTTCTACAATATCCCCACTGCAGCGGCGCTGCTTAACATTTTCCTATCTTTAAAAATATAAGACTAATCACAGCAAAAGATATATATCTGGATTCCTCACTTAAATATCTACACTTTTCATGTAGATCATATATTTTTATTTTGTTCTTAGCATGGTGTAACTAAATGCTCAAAACGGAGAACATCCCCTGTTTTGTCGGTCAGGACAGTCAGGTTGAAAAGCTTCCCAACAACAGAGTATGGCTCTAAAAATTCTGATTTTTATACAGAATCTAGCTTACTAAATTCCCTACAACTTTCTCAATGGTGTACAAAAATATAGAATTCATCTACTATCCCTAATTCCCATCTGAACAGCGGTCTGTCCTGTGCAACCACGATGGACAGCGAGATTCCAGATCCTGGTACGACTAAATTACGCGGCCAATAAATCTGAAAAACATACAGTAGATGCGTATCGTCGTCCTATACGTTTTCCTTTTGGGAGACCCTCGGGAAAAATCGTATTAGGGGTCTAAACTGCACGAACAGCAGCATCTGCGAATCAATCTGAGGCGGACAACAGGATTCTCTAATCGGGGTTTCTAAAATGCTAATCCCCACAAAACTTGGACCAAGAACCTAAATACAGCATAAAGCAGAGGGATTGGGGTGAGGGAAATTACCTAACCTTGGGATCACCCTCTTTTCTTCTCCTCTTCCTCTCTTCCTTCCCTTCCTTCTCTTCTCCTTCTCCTTCTTCTCCTTTGCACCAATGGCGGCACCCATGGGGAAGGGAGGGGAGGAGTGGCGGCTGGGAAGGGAAAGGGGAAGGAGGGGCTCTGAAATAGGGGAGGAAAAGAGGTGGGCGGCTAGGGTTGGAGGGTGGGTTTGGCCACCCCTTGGGCCTCCGACCCAGGTGGCGAGCCCACCCTCCTCCCGTCGAAAAGGATTTATTTAAATAAAAAAGAATACATTCTTTTCTATACTTCTTTCACTTTATGCTAAAACCAAAAAAAAATATTTCTTCCTTCCCGCTTTCAGAAAAGCGGGCGACTCTGCGATTAATTTAAATCCGAGAAACGAAGCGGCGTTCGGTATTACATTCTCCCCACCTAAAAGGATTCGTCCTCGAATTTAACTCCTCAACGAGCGAGACAAAAGAACAATCATGGAAATAAAAACCAAAGGATAGAGCATCCCAAGGAAACCATAACTACGGGTACTCTTTCGCCTCGAAGAGCTCGGGCTCTTCTTATGCATCCGGTCTTCAAGGTTCCACATCGTCTCCCGCTTTCGGATGATTCGTCGGAGGGCCTTCACATACTTGATGGCCCTCTTCCCACGGCCGATTCGGCGAGTTCACAATTCACGTTGGTCTAAGTGAACATCCGCATAACTCTTTGGTCGACTCGAGCGCCAATGTGTCCCGCCATTGGCAAAAATTCCATAATAACTATTAAGACCACTTTCTAAAACCATCCTCTTTCTTAAAACACTTTCCTCTTATTAAATATACTCGAGGATAACACATTATACCCATTTTCAAGAATTTGATCACAAATTCCACTCACATAATTCTACTAGAAGCACAACGATATATTTTACAAATATAACCCAATAACAGAAGAGAAAAGGATTATCAAGCATCACACTAGCAACTAGTTTTCCTTCAAAGGACCACGATCCAAATCAAAGGATTTACCACAAAACATCTTCCACTCTCCAAGTAGACAATTGGAGAAACCACACCACCTAAGCTAAGAGTGAAAATCACTCGACAGACCAAAACAATCAATTTCTTTTCCTAACTAGAAAAGACTACGCCTCAACATAAACACAATTCAATTTTGCAAATGGCCTCTGCCATAAACACACAGCATAAACAAGAATCAAGAGAGCATCTCACTACTTGAGATAACAATAATTTCCCAATCTATTTCTTTTAATAATTTAACTTCCTTGAACCAAGGATTTCCAAGTCATTGCCCAACACACCAACTCATTTATCTCAAGTTAGCCAACTCAACAATTAGCTCAATTGATTACATCATCTACACCATGGTAGATAGACTCTACTGGCCCCACAAATCATACTCTATCCCAAAACCACGACCAACAAAATTATTTTGACAAATAATTCCTAACGCACTTCAGTCCCTTAAGGATAACAACTCGGGATTCATAACACACCCACCCATACTCATTTACTGCACCTCAAGGATGCTATCCCGATCATCACACTATTTGGATTCTACTCTGAACCACTATTCCAACACAGAGACACTGGGCCTCTAAAAAAAAATTCTAGCATAACAAAAAGTGAAGCCCAAACTCAACTTCCAAGTTCTTACAACCAACTTCCCATATAAGATAGGGAAAACCCTCAGGTGAACACCCTACTATATCACAATTAACAAACACTCATTTCTTAACATCAATAAATCGCTTGGCTCCAAGATAAACATTCTATTTAAAACATATCCTTCTCAAGGATTATTCCATGGAAATAATATATTATCCATTGTATCTTAAACATTGTGATATTTAAGGCTCCCACAAAACATCACTAGACTACCACTATTAAGTTGTCATCACGCAACAAAAGGCTTCGCAACCCACAACAATTATCATGTTCTTAGAAGAAGAGGTAAGAAGAAATAAATTTCAGCATACAGAAAATGGTTATCATCACAGTAGCCAAAAGACAAAAAGAATAACAAATAGCAATGAGGTTGGAAAACACAAGATAAGATCATCTGTACCTCAAATACTTCTAGTACAACTTTTCCTTTCAATAAGAAGCAATTTTCTTTGATTACAACATCCCGCCATTTCCAACAAAGGATGCTTGAAGACCACAACACAAGATTCAAATAAAACCAATAAGATCAATCAACACGTCGCTTTACTCAGAGCAACCTCGACTATGACACAAGTCATAAGGTCCAAAAAGATCCCAACCGCAAATCTCACACCCTTCCATTCAATTAGTATCATGGAATTAACAAATTCCTTTATTTTTTAAACATTCAACACCATAATCACAACTACATGCTATCGATTGTATTCACAACAAGATAAAACATTCTTTGCAAAAATCATCATATCATCTCACTCCTTCATATTTTTCCAAAAGGAACACCATAAATCACTTCATCATGTTCTTATTATCCAAATAAGATTCCAACTACTTAATCTAGGAAAACCTAGTGCATAAGCCATCATATTAAAACAAACTCTTTAACAAGATGATATTAGAACATAACAACCTCACAAAATATGCTAGTATAAGTCTCTTATTAGATTTCATACATTTATCTCGTACTGATGCTCAACTCTAGTTTAGCAAAAATTAATTACACTATAGCCATTGCTGTCAATAATTGATTATTAATTTTTTTATATCAGCATAGATCGGGCCGTCCGGATTGGTTGTGCTGATCGGGTCACCCGAATGTCCCGATAGATCTCAGCCGTTCATTCTTAATCGGACGCCCCAGATTGAGTGTGATGTTAAAACCTCCGATCGTCACCGTGTAATCGTGGCCGTCTATTTTAAATCCAACGGTCACCGTATGCCTTTCTGTTCTTCTTCCTCCTCTGGCTCTCGTGCACGCGTGCGTCAATGGCAGGGAGTAGGAGAGGCAGTGCCTTGTCGCATCGGTGGAAGCTTTAAGCGGCCGTCTCTCTGTGGAGCATTAAATGCGCCCAAGCTTTCGTCTCTCCTGTCCAAATCCTCACTTGCCCCCATCATCTCTTGGTCCATGACCGTGCCTTGAACCGAGACCACCATGGACTCGTGTTCTTGCTCAAAACCCTAATTCTCCCTCTATAAATAGCCCCCTTGGTTCCCCCTGATGTTCCTTTACACCACCTTGAGCTCCTTCTTCACTTCGGAGCTCAAAACCTCAAAAACACCTAAAGCACCATTGTTGACCTGAGAAGCTCCATTAGTGATCTTGGTGTCCAGTGGTTCATCTTCGATTTCTCTTGTACCCTTTTGAGCTCCTCAACTTCCTTTACTTTTCCCCTAACTTAATTTTGGGTTGCATTCACAGGAATCACTCAATTTTAAGTTTGGAGATTTTCGGCCGATTTCACCCCTTTCTTTCCCAACTCTGGTAAGTGGTTCTTTTTGCAATTACTTACTTGTGCCACTGCCACTGTGCCACTGCCAGGTGGGCCCGTAAGCTTAAAAGCCGAAAACCAGAAATCATTAGGGCAAATTTTTGGATTTATTTATTGCTAATCATTGTTAGCAATAAATGTGTCCGAAGCCGCCATCTTGTCTCACTGACAGGTGGGCCCTCAGTTCCTTAATCCATCTCTGTGAAAATCTTTAGGACACATTAATTGCTAATCATCACTAATCATTGGTCATTAGTATTTAATTAGCTGTCCTAAAAATCCTCTTTAAGTCACTGACATGCGGCCCCACCTGTCAGCGCTCCATTTTGCACTTCGATCTTTGGCCATCGTCCATTTTGCGATCTGTGGCCCAGATCAGATGGGCCGATCGGGTCACCCGATCCTCCCATCATTGTGGACCGTTCATTTGATGATCAACGGTCCTGATTAATGTGCCGTTCGCGAGGTCCGAACCTCCCTCGTTCTTGGCCATCGGATCTTTGATCAACGGTCGAGATGAGTTGGGGCGTTCGGGTTGCTCTCGCGCACCCCTCGCGCGCGCCGTTAAATTCCAAATCAAGGGCTCATAGTTGTCCACGTCGATTCCCTTCTGTTAAGTGTTGTTTTATTTCGCTAAATAGTTATTTGTCAACTGAAAATAGTTTAAACACTTTAGAAATTCATATCTAATTCAAAATAGATCCTTTTTAAATGAATCCAACTGTAATAAATTTGTAATTCACTAAAGTTTAATATAAAAATGCTTTTAGCTATGCTTCTGTGGTAGAAAATTCTGTAATCTTTAATAGCTTGTTTTCAGCCATTTTTGTATATTCCAGAATTGAATTAAAACTTGGAAAATGTATATCTTTTTCGATATATCTGTAAATTGAGTGGTTTTAACTTTATTAATTTTTTTATTTACTAAACTTTAATCTAAGAATGGTTGTAGGCCCAAATCAGCACCAGAAAAATATGTTAATAGATTTAACCTTATTGGTAGCATTTAAAAATTCATTTAATGTTGTAAAAGACACAAGTAATTCCCTGTAAATTCTAAATATATAAAATTGATGCTAGAAAATCCCTCTGTTAGCATACTTTAATATGAAATAGGTTTTGCACATGTTTATAATTCTGGAAAGTGCATTATGCTAGTTTTGCAACTTAGAAAAATCATAACTAAATCACCATAACTCCAAATTTAGTAAATTCAACTTTGCTGTCATTAGGATGTCATAATCTGCTTGTTATAAAAATTTCAGAGCTTAGATCATTCCAGAAAATTTCACCATGAACAGTACCAATAATTAATTTAGTTGATTTAATAGGCTGAGAAAGAGTATTTTGGCTGTAACTTTTGCATCCCAGATCCAAATTGCATGACCCTTGTTCCTAAAATTTTATAAAATCATCCTCTAGCTGCTGTATAAATTTCTTGGGATTTGGAAGTCTTTTGCTGTTGAGTTTTATTTGGTGTTCTTCGTTCTTATTGGTTTTATCGTATTTTCGCGTTAGGTTCCGAAGAATATATTGAACCTGAGGATCCTCCTCTGCAGCAAGAACAATTGCAGCAAGGCAAGCAGTTTGATCATGTTAATCCCTGTATTTTTAAGTAATTATGTTGTTTACAAATTCTATGTATGCATTGCTAGTTTGTGTTAAACTATTGTCGTTAGTTGACCTAGTAGATGCATTTCCTTAAGCAAATGATCATCCTTTACTACCATGAGCCTAGGTTATTGCTGTGATTAGAGCTCGTTGGATGAACTCTTGTCACTTAGTAGTTGCGAATTAGCTTCCGGTAGAAATGGGCGGTTGTCGACTTGTCGATAACCTTGATCACATAAAACCTATTATCACTTATGATTTCAGCCTTGTGCCATGTTTACTTGTGAAAACTAAAAACTGAAACAAAATGATTTAGACTTGGGCACAATGGTATGTTGGTGTGCTTTTGGGTGTGACTGGAATGGTGCCCGAGTCAACAAGGACCGAACATCTTGTTACACTAAACCAAGCATTTTGTGCGTGCTAACCACACTAGAGGGTATGGGACCTCTCTTGAATTAGTACTTTGGGAGGCATTAATTAATGGGTCGTTGGCTGTAGTTTATAGAGAAAAAGGATCACAAAGGCGTGATTGGGGTGGTTCCTTTCTAGGTCCTCCACCCCGACCGGGATCTTGCAAATGTCCGGCTAGCTTTACCCTAAATGGCTAATGACTCCCGGCTTTGCTTGACTCCACCACAACGTGTGGTCCTAGTGGCCCATTTCGCCGGCTGGTCACTAAGGGTTAACCCCATACGTGCGACTCTTAATTAACGCATTCCATTGGAAACGTCTCGTAGGACCTAGCCGTGCCGGCATACCAAAGGAAGTGTGCTTAATAGCTTGGCAAAAAGGCGGTCTGAAGTGTGGGTACATTGGTACACCCCTGCAGGGTTAAAACTATTCGAATAGCCTCGTCCTAGGTTATGGACACGCTTGGCAAGGTCTTTCAAGAGTTAGACTACAACATTTTAATTAAAACTTGATGGGTGGTACGAATCTGGGATTCGTGCTATGTGTGGTGGCTATTGGGTTAGTCACCAATAGGTGTTTACTCCTGTACTTATTGTATCTCGTGTTATTTCATTCAATACAAACTGATTGCAAACTTGCTTTTCAAATGTACTACATTATTGCAAATTAAGTTAGCTTTGTGCAAAATGAGACATACAACCTCCACTTAAATAAGCTTGCATGTAGCATATTGATAGGTCTGCTATTCGACACGTCAGTCTTGCGAGTATATTTTTGTACTCATTAGCTTTGCTTATTTGTTGCAGAGGAAGAAGTTGATCCCTAAGGAATCGACTTTTGTGGGAATTGCTGCGGTATGGACGACTAGCTTGGCGGCTCGGTCAGTTGCCTTGTGGGTTATGGCTAACCGGTTGGATTTTGTTTATAGCCATCTTATGGCACTTTTGCTTCCGCTGTTAATGTTACTTTGATGTTGTTTGGCCGGTCGGGCTTCTTGTGTAATAACTCTATTATGTATGTCTTTTATCGGGATTAATGTTATGTGATGTATGGAATTGATGCGTGATTTTGTAACGGGGTGTGTATACTGCATTTCTGGGAAGTATACATGTCTCGGGGATTGGTTTATTTGATTTGTGATGCTAGAGTCAATGGAAGACTAAGCATTACAAGCCAAATAAATCGGAGTCCTCACAGAGTTGGTATCAGAGCCATACTGGCCGTAGAAACCCTAAGCTTGGTCGTCTTTTGAGTGTTCTGAAAAACTTAATTTCCAAATATCAAATGATTTATGAAAGCTTAAGTAAGTTCTCAGATTTTACTCCTTACCTATCTTAGCTTTCTTCTCTCATCTTGCTCTAACTTAAGTTTTAAAAGTTGTTTTCCTCTCCTTCTCTCAAAAGATCGTTGTTATCGTTTAAATTGGGTTTTGGGAACCCATGAGTTTGGCAAATTGAAGTGTTGGCTGCCCTTCTACAAGGTTTTGAAGCTTCTGGAATGGTGAATTTCGACTAGGAGTTTGGATGCAAAATCTGGACAGCAAGCGTCAATTTCCGGACAGCAAGCTCAAAGGTTCTAAAGAAGGTAGATAATGAGAGGATAATTCAACTAAAACTTGTGGGAATAAAAGGGTAAGAAGTGATATTTGTTGGCTAAGTATCTAACACTATTATTAGTAGTTCTACCCTGCTATTTGGTCCTATTAGAATTTGAGTTGCATGCTGAAATTTACCTTCCTAAACTGATTGCTCGTTCCCTCTATACGAGTTGGTCGTACCGGGAAGTTGACCTTGTGATTGAAACCTTGTGTTGATTTTGTGGTTGTTTTTGAGCTTTTGAGTTCATTTCTTAGTGATTTATTGTTTCTTTGCCTTAAGTGATACGGGGGGAGGCCCGATCTTCTCAGTGAGGAACCGTGGATAGTTGATGCGAAGTAGACGATGTCGCTAGCTGAACACTCGCGCCAATGCACGAACCCTCAACTCTTGAATACGCCCAAAACACACCGGTAGTTGTTCGTCGCGAGACCACGAGCGATTTAACGCCAAGTCCCCAATTCCCAATGGAGCAGCGGCTTGACCTTGGATTGCGAACAAAACAAATGGATCGCCTAATTCTCTCTCAAAGTCCTCGCATGAACTCGGTGTCGAAAGAACAAGCAATAGCTATGTTTCAATCTTATGCATAAACCGGTGCGCCTCTATGGTGCGGCCATGGGGGTTTATATAGCCTCCCACGCAAGCACAAAACTTCGGATGAGCGATGGCGAGTGCTCACGATGTCCGAGTCGACATCGTTCATTGCTACGATAATCGAGTCCGATTACTGTTCACGTGAACAGATAATCCGATTCAAAAAAACGTTCTACTTTAATTTGGAAATTTAAACTAGTCTCCTCTCGGTTCCCCTTGTATTGTGAGCTTTCCTTCTCTTAGCTTGCGAATTTGTTCGATACACTTGATGCTTCTTTTGATGCCAATGTAACCCTTGTTGGCCACATGTGTTTCTTCTCCATGAATTTGTTCCCGCCTCCTCTCCTCCAAAGGCTTCACAATATTCAAACCTAAGAATGCACAAAACATTTGCATGAGGTAATACCCAATTCTCATCAATGACAATAGAAGATTCATTAAGAAACAAAGCACTGTTGATTTAGAAGTTTAGCTCTTGCTCGTCGGTGGACCAATATGCACTACACTTGAATTATTTGTAGCGTCATGTATGGCGTCCACCTCGATATGTGTATGACCACCAATAGGGAAAGATGTATAAGTGTTAGGGATGCCCTCATCATCCTCCCCTCTTGAAAAGGCGTCGTCCTCGGCGCGATCATCCCCACCAAAGAAAGGTGATAAATCAGCAACATTGAAAGTAGAGCTCACGCCATAGTCATCGCCGGAATGCTCTATCTTGTAGGCATTGTCGTTGATCTTCTCAAGCACCTTGAAAGGTCCATCACCTCGTGGCAGCAATTTAGACTTGCGGCGTTACGGAAAGCGATCCTTGCGGTGAGTGCGCCCAAACCAAATCACCGGTTGAAAAATCATCTTCTTTCGTTTCTTATTCGCCTTCTCAAAGATAGGACTTGACCTTGCGCTCTATCTCCTCTTTTGTTTTGAGATGCAATTTCTTCACATACTCACTCGCTTGGATGCCTCCATATGAACACGGTGTTGACTTGGAAGTGGCAGCAAATCAAGCGGTGTAAAGGGTTTGAAACCATACACCACCTCAAAAGGACACAATCTGCGTAGTGGAGTGCGGCCCGATTATAAGCGAATTCCACGTGCGGCAAACAATCCTCCCACTCGCGCGATTCTTCTTGATCATGGTCGAAGTAGCATCGAAAGTGTGCGGTTCACCACCTCCGTTTGACCATCGGTTTGGGGATGACAAGTCGTCTTTGAATAACAACCGTCCCGGTTTACCCCAAAGTGTCTTCCAAAAGTAGCTCATGAACTTCACGTCACGATCGACACAATAGTGCGTGGCACGCCATGTAGCCTCACGATCTCCCGAAAAACAAGTTAGCAATATGCGACGCATCGTCGCTCTTGTGGCACGGAATAAAGTGTGCCATCTTTGAAAAACGATCCACAACGACAAAAACAGAATCACTCGCCCTCTTAGTTCTAGGTAATCCTAAAACAAAATCCATACTAATATCCTCCCATGGTGCATTGGGAACAGGTAGAGGGGTATACAAACCGTGTGGATTCAATTTTGATTTCGCTTTGTGGCAAGTAATGCATCGTTGCACATACCTCTCTACATCTCGCCTCATCTTAGGCCAATAAAAGTGATCGCTCAGCATAGATAACGTCTTCTCACGTCCAAAATGTCCCATCAACCCACCGCATGTGATTCCTGCGGTAATAGCAAATGCACGGAGGAGTGCGAACGCATAATTTGTTAGTGCGAAACAAAACCCATCATGGATGTGAAATTTATCCCAGCCTTTTCCTCTTTGCAATGTGCATAAGGAACGGAAAAATCATGGTCATGAGCATAGAAATCACGCAAACTCTCTAAACCAGAACTTGCATTCCTAATTGAGTTAAAAGCACACTTTTCCTAGAGAGCATCGGCTACCACATTTTCCTTTCCCTTCTTATATTTTACAATGTAAGGAAACGACTCAATGAATTCGACCCATTTGGCATGTCTACGGTTCAGGTTGGCTTGGCCCTTTAAATACTTTAATGCCTCATGATCGAATGAAAATAAACTCTTTAGGCCATAAATAGTGTTGCCAAGTTTCTAACGCACGCACTAAAGCATAAAGCTCTTTGTCATAGACCGGATAATTCAATTGAGCACCATTTAGTTTCTCACTAAAATAAGCTACCGCCTACCCTCTTGCATTAAAACACCGCCAATACCCAATGCACTAGCATCACACTCAATTTCAAAAATTTTAGTGAAATCAGTAAAACAAGCAACGGTGCTTGATCAAGCGTTTCTTAAGTTCAACAAAAGCATTGTCTTGCGCTACCCCCACACAAATTCAACACCCTTTTAGTAAGTTCATTCAAAGGGCAGCTATGGTGCTAAAATCCTTCACAAAGCGTAGATAAAAACCAGTGAGACCATGAAAGCTCCTAATCGACTTACATTCACAGGAGTTGGCCAATTTTTAATCGCTTCAATTTTAGACTCATCTACTTCAACTCCCTGTGCAGAAACAACATAGCCCAAAAAGATGACACGATCTTTGCAAAAGGTGCACTTCTCTAAGTTACCGAATAACCTAGCTGATGGAGACGGGGTGCCCGATCTTTCGATGAGATTGATAACTATCGATTTTGGGTGGGGGTGACTCTCGCGATCCGACTACAACCGTACGACGACGCTTGCGCCTTAGCAATCGTTGAACAAACTCCGAGACGTTATTGACCGTGATGGAAGCGCGATCAACCTGAACACGAGGTTCAATTCCTGCGAGCAATCGAAGAACTAGCAAGAATACTTGCTTTAATGTGTTTTAGGTACCAGAGGCAGGAACGACATGCATGGGAGGGAATAGAAGCTGTTGCACTCACACTCTTAAGGCGTTTGCCACTTAGCACCAATTTAGAAATAAATAAACTGTTTGGTTGTCACCATATATGGTTTTGGTTTGAGTATCTGATTATTTGTAATAATGAGGTTGCCAGTCTTGGTATGTTCATTTGATTATCATGTATGAATGAGTAGACTTGATTATGAGAAATATTGATAAATGCCATGTTTTATTGTTGAACTCTCAATATAGCTGATTAAACAAAGGAAACTCTGCCGAAAATTTGTAATTTGTGCTAGGTTAGTTTAGTTTCAGTAGCATTCCAGGCTCTTTGTGAGTTGGGGTGTTACAAGATTAGAGGGGGTTTTATGCATAATTTGGACAACCTGGGCTCTGGGCTTCCGGCCCACAGCATTTAGGCCTAAGGGGGAAGGGTAGCTAGTCATATAAGGAGGAGAGGGGGCAACCCTAGGGTTGCTACAGTAGCACAGCTACAGTACAACCGCCATGCTACAGTACCATGCCGTGCTACAGTGCTCTCTCACCCCTAGATTTCGCTCTGGCAAAGAAGGAGGAAGGAGAAGCCTCCTCGTGTCTTTGCCAAAGGAAGAGAAATGGAGAAGAAGGTGAGGGGAGGATACCATCGTGGAGAGTGTTCGCTGGTGGGTGCACGTCGTGCCCGGCAATCGATTCTTCAAGGGTAACCTCGTTTTCCCCTCGTTTAGATGCTTTAGCACTTAATTGTTCTACGTCGGTAATTCTGTCGCCTAAGGGCAGATCGTGTTAGAGGGACGTTTTGATATAGTTAAGAGCGGATTCAGTCTCAGGCGTCTCCTAGGAAGTTGTAGAGGACGTCAATAGCTTTCAATGAAGTGCTAGAACGTAATTGTTGGACCTATGTAGCAAAAGTTATGAATTTAATGGTGCGGCTGTTCTACAACCCTGTCATTTTCTGGACAGGTTTTAGTAATCTGACCTTTGCAATCAGTTAAATAGAGAATTAGAGGATCTCAGTATAACGAAAGTGGTAGGTAATTGTCGTAGATTTCAGGGAAGCACAAGAACGTGAAATTTGCATAAACGAGCTGAAAGTTATGATAGTTTTAGTGCTCTGTCCAGAAAGTCTGACGTGAAATCGATGTTTTGTTAATCAGCTTAAAAGTGATTTTAGATGGCCGAATCAGGGAGGCTCACCAACTAGGTTTAGTTGGGAAATTTGATTACCTTTCAATGAAGTCCAAGAACACCTAATGTGGACCACTGTACGGAAAGATATGAATTTTAGAACTTGACTGTTTACAGAGGGTAGTTCAGTACTTAGGAAAGTGGGGTCGGGATCGCATTGCAATCTGCTACTTGATGTGTTCGCTTATATAATTCATGTTTTTTGTTGCCATGGTCTTAGTTTATATTCTTAATGTATTAGGTGGGGGATTGGTACCGGAGGCAGCACCGTCTTCACGTCCTCCATTCTCACGCGGTTAAGGCAAGTGCATTGTTTGATTCGTGGTTGTGATTGATTGGTCATGTTTGTGTGCTTTTTCGATATGTGATAGCATAGTGAGATTGTTGGCATGATGTTGGTTTAAGATTGGTGGATGCTTCCAATATGTCTATGCTCTATTGTCATATGATGTTATCGTCTTGTGGTAATTTGATGATGATTAAATGATGAGCATGTGCATATTGAGTTCATGTTGAGGCTTGGTCACGTGGTGACCAGGTATATCTTCCTTTGAGATCCCGTCATGAATGTGGCGGGCAGAGATCCCCACACTCGTGGAGTGTGGGCTTGAGGTCCCCATTACTTGTGGAGTAATGGGCAATTGGTCCCTGTGCTTGCGAGCACAGGCATGGGTATGCGGCGACGGTTGCATACTTTGCATTTTTGGTAAAATGCACAAAGAAAGATAAAGAGAAAGCATCCTTGAGCATTGCATTTGCATGTGAGATGTTTTATTGTTACACTTCTATCTCTGGATGTTGTTGTTGTAACTTTTACTTTGTACTTGCTGAGTCTGTGGACTCACTCTTGCTTTTATTGTTGTTTTAGGTACCCGAGCCAAGAACGACATGCATGGGGGGAAGTAGTCTGATAGTCACACACATGCCACATGAACTAAATAAAGTTCAATGATCTTCAGATTGTATTTTTTTAGTAATTGGGCAAGATGCTCAAAGGTTTATTATGTCTTGTCTCTTGCAACAATGATGTGTAGTGGAACTTTATACCTCATTGGGTTGCTAGTTACTTAGCATGTCTTTGATTATCTTTTGATGTCTCTGGATGATAGTTTAGTTAATTTATGAATTATCTGTATATTGGAACCTCCGTGTAATTAACTTTACAAGGGAGGTTCTGCCGAAATTTACTAAAATTGCCTTGATTAGAATTATTAGGGTCTGTCTTGTAGCATTCCAGGCTCATGTCGGGCTGGGGTGTTACAGTTGGTATCAGAGCGGGCTGTAGGTCCGTGGTGAACAGATTAACGACTTAGGTAACTTAGCTTGTTAAAATTTTAAAATTTGCTAATGATTAAATAACTGAAAACCTGACACACTGGTGCACTGTAGGATGGGGTGGTTCAAGCATTGCATTTACGCTTCTGTTATGTTGTATTGATGATTCCTGTTATGAGTTGATCTTACATACCTATAACATGATTCTATGATTAATATGAGTGAGAGTAGCCCATGTTGAGAGGATTGAGGTCATGGTTGTGGCACTGGGCTTTACCAGGTTACACCATTGTTCGTGGTAAGAGAAAAAGGATGTGGTTACCTCAGATATCTTAGTACAGGCGTTGATAGTGAGTGTCTTTAGAAAAAAAAATTGTTCACTTCCTTGAATTGAATTTGGTCAACTCTTGTCCAGTAGTGGTTGATGAATTTCCATGGGTCGATAGTTCATTGCAGTTGATGGGTTTATTTGAGAAAGGTTGATATGTTTTTATTGTCTTAACTTGTCCCTTAAAACAATTATTGTTTTTCCTATTGTTGAGTTATTCTTGTGGCTGGTGGACTTGGTTAGTTGTCAATGCTGACTTTTGTATTGGAGTTTCATCTTTCTTACTGGAAAGTATGACCCATTTATTTCACTTGATGATTTGGATAATGAAAGTTCCCTTTTGCAAATCCTGTAGTACGTGGAAGTTTTGATTCAATGTATCTCTTTTGGGTATCTTGAGTGTTGAAGTTTAAAGGTTCTTTTATGAAAGAAAATGCTAAACCCTTTAGAGATGTCGTCTCGTGGATAAGTGAGAGGTTATAATCGGAGAAATTAGTGGATATGATATGAGTTATCAAGTTGGGTCTGTAGTGTGGTGTATAATCGATCCTAACTAAGATCACTGGAAGGAAAGTTGATTAATTTGATGGTGCCATATAATAGTTCTTGTTGAACTGTGATTAAGGGTATGGCTAAACCTAATTGGAATCAATAGAGTTATTAAAAAGGTGTGGAACATTGATGAAAAGGTTGATCATTAGAGTCGTTTAGTTTACTAAACTTGTTAGATTATTTGGTTTCAATGGATTAATCTAACTGTGTAGGAAGGGAAATATAAGGATGTATTTGATCGTTGTCTTAATAGATGATAATATGTAATTATCTTTAATTGGCTATTTGATGATCTTATTTTTGCTCATGAGAAGGCAAATAGAGAAAGGACCATCAATTTCGTCTATGATTGAATAATCATCAATATTTAGGATGGGATTTAATAGGTAACATGTGTTTGTTGATGGTGAAATTGTCGGATAATAGTATGTCTTTGATGAAAGGGTTTTGGTGTAACCTTGTAAATTGTGTATTCGGTTCCTTCTAAAATATTGGTATACACTCAATTAAGGATGAGATGATAAAGGGATATGTAACACTTTTGGTAAGCTTTTGGGGACTTTATAAAGGAAAGGTTCATGATAACGAACCTTGTTAAGAGTGAATTATTCTTGATGTTAGTAATAAGGTCTACAAGAGATTGTGATGCGTTGGAGTGGTGATGATTCTTCTAGAAAGAAAGTAAGTTGATTGTTTTAATAACGGTTAAATGAAATATTTGGAGTTTTGTATTCGTGATCTTTTGGGGGTTCATGATTTATGTAGTAGATGAAATTAGTTGAGCAATGTGACATATGGAAAGGTTCCGTTTGGTTCTGAAGTGATGAATGTGATTTGGTATTAAAGGCATCTCTTGTTTGGTTTGGCAAGTAATGTTGTAATCAAAGACTTAAGAGTTTTTTTGGGATTGCATAGCAATGTTTTATTAAGATTTATGGAGGTGGAAAAAAATTCTTCGTATGGGACTTGTGCCCTCGACTATGGACTCGTATTTTGTTTTCTGAGATCACTACTATTTGACTATTTCTCTTGGTCTCGTGCTCACTTCGAGGAGACACGATTTCTTGTGCACTGAACCTTGTATTAGTTTGTCAATTCCTTTTTGAGAAAGGAATTAACCAACTTGTGTTGCCGAGTCTTCTAAAGTGTAATTTGGCGACTGGTGGGTGGTGGACAAGTATATGATAGTGGTAAAATTTTAGGGACCAATCCATTTGAAGAGCAGTATAAAGTGAATTGGTTTCGATTTACAACACCTGGAGAGAATTCTATTTAAATGGAAAGTTGTCGATGAGATAGAAGTGATTAGTGTTACACTAATGGAACCTATGGCGAAGTATGATCCAATAACCTTTGTCCATGTTGAGATGTTGGGGTTATCGAAAGTATGGACTCTGGATAAATTTTTAGAGTATCACAATTGGATACTTAGTAAAATTGTGTAGAAGAGTTATGATAGTGAAGTTTAATGAAAGTAGCGGTGTGGATAAACCAAAGCATCGTGCTAATTAGTGGGATGTCAAGAATTGTTGATTTATTGTCAAGTATGATTTGGCCTCATGAGTAACCTTGTAGGAGTTAGACTATCTCTAAAGATAACTTGGTCAAGAATATATATTTACTTATTGACGTTAGGAATTGAGTTTGTTTGAATCTTGGTTAATCAGTTATGGTTTTGCGAAATTGTGGTTGTGTAACTGAATTGGATTGGTGTGGATTAGAGAAAGTCTAAGATTGGTGAAATAAACCGCCTTGGGGCAGTTACTTGATTAGTGAGGAATATTGATATTAATGACTGAGATTATAGTTGAGCTGTGTGAAATTTTAGTAAACGAATTTGAGGATTTCCTATCGATTATACCAGAAATTCATGGTAGGTGACTTGGAAGTTGATTTTAGGCTTCACATGTCATGCTAGGACCTTGGAGACCCAATATTATGTGTAGAAGTACATGCATAGAAGTGAATTTTGAATAGTGTGTTGATCTTTGATAGAATACTTTGGGTAAAGTAAAGGAGTATGTGTGCTGAGAATTTGAAGTTGATTATTTTTAACAGAATGAGATAATGGGGTTGTGGGTGAATAATCTTTATTGAGGTGTTAGAATTTTTTTTTTGTCAAGACAATACCCTTGGTATAGGAGTGAACTGGAGAGTCCTTTTGTGGATTAGTAAAGTCCCCCTAAATAAGTATGGTTGTCTTTTTTTTTTTGGTTTGAGGATCATTTTGGATTGTCGGTTAAGAGGAAGGAGTTAGTGTGATAGTTCTGGACACCTATGATTTGGAAAAGGGTTTATTTCTTAAAGAACATCTGAGAAAAGAATGTTCTCTTGAGTAGAGAAGTGCTCTAGTGGTTCTTGGTTGAGTTGGGTTTTATGATGGAGAACATGTACAATTTGAGTTGCCTTTTTGTTAGCAATGTGGTTTTTTCAGTTTAGAAAAATAAATGAGGTGTTTGATTTGAGCATTCGAGTGATTTCTTTTTGGCTTATGCGGAGTTCATTTGCAAACTGCCTAGTTGGAATGTGAAAAGGTTTTCATGAGGAATCTTCGATTTTGGATTTGAGTGTTTTGGAGGAAAGTTGTTTTTCAGTTGAATCTGATTATTAAAGTTTGATTAAAATAAGTCGTGTTGCGCGTCCCTGCTTAACGGAGGTTCTCCTTGTTATGATGAAGAGAACGACTGAGAGATGGAACAAGAGTTCCATATGTTTATGTGCAAGTTTTGTGGTTGAGTCATTGACCAGCGAGAAATACCACATCTTCTAGCCATGTCCGTTGAGTGGTTCTAGTCAGGTCGATACGAGTGATGATGCACAATACACTAGTTACATCAAAGTACGATAGTCGCATCAGAACGAGGGAGAGGCTACATGGGAATTAGAGTCTCGCGTGCGCGAACTATATCCGAAATTATTCACAGCAAGTGTGGTATTGCTGGAAAATTCTAGTAGTGAACGTTCCTTGGCGTAGAGCGTGGTAAGAATTCGGGGTCGAATTCTGTTTAAGGGGGGTAGAGTGTAATATCCCAAAATTTATTCGAATAATTATTCGAGAGAGAATAATTAAATTAGAGAGGAAAACCAATCAGAAAAGTGTTTTAACAGGAGATTAGAGAGGGTTTATGCATAATTTGGACAACCTGGGCTCTGGGCTTCCGGCCCACAGCATTTAGGCCTAAGGGGGAAGGGTAGCTAGTCATATAAGGAGGAGAGGGGCAACCTAGGGTTGCTACTGATAGCATGGCTACTGATGCAGCCGCTATGCTACAGATGCCATGCCGTGCTACTGCTGCTCTCTCACCCTAGATTTCGCTCTGGCAAAGAAGGAGGAAGGAGAAGCCTCCTCAGTCTGCTGCCAAGGAAGAGAAAGGGAGAAGAAGGTGAGGGGAGGATACCATCTTCGTGGAGAGGGTTCGCTGGTGGGTGCATGTCGTGCCCGGCAATCGATTCTTCAAGGGTAACCTCGTTTTCCCCTCGTTTAGATGCTTTAGCACTTAATTGTTCTACGTCGGTAATTCTGTCACCTAAGGGCAGA
The DNA here is from genome assembly GCA_036346255.1 of Ampelocalamus luodianensis. Lineage (NCBI taxonomy): Eukaryota > Viridiplantae > Streptophyta > Magnoliopsida > Poales > Poaceae > Ampelocalamus > Ampelocalamus luodianensis. Next base: position 54,736,242 of record CM070634.1, on the reverse strand, counting down.
TCGTGTTAGAGGGACGTTTTGATATAGTTAAGAGCGGATTCAGTCTCGGACGTCTCCTAGGAAGTTGTAGAGGACGTCAATAGCTTTCAATGAAGTGCTAGAACGTAATTTTTGGACCTCTATAGCAAACGTTATGAATTTCATGGTGCGGCTGTTCTGCACCCCTGTCAGTTTCTGGACAGGTTTTAGTAATCTGACCTTTGCAATCAGTTAAATAGAGAATTAGAGGATCTCAGTTTAACAACAGTTGTAGATAATTGTCGTAGCTTCCAGGGAAGCACAAGAACGCGAAATTTGGATAAACGAGCTGAAAGTTATGATAGTTTTAGTGCTCTGTCCAGAAAGTCTGACGTGAAATCGATGTTTTGTTAATCAGCTTAAAAGTGAGTTTAGATGGCCGAATCAGGGAGGCTCACCAACTAGGTTTAGTTGGGAACTTTGATTACCTTTCAATGAAGTCCAAGAACACCTAATTTGGACCACTGTACGGAAATATATGAATTTTAGAACTTGACTGTTTACAGAGGGCAGTTCAGTACTTAGGAAAGTGGGGTTGGGATCGCATTGCAATTTGCTACTTGATGTGTTCGCTTATATAATTCATGTTTTTCGTTGCCATGGTCTTAGTTTATATTCTTAATGTATTAGGTGGCGGATTGGTACCGGAGGCAGCACCGTCTTCACGTCCTCCATTCTCACGCGGTTAAGGCAAGTGCATTGTTTGATTCGTGGCTGTGATTGATTGGTCATGTTTGTGTGCTTTTTCGATATGTGATAGCATAGTGAGATTGTTGGCATGATGTTGGTTTAAGATTGGTGGATGCTTCAAATATGTCTATGCTCTATTGTCACATGATGTTATCGTCTTGTGGTAATTTGATGATGATTAAATGATGAGCATGTGCATATTGAGTTCATGTTGAGGCTTGGTCACGTGGTGACCAGGTATATCTTCCTTTGAGATCCCCACACTCGTGGAGTGTGGGCTTGAGGTCCCCATTACTTGCGGAGTAATGGGCAATTGGTCCCTGTGCTTGCGAGCACAGGCATGGGTATGCGGCGACGGTTGCATACTTTGTATTTTCGGTAAAATGCACAAAGAAAGATAAAGAGAAAGGATCCTTGAGCATTGCATTTGCATGTGAGATATTTTATTGTTGCACTTCTATCTATGGATGCTGTTGTTGTAACTTTTACTTTGTACTTGCTGAGTCTGTGGACTCACTCTTGCTTTATTGTTGTTTTAGGTACAGAGCCAAGAACGACATGCATGGGGGAAGTAGTCGATAGTCACACACATGCCACATGAACTAAATAAAGTTCAATGATCTTGGATCGTATTTTTTTAGTAATTGGGCAAGATGCTCAAAGGTTATGTCTTGTCTCTTGCAGTGGTTTAAGTGTAACAATGATGTGTAGTGGAACTTTATACCTCATTGGGTTGCTAGTTACTTAGCATGTCTTTGATTATCTTTTGATGTCTCTGGATGATAGTTTAGTTAATTTATGAATTATCTGTATGTTGGAACCTCCGTGTAATTAACTTTACAAGCGAGGTTCTGCCGAAATTTACTAAAATTGCCTTGATTAGAATTATTAGGGTCCGTGTAATTGACGTTTTTTTGAACCGGATTCTCGTTCATGTGAGCGATGTCGGACTCAGATCTTGTAGCAATGAGCGATGTCGGACTCGGATTACTGCAGCACTCGGTTACTGTTCATCCGAGTTTTGTGCTTGCGTGGGAGGCTATATAAACCCCCCATGGCCGCACCATAGAGGCAGACCAGTTTAGATGATGAGGGCATCCCTAACACTTATACATCTTTCTCTATTGGTGGTCATACACATACTGAGGTGGACGCCATACATGACGCTACAAATAATTCAAGTACAGAAGTGCATATTGGTCCACTGACGAGAGCAAGAGCTAAGTTTCTAAATCAACAGGTGCTTTTGTTTCTTAATGAATCTTCTATTGTCATTGATGAGAATTGGGTATTACCTCATGCAAATGTTTTGTGCATTCTCAGGTTTGAACATTGTGAAGCCTTTGGAGGAGAGGGAGGCCGGGAACAAATTCATGGAGGAGAAACACATGTGGCCAACAAGGGTTACATTGGCATCAAAAGAAGCATCAAGTGTATCGAACAAATTCGCACAAGCTAAGAGAAGGAAAGCTCACAATACAAGGGGAACCGAGAGGAGACCGGTTTATGCATAAGATTGAAACATAGCTATTGCTTGTTCTTTCGACACGAGTTCATGCGAGGACTTTGAGAGAGAATTAGGCGATCCATTTGTTTTGTTACGCAATCCAAGGTCAAGCCGTCGTTCCATTGGGAATTGGGGACTTGGCGTTAAATCGTTAGTGGTCTCGCGACGAACAACTACCCGGTGTGTTTTGGGCGTATTCCGAAGAGTTGAGGGTTCGTGCATTGGCGCGAGTGTTCAGCTAGCGACATCGTCTACTTCGCATCAATTATCCACGGTTCCTCACTGAGAAGATCGGGCCTCCCCCGTATCATATGGTATCAGATTCTAGGTTTACTCAGTGAGAATTTCTTTACCCGTAGTTAGATTCGTTTTCTATCCTATCGTCCAATAAACCGAAAATTGCAATACCAAAACCGTAGTTTAATCTGTTTTTTAGAGTTTTTGCGTTGCTTAATCGTTGTGTTCACATAAACCGTACCAAATTGCTGATTGAACTCCTCAATTAGCACCCAAAAAGAGATAGCTGACCGAAACACTTTGGGTTTCTTGAGCTTCACTTATATTCTTTCATCCTTGAGACTAGCTTTTGTACATTGCACTAGGGCTGTTATTTGGTTTATTTACACGTTGTTGAATTGTGAGACTTGTGCAATCAAGAGGGGAGCAAACCCTATTTCGGCCATTGCAATAAGAAAAGAGGAAAAGGCAGCCGTGATGAGGGCATCCCTAACACTTATACATCTTTCCCTATTGGTGGTCATACACATACTGAGGTGGACGCCATACGTGACGCTACAAATAATTCAAGTACAGAAGTGCATATTGGTCCACTGACGAGAGCAAGAGCTAAACTTCTAAATCAACAGGTGCTTTTGTTTCTTAATGAATCTTCTATTGTTATTGATGAGAATTGGGTATTACCTCATGCAAATGTTTTGTGCATTCTCAGGTTTGAACATTGTGAAGCCTTTGGAACCAAGAGGGAGGTCGGAGTCAAAGCAATGGAGGAGAAGCTCACGTGGGTCAACCAAGGGGAGAAAAGCCCAAGAATTCAAGCCCAATTCGGATCTTCCACAAGTGCAACCGAAATTCATCTCGGAATCAACTCAGAATTCAATTCGGATTCGGTTCGGGACAGCCCAACAGGGCTGTAATAAAAATGTCATAACTTTTGCATACGGAGTCCGATTGGGGTGTTCTTGGACTTGTTTGAAAGCTTATTCCAAGGCCCACACAATGGTTTTGGCCCCAGCTTCAGAAGACTTACGGTCGCGCCGCTATGGCCGAAACAATGTGACGGACTTAAGTTAGGTTTTCCTTTTTGTGTGTTTTTAGGTCTTAGCCGAGTTAGAGTTTGATTCGGCATGTGTGGCTGGCCCTAGGCCGTGCGTGAGTCGTGGAGGCGCCTTAAATACCCTTGCCCTCCCTTGTATCCATGAGACCAGTTTATGCATAAGATTGAAACATAGCTATTGCTTGTTCTTTCGACACGAGTTCATGCGAGGACTTTGAGAGAGAATTAGGCGATCCATTTGTTTTGTTCGCAATCCAAGGTCAAGCCGTCGTTCCATTGGGAATTGGGGACTTGGCGTTAAATCGTTCGTGGTCTCGCGACGAACAACTACCCGGTGTATTGTGGGCGTATTCCGAAGAGTTGAGGGTTCGTGCATTGGCGCGAGTGTTCAGCTAGCGACATCGTCTACTTCGCATCAACTATCCACGGTTTCTCACTGAGAAGATCGGGCCTCCCGTATCATGTGGTATCGATTCTAGGTTTACTCGGTGAGAACTTCTTTACCCGTAGTTAGATTCGTTTTGTTTCCTATCGCACAATAAACCAAAAATTGCGAGTGCCAAACCGTAGTTTAATCTGTTATTTCTTGTGCGTTTAGTTAAGTTTTCATCCATTAGAGTTTTGTTTTAGTGCTGATCCTTGTGTTTCCATTGCGTAGCTTAATCTTTATCAAAAAAAAATTTGCTGATTGAACTCCTCAATTAGCACCCAAAACCATCATCCGATCTGTCATGCGTTTGTCTTGCTAGCACAATCCGAGACGGTGTTGTTTCCTTATCCGAACTCCTTGGTGGGACTAGAGTCCTAATCAACCTCTAGCTCAAACACAATCCGAGTCCAATTGCTCCATCTTGAGTTTGGCCACTACATCATAGCCGGCGAACCACATTTGGTGTCCTTTATATCCTTTCATCTTGAGACTAGCTATTGATATTGCACCTAGGGCTGCTCATTCAAGTTGATTACACGTTCTTTGTTTTGTGAGGGTTGCGCAGTTCCACGGGAGCAAAGCGAGAGGAAAAGAAGGAAAAGGCAACCGCATATAGAAAGAGCGGCATATAAAAAAACGCTAACTTTTGCATCGACCTCCGATTGGGCGTTTCTTGATCCGTTGGAAAGGAAGCGGAAAATAGAGTAAAACATCCGGGAAATCGGGGTTTTACATCGCGTAAGCCACGAGCATACGTGTGCGGAAAACTTCGACCCCAAAAAGGTCGTTTAGGGCCTCAAACGGGCCCGCAAACCGAGAAAAATTCGATTTCTCGATTTCGCTCAAAATTGACAGAGCCCCTCGCAGGTGATTCTAAGGTACCCGTGATTTACGACATCCCTTTCGAGTTGATCGCGCATACTTTTAGCTACTACAGATGCGGGTCATCTTTTTAGCTTGTGTTTTTCAATTTTGATTGAGCAATCTTGTGCCCTAGTATATTCCTTTGCAATTGGCTAGCGTCTATCCCCGTACTTGGTGCAAAACGAGCTGGTTTCATCTCTTTTCTGCTCGCTAGCTCAGTCCTTTGTTTGCATTAAGTCTCATTTATCCTTGCGTGTGCGTTCATACACTTCGCTTAAACCTGTTGGATCAGCACATAGGCAAAATACTCTAGCTTGGATCATTACTTAGCTTTACAATACCTTGAATATCAGATTGCATAGGATATACACATACCTGTCCAAGCTCCACCTACACCCGTTTGTGTACTCCCTTGCTCTTGGTTACGCTCCTACATTACCGGGTTAAGGTCGTTCGCTGTCACAACTGTCGTTTTGCCGTCCTTGATTCACTTTGGAACGGTAAGCTTGTCTTGTTTTCAGGACAGTGAGTTGCGAGCGTAGTACCGAGAGTTTTTGTTTTACTAACCCAGATATAACCTCGTTTCTTGTTTGTGAGTTGTTGCTATGTCAGGTCACGAGGAGGATCCACCTAATCCGGAGGCGCCGGTTACGTGGACAGAGTACACTCGGTTGCGCGAGATGCTACAAAAACAACTTCAAGATGGTGACAATGGCGTGCGCGATGAACTCGGGGAAGTTCAGACTGGACTGAACACCCTCGGGGAGGAGGTCACACAATTGCGTACGGCCATCAACAATAACTTCCTGGAGCTACGCGCCATGTTCGCTCAACACAATCTCGTGGGTGCGCAAGCCGATGACACGAGTGTGCACGCCCTCCGCCGTTTTGCACAATGAGACCGAGGATGGCGTGCTATTCGTGTGGATGAGGAGCGCGGCGGCGGCGGCGCACGTCGCATGGCGGTGCCGCCAAGCGTCGGGATGGCGGCCGCGGCACCTCGAGCTCATGGGCGTGGCGAGGCAACAGCGGCGGCGGTGGGCGCACCACGGGGTGTCCACGGAGGAGGTGTGCATCGTGCACCTCGTAGCATGGCGAATGAGGCCGAGCAATGGGATGACGATTTCCCCATCGACGACTACGATGACCGACAGCGCCACCAACGCAACAACGTGCAGCGTCGACACGACGACACCGACGATTTTGTCGCTAAGCCCAAATTTACTCTTCCTATATTTTCAGGTGGTACAGATGTGGAGCAATACCTCACTTGGGAGCTGAAGGTGGATAAGTTGTTTCGAATGAACAACTATTCCAATGAGAAGAAGCTGTTGCTTGCTTCCAATGGCTTGGATGATTATGCTACACATTGGTGGGAGCAGTTCATTCGTAAGCGCATGGAGCGCCATGAGTTCCGACACCACCGGGAGCGGATGAAGCGACATTTGCGGGCACGCTTTGTACCTCGCCACTACAAGCGCTCACTATTTGAGAAGTTGATGAGTGCGACAAGGTATGAGGTCAATTGACGAATATCATAAGGAGATGGAAACTATCATGATACATGCAGATGTCCGCGAGAATGAAGAACAGACCATGGCGAGATTTCTAGCTGGCATGAATCATGCTGTCAAGCGCATTGTCAATCACCATCCCTATAATGATATGATTGAGTTGCTGCACCAAGCACGCGAAGCCGAGCGACAAGTGATTGAAGATGCACGGTTCGCTACCCGTTCACGTCCTTCAGCCAGTCCAGGACAGCCATATAACAACAAACACCAAACAAGAACACTCGGCGGAAGCAATTCGGCAATGCGCGATTCCGCAAGTAAGAAGTCGGAGAGTACACGGCACGGTGCGTCGACCTGCGGCGCCCGCTGCTAGTGCGACCTCGTCTATGGGGTCAACAGGACGTTCACGTGACATCATTTGCCACAAGTGCAAGGGTGTTGGCCATTTTCAGAGGGACTGCCCAAATGTCAGAACTATGCTTATCACCGAGGATGGCGGTTATGTTTCAGCTAGTGATGACGAGTCGCCTGATGCGCAACCAGTCTTGCACACTGATGACATAGAACAATGTGAGTGCGATCCCGAGTTTCCTAACACCGAGCAAGATTCCATTGTTTGCACGCCCAAGGTGCTTAGTGTGATGCCATCGCCGTCACTCGAACAGCGGTGTAATTTGTTTCAGACTTGGGCGAAGCTTGATAAGGGTAAGGTCTGCAAAGTGATCATTGATGGCGGAAGTTGTCACAATTTGGCTAGCAAGGATATGTGTCATAAGTTGGGTTTGAAGTACTTGCCGCATCCACGTCCTTATCATGTGCAATGGTTGAGCGACAAAGAGGAAGTGAAGGTGAACTATATAGTGCGAGTGACGTTTTCTATTGGGAAGTACACCGACACTGTGGACTGCGATGTTGTGCCTATGACGGTGTGTCACTTGCTCTTGGGACGGCCATGGCAATATGACCGTTCTGCTGTTCATGATGGGCGTACAAATCGCTACACATTTCGATGGAATAATATGGATATCATCTTGAAGCCCCTTACACCGCAACAGATTGTGAATTCTTCAATGCAGAAAATTGAGATGCACGTTGAGACTGCCAAAGAGCGAGAGAAGAATTTAGTGATGTTAGCCACCAAATCAGAAATGAGAGAATTCAGCGAAGATCCCAATTTGGTGCACTTTGTACTATTGTACAAAGACGCCTTGCTTTCGACTAACGACTTGTCTTCTCTTCCTAGTGGTGTTGCTTGTGTTTTGCAGGACTTCAGCGACGTCTTTCCAAACGAGGTACCAGCTGGGCTACCACCAATTCGTGGGATAGAACATAAGATCGACTTGATTCCAGGAGCGTCGCTGCCGAACCGACCACCGTACCGCACCAATCCCGACGAAACAAAGGAAATTCAGAAACAAGTACAAGAGCTTCTCTCCAAAGGGTATGTACGTGAAAGCTTAAGCCCTTGTGTTGTTCCTGTTATTTTAGTTCCTAAGAAAGATGGTTCATGGCGTATGTGCGTAGATTGTCGAGCGATTAATAATATCACAATTCGATATCGTCATCCTATACCTCGCTTAGATGATATGCTAGACGAATTGAGTGGTGCTGTTATTTTTCTAAGATAGATTTTGCGCAGTGGTTACCATCAAATTAGGATGCATGAAGGGGATGAGTGGAAAACAGCATTTAAAACAAAATTTGGGTTGTATGAGTGGTTAATCATGCCTTTTGGTTTAACTAATGCACCTAGTACATTCATGCGCTTAATGAATCATGTTTTAAGGCATTTGATTGGTAAATTTGTGGTTGTGTACTTTGATGATATTCTTATTTACAATCATGCCGAATCTGAACACATAGACCATCTTAGACAAGTTCTACAAGTTTTGCGTGAGGCTAGGTTATTCGGTAACTTAGAGAAGTGTACCTTTGCAAAGATCGTGTCATCTTTTTGGGCTATGTTGTTTCGCACAGGGGAGTTGAAGTAGATGAGTCTAAAATTGAAGCGATTAAAAATTGGCCAACTCCTGTGAATGTAAGTCAGATTAGGAGCTTTCATGGTCTCGCTGGTTTTATCGGCGCTTTGTGAAGGATTTTAGCACCATAGCTGCCCCTTTGAATGAACTTACTAAAAAGGGTGTTGAATTTGTGTGGGGGGTAGCGCAAGACAATGCTTTTGTTGAACTTAAGAAACGCTTGACCGAAGCACCGTTGCTTGTTTTACCTGATTTCACTAAAAATTTTGAAATTGAGTGTGATGCTAGTGGATTGGGTATTGGCGGTGTTTTAATGCAAGAGGGAAGACCGTAGCTTATTTTAGTGAGAAACTGAATGGTGCTCAATTGAATTATCCGGTCTATGACAAAGAGCTTTATGCTTTAGTGCGTGCATTAGAAACTTGGCAACACTATTTATGGCCTAAAGAGTTTATTATTCATTCTGATCATGAGGCATTAAAGTATTTAAAGGGCCAAGCAAACCTGAACCGTAGACATGCCAAATGGGTCGAATTCATTGAGTCGTTTCCTTACATTGTAAAATATAAGAAGGGAAAGGAAAATGTGGTAGCTGATGCTCTCTCTAGGAAAAGTGTGCTTTTAACTCAATTAGGAGTGCAAGTTCCTGGTTTAGAGAGTTTGCGTGATTTATATGCTCATGACCATGATTTTTCCGTTCCTTATGCACATTGCAAAGAGGGAAAAGGCTGGGATAAATTTCACATCCATGATGGGTTTTTGTTTCGCACTAACAAATTATGCGTTCCAGACTCCTCCGTGCGTTTGCTATTACTGCAGGAATCACATGCAGGTGGGTTGATGGGACATTTTGGACGTGAGAAGACGTTTTCTATGCTGAGCGATCACTTTTATTGGCCTAAGATGAGGCGAGATGTAGAGAGGTATGTGCAACGATGCATTACTTGCCACAAAGCGAAATCAAAATTGAATCCACACGGTTTGTATACCCCTCTACCTGTTCCCAATGCACCATGGGAGGATATTAGTATGGATTTTGTTTTAGGATTACCTAGAACTAAGAGGGGGAGTGATTCTGTTTTTGTCGTTGTGGATCGTTTTTCAAAGATGGCACACTTTATTCCGTGCCACAAGAGCGACGATGCGTCGCATATTGCTAACTTGTTTTTCAGGGAGATCGTGAGGCTACATGGCGTGCCACGCACTATTGTGTCAGATCGTGACGTGAAGTTCATGAGCTACTTTTGGAAGACACTTTGGGGTAAACTGGGGACGAAGTTGTTATTCAGCACGACTTGTCATCCCCAAATTGATGGTCAAACGGAGGTGGTGAACCGCACACTTTCGATGCTACTTGGACCATGATCAAGAAGAATCTGCGCGAGTGGGAGGATTGTTTGCCGCCACGTGGAATTCGCTTATAATCGGGCCGTGCACTCCACTACGCAGTTGTGTCCTTTTGAAGTGGTGTATGGTTTCAAACCGTTTACGCTGCTTGATTTGCTGCCACTTCAAGTCAACACCGTGTTCATATGGAGGCATCCAAGCGAGTGAGTATGTGAAGAAATTGCATCTCAAAACAAAAGAGGAGATAGAGCGCAAGGTCAAGTCATATGCTGAGAAGGCGAATAAGAAACGGAAGAAGATGATTTTTCAACCAGGTGATTTGGTTTGGGTGCACTACCGCAAGGATCGTTTTCCAGAACGCCGCAAGTCTAAATTGCTGCCACGAGGTGATGGACCTTTTAAGGTGCTTGCGAAGATCAACGACAATGCCTACAAGATAGAGCTTTCCGGCGATGACTATGGCGTGAGCTCTACTTTCAATGTCGCTGATTTATCACCTTTCTTTGGTGGTGATGATCCAGCGTCGAGGACGACGCCTTTTCAAGAGGGGGAGGATGATGAGGGCATCCCTAACACTTATACATCTTTCCCTATTGGTGGTCATACACATACTGAGGTGGACGCCATACGTGACGCTACAAATAATTCAAGTACAGAAGTGCATATTGGTCCACTGACGAGAGCAAGAGCTAAACTTCTAAATCAACAGGTGCTTTTGTTTCTTAATGAATCTTCTATTGTTATTGATGAGAATTGCGTATTACCTCATGCAAATGTTTTGTGCATTCTCGTGTTTGAACATTGTGAAGCCTTTGGAACCAAGAGGAGGTCGAGTCAAAGCAATGGAGGAGAAGCTCACGTGGGTCAACCAAGGAGAAAAGCCCAAGAATTCAAGCCCAATTCGGATCTTCCACAAGTGCAACCGAAATTCATCTCGGAATCAACTCAGAATTCAATTCGGATTCGGTTCGGGACAGCCCAACAGGGCTGTAATAAAAAGGCCATACACTCGGTTGCGCGAGATACTGCAAAAACAACTTCAAGATGGTGACAATGGCGTGCGCGATGAACTCGGGAAAGTTCGATCGATGAACACCCTCGGGAGGAGGTCACGAGTGCGTCGCCATCAACCATAACTTCCGGAGCTACGCGCCATGTTCACACAACACAATCTTCGTGGGGTGCGCAAGTTGATGACACGAGTGTGCACGCCCTCCGACCGTTTTGCACAATGAGACCGAGGAGGAGCGTGCTATTCGTGTGGATGAGGAGCGACGACAACGACAGGCGCGTCGCATGGCGGTGCCGCCAAACGTCGGGATGGCAGCCGCAGCACGCCCTCAAGCACATGGGCGTGGCCGAGGCAACGGCGGCCAGGGTGGAGGCGCACCACAGGGTGTCCACGGAGGAGGTGTGCATCGTGCACCTTGTAGCTGGGCTGATGAGGCCGAGCAATGGGATGATGATTTCCCCATCGACGACTACGATGACCGACCGCGCCACCATCGCAACAACGTGCAGCGTCGACACGACGACGCCGACGATTTTGTCGCTAAGCCCAAATTTACTCTTCCTATATTTTCAGGTGGTACAGATGTGGAACACTACCTCACTTGGGAGCTGAAAGTTGATAAGTTGTTTCGGATGAACAACTATTCCAATGAGAAGAAGCTGTTGCTTGCGTCCAATGGCTTGGATGATTATGCCACCCATTGGTGGGAGCGATTCATCCGTAGCGCATGGAGCGCCATGAGTTGCCGATTATCACCGGGAGCGGATGAAACAAGATTTGCGGGCACGCTTTGTACCTACGCCACTACAAGCGTTCCCTATTTGAGAAGTTGATGTGGCTGCGACAAGGTATGAGATCGGTTGATGAATATCATAAGAAATGGAGACTATCATGATACATGCAGATGTCCGCGAGAATGAAGAACAGACCATGGCGAGATTTCTAGCTGGCATGAATCATGCTGTCAAGCGCATTGTCAATCACCATCCCTACAATGACATGATTGAGTTGCTGCACCAAGCACGCGAAGCCGAGCGCCAAGTGATTGAAGACGCACGGTTCGCTGCCCGTTCACGTTCTTCAGCCAGTCCGGGACAGCCATATAACAACAGCCAGCCAAACAAGGGCACTCCGGGCGGAAGTAATTCGGCAATGCGCAGCTCCGCAAGTAAGAAGATGGAGAGTACACCAGCACCGGTGCGTCGACCTGCGGCGCCCGCTGCTAGTGCGACCTCGTCTTTGGGGTCAACAAGACGTTCACGTGACATCATTTGCCACAAGTGCAAGGGTGTTGGCCATTTTCAGAGGGACTGCCCAAATGTCAGAACTATGCTTATCACCGAGGATGGCGGTTATGTTTCAGCTAGTGATGACGAGTCGCCTGATGCGCAACCAGTCTTGCACACTGATGACATAGAACAATGTGAGTGCGATCCTGAGTTTCCTAACACTTAGCAGTATTCCATTGTTTGCACGCCCAAGGTGCTTAGTGTGATGCCATCGCCGTCACTCGAACAGCGGTGCAATTTGTTTCAGACTTGGGCGAAGCTTGATAAGGGTAAGGTCTGCAAAGTGATCATTGATGGCGGAAGTTGTCACAATTTGGCTAGCAAGGATATGTGTCATAAGTTGGGTTTGAAGTACTTGCCGCATCCACGTCCTTATCATGTGCAATGGTTGAGCGACAAAGAGGAAGTGAAGGTGAACTATATGGTGCAGTGACGTTTTCTATTGGGAAGTACACCGACACTGTGGACTGCGATGTTGTGCCTATGACGGTGTGTCACTTGCTCTTGGGACGGCCATGGCAATATGACCGTTCTGCTGTTCATGATGGGCGTACAAATCGCTACACATTTCGATGGAATAATATGGATATCATCTTGAAGCCCCTTACACCGCAACAGATTGTGAATTCTTCAATGCAGAAAATTGAGATGCACGTTGAGACTGCCAAAGAGCGAGAGAAGAATTTAGTGATGTTAGCCACCAAATCAGAGATGAGAGAATTCAGCGAAGATCCCAATTTAGTGCACTTTGTACTGATGTACAAAGACGCCTTGCTTTCGACTAACGACTTGTCTTCTCTTCCTAGTGGTGTTGCTTGTCTTTTGCAGGACTTCCGCGATGTCTTTCCAGACGAGTTACCAGCTGGGCTACCACCAATTCGTGGGATAGAACATAAGATCGACTTGATTCCAGGTTCGTCGCTGCCGAACCGACCACCGTACCGCACCAATCCTGAGGAAACAAACGAAATTCAGAAACAAGTACAAGAGCTTCTCTCCAAAGGGTATGTACGTGAAAGTTTAAGCCCTTGTGCTGTTCCTGTTATTTTAGTTCCTAAGAAAGATGGTTCATGGCGTATGTGCGTAGATTGTCGAGCGATTAATAATATCACAATTCGATATCGTCATCCTATACCTCGCTTAGATGATATGCTAGACGAATTGAGTGGTGCTGTTATTTTCTCTAAGATAGATTTGCTGTGTGGTTACCATCAAATTAGGATGCATCAAGGGGATGAATGGAAAACAACATTTAAAACAAAATTTGGGTTGTATGAGTGGTTAGTCATGCCTTTTGGTTTAACTAATGCACCTAGTACATTCATGCGCTTAATGAATCATGTTTTAAGGCATTTCATTGGTAAATTTGTGGTTGTGTACTTTGATGATATTCGATTTGATGCATGACCGAATCGACCACATAGATCATCTTAGACAAGTTCTACAAGTTTTGCGTGAGGCTAGGTTATTTGGTAACTTAGAGAAGTGCACTTTTTGCAAAGATCGTGTCATCTTTTTGGGCTATGTTGTTTCTGCACAGGGAGTTGAAGTAGATGAGTCTAAAATTGAAGCGATTAAAAATTGGCCAACTCCTATGAATGTAAGTCAGATTAGAAGTTTTCATGGTCTCGCTGGTTTTTATCGGCGCTTTGTGAAGGATTTTAGCACCATCGCTGCCCCTTTGAATGAACTTACTAAGAAGGCTGTTTGAATTGTGTGGGGGTAGCGCAAGACAATGCTTTTGCTGAACTTAAGAAACGCTTGACTGAAGCACCGTTGCTTGTTTTACCTGATTTCACTAAAAATTTTGAAATTGAGTGTGATGCTAGTGGATTGGGTATTGGCGGGGTGCTCAATTGAATTATCCGGTCTATGACAAAGAGCTTTATGCGTTAGTGCGTGCGTTAGAAACTTGGCAACATTATTTATGGCCTAAAGAGTTTATTATTCATTCTGATCATGAGGCATTGAAGTATTTAAAAGGTCAAGCAAATCTGAACCGTAGACATGCCAAATGGGTTGAATTCATTGAGTCTTTTCCTTACATTGTGAAATACAAGAAGGGAAAGGAAAATGTGGTCGCTGATGCTCTTTCTAGGAAAAGTGTGCTTTTAACTCAATTAGGAGTGCAAGTTCCTGGTTTAGAGAGTTTGCGTGATTTATATGCTCATGACCATGATTTTTCCGTTCCTTATGCACATTGCAAAGAGGGAAAAGGTTGGGATAAATTTCACATCCATGATGGGTTTTTGTTTCGCACTAACAAATTATGCGTTCCAGAATCCTCCGTGCGTTTGCTATTACTGCAGGAATCACATGCAGGTGGATTGATGGGACATTTTGGACGTGAGAAGACGTTGTCTATGCTGAGCGGTCACTTTTATTGGCCTAAGATGAGGCGAGATGTGGAGAGGTATTTGTAGCGATGCATTACTTGCCACAAAGCGAAATCGAAGTTGAATCCACATGGTTTGTATACCCCTCTACCTGTTCCCAATGCACCATGGGAGGATATTAGTATGGATTTTGTTTTAGGACTGCCTAGAACTAAAAGGGGGAGCGATTCTGTTTTTGTCGTTGTGGATCGTTTTTCGAAGATGGCACACTTTATTCCGTGCCACAAGAGCGACGATGCGTCGCATATTGCTAACTTGTTTTTCAGGGAGATCGTGAGGCTACATGGTGTGCCACGCACTATTGTGTCCGATCGCGATGTGAAGTTCATAAGCTACTCGGAAGACGCTTTGGGGTAAAATGGGGACGGTTGTTATTCAAAGACAACTTGTCATCCCCAAACCGATGGTCAAACGAGGTGGTGAACCGCACACTTCGATGCTACTTCGACCATGATCAAGAAGAATCTGCGCGAGTGGGAGGATTGTTTGCCGCACGTGGAATTCGCTTATAATCGGGCTGTGCACTCCACTACGCAGTTGTGTCCTTTTGAGGTGGTGTATGGCTTCAAACCCTTTACGCCACTTGATTTGCTGCCGCTTCCAAGTCAACACCGTGTTCACATGGAGCGTTCAAGCGGTGAGTATGTGAAGAAATTGCATCTCAAAACAAAAGAGGAGATAGAGCGCAAGGTCAAGTCCTATCTTTGAGAAGGCGAATAAGAAACGAAGAAGATGATTTTTCAACCGGGTGATTTGGTTTGGGTGCACTACCGCAAGGATCGTTTTCGAGCGCCGCAAGTCTAAATTGCTGCCACGAGGTGATGGACCTTTCAAGGTGCTTGAGAAGATCAACGACAATGCCTACAAGATAGAGCTTTCGCGATGACTATGGCGTGAGCTCTACTTTCAATGTTGCTGATTTATCACCTTTCTTTGGTGGTGATGATCTAGCGTCGAGGACGACGCCTTTTCAAGAGGGGAAGGATGATGAGGGCATCCCTAACACTTATACATCTTTCCCTATTGGTGGTCATACACATATCGAGGTGGACGCCATACATGGCGCTACAAATAATTCAAGTACTGTATGCATATTGGTCCACCGACGAGCAAGAGCTAAGTTTCTAAATCAACAGGTGCTTTTGTTTCTTAATGAATCTTCTATTGTCATTGATGAGAATTGGGTATTACCTCGTGCAAATGTTTTGTGCATTCTCAGGTTTGAACATTGTGAAGCCTTTGGAGGAGAGGGAGGCCGGGAACAAATTCATGGAGGAGAAACACATGTGGCCAACAAGGGTTACATTGGCATCAAAAGAAGCATCAAGTGTATCGAACAAATTCGCGCAAGCTAAGAGAAGGAAAGCTCACAATACAAGGGGAACCGAGAGGGAGACCAGTTTATGCATAAGATTGAAACATAGCTATTGCTTGTTCTTTCGACATCAGAGTTCATGCGAGGACTTTTAGAGAGAATTAGGCGATCCATTTGTTTTGTTCTGCAATCCAAGGTCAAGCCGTCGTTCCATTGGGAATTGGGGACTTGGCGTTCGTCGTTCGTGGTCTCGCGACAAACAACTACCCGGTGTGTTTTGGGCGTATTCCGAAGAGTTGAGGGTTCGTGCATTGGCGCGAGTGTTCAGCTAGCGACATCGTCTACTTCGCATCTATTATCCACGGTTCCTCACTGAGAAGATCGGGCCTCCCCCGTATCAGTCTGTCTTGTAGCATTCCAGGCTCATGTCGGGCTGGGGTGTTACATAACCACATAGAAGTGACTAACCCAATAGCCACTACATATAGCATGAATCCCTGATTCATACAACCCATCAAGTTTTAATTTAAAAAGTTATAGTCTAACTCTTGAAAGACTTCCCCAAGCGTGTCCATAACCTAGGATGAGGCTATTCGAATAGTTTAAAACCCTGCAGGGGTGTACCAATGTACCAACACTTCAGACCGCCTTTAAGCCACAAGATTAGCACACTTCCAAAGGTATGCCAGCACGGCTAAGTCCTACGAGATATTTCCAATATTGTGAATCAACTACGAGTCGCTCGTATGGATAAAAACCCATACGCTTACATTGTAAAGCCGAAAAGACAACTACACCTCGGGGTAAAGCTTTTTGGACAACTACAATGCTCCCACACACAACCATCTCATTTTACCACAACACAACACACACACGCCCTCCTGCGACTCGTAGCCAACACACGCCAAAGTACTAAGTCAAGAGAGGTCCCATACCCTCTAGTGTGATTAGCACGCACGAATGCTTGGTTTAGTGTAACAAGATGTTCGGTCCTTGTTGACTCGGGCACCATTTCAGTCACACCCAAAAATAACACCACCTTACCAATGTGTCCAAGTCCAAATTGTTTTATTTTCAGTTTTAGTTTTGCAATTTAAACATATCACAAAATTGAAATATAGAGATCATAATAAGTTTGTGTGATCAAGGTTATCGACAAGTCGATAACCGCCCATTTCTACCGATAGCTAAGCATGGCTAAGCAACAAACTCGCAAACTACTAAGTTATCAGGGTTCATCCAACGAACCCAAAATCACAGCAAGATAAACCTAGGCGTAGTAGTAGAGGATAAACATTTCCCTACTGATAATGCATCTACTGGGTTAACTATCGACAATAGTTAAAACAACATAGCAATGTATACATAGAATTTGCAAACAATATATTATAATTTTAAAATAGTAGGAACAACATGATCAAATGATGCTACATCTGCTTGCCGTGGCTCAGAATCAATATCAATATTATCTTCAGAATCTAACGTGAAAAGGCGATAAAATCAATAAGAACGAAGAACACCAAATAACTCCAACAGCAAAAGACATCCAAATCTAATGAAATTTACACAGCAGCAAAAATATGATTTTTGATAATTTTAGGAACAAGAATCATGCAGTTTGGATCTAGTATGAAAATGTTATAGCTAAAATACACTATCTCAGCCTATTAAATCAACTAAATTAATTACTGGTACTGTTCATGACGAAAATTTCTAGAATGATCTAAGGTCTGAAATTTCTATGACAGGTAGGTTATGACATCCTAAGAACAGGAAAGTTGAGTTTACTAAATTTGGAGTTAATAATGATTTACTTATGATTTTTCTAAGTTGTAAACCTAGCACAAGTTACTATACATAAATATAGCCATGTTCAAAACCTATTTTATATTAAAGTACACTAACAGAGGAATTTAACAAAATTGATTTTGCACAAATTGGAATTATACAGAAAAACATATGCATTTTACAAGGTTTAATTCATTTCCTGAAATATTCTTAAATTGGCTGATATCAAGTTATTTGTGTTGGTAAAACTTTCTGTTACCGAAACTTACCTAAATGCATTTTCAGATTAAATTTTAGTTAAACATGAATTTACCCTAATTGGAATCAACTAAAAAGGAATTAAAACAATTTAGTTATGCATTTTCTAAGTTTTCCTTGAATTTCAAGAACATTAAATAATGGCATAAACGAATCAATAAAGCCTATAAAATTTTCTACTGTAAAAACATGGCTAAATGTATTTTTATATTAAACTATAGTGAAACATGAATTTAATGCAGTTGGAATCATCTAAAAAAGATTTAAAAAGAATTAGTTATGAGTTCCTAAAGTCTTAATACAAATTTCAGCTAGTAAATAAATGCTTACTGAAATATAAACAACTTATCAGAACTAAAAGGACATGGACGGCTATGGGCCTTAGATGCAGAATCTAACGGCCCACACGTGCTGGGAAAAGCGCACGCGCGCGATTCCAAAAGGAGCCCACCGTTGGATCAAGATCCAACGGCTCACGTGAATGGAAACATTCGGACCATGCGAATGCCCCGGCCATCCACAGCCGCAGATCTAGAGATGAGCGGCTCGGAGTGCACTTCCCTTCGGGGAGTCCGAACAGCATACGAATCTCAGCCGTCCATCGCGAGATGGACGAAGCAGAGCGATTAGGAAACCGGAGGGTCCGAAAGTTCCCTAGATCTGGGCCGTTGATCACAAGATTGACGGTCCACGCTTAACAAAGCGCTACGCACTCGCCCACGTGAGTTTAAATGCGCCGGGAGGGGTTTAATGAGCGGGTCCACATGTCAGTGGCACGGCGAACCAGATTAAGACATATTAATTAACCCTAATGATTAACAATGATTAGGCCATTAATTGAGTCTTAACAACAACGGCAGAACGGGACTTTCGTCCGGCAAAACCCGAGCGAAAAGAATGGCTTGCCGCCGGCGGCTCCGGCCACGGCGGCGCAACCTTAAGACTAAAATGGATTTGCAATAGCCTTTCGATCCCG
Source organism: Ampelocalamus luodianensis (assembly GCA_036346255.1). NCBI lineage: Eukaryota > Viridiplantae > Streptophyta > Magnoliopsida > Poales > Poaceae > Ampelocalamus > Ampelocalamus luodianensis. The sequence continues at coordinate 54,717,565 of CM070634.1, read as the reverse complement.
ATGGCGGTGACCTCGCTGGCGGCGAAGGTCTAGAATGCCGGCTAGCCGGAATGTAGCGACGGTAATGTAACACCCTAGCCCGACATGAGCCCGGAATGCTACTGAACTAACCTTAAATAACTCTAACCAAGGCAATTTTAATAAATTTCGGCAGAACCTCCCCTGTAAAATCAATTACACGGGGGATTCCAACAGACAAGTAAATCACAAATAATCAAGCCATCAACTCTAATCCTTAATAGATAATCAAATCATGCTAAGTGTCTAACATAACTAGAGAAGTATAAAGTTCCACTACTCATCATTATTACACTTAACCCACTGCATGAGATAAAACATAATAAATCTTTGAGCAACTCGCCTAGTAATAGGAAACACAGTCTGAAGTTTATTCATCTTTATTTGGTTCATGATGTGAGTGTGTGACTATCAATCTATTTCCCCCCATGCATGTCGTTCTTGGATCGAGTACCTAAAACAACAATAAAAGCAAGAGTGAGCCCACAGACTCAATTTGATAACCCATATCACAACCATTAATTTCTTCGGTTATAACCTCTAGTTTAACCATGACAAGACATCGCTAAAGGTTTAACGTTTCCTTTCATAAAAGAGAAACATTCAACTTCCACACTCAAAAAACCCAAAAGAGATACCTTGCGTCAAAGCCTCCACGTACTAAAGGACTTGCAAAAGGAAACTTTCATTAGCTAAAAAAAACATCAAGCGAATAAATGGGTCAAGGTTTTCTAATGAGAAAGACAAAACTCCATTATAAAGGTCAAGCTTGACAATCAACCAAGTTCACCAGCCGCAAAAAAAAACTCAATGATTGGGAAAAACAATGATTGCTTTACAGGACAAAATTAAACTAATGGAAACAAATCAATCCTTTTCAAAGCAACCCATCAACCGTAATAAACTAATAACCCAAGAGAAGCTCATCAACCCCAACTAGACAAGAGTTGACCAAATTCAAATTTCAAAGAAGAGAACAACTCTTCTAAATATACTTACTATTAAAGCCCGAACTACGATATCCAATGTGGGCACTTCACTATTGCTATACCACGAACAGTGGTTTAACCTGGTACAGCACAGGGCCACAACTTCGACCTCAACCTTCTCAACATGGGCTACTCTCACTCATAATAATCATAGAATCATATTATAGGTATGTAAGATTATCTCATACAGGAATCATCAATACAACATGCGAAAACGTAAATGCAAGGCAATAACCCAATCCCACCTATTGTGCTTAGTGTGTCAAAATTAATGTTTTATTAACCACGGACCTACAGCCCGCTCTGATACCAACTCCCCACCAAAGAGAGTTAAATCTAAAACCAAAATATTCATCATGAAACTCCTCCACTTTCCAAGTAGGCAATTTGCCAACAAACACCACATAAGGTAGAGGCGAAATCACTCAAATGCCCAAAATAGCCATTTCCTTTCTTTTCTTAACCAAAAAGAACTGCCCTCTGTGAACAGTCAAGTTCTAAAATTCATATCTTTCCGTACAGTGGTCGAAATTAGGTGGGGGATTGGTACCGGAGGCAGCACCGTCTTCACGTCCTCCATTCTCACGTGGTTAAGGCAAGTGCATTGTTTGATCCGTGGTTGTGATTGATTGGTCATGTTTGTGTGCTTTTTCGATATGTGATAGCATAGTGAGATTGTTGGCATGATGTTGGTTTAAGATTGGTGGATGCTCCAAATATGTTTATGCTCTATTGTCGTATGATGTTATCGTCTTGTGGTAATTTGATGATGATTAAATGATGAGCATGTGCATATTGATATCATGTTGAGGCCTGGTCTTGTGATGACCAAGCATGCACATCTTTGAGGTCCCCATCATGTATGTGACGGGCTTGAGGTCCCCACACCTGTGGAGTGTGGGCTTGAGGTCCCCAATACTTGCGGAGTATTGGGCAATTGGTCCCTGCGCTTGCGAGCACAGGCATGGGTATGCAGCGACGGTTGCATACTTTGCATTACCGGTAAAATGCAAAAAAGAGATAAAGAGAAGGAACCCTTGAGCATTGCATATGCATGTGGAATGATTTAATGTCGTGCTTCTGAAAATGGATGCTGATGTGGTGATTTTAATTATGTTCTTTTATATGTACTTGCTGAGTCTGTGGACTCACTCTTGCTTTCTTTGTTGTTTTAGGTACCCAGAGCAAGAAAAGCATGCATGGGAGGAGTAGCATTATGATCTCACGCTGCCGCCATGAACCTTAATTCTCAGACTATGCCTTAATAATTAAGCAACTGCTTAAAGGATTCTTCATGATTATGTTTCTGCATTGATTTATTTGTAATGATAATGAGTAGCATAGTTGGATGCTTGAGGATTTGTTTAGTTGATTAGGAAGTTCCTGTTCGCTTATTGATGATTTTGAATGTTGCAATATTTAGTTATAAAACCCTTTTATCTGTTGAAACCCCTACGAAGTTAGAAATATAAGGAAGGTTCTACCGAAATTTAGTGAATTACCTTAGCTTATATTTGTGTAAGGTTACATTAGTAGCATTCCAGGCTCGTGTGGGGCTGGGGTGTTACAGGTGACCAAATCGGCTAAAAGCGAAAATGCATGAAAAAGCTCCGCAACAGTCCAAAGAAGCGTGTGACAAGCATCTAGGGACTAATTAGAAGCTACCTTAACCGAGAAGGGCTTCAAAGATGGCCGGAGGAGCTTTGACAAAGAAGGAACCTGCCGAAGTTGAAGAAGACGATATGAAAATAACAACCTGAGCAAAATGAACACCACCGGGTGGTCATAATAGTTACATTATAGCCCATAGAAGCTTCATGAGCAAATAATTGAGAAATGGAGCACTCACCGGAGCTGAGGAAGAAAGGGGATGGTTTCGGCCGAATTTGAACAAACCCCAAATTTGTCAAATCCTGTGAATGAAACCCAAAATTGAGTGACGAGAAATGATTAGGGCAGTAAGGAACTTAAAAGGGTACAAGAGCATTTGAAAAAGAACCACTAGAACACCAAACCAAAGCCATCAACCGAGCTCCACGGCCATTAATGGAGATTTTGGTGTTTTTGGTGGTTTCGAGCTTAATTCACAGAGCAAGAGGGGTTTGGGGACCTTAAATAGCGGTTTCGAGCTTAATTCACATAGCAAGAGGGGTTTGGGGACCTTAAATAGCTAAAGGATTAGGGTTTGGCAATCAAAACAAGATTTTCGGGTGTTAGGTTCATAGGGCTGGCATAGCCCGAAAAAGGAGAGATGGGGTGCAGGAGTAGGGCATGGGTATGGCCGAAAACACCTGCGCCCATGAATTGCCGGCAAAAAGAGACGTTGACAAGGGAACACGATTTGACAGTGCCATGCCTCTCTCTCTCGCTCCTCTCTTCACACACGGCGCGAGGTTGAAGATGACCAGAGAAAAGGCTAGGACGCTGTGAACTGTTAGATTTAAAAATGGACGGCTCAGATTTCTCGAAGCTCCTGAGGTTTAAATACAATGGAGGAGATTGTGAGCTCATATCGAACGAAACAATCGGAGGTCCGAACGTATCAAGCGACGTGGACGATCCGATTTTAATCCAACGGCTAAGGTTCGCCCAAGGTTCCTGAGGTTTGAATCAATAGAGAGGATCGTGAACCCTTGGATCAGAAATGAACGGTCACGATTAAATGTGTCCTTCGGAGGTCCGAACGTTCTCAAACGATCTGGACGGTTGGATCTAGATCTAATAGTTCAAATGGGTTGGCGCAATCGCGGGGTCCGAATGTTCACGCGAACATGGGCCGTGCGATTAGGATCCAATGGTCAGGATTGAATGCGCGCTAAAAAAGAGAGGCCTGGTGTGGAGACCCCGGGATATTGGAAATGTGCTTAATTAAAATTATACTGTAGCACAATTCTTAATTAAGGAACAATGCTGCTCCTTTATTAAAGATCATGCTAGAAGCATAATTTTAATAAGTAACAAATCCAATATTCAGGTTTCCCGGATATATGTCTTACAATGGTTCCCAGGATCAGTGACCATTGCACATATATCCTTAAACAACATTGCATCATACACATACAAGTCATACATTTACATAATTAAACATAATTTTACAATTCGGTTGAGTACCACAATATCAAGTGACTTGGTCACTACAAAAGACTGACAGCGGAAGAAAACTAAACGACAAAACCACCAATCGCCCCATCACCCGCAGGCTATTGCGTGGAGGAAAGAAATAGCTTCACTCGTTAGCGTCACCCTGATTGGCGCTAACGGGCACTTCATATAGATAACCGTCCTCACCTGCAACCATAGGTTATAGCACCTTGAGTACGGAAGGTACTCAGCAAGACTTACACAAACTAATAAAAGAAAGTGTTTGTTAGAACCTATACAGAGGAATAGAATTTATACATGCATAAGGTTGCAACAGGAAGGCATATTGGTTCAATTTTGCATAAAGCCATACATTAACCTACAATTGCTAAGTTTTGATAAAGCAATTTAGTGAAACAAACTGGACTAAAACAGTAAGTAAATGAAAATAAATGTAAACAGACATTGCATGAATTCCCTCATGCTGAACCAGAAACCAAAACAAAAGTTTAAATCAAAACTCTATACAGGTGACATCAACTCAAGTTATCGTCCATGACCGTGGACACGGCTATTCGAATAGTTTGATACCCTGCAGGGGTGTACATCTTTACCCACACGACTTAGTCAGCCCGTTGCCTTCGGATGCCTCCGAATGATGACATACTTCCTTTGGTATGCCGACCGGGGAAACTAAGATTTGGTATTTTTCAACAAGTTGACATTATCGAGTTGGATACCCATGTGTGAACTGATCTCGCTTAAACAATGACTGATAGCATCTGCTTAACCGGGGCACACATGTTGCGTCAGGAATGCCGACCCAAACAAAAGAAATACAATCTGGGTTCGCTACCCATACTAGATTGCAATCGGCATCTTTAAGGTACGTACATGCGATGGAACACAAATACGCTCTCACCCTTCTAAGAACATCTGATATTGATATAAAACTTACATGGCATAAAACGCAGCCCGAAGACCTAAGCATCTATGCCATACAAGATCAATACATATATCCTTACTCCCCTGTCTCCAACTCAATAGTATTAACCCTTTACTTAACCAAACAGCGCCCATACACCGCGTGTGGAAGTACGTAGGGGACTTGAATTGAATAATCAGAGTTCAGTCCTTAATTGGTCCAGACAAGTCCACCACAATTCCCAATCTCGTGCACGGAGGCTACTACACTAGTCAATTTTCAGTATAAAGCAAGTTTTGCATATAGATAAAAGATTCTAACTTGTCATTTGTAAAACATTTAGAAAATATTTTATAGCAGTAAGTAATGATCATCAATGGTATAATCTCCAAATATAATCAACACTCGAACATTCCATTCATGACACAATTCATTCCTCAACAAAATTAACGCGCGAACTACGCGTTCTTGATATCATTCCAGATCCGAACAAACTAACATAAAGACATGACAATTCCAACCATAACCCAAACTTAATTTCCCAAAAGCTAACTGTGCATGCTTTCCCACAAGTGATGTCTATAACCTAGGATGAGGCTATTCGAATAGATTTAGTTCTCTGCAGAGTTGTACAACTTTACCCACACGATATGAATACCTTATACTGTCGCCATGCACTCTTCCGAAGGAGTGTGACTAAGATATCATAACGAGGCCGTTACAATGTCATGTCCTAACTACCAAACCACCCGAGGAACAGAATCCCATAGCAGACTAAGCGCGTCGCACCACAGGTGAACCTCATTGCGTAAGTAGTCCCTATCAAACAAGAGACCCTTAACAGCAAGTAAGAGAACGAAAAACTTGCACCCGCCAGATTGACAAGAGAACAATTAAAAATATCGATAACAATTGTCAACCTGATTGTGTTCTGATAGCTAACACACAATAAATAAGTTAGCCAAGCCATCGCCCATAAACCCGGTGTGTGGTTGTACGTAAGACTTGGTTCATCACACCACAGACCGGTCCTCATATACCCAGACGGGGCTACACGAATCCAAGACCACCCCTTCATCACCCTATCACCCGTCCAAGTCCAACACTCAACAATAACCCACCTAACAAGTCACAATAACCAGATTCGAAGATCTGGAAACAATCCTCAATATCAGTATAATTCAATCCATATAATCCTCAAATTTTATCAAGATTCAATTCAATCCACCGGCCGATGGACTAGCTCCATCAACCGCTTTCGGCTACAACTACTAGTATGGCTAAGCATCGTTCTACAAACTAGCAAACAACCCATATAATATATAACCTTAATTATTCAAGTAAAAAGGGTAATCAACATTCAAAGGAGGGCTAATGCAGCAATTAGGAATTTAACTACTTCTACCCATAAACATACATGTCAAAGTAGCATGCAATTGCGATAATAGAACTCACACAAAACTTTTAAAAACCACTGGGAGCAATATGATCAAGAGGAGGGTGCTCGCACCTTATTGGTACCACCTGCTCAATCTCAGGTTATACTCAATTTGATCTCACGGATATAACGGTTTCGTCGAAAAACCAAATGAAAGACGATATTGCAATAAATATCAAACAAAGCCAAAAAATCAGAATACTCAAAAATGCATGAAATTTATACAGTGGGTAGGTCATGACTTTATATTAATTTAGGTTATTCTATTTGGATTTAGTATGTGAAAGTTATGGTGGTTTGAATCTCAGATTTCTGGAAAAATAATTTAAATAGAATTTGTTACTGTTCATCTGAAATAAATTCTTTGGTAAAACTTTGCATAACAGAGGTGGGGATAAGGATTGCATGGCTGGAAATATAATAAAAAGTTATGTTCAATAAAAATTGAATCATCCCATTTGGAGTTCAAATGAATTTTCTATGAATTTTTTGAAGTTAATTCAATTTCTAGTGTAAAAATAATTCTTTTCTGAAACTTCCAATGCATTTTATACTCAATTTAACCTAGCCTCTGCCATGACAAGTGGGCCTACATAGTTTCTTTTCTTTTCCATTTAATTCCTAAAGGAAAACATCTACCGACAAATCTAATCTTCTCATAATCATTTACTTAACCGATTCTCCGGTGTTGAATCCAATCACATACATAACACTTTCTGATCATATTCTCATATCTTGATCTAAATCTCGTACTAACCTCCACTAAGGCATAATCAAGGTAGTCAATCCAACAAATAACTCCCGAACTCATGAACTTCCATCTATACAATCCATCCGATAGTTGTACGAAATCTACCAAGTGATAAGCATATGACCAAGACTAAATCTATCAATCATTCTCCAATATACTGGATAAGCTAATATGAACTATCTAGCTCTACTAGTCTCGTCTCAGCAAATCACATTCTCATACACCCAATTTTCCACCGATCGAGGTTTAATTGACTAACCGACACCTAATGAGCTTTACAATATAAATTCACATCCAATATTTAAAAGCTCACTAATCAATTAACTCATATCTACATCACCGAAATAACCATGTATGACATCTACCAATCCAATCACATATGTGCCTCAACGACCAACTAATTAATCATTAATCTACTAATCCAATTGAGGGCATGATTCCATCAAGTCGGCACAAATGACTTAACTAGTAATCACATAGCAATCCAATCATTTATCCGCACTCAAATAATCTATTGCTACCTTCTTCCAATTCTAGCACATATGACTCAGATACTATTGCTAAAATCATCCGATCAATTTGCTCATGATTTAAATAAATCACCCGATTCAACCTCCATATCTCCACATATATCTCACAAGAGCTATCCATCAAGTAATAATTCATAAAATCCTTATGCGTACTAACTCCAAAGATTACTAATCCAACGTGAGGGAAAACCTCCAATCAATTTATCATCCAAAAATCACCACTAACTTCCATGCGACGTCAAAATAAAATCATCCGATCGAATACTCTAATAATACATTATTCTAACATCCACTGATCAATAATATACATATTCCGCTTTGACTCTATAATTATTCGTATCTATCGACATACATCACATGACCAGGCCTACACACAAAATAAGACTAAACCGGGGAGTTACACCGGTCTTAAACTACCAAATCATTTTTATAATTAAACATACATAAATAGATGTCATGCTCACAACTAATATACAACATGCACGACTTATATCATAAACGCGATGATGAGGATATCCCTACTACTTATGAGGTTATTCGTGAAGCAGGAGCTAAACTTCTCAAACAACAGGTGCATTTGTTTCTTAATGAATTTCCTTTTGTTGCCAATGAGAATTGGTTACTACCTAAAGCAATACTTGGTGCATTCTCAGGTTTGACAAATTTAAAGACTTTGGAACCGAGAGGGAGGAGAGGGAGGCCGGGAACAAATTCATGGAGGAGAAACACATGCGGCCAACAAGGGAGAAGAAACCCATGTGGCCAACGAGAGGGAACGTGCTCTCGTGGATAAAACCCTAGCACACGGCGGTCAAGAAAGACATATGGTGACATGGCAACAAGGGTTACATTGGCATAAAAGAAGCATCAAGTGCATCGAACAAATTCGCGCAAGCTAAGAGAAGGAAAGCTCACAATACAAGGGAAACCGAGAGGAGACTAGTTTAAATTTCCAAATTAAAGTAGGACGTTTTTTGAATCGGATTACTGTTCATGTGAACAGAATCGGTCTCAGATTCTGTAGCAGTGAACGAGTGTCGGACTCGGATTACTGTAGCACTCGGTTATTGTTCATCCGAAGTTTTACGCTTGCGTGGGAGGCTATATAAACCCCCATGGCCGCACCATAGAGGCGCACCGGTTTATGCATAAGATTGAAACATAGCTATTGCTTGTTCTTTCGACACCGAGTTCATGCGAGGACTTTGAGAGAGAATTAGGCGATCCATTTGTTTTGTTCTCGCAATCCAAGGTCAAGCCGTCGCTCCATTGGGAATTGGGGACTTGGCGTTAAATGCTCGTGGTCTCGCGACGAACAACTACCCGGTGTGTTTTGGGCGTATTCAAGAGTTGAGGTTCGTGCATTGGCGCGAGTGTTCAGCTAGCGACATCGTCTACTTCGCATCAACTATCCACGGTTCCTCACTGAGAAGATCGGGCCTTCCCCCGTATCACGCGATATGATACTAAAGATTTTTACCACAGCACTAGATGTGCGAAACATCACCAGACATCTTCTCGGGTCCGCGTGCACCGTAGTCGTCGCTGAGCTCGTTTGCGTCCGCTTGGTCTTCTCATCCACGTCCCGCTCCGCATCGTCGCCGTCGCTCTTGGCCACGCCCACGGAGCTGCCTTGCCGAAGCCGCGCTCAAGCATGGCACACCATGCCGCCTCGCCTCGCTCGGGCCGCTACGCCGCAGCATGCCCCGCCACGGTCTTCCTCGCCTTGTTGCCGCCGCACCCTTGGCTGCACCTTCAGTCGCCGTTGAGCCCGACCGCGTGCATGCATGGCTTCGACTGCATGCAGCGCCACTCGGCCTCATCGGCTCCTCCATCAGGGTGCCGCCATCTTCGCACCGCTGCCTCCACTATGCTGCCGTGCTGCGGGTGCCTTGGCTCGGCCATCGCACGCCAAGTCGGCCACGTCGCGTCTGCCTGACCCTCCATGGCGCTTCTTCGCCTTGGCCTGTCACTGTGCCGTCGACGCTGCTGTGCCGCGCCGCGCCTCATCCTCATGCTGGGCTGCAGCACCACGTCACTAAGGATGCTGCCTTGCTCGTTGGCCTTGCCTCCTCGGCGCCAAGCCCCGGCGCCGTGCCGATGTCTCTCAAGTCTTTGACTTGCGTAGACCGCCGTCGGACCATGCCTCGGTGCTGCACCTCCTCGACCTCGCCTCGGCCACCTCTGCCTCGATGCGTGCCGGCCGGGCCACGACACCACGCCTCGCCGGCTCCTCGGGCCGCTGCTACCTTGCCGCCGCAGCAGCTGTGTGCCGCACCGACTCCCGACCGTGGCGCCAAGCACCGCTTTGTCTTTGCTTCTCCAAGACGGCTCTTGCTCCCTCACACATGCCACAGCTAGGATGCATACACAGCTCTGCCGCTGCTACTCTTCCCATCCTCCCCCACTGCTACATCTTTTCCTCTCTCACGAATCGATCAAACGACCATGCATGTGAACACTACTTGCATAAGTGGATAGCTTATGTAATGGGGAATACAGCGGCATAACATCCATTGGAGGTTTTTCGGTTCCTGGATGGGTTGAGAGGAGAGAAGTGAAGGAACTTGAGCTCATGTGAGAAAAATGGAGCTGCTGCCTTGGGGAAGAAAATGGCAGTGGGAGAAAGTGCTCTCGGCTGGGCATCTTGTCTAAGATGGTCTATGTGTTCAGATTCAGTGCGACTGTAAATCAGAATATCATCAAAGTACACAACCACAAATTTACCAATCAAATGCCTTAAAACATGATTCATTAAGCGCATGAATGTACTAGGTGCATTAGTTAAACCAAAAGGCATGACTAACCACTCATACAACCCAAATTTTGTTTTAAATGTTGTTTTCCACTCATCCCCTTCATGCATCCTAATTTGATGGTAACCATCACGCAAATCTATCTTAGAAAAATAACAGACCACTCAATTCGTCTAGCATATCATCTAAGCGAGGTATAGGATGACGATATCGAATTGTGATATTATTAATCGCTCGACAATCTACGCACATACGCCATGAACCATCTTTCTTAGGAACTAAAATAACAGAACATCACAAGGGCTTAAGCTTTCACATACATACCCTTTGGAGAGAAGCTCTTGTACTTGTTTCAAATTTCGCTTGTTTCCTCGGGATTGGTGCGATGCGGTGGTCGGTTCGGCAATGACGCTCCGGAATCAAGTCGATCTTATGTTCTATCCCACGAATTGGTGGTAGCCCACCGTACCTCGTTTGGAAAAACGTCAAGTCCCGCAAAACACAAGCAACACCACTAGGAAGAGAAGACAAGTCGTTAGTCGAAAGCAAGGCGTCTTTGTACAATAGTACAAAGTGCACCAAATTGGGATCTTCGCTGAATTCTCTCATTTCTAATTTGGTGGCTAACATCACTAAATTCTTCTCTCGCTCTTTGGCGCCTCAACGTGCATCTCAATTTTCTGCATTGAAGAATTCACAATCTGTTGCGGTGTAAGGGGCTTCAAGATGATATCCATATTATTCCATCGAAATGTGTAGCGATTTGTACGCCCATCATGAACAGCAGAACGGTCATATTGCCATGGCCGTCCCAAGAGCAAGTGACACACCGTCATAGGCACAACATCGCAGTCCACAGTGTCGGTGTACTTCCCAATAGAAAACGTCACTCGCACCATATAGTTCACCTTCACTTCCTCTTTGTCGCTCAACCATTGCACATGATAAGGACGTGGATGCGGCAAGTACTTCAAACCCAACTTATGACACATCATTGCTAGCCAAATTGTGACAACTTCCGCCATCAATGATCACTTTGCAGACCTTACCCTTATCAAGCTTCGCCAAGTTCGAAACAAATTGCACCGCTCGAGTGACGGCGATGGCATCACACTAAGCACCTTGGGCGTGCAAACAATGGAATACTTGCTCGGTGTTAGGAAACTCGGATCGCACTCACATTGTTCTATGTCATCGCAGCAAGACCGGTTGCGCATCGAGCGACTCGTCATCACTAGTCAAACAAAACCGCCATCCTCGGTGATAAGCATAGTTCGACATTTGGGCGATCCCTCCAAAATGGCCAACACCCTTGCACTTGTGGCGAATGATGTCACGTGAACGCCCCGTTGACCCCATAGACGAGGTCACACTAGCAGCGGGCGCCGCAGGTCGACGCACCGGTGCTGGTGTACTCTCCAGCTTCTTACTTGCGGAACTGCGCATTGCCGAATTGCTTCCGACCGGAGTGCTCTTGTTTGGCTGGCTGTTGTTATATGGCTGTCCTGGACTGGCTGAAGGACGTGAACGGGCAGCGAACCGTGCATCTTCAATCACTTCTCGCTCGGCTTCGCGTGCTTGGTGCAGCAACTCAATCATATCATTATAGGGATGGTGATTGACAATGCGCTGACAAAGATGATTCATGTCGACTAGAAATCTCGCCATGGTGCGTTTCTTCATTCTCGCGACATCCGCATGTATCATGATAGTTTCCATCTCCTTATGATATTCATCAATTGACCTCATACCTTGTCGCACCTGTCAACTTCTCAAATAGTGAGCGCTTGTAGTGGCGAGATACAAAGCGTGCCCGCAAATGCCGCTTCATCCGCTCCGGGTGATAATCGGCAACTCATGGCGCCCATGCGCTACGAATGAATCGCTCCCACCAATGTGTAGCATAATCATCCAAGCCATTGGAAGCAAGCAACAACTTCTTCTCATTGGAATAGTTGTTCATTCAAACAACTTATCCACCTTCGCTCCCAAGTGAGGTATTGCTCCACATCCGTACCACCAAAATATAGGAAGAGTAAATTTGGGCTTAGCGACAAAATCGTCGGCGTCGTCGTGTCGACGCCGCACGTTGTTGCGATGGTGGCGCTGCCGGTCATCGTAGTCGCCGACGGGAAATCGTCATCCCATTGCTCGGCCTCATCGGCCATGCTACGAGGTGCACGATGCACACCTCCTCCGTGGACACCACGTGGTGCGCCTCCACCACGCCGCCGTTGCCTCGCCACGCCCATGAGCTCGAGGCGTGCGCGCCGCCATCCCGACGCTTGGCGGCATCGCCATGCGACGCGCTGCCGCCGCCGTCGCTCCTCATCCACACGAATAGCACGCTCATCCTCGGTCTCATTGTGCAAAACGCGGAGGGCCGTGCACACTCGTGTCATCGGCTTGCGCACCCCACGAAGATTGTGTTGTGCGAACATGGCGCGTAGCTCCGTGAAGTTATGGTTGATGGCGTGCGCAATTGTGTGACCTCCTCCCGAGGGTGTTCATCGATCGAACTTCCCGAGTTCATCGCGCACGCCATTGTCACCATCTTGAAGTTGTTTTGTAGCATCTCGCGCAACCGAGTGTACTCGTCCCACGTAACGGTGCCTCGGATTAGGTGGATCCTCCTCGTGACTCGACATGGCAACAACTCACAAACAAGAAACGAGGTTATATCCGGTTAGTAAAACAAAAGCGCTCTCTACTACGCCGCAACTCACCGTCCCGAAAACAAGACAAGCTTACTGCTCCAAAGTGAATCAAGGACGGCAAATCGACGCCAGTGACAAATGAGCGACCTTAACCCGTAATGTATGAGCGTAACCAAGAGCAAGGGAGTACACAAACGGGTGTAGGTGGAGCTCGGACAGTATGTGTATATCCTATGCAATCTGATATTCAAGGTATTGTAAAGCTAAGTAATGATCCAAGCTAGAGTATTTTGCCTATGTGCTGATCCAAAAGGTTTAAGCGAAGTGTATGAACGCACAAACAAAGATAAATGTGACTTAATGCAAACAAAGGAATGAGCTAGTGAGAGACAAACTGAAATTGAGATGAAAACTAGCTCGTTTTTGCACCAAGTACTATGAGAGACGCTAGCCAATTGCAAAGATATCAATGTTAGGGCACAAGATTGCTCAAATAGATTAAATACACAATCTGAAATTGTGGACTAAGGTTTACTCTTCCCAATTTCGCCAGCCCCTTTTGTTTGTTTTTTTCTCAAAACCGCATGAACAAAGCTCTTCGCCCTTCGGCTATTAAGGAAACCGAAAGGAAAAAATTTGGTACTGTATTTGCGGGTTTGATCTTTTGTTTTTTTAATACCTTTTCAAGCCGTGGCTTTTTCTTGTAACCGGCTGCCTTTTCCTCTTTTCTTATTGCAATGGCCGAAATAGGGTTTGCTCCCCTCTTGATTGCACAAGTCTCACAATTCAACAACGTGTAAATAAACCAAAGAACAGCCCTAGTGCAATGTACAAAAGCTAGTCTCAAGGATGAAAGAATATAAGTGAAGCTCAAGAAACCCAAAGTGTTTCGGTCAGCTATCTCTTTTTGGGTGCTAATTGAGGAGTTCAATCAGCAATTTGGTACACAACGATTAAGCAACGCAAAAAGGAACACATGGATCAGCACTAAAAACAAAAACTCTATTGGATGAAAACTTAACTAAACGCATAAGAAATAACAGATTAAACTACGGTTTTGGTATTGCAATTTTCGGTTTATTGGACGATAGGGTAGAAAACGAATCTAACTACGGGTAAAGAAATTCTCACTGAGTAAACCTAGAATCTGATACCATATGATACGGGGGGAGGCCCGATCTTCTCAATGAGGAACCGTGGATAGTTGATGCGAAGTAGACGATGTCGCTAGCTGAACACTCGCGCCAATGCACGAACCCTCAACTCTTCGGAATACGCCCAAAACACACCGGGTAGTTGTTCGTCGCGAGACCACGAACGCATTTAACGCCAAGTCCCCAATTCCCAATGGAACGACGGCTTGACCTTGGATTGCGAACAAAACAAATGGATCGCCTAATTCTCTCTCAAAGTCCTCGCATGAACTCGTGTCGAAAGAACAAGCAATAGCTATGTTTCAATCTTATGCATAAACTGGTCCGCCTCTATGGTGCGGCCATGGGGGTTTATATAGCCTCCCACGCAGCGTAAAACTCGGATGAACAATAACCGAGTGCTACAGAAATCCGAGTCCGGCACTGTTCATTGCTACAGATGTCTGAGACCGATTACTGTTCACGGAACAGTAATCCGATTAAAAACGTCCTACTTTAATTTGGAAATTTAAACTAGTCTCCTCTCGATTCCCTTGTATTGTGAGCTTTCCTTCTCTTAGCTTGCGCGAATTTGTTCGATACACTTGATGCTTCTTTTGATGCCAATGTAACCCTTGTTGGCCACATGTGTTTCTTCTCCATGAATTTGTTCCCGGCCACCCTCTCCTCCAAAGGCTTCACAATATTCAAACCAAAGAATGCACAAAACATTTGCATGAGGTAATACCCAATTCTCATCAATGACAATAGAAGATTCATTAAGAAACAAAAGCACCTGTTTATTTAGAAGTTTAGCTCTTGCTCTCGTCAGTGGACCAATATGCACTTCTGTACTTGAATTATTTGTAGCGTCATGTATGGCGTCCACCTCAGTATGTGTATGACCACCAATAGGGAAAGATGTATAAGTGTCAGGGATGCCCTCATCAGCCGTTGGATTCTAGATCTACGTCCCACGAGCGTCCACATCGTATCTTTTCGGTTAAGTTGTTTATATCTCTATAGGTATTTAATTGTCTACTGAAAATTGTATAAAAACTTTAGAAATTCATATCTAGTTCAAAATAAATCCTTTTTACATGATTCCAACTGCAATAGATTTGTACTTCACTAAAGTTTAATGTAAAAATACCTTGAGCTTTGCTTCTGTGTTAGAAAATTTTGTAATCAACAATAACTTGTTTCAGTCATGTTGTATATTCCTGAAATTGAATTAAAACTTAGAAAATGCATATCTTTTTCTGTATATCTCCAAATTGGGTAATTTCGACTTGGTTAATTTTGTCATTAACTGAACTTTAATATAAAAATGATTGTAGGCCCAGGATAGCACCAGAAACATCAATTAATGATTTTGGCCCTATTTTCAGCAATTAGAAAATCCTGTTAATTTTGTAAAAGACACAAATAATCCCCTGTAAATGCAAAATATATAAAATCAAAGCTAGAAAATCCCTCTGTCATCATACTTCAACATAAAATAGGTTTTGAGCATATATATGTTTCTGGAAAATGTGATATGCTAGGTTTACAACTTAGAAAAATCATAACTAAGTCATTATAACTCCAAATTCAATAAACCCAACTTTGCTGTGATTAGGATAACATATCCTACCTACCGTAAAAATTTTAGGTTCTAGACCATTCTATAAATTTTCGCCATGAACAGTACCAGTAATTAATTAAGGGAATTAATTGGCTGAGAGAACTGGTTTTTACTATAACTTTTTCATGCTAATTCCAAATGAAGTAATTCTTGTTCCTAAAATTGTCTAAAATCATACCCTTGCTGTTGGGTAAATTTCATAAGATTTGGATGTCTTTTGTTGTTGAGTTTGTTTTGGTGTTCTTCATTTTTATTGGATTTTCTCGTTATTTCGATAGGCTCCAACGTTCACATTGATTCCGTGAGTGATCCTCTGCAGCAAATAAGTGATCTCCAGCAAGGCAAGAAGTGTAACATCATTTGATCATATTGCTCCTACTACTTTTAAATTCTAATATCTTGTTTGCAAAACCTAAGTATGCCTGCTTCTTGTGTCAAGATTTATTTTGTCGATTAGAGGTAGCTAATGCCATTGCATGGTTGTCCTTAAATTGTTTATCCCCAGCCACAAAACATAAGTTATTAATATCGCTGGTGAATTAGAGCCCGGTGATTTAATTATGCTCTTTTACTGTCTTTACGGTGTCATGCTTAGAATGCTTAGATACCGGTAGAATTGGGCGGTTATCGACTTGTCGATAACTTTGATCACACAAACTTATTATTGACTTCATGATTTCAGCCTTGGTGCTATATTTAATCATAAAGACAAAAAATGAAAAAAAAATGATTTGAACTTGGGCACAATGGTAAGATGGTGTGATTATGGGTGTGACTGGAATGGTGCCTGAGTCAACAAGGACCGAACATCTTGTTACACTAAACTAAGCATTCTTGCGTGCTAACCACACTAGAGGGTATGGGACCTCTCTTGACTTAGTACTTTGGCGTGTGTTGGCTATGCGTCACAGGTGGAGCATTGTAGTTGTCCGTAAAGCTTTACCCCGAGGGGTAGTTGTCTTTACGGCTTTACAATGTAGCGTATGGACTGCGGTCCATACGAGCGGCTCGTAGTTGATGCACAATATTGGAAATGTCTTGTTAGACTTAGCCGTAGCTGGTGGAAAGGCGGTCTGAAGTGTGGGTATATTGGTACACCCCCTGCAGGGTTAAAACTATTCGAATAGCCTCGTCCTAGGTTATGGACACGCTTGGCATGGTCTTTCAAGAGTTAGACTACAATCTTTTAAATTAAAACTTGACATGGGTGGTACGAATGGGTAATTCGTGCTATGGTTGTGATGGCTATTGGGTTAGTCATCTCCAGGTTGTGTTATGTTGTTACTTATTGTATCGCTGTTATTTATGCAAATAAATTCAGATTGTCAAAATTGCCTTCAACATATTATCTATTGCAAATAAAACTTGCTTTATGCTGAAAATTAACCTTGAGCCTTCTCCTTTGATTAAAGCCTGCATACAGTAGTAACTTGGTTTTGTTACCCGTAAGTCTTGCGAGTACAATTTTGTACTCATTGGCTTTGCTTAATTGTTGCAGAGAAAGAGGGTTGATCCCCAAGGGATTAACTTTGGTGAGTTTGGCTACGGTAGGGACGACCAGCTTGGCGGCCCGGTCGGTTGCCCTGTGGTTATGTGGCTAACCGGTTGGCTTTTGTCTTGGCCATCATATGGCACTTTTGCTTCCGCTGTTATTGATATTTGTCGTTATTGGCCAGTTGGCCCTTTGTTGTAATAACTTTATATTATGTACGTCTTTTCTAGACTTGTTACAGTATGATGTATGGAATTGATGCATGATTTTGTAACAGGGCGTGTATACTGTATTTCTGGGAAGTATATATATCTCGAGGTTTGGTTTATTTGATTTGTAATGCTAGGGTCAATGGAAGGCTAAGCGTTACAAGTTGAATAAATCGGGGTCCTCACACATGGGTATGCGGCGACGGTTGCATACTTTGTATTACCAGTAAAATGCAAAAAGAAAGATAAAGAGAAAGGATCCTTGAGCATTGCATTTGCATGTGAGATGTTCTATTGTTGCATTTCTAGCTTTGGATGCTGATGTTATAATTGTTAATATGTACTTGCTGAGTCTGTGAGCTCACTCTTGCTTTTATTGTTGTTTTAGGTACTCAATCCAAGAACGACATGCATGGGGGGAAGTAGATTGATAGTCACACACTCACATCATGAACCAAATAAAGATGAATAAACTTCAGACTTGGACACTACTGGGCGAGTTGCTCAAAGATTTATTATGTTTTGTCTCATGTAGTGGGTTAAGTGTAATAATGATGAGTAGTGAAACTTTATACTTCTCTAGTTATGTTGGACACTTAGCATGATTTGATTATCTATTGAGGATTAGAGTTGATGGTTTGATTATTTGTGTTTTACTTGTCTGTTGGAACCCCCCGTGTAATTGATTTTACAGGGGAAGTTCTGCCGAATTTTATTAAAATTGCCTTAGTTAGGGTTATTTAAGGTTAGTTCAGTAGCATTCCAGGCTTATGTCGGGCTGGGGTGTTACAGTTGGTATCAGAGCGGGCTTTAGGTCCGTGGTTAATAGAAAAATATTAAATTGACACACTGTGCACAGTAGGTGGGGTTGGGAATTACATTGCTTCCTCATTATCTGTTGTTATGTTTTATTTGTTGAGCAATTGTTGAATTGCCTCTGTGCTATCTTTCTTGCCTATGCTATGATATGTTATGACATTCTATATCTATGAATCTATTCTATGATTGTCATGAGATGATCATGTATGATCATATGTGATTATATTGTTTATGCGTGTCGATAATGGTTGTTAAGAAGTGGAGGCCGTGGTTGTGGCCTTGGACTTTGTCAGGCTATACCACTGTTCGTGGTAGACGCATAAAGTAGTTACCCTGAATACCTTAATTGCAGGAGTTGAGCGTGAACTGTTTTAGAAAGTTGATTTCTTTCTTGACCTCAATCTCGGCAAATTCTTGTTCTATGGTGGATGATGAAATTCTCTTGGGTTCGTGGTTCATGTTAATTGTTGTGTTTCAATGGTCTCTAACGGTTCTCTGAAACAAGTATTGTTTTCCGACTGTTGAACTGTTTTTACTAGTTGTGATCGTCCTCAATTGGCATTATTGTTAATTCCATGGTTGTTTCTTCTTTCTCATTGGAAAAGAATGACTCATGTATTCGTTTGAAAGTTTGGGTAATGAAAGTTTCTGTTGCAAGTTTGTTAACATGAGAAAGCTTTGGCTTTATGTATTTTTCTTTTGGATTATTCCGAGTGTTGAAGTTTAATGCATCTCTTTTCTGTTGGAATTGTTAAGATCCTTTTGTGATACCTTGTTATGGTTAAATTAGAGATTGTAATCAAGTAACTTGATATGGTATGGGTATCAAGTTGAGCCATTGGTGTGGTGCATAATTAATATTAATTAGTAACCCTGGAAGTGACAGTGATTAAGTTGATGTTATCTTCTACTAGTTCTTGATGAACTGTATATATGAGTAGTGACTGAGAGTATGACCATACCTATTTGGAGTCCAAAGAGATATTAATAAGTATGGAACATAGATGAATTAGTTTGGTCACTAAAATCATTTAGGTTGCTAAACTTGTTTGGTTCTTTGGTTCCCATGGATTAATTTAAATATATGGAAAGGGAAACTAGAGGAAATGCTAGATTTACATATTCCCTAGTATGATTAGTTATTAGAATTGTGTACAACC
This sequence comes from Ampelocalamus luodianensis, assembly GCA_036346255.1. NCBI lineage: Eukaryota > Viridiplantae > Streptophyta > Magnoliopsida > Poales > Poaceae > Ampelocalamus > Ampelocalamus luodianensis. The sequence goes on along the minus strand of CM070634.1, from coordinate 54,697,980 downwards.
GGTTGAATGGATCGAATATCGGTGGATCTAGAATTTATGGGAGGAGTTCTATGTAGTTCTTCTATGTAGGATGACGCGATGAATTTGGTTGTAGTGTTGTTGAGACTCTTGATCGATAGAAGATTTCAATTTTTGAAGTTTTAGTGTATTTTTGCCGAAATCCAATGTGAGGAGGAACAGTTGAAAATGTGCTTGTTAATAGCCAGTTGACAACAACAATGATTGTAGTATAACTGTTGTGTATTGAAGTTTGATGATGAGTATCGCTAAAAGTTGAACTGATATGATATAAGAGGTGGCTTATGCCCACATGATTGTGAAATAATTGGATGATAATGTGTCCTTGATGAAAGGGTTTTGGTAGGAGCTTTTCGATTGTGTAGTAGACCCCTTCTAACTTAAGAGGTCGATGTAGTGAGGTTGTATGGTTTTGAGTATACTCTCATTTTGAAGATGGGATGAAAAGGTAGTATGGAACAATTTGGTGAAACTTTGGGGGCTTTCTAATGGAATAGTTGATGATAAATATTCGTATTCAGAGTATATTATTCCTGATGTTAGTAAGATTATCTGCGAGAGATTGTGACTTGTATGTGTAGAGATGATTCTTTTAGAAATAAAGTAATTTGATCGTTTTTCGTAATTTGGATTTAGTAAAAGTGTTTCGAGATTGCGTTGGTGATTATTTGGACCTCTTGAGTTATGTGGTGATTGAGTTGCTTTGAGCAAAGTGACATGTTGAAAGATTTTATCGGTTATTAAGTGGTACCTATGATTTGGTCTTAAGAGCTTATCTTGTTTAAGCTGGCAAAGTGATGTAGTAATCACAGAAGATAACTTTCATGGTTAAAGGAAGGAGTGAAGTAAAAGTATTTGACATTTAAGTCGCGTTTCGCAACTTGCAGTTTATTTGAGTGTACTTGAACCTTATGTATTTGTTCCATAAGAATTTACCAATTTTCAAAGGGGAATACCTTCTTCCCATTTGTGGTTCGGTATTCGCTTTTAGCAGGACTTGAGCCCTCAGCTGTTGACTTCCTCTATGTTTTCTTAGTTCTTTGCCTAAGTGACTAATTCCCTTGGTCCTGTGTTTATTTCAAGCAGTAAATGTCTTCATTTGCTTTTTCTTTTGAGGAAAGATCCACCGATTCGTTTCACAGTGGTTTTCGAAGTGGTTATTCAATGTTGTTGTGAGACCTTGGGCTGTAAGTTAATCGAGGAGCATTGAAGGATGAACTAATTTCGTGTGTAATTCTTGAAGAGAATTTTAATTATACAGAATGTTTGCCTTTGAGGCTAAACTGACTGCATTATCGCAACCATTAGAACCTATGAAGATTTGTGATCCAAGATCCATTGTTCAATTCGGGTGGAACATTCGAATTTTTGAAAGGATGGGGAATCTTACTCGATGTATTAGAGTGTCACGATTTGGTACCTTGCACGGTTGTGCCGATGAATTATGATGATGTTGTAATGAGAGTAGTATTAGCAAAGTAATCTGACCGTTAAAGCGATTAATGAGATAGTCGAGAATGTTGGATTATTGCCAGGAAAGACTTGGACTTAGTAAGTAACTCTCTAAAAGTTAGAATCTTGATAAAGATAATTGGATCGAAGAAATGTTTTCGTGTTGATGTCAATGCGCGAGTATGTTTGGATTGTGAGAATTTTAGGGATTTAATTTGAGGTTTCCCCTATTTTCTATATGAGAAGTTCATGGTAGGAGCCTTGGAGTATAGTTTTGGGCTTCGTATTCTTTTTGCTAGGACCTTGAGTCGCCCAATGATTATGTGTAGAGGAAGTAGAATAAGGGTGGATTCCGAACAATGGGATGATCATTGATAGAACCCTTTTGATGAAGTATATGAATGTGTGTGCTGCGAATTTCGAGTTGTTTATTCTTAAAAGATTGAGGTGATGTGTTTGCATGTGAGATCTATTTTGAGATACATTGGAAGTCATCTGTCAAAATAATTATGTCGGTAAAGGAGTTGTTGAGAGAAAGTTTTGGGGGCATAGATAGAGCCTTTATACGGAGGTGTGGATGATGTATTTCGACTTGAGCGTAACGTTGGGAATGTCAAGTTAAGAGAGATGAGTTAGTGTGTTGCGATGAACTAAAACTCCAAAGTTGAGAGAGATTTTATTCCTAAAAGAGATACTGAAAAATTGATACTTCCTCAAAGAAGTGAATCGTTTCCTCGATTCTCGTTTGAGTTTTGTGCTGTTGACCAATGTCTTTCGTAAGATGAGTTTGACTCGATTTTGGTATGTGTGGTTCTTATCGGTTCAGGAAGAATAAAGGAAGTTTTTGATTTGGGCATTTAAAATGATTCCTCCTTTGGTTTTCATGATGCTTTTTCGCAAATTGCCACTTGGAAGGTGGAAAGGTTTTCGTGATGAAATTCCGATTTCTGGATTTGACTCTTTAGCACCGAGTTGGTAACGCTTAGTTGCGATGTGAATCTTTCATTTTCAGATGGGTTTTGTTGGTAAAAGAGTTTGCTTAAAGCGAGTTTTGTCGTATGTTTCTGGTTAAAGGAGGTGATCCTTGTTTTAGTGAAGAGTTTAATTGAGAGGGGGAACACAAGTTCTATGTTCTATGTGCATGTCGTGTGGTTCGGTATCATTGGGAAGGTTAACCCAAGATACATTGGGTTGTTTTCGCTAGTTGGCGTATCGCCAGGACTGTCTCGAGTCCGTGCGCGGAGTACGTAACATCTTGTATGTTCTTGTGTTAAGTGAGTACCTGGGAGATCCAGAGTTTGAGGTTTCGTTTGCGTCGTTGACCATCGAGTGAGACCTTACCTTTGAGTCTTGTCCGATGAGTGTACCTGGAAGTACCGGGTAGAGCGTTAGTTCAGACGTCGTGTTACGTCGTTGTGTTGTGGTATTTTCATGTAACACCCCAACTCTCAAAGAGCCAGGAATGCTACTGGAAATAAACTATTCTAGCACAAGTACAAATTTTCGGCAGAGTCTCCTTTGTTTAACCAGCAAATCTGAGAGTTCAATACTATCACATGGCATAAACAAAATCCTCATAATCAACTTATCCCAATCATGCATGAATATCAAAGGAACCAACCAGGACCAGTAACTTCATTATTACAACTAAACAATAAAATTCAACCACGCCATCCATGGGTGTTATTTAAACAGTTCATTTAATTCTAAATTTGGACTAAGCAGCAAACGCCTTAAGAATGTGATAAAGTGAGTGCATCCACATCTACTCCCTCCCGATCGTATCATTCCTGCCATGGGTACCTAAACACATTAAAGCAAGAGTGAGCCCAACGACTCAGCAAGTATCAACAAGGCTATAAACATTAATTTAAACATAGCATCAGTAAACCACAATCTCAATACACTAATCATAGCCATTTATCTCATGATATGCAAACTATGCAATGCTCCTTTGAACTTTATCTCTTTTCGTATTTTACCGGTAATGTAGGGTATACAACCGTCGCTGTATACCCTTGCCTATGCCCTCTGGCACAGGGACCAAGAGCCTATACACCACATGTATAGGGACCTTTGCCCATCACTTAATGATTGGGACCTCTCTATTTCATAGCCCACATTCCACAAATGTGGGGACCTCAAGCCCGTCATCTTCATGACGTCCTAAGAAAATGACGAAAACGGGAGTTTTGAACCGGTAAAATCCCGAGCGGGCTCAACGGCTTGCCGCCGGCGATGGGGACCTCGTCGGCGGAAACCAAGGGCATGGTTGGATTCCAAATAACGTCAGGAACCCAAAGGATGTGCTCTCGACGGCGGCGACGGCCCTGAACGCCGGCGAGCCGGAGATAGGCTAGGAGGGCTAAAACGACAACTACGAAACTAAAGGAGCTCTGGAAAACAGTAACTAAGCTAAGAAATGGGCACCTGAGGGCAGAGAGGGGACCAAGGAGGTCGGAGGAGCTTGGAGGAGGTCGACGAAGTCCGGCGGTGATATGCTTGTCGGCGATGGAGAAGGAGATGAGCCCGACCCCGAAAAGCAGCCCCCCCAACTTGCACACTTCTGCGATGGATAACCACAACAAGTTAGAGAATGCTCGAGGTGCTCGAGTTGACAAGCAAAACAGGCAAGAACGCTGATGGAACCACTGGAGCTCGAGCTTCGGCAGGGAGCTCCAAGATCCGACAATGGCGAGGGAGGGTGGTGTTCTTGGGGGCCTGAGTTTGAGGACCAGCTCAAACTGAGGGAGCTCAAGCACAGCCAAGAACGAAGAAAGAAAAGGAGAAGGAAGGTCTCAGGCTATACATAGCCAGGGAGCTTGGACAAGGGCTAGGGCAACCTACTGTGAGCAAGAACCATGCCCTCGCCAACGGCACGCACGAGTGACTAGTGGCGAGCGGTGAAGACTTTAGGTTAAAGCGCAAGGCATTGAATGCATGGCGAAAAGGAGTCGACACAGGACAAAAAGGTGACACCTCATCGCTCCCAACCGCCTGGTTCGACACATGCATAGGGGTGCGAAAAACCATGGTGATCAGACCTCGGCGAGGTCGTGAGGAAGAAACACAGCGCCAAGGAGGTCCTGGACGTCCCAAATGAGCTCGGGGAGGTCCTGGACGTCCCAGATCACCTGATGCGGAGGAGGTCCCGGGAGGTCCTCGGAGCGATGGGAGGTCGTGGCGGATTCAAATCCAACGGCTCACCACTCGCGCGCGGGATCGAGCTCGGTTGCGGCTCGCGACGTGGTCCAACCAAGTCGGTTGAGTTGGGCTCGGTCCGAGCCCGAGTCCCACTCAAACCGATTTAATTTTTCTGGTTTTAGAAGGGCTGACATTTGGAGAATTGTTTGAGGCAGCAAAATAACTCCAAAAATTACGAAATTTTTACAGAGGCTAGCTAGCTGAGTTGCTGACCTTGTATAAAATTCCCAGAGGTTTTCGTGCAATACTTTTTCCTCCAAAAATTCCATAAGGTACTGGTTCAAGGTTTGACCAGATTTTGAATTGGGTTGATTTCCCTCCAACAGCATTCAAACAATTTCTAAAAATTGTGGGGTTTTTTCAGAGGAGTCACACACCAACCCAAGAACTTAGGAAAAATATTTCCAGGAGATTCTCACAAGATGGAACAAGAATGTTTTTTAAGGATCAATATTTGGATCAAAAGACTTGTGACTTTGTATTTTCATAGCTTCTTGTACAATAGTTGTTCAGTACAAACAGGAAATACAAGATGTAAGGAAAAGTTTTAATTTCTACTCATTTTCTTACATTTGAAACACAAGTCTAAAATTGGGATGTTACAGTAGGACCTTGCCGGCGCCGAAGAAGAAGAAGTGGAAGGGACCACCTGAGCAAAAAGAGAAGGACCGGGTCATTGGGTTAGCTCCATTAAGCCTTAGAGATGGTCTCTGAGCAAACAATTGAAGCGAGGAGGTGCTTACCGGCACTGAGGAAGAAAGGGGCGATTTCGGTCGAAGAGGTCCAAAACTCAAAATTGGGTAGCTCCTGTGAAAGCAACCCAAAATTAAGTTAGCGGATTTGATGAAGATGATGAGAGGCTCAAGGCGGAGCAAAAAGATTGACAAAAGAACCATCGGAGCACTGTCGTCACCGAGGAGCTCCACGGTCCAACAATGGCGGCTAAGGGCTCTCTGGTGTTTTGGAGCTAAACAACAAAGAAGGAGCAAGCTAGAGCTGGGAAAGGGTCCAAGGAAGAGCTTGAGGGCTTTATATAGCCAGAGGAACAAGGGTTGAGCAAAAGCAAAGCTCAAGGGTGAGCTCGGTCCAAACCTCTGCCATGGACATGCTGAGCAAGTGGTGCAGCAGAGGAGCACGACTTTGGGGCCGAAAACACTGGCGGCAATTAATGCTTGCAGCAAAGAGCCGTTTAAAGGACTTAAGGAAGTGACAAGGCGCTGCCGCCCATGCCATGGCGCTCTGGCACACATGCACGCGCGCGACCGAGTAAGGAGACGACCATGTTCAAAGGGGGGCCCACCTGTCAGTGACACTGACTCAAAGTGGCTCTGATCCAACAAAACAAGTGGGTTAGCCTAACCCCAAAAAGGCACAGACCAACCCACCACGGTCAGATCGAAACTAGACGACCACGATTGAACCAGACATTTGGAGGGCTCCAAATGTTTGAATCAACCTAGGCAGTCCGATGCGAGATCGACGGTTGAGATCAATTGGGCCATTCGGAGGTCCAAACGACACAGCCAATCTGGAGCGTCCTATTAACATCCAAGGGCTTAGATTGAAAGGGACGATAGGGTGGTCCGAACGTCACAAACGACGTGGACGGCCTGATGGAAATCCAACGGCTGACATTGATTGCACGTTTGAAAGGGCTGAGCCAGGCACGAGAATGGTTGGGTTCAACCAAGAAGGGAGGTTAGGCTCGAGTTTGACTCGAGTCCAACAGCACTTTGACCAAGGGTTTAAAATAAGCTGAAAACTTGGAAGAATATTTAGAGATAGCAAATTAACTCCAAATATTCTGAAATGTTTACAGGAGCTTGCTGACTCTAGGATTGACCTTGTATAAAATTTTCAAAGGCTTTTAGGCAAGGAATATTTCTTTAGAAATTCTTCAAGTTTCTGAGTTAGGGTTTAACCAAGGGTCAACAGGTTTGACTGGCCTCTTAAAATATTCAAAGCATTTCTAAAAATTATGAAATTTTTCAGAGGAGTCACACAACCTCCCTAGAACCAAGGAAAATTATTTCCAGTGGATGATTACAGGATTTGATAAGGATTTAAAAAGGAGGGTCATAACTTTGGTCAATTGAAGTTTTTGAATTCCACAATTCCTTTACAAGAATTACAGAAAAGTTCAAAAACAACAAGATGCAAGAAAAATTTTAATTTCCTCTCATTTTCTTACATTTGAAACATAAGCCAAGATTTGAGATGTTACACCCTCGCTTTGCTAAGAGTGTTGATGGGAGAGATCTGTGCTCTCTATCAACAAGCGCCGGCAGCCCCTGCTACTGTGGCATCTGCTGCTACTCCTATTGCTCCTCCACCTGCACCCGAGGCACGGATGACGCTTCGAGAGTGGATGGCATTGAGGTTGGATCCGTTTGATGGGTCGGGCACCCCGATCTAGGCAGCGGACTAGTTGTGCTACATGGAGAGGTAGTTTGGAGCTTTGGAGCTATCCTCACATCAGAGGGTCCGTTTTGTTGCCTTTCAGCTAAAAGGGCAAGCGGGCATTTAGTGGGATGGTGTTTTGATGTCGAGGACTACCGCTCAGGGACCAGTTTCTTGGGATGAATTTGTTGACCAGTTGAAGGCAAAGTTCTATCCCTATTCCTTTGTTGAGAAGATGGATGTTGCCTTGATGACCTTTGTTCAGGGAAAGAGGTCTATTGCTGAGTATGAGGCCGAGTTCAATAGCTTGGTTTGCTTTGTCCCGTTAGTGGCGAACGATGATCTGCAGAAGGCCAAGAGGTTCGGTCAGGGCCTCAGCTCTAAGTATCGGCACGTGTTTGGAGCTACTCCACTCTACAACTTCAGCTCTGTTGTGGAGCAAGCCCAGGGCAAGGAGTTGGAGATGCAGCTCACTAAGGGGCAGCAAGTCTCTGGTGGACTGATTGCTTCGGGTGGTGACCAGAAGAGGAGCTCTAGTGAGGGGAGTGGGTTAGTTCAGCGACCTGTTTTCAAGAAATTCATGGGAGGACCGCAGTCCTCCAAGTCTAAGCAGTTGAGGCCATTTTCTTCTTCGGCGCCTCATCCTTTTGTAGGTACTCCAGCTCTTCGTCCTGTCCCAGAGAGGGTATGCTTTGTTTCAAGTGTGGTGATGGACACCGTGATGCTGAGTGCTCTTGGACGGGAGATTATCGTTAGTGTGGCCGACCGGGTCACAAGGAGCGCGTGTGTCGCCAGAATCCCGCTAGTGTGAGCAAGTGGGAGCCTGTGCTAGCTTTTTCTTTAGTGGGTCCTGCTTGGGGATCGCTCCAGATGATGGCTGCTCCTTTTGCAACACCACTTCCTTCAGCTTGGGCACCTTGGGCGCCTCCAGTAGGGTACTACTGGCAGCCACCACCTCTTGCGCCGCTTCAAGTTGATCGATCATCTTTGCCTGTGTTGTCACACCCGAGCGTCGAGGCTTACGCCACCTCGGCACCATTTCCTTTCGCCATGGCGCCACCTGGAGTGTACGCCATGCCTACCGCGGACTCCGCGGGTTGTCCTGATGTGGTGACAGGTACTTTACTTGTGGATTCTTTTGATGCATTAGTCTTGTTTGATTCATGGGCTACCTATTCGTTTGTCTCGATGGCGTTTGCTAGGAGAGCGAACTTGAGTATGCAGTGGATTTCTCAGTCAGTGTTGGTTAGTTCTCCTAGGGGCATTATTGCAAGCTCCACCGTTTGTCCTGGGTGCTCTATTGTTATCGATGGGGAGGAGTTCACGCTGAATCTGATGATCATCCAGTTGGAGCCTTTCGATGCCATCTTGGGCATGGATTGTTTGCACTCATACCAAGCTGTGATATCCTATTTTTGTAGGACCGTCACTGTGCAGACTTCGTCTGGTGAGACTTTGACCTTTCAGGGGAGTGCACCTCCGCGCTCTCTTTCTGTGTTGGTTGGACTGTTTTCAGGTCAGCGTGCGGTGAAGACTAGGCTTCTCTTGGCTCTTGCTAAGAATCCGAGCATGGTTTTGCAGATTGAGGAGATACTAGTGGTTTGCGTTTATCTAGAGGTGTTCCCGGCTAAGCTTCTGGGCATGCCACCTGCGTGAGACGTGGAGTTTCGCATTGATCTTGTTCCGGGCACTTGGCCCATCTCATTGTCTCCTTATCAGCTGGCACATCCGTTTCAGGACAAGTTGAAGAAGCAGTTGGTTGACTTGTTGGCTAAAGGTTTGATCAGGCGTAGTGTGTCGCTATGGGGAGCTCCCATTCTATTCACAGAGAAGAAGGATGGCAATTGGCTCATGTGTGTTGATTACCGTGCGCTTAATGTAGTCACAATCAAGAATAAATATCCATTGCCCCGCATTGAAGATTTGTTTGATCAGTTGAGTGAAGCTCAAGTATTCTCCAAGATTGATCTCCAGTCAGGGTATAATCAAATCCGTGTGCGTGAGCAGGATGTAGAGAAGAGTGCTTTCTCCACCAGGCATGGGCATTATGAGTATAACGTTATGTCTTTTGGACTAACTATGCACCTGTCGTTTTTATGGAGACCATGAATAGGATGCTACACGAGTATCTGGATGACTTTGTGGTGGTGTTCATTGATGATATTCTTATATATTCCAATACCAATGAGGATCATGAATGTCACTTGAGGTTAGTATTAGAGACTTTGAGGGAGCACAAGTTCTATTCCAAGTTGAAGAAATGTGAGTTCTGGATTTCAGAAGTGGGTTTCTTGGGTCATGTGATCAATCCTCAGGGCATCGTCGTTGATCCTAGTAAGGTCTCTATAGTGGTGTATTGGAAGAGGCCTACTAATGTGAAGGAGGTGAGGAGTTTCTTGGGTTTGGCTGGTTACTATCAACGTTTTGTTCAGGATTCTCTAGCATCGCGAAGCTGATGTCTCAGCTTACTCAGAAAGGTATGAGATTCCAGTGGGATGAGTGTGAGTGTAGTTTCTACACTTTGAAGGAAAGGTTGGTGATTTCTCCTATTCTCACTCTTCCCAAGCCAGGGAAGTGCTTCACAGTCTTTTCAGATGCGTCTCGAGTGGGTCATAGTTGTGTGCTTATGCAAGGTGGAAAGGTGATTGGTTATGCGTCGAGGCAATTGAAGAAGCATGAGCAGAATTATCCTACTCATGATTTGGAATTGGCTACGATTGTCTTTGCCCTCAAGATTTGGAGACATTATCTGTACGGTGAGTCTTGTGATATTTTCATAGATCACAAAAGTCTCAAGTATATCTTCACTCAAAAGGATCTGAATTTGAGGGAAAGAAGGTGGCTCGAATTGATCAAGGATTATGATCTCACTATTCAGTATCATCCAAGCAAGGCAAATGTTGTTGCTGATGCCCTTAGTTGCAAGGCGACTCCTGCTACTCTAGATTGCCTCATTGCTAATTTTGATCGCATGGGGATATCCTATTGTTCTGCGGGCACAACACATGTTGAGATACGGTTGATCCTTGAGTCAGCTATTCCAGACCATGTGCGGGAAGCACAGCAGAGTGATCGGTTATTCCAGGAGGTCAGGAAGCGTTTGGATGAGGGCAAAGAGGGAGATTTCAGCATGGATGATTCTGGTGCTTTGCGGTTTAAAGGCCGCCTTTGTGTGCCGCAAAAGGAGGAGGTCAAAGATGATATCTTGAGGGAGGCTCATCGCACTCCATACACTGTTCATCCAAGTGAAACTAAGATGTATCGCGATCTGAAACAGAATTTTTTGTGGAAAAGGATGAAGGTGGATATTGCAAATTACGTGGCTTCTTATGGTGTTTGTCAACAAGTGAAAGCTGAGCATAAGCATCCTGTAGGGTTGTTGCAGCCTTTGGAGGTACCCCAGTGGCCTTGGGATGATATCTCTATGGAATTTGTGTTTGCATTACCTCGTTTACCGCGAGGGAAGGATGCAGTTTGGGTGGTGGTGGATCATTTCAGCAAGTCTGCGCACTTCATTTCTATTTGCTCGACAAATTCAGCAAGCGATTTAGCTCCTATTTACATGTAGGAGATTGTGAGACTGTATGGTGTACCAAAGACCATAATTTCGGACAAGGATGTTAAGTTTGTCTCTATGTTCTGGGAGAGTCTGCAGAGTGCATTGGGCACTCAGCTTCGTCTTAATACAGCATTCCACCCTTAGACTGATGGGGCAATCAGAGCGCACCGCACCACTCAGACTTTGGAGGATATGTTGTGGTCTTGCGTTTTGTCTTGGAGGGGTAGTTGGGAGGATCAATTGCCACTTGCAGAGTTTGCCTATAACAACAATTATCATTCCAGTATTAGAGCCGCACCGTTTGAGGTTATATATGGGCGAAAGTGCAAATCACCACTATGTTGGCATACAGTGGGAGAGAATGCAGTCTTGGGTCCGGATTGGATTCAGAAGTCTGTTGAGCGTGTGGCTATGGTAACATAGAATCTATTGGCAGCTCAGACTAGACAGAAAAGCTATGCAGATGTGAGGAAACGTGACCTAGAGTTTGGAGTGGGGGATCAGGTGCTCTTAAGGGTGTCTCCTACTAAAGGCATTGTCTGGTTCGATACCAAATGGAAGCTTAGCCCGAGGTATGTTGGACTGTTCCCAATTATTGCGAGAATTAGGGAGTTAGCTTACCGCTCTATGCGTGGCGTGCACAATGTATTGCTTGTCTCCATGTTGAGGAAATATCTGAGAGATCCAGAGCATGCGATTCCGCTAGAGCTGTTGATTATTGAGCAAGACCTCACCCTTGAGTCGCGTCCGGTGCGTATTCTAGAGGGGTCGGAACAAGTGCTGAGGCACAAGATGTTGGTATACATCAAGGTACTATGGACGCATCAGTCTGAGCGAGAAGCGACGTGGGAGTTGGAGTCTCGCATGCACGAGCTATTTTGGAGTTGCTCACTCTGGGTACGTGTTATTTTGTTGATTAATTTCAGTTTGCGGTTGTTTCTCGAGTAGAACGATGAGTAGAATCCATGACTAGTCCGGTGAGGTCGGTAAGAAAGATACATGACTAATCCGGAGTGCTCTAGATAAAATTCTACTTCGGTAGGGACTTCACGGGAGTGAAAGATAGAGTGTGTCATTGAGGTGTGAACATTCCGCTATACCGGTATCAGCTGATGAGATGCATATTAGTATGAGCATGATGATGCATATGTATATATGAGTAAATTGTTAAGTTGTGCAAATTTACCTGTATGAAATATGACTTGTTTATTTGAGTATGAGAATAGCATTAAATAGATAGATGACGATGATAACCTTGATTATGGTTGATAAATAACCTTGATTATAGTTGATGAACTGTTGTTTATGGTTTTATTATGTATTTGCTAAGTTTTGGACTTATTCTTGCTCTATTGTTGTTTTTAGATGACCGTTGATGACATTTCACTTGGAAAAGGCCATCACACTTGGAATCACAAACTACACCTAGTTATTTAATTCATTGGATATAAGAAACCTTTATAATAGCATGATGATTTATATCTAGGACATGATGGTATTGAATAACCTTATATGATAAGTTAGAGTTTATCATTTATTTAATAGACTTAATCGATTGGTTTACGTTAATCTTGGTTTATTACATTGCTATACTCCTATGAGTAAATTATCTACGATTGTCATCATTATGTTTGTGTTATTATGACCCATGAACGGGTTTTATTGTTGATATATTTGCTGTAATTATAGGTTAATTAATGTTGAAATGGATAATATAGTTTAGTGGAGTTCTAGACTCACTGTTGACTCCTCTTAATTGCCACTACCACGCCATACGCCGCGGCGTCGCAGTTGCCACGCCAGGCCTCTTGGCATGGCAAGTGCCATAGCATCACGTGAGCCTCCATGCTGGTATGACACTGCATTTGCCATGGGACAAGCAGCGGTATGACCAAATGATCAGATTTAGGAATAAAATAAAAAAAATCTATTAATCAAATATTTTTCAGAAAAGGATTATTTAACAAAAGAAATTCTTGTGTACTGTATACAAGTTGTTTAAATGTGCCATTCTTGAGCAAGTGCTCAACAAGACACGTGCTACCTCGCTCAAAGTAAATTTACAGAATCACGACTAGGACAAACCATCAGAATGATGATATCATTTTATTGATCCTGGAATCTCCAATGCGGCACAAAAAATACATACATCTACAGACAAAACGTACTCTGGAACAATAGTGAGTTCATAAATCGGTGAAGCCAATCTACTACAAAATGATCCCCTCTTTCCTTAATTACAATAGCTGTTAAGGAACCAACTTATATTTATCACATTTAATGAATCAAGTAGATGTTCTATAGAATTACATATCAATTTGTTTTCTCTGTAGAAGCAGCTCCGTTTACTGGTAAGTCGAGTACTTAGCAATAAGCTTATCAACGTGGATGATGATATCGTCAATGTGGGGACGAACTGCAGGGTGTGGCTGCAGCATCCAAGTTACAAACTGCCGGAAAGTATCAGGATAGGTGGGACCCGCTTCAATAGGCCATTTAATTTGTGCACCTTTAATTACTGACACTAAGCTTTCGCCAGCAGATTCATCAAGCTCATAATCAAATGGGGATTTTCCGTACCTATAAAAATAAGAACATGATAAAATGATCTGCAGCCGCTTTACAGAACCTATAAATAGGTAGTACATCATACAACATGCCCAAGCCACTAATGAGCAATTTATTTTAATCCAATTAACAAAACATAAAAGTTAGCCCTCAAGATAGACAATGAAACTAGCCTAAATAATGGTTCACATAAGATGGTTCATGGAGTAGATTAAGAAAACCATTGGTACATGATTCCAACGCCCGACGACCAAGATTGTCCTCGTATGCGATGTTGCAACCAATTTTGGAAACTAACTTAAGGGCTACATCGAGATATGGATAATTTTGATTATTGACAACAGCTAGGTGTTGTGTACATCCAGATGTAAACATGCACAGCCAATGTAATAGGGGTGGGTGCTGTTCAAATGTTGTGAAAGATTGGTTGTGCTTTTCATGATTTATTGGCTGGAAATTTAGGAGTGGTAAGAAAACACACTGGCACTAGTCATATGTCATGCATGACATAAACCGATTTGACAAATAATTATTTATCTTTTTCATACAACTAATATTTTTAGCGCATTGCCTAATCAGTTTGCATTAGCATCTTATTGTTCAAGTTGACGTTGCAGGTTGCAAAAATGGTAAGCTAAGAAAATATTATGATCACTTGACAGATGTATTATACAAGAATGTATAAACATCTAAAGGTACCCTTTCCATGGGGGCCTCATTATACTTGATCATCGTAAGACAATAAAAGGGGTATGAGCAGGTTACGCAGAATAAGATATTTGATCACATATTTTGACACAATACCATAAAGAAAGGTTTCTAATACATGGCAGCATTTTTTATATAACTACAGCAGTATTTTATAAAACTTGCTATTTAGAAAACCCCTTGAAAGTTTTTAATTGAGGACAACATGAATGTAGTAAATCCTAAATTCCATATAAGCAATTATTAGGCATGGGCACCAACTGTCAGTCATAGAAAAGATTAACTTAAAGTGGTGAGGCCATGTATCAAATCATAAAGAATCTGCATAGGACAATCTTACATCATAGCATAAAGAGTGCATCCCAAAGACCATATATCTGTCCTCTCATCAATGTCAGCATGGTTTGGGCACTCCCATAATTCAGGAGCCCGGAAATGTGCAGAACAGTTCTCTGAAGCCCATTCCTACATTTCATCAATTAGGAGTCAAAATAACAAGTCCAGCACTCATCATATTTACACAGAAAAAAAAAACTAAGGTAGCACAATACTAGCAATCAAATGATTTTTCCAGTACTTGTTGGCAAACTAAACAGCTGTGAACAAAAGCTAGCCTCTGCCAATTACCCTAAATAGCCCTACCATCTGCTGTCCCAACAAGCTGTTAATCCAAGTGGTACTAACCATTTCAGTTAGCATCTTTTGATAGAAAGGTACCTGGAGCTGTAAGGCTTCGGCTTGTGATCTAATAGCTCTTCTGGCGGGACGAGCACTTTCAAAATCCATCAAGATAGCAAGATGAGGCTGCTCCTTCCTCTGAGTTATGAGGATATTGTCAGGTTTAACCCCATTGTGAGCATATGGTAGGTCAAAACTGTGCATATGCTTCAGACCTGCACATAGCTGTAGACAACACAAATCACAAAACCACATGAATAACAGTTTAATGCTGACAGGAAGTTGCTACCAGCAGCGGTAATTCTTAAAGGTGTAAAAGAATATAATTTGCGATTGATAGAAACATCCATTTTTCTAACATCATAGTTCACCCTTCCTGATGGTACAGTCAGCATTATAATAAATTTAGTAAGAACAAAAGCGAACCTTGAATTAATGCATCACACAGAATAATGAAATCAAGGAAGCTCATACAAATACAATTCATGATCAACAAGATTCAAGTTTGGGTCTCAGTTTTGAAATAAATATAGAGAAATGCAGTTTAACGCAAGTGGTATTGTAATATAAAAATGGAAAAGAAGACTATAAACCAATCCAACCATGTCTAATTCTTGAACCATGTTATATTATACTGCCATCGCACTCCTATTATAGCCGTCTAATAAATTAAAAAGCTGCATAGTACAGAAGACAGCAGGAAGCAGGAGTATTTACCTGGCGAAATATCTGGAGAATAGTGATTGTTGGAAAGTATTCCTTCTTTTCTAGCATGGCTTTAGTGACATCCTGCAAGGTTCCATCTAAATGAACTGGGAACAACAAGTAAGCCTCATGATTCTGCGACCCATCTTGCACACCCTACACACATATAAAAGCAGACTGTTGGTAACAGCACAAATACTTAAAACACCTAACATTATGAAGCCAATTAAAGCTGTTAAATCTAAGATGGCAGATAGCCAACCATCTCAAAAATCTGTTGCCCGACATCAGCTACCAAAATGCTTCAAATGAAATATCACTAACTAGTAATTCAGATTTCAGAACTCAAAACAGAACAGTACTCAACCGTTTTGGCAACCCCAAAGCATTACAGTACTCAAAGCATGATCAGATGGAACAGAAAATCAAGAGATTGCACTGTAAATACTGTGCCGCACACCTTGTAGTTGTAAAAAAAGAATTAACTTACTACATTTTTTAACAGCAATTTGTATTTTTCTTACAAAGGATTCTATCTGAACACACCCACCATATATTATCCTGGTACTATAAATTCAAATGGTAGGTGGGAAATAATGTGTAGTCCAACAGGTTCATTTAAGTTTAACTACAGAACAACAAAAATAAAACCCGTAATCTGCTAATGCAAATTAAATTGTTCTTACTTCCATACAGAATAAAATGACAAAGTTCTTATGACTAGGAATTGAAGAAAGGGCAGTAGACATGTATATAAAAGGAAAAAGTTCATTTAACACCGCTGAACTTGAAAACCAGACACTCGACCCCCTTGAACTTTCCAAACCGGACAAATTGCGCACCCCCCCCCACCCCCACCCCGAATCCACCCCGATATTTCATCCAACATGGCGCCGACATGGAACGGTTTTTGACACGTGAGCTCATTTTAGAATGACAAGGCAACCGGTCCCTATCCCTTCGCCTTCTATCCCCCACCTCGCCGCCGCCTCTGCCCCCAACTTTCTCCCAGACCTCCTCGCCGCCTTTGCCATGGCCACCTCGCTTTCCTCCCCGTCCTAGCTCCGGCCCTCCCCCTCCCACACCCTCCTCTCCTGCTGCCACCTCCCCTTCCTGTGCCACTACCACAGCATCCCCTGCCGTGTGCTCTCCACCCACGCATCTGCCTCCACCTCCCCCGAAGATGCAAGCGCCACCACCTCTCCCGCTCCCACCTCCCCTTCCCATGCCGCCACAACGACCTCTCCCACCACATGCTCTCCCGCCCATGCCTCCGCCTCTGTCTCCCCCGATAGAGCAAGCACCACTGCCTGTCCCGCTCCCACCTCCCCTTCCTGTGCCACCACAATGGCCTCTAGGCATGCGACGCCTTCCCCACGGCGACCGAGGCACCGCACCCCGTGGTCGTCTACTTCCACGGTGGTGGCTCCGTGCTCTTCTCCGTGGCCTCCCGCCCCTACGACGCGCTCTACCGCAAGCTCGGCACCATTGTTGTGTCCGTGAACTACCACCTCGCACCTGAGCACCGCTTCCCCGTCGCCTACAACAACGGTGTCACCACCCTCCGCCACCTCGACGTCAACTGCATCCCGACCAACCTCGGCAACGTGGTGGAGATGAATTCGCTGCTTGCCTTAGTCTTCACCGGCGCTGCTTGATGCCGTGCCCTCCATCGCTCGACGTTGCAGCAAACCGGCAGGCATGGCAGGACTACGCGACTTGCTGCACGGAGCACGTGCGAGGGAGGGAGGGGGGATTAGTGGCGGGCAGAGGCATGGGATTTTGTTTGCTGTAGTCATCACTGCCATGCCATTATGTCGCCACCATCTTCATCTGCAGTTGCGCCAGCGCGCCTCCAAAGGCCACCCCGTGCCACGCTACCGCCACCCTCGAGCTCGCGCTAGCCTCTGCAACCCATTTTGTCACTCACCTGCATTCGCCTTCGCTTGTCATCGCCGCTGCCGAGCTCACCCATGGCCTCCCATGGCGCTTCTTGTGCTTTAGTAAGAGGAGAAGACACTAGTTAAGACGTGACAATGACATGTGGACCCTCGTCAGCATAGGGGCCAGCTGGATGTCCACATGTGCCACGTCAGCGGAAAATCAGGGTGGATTCGGCGCGCGGGAGGGGGGATTTGTCTGGTTTGGAAAGTCCAAGGGGTCGAGTGTCTGATTTTCATGTTCAGGGTTGTTTTCTGAACTTCCGGAAGAGTTCAGGGGTGTCAAATAGACTTTTTCCTATATAAAACTACTGATGGGACTCAAGAAATGAAGTTCTGTTACCTTCTGTGAGTATTATGTATGGAATTTAGAACAATTTTTTGAACTGGAAACCAGTTGATTTACTTCAATTGCAGTCATCAAGTCATATTACAGGACTTTCAAGAACAGATGAAGAATATATGTGGAGTGGTGTAATACTATTGAAGAAACTCCGTAGAAGAATATTATAATAAAATGAATAGATGGATCTTGAGTTACAAAAAGTCACGCAGTTATACATAGAAGATGGAAGATATAGAGTACTACTATAACCATTAGGAAGCAGACATATATATATGCAACCTACCTTGACTGCAATAATGGCATGTTCCAGAAGAGGAAGTAGATTTGGATGGCTAAATTGAGAGGACACTCGGATCTCCTGCCGAACTAGCTCTAAGTGCTGGTTGCTCTGAATAAGAACTTTCTTCAAAGCATATGTCCCATCAGCTGAAATTTAAAGTCAAGAGAAAGAGACAATAACAAGAATAAGTGCAAAAAGAAAAGTTGGATTACCGTATACAACATAACAGCCAAAGCATGAAGATCCATGAAAAACAAAGAGTCAAAGCCCAATGCGTACTGCAAGAGTCATCACTAGATAAGTATTCATCATGTAAAGATATTATCTCGAAATGGCATGTTATTCGTGGAATACCCTTTAGAAACCCAGTCTGTTATCTACAAATACTGCAAACTCTACCGAACAATTTGGTAACTTTTAGCTTTGAGGGATGACATTTGGTTGACCATATGCAACGCATAGGATGTTCAAGAGGTTGAACACTAAGTCACAGCTATTTTACTTTAAGTCGAAGATAATGGAGTAATAGGTTTAGCAGGCAGAAGTAGCTGATCCTGACACCTGTATGAGTTTAAGGTGATGTCAGCACATTACATGTCTATCAGACCTGTCGCCTAAAATGGAATTTCCATCATGGGAGTCTAGAATTTGACCGACATATATTATGATAGAATAGACCAGATCAACAATCAAAATAGTTTCAATCACAGGAACTTTTGCAAGGACACCGATGTGGCTGCCCCTCAGAATCAAGATCCATCAATAGATCTATAATGGCGTGATTTGGATCACGACAAAATGCAACAGTATATATATATACGAAAACTGGCATTGTGGGAAGCAATTCAATAAAGTAAACAACTACGCCAAGCGTCAAAATTCAGGAGGCACCCGTAATCCAATGTAGTAATCGCCACGACAAACTCACATAATTAAAGAAAATGCTGTTAACCTCGTCTGGATTTTAAATAAACGAGAAACTTGGCGTGCTCATCTCCGTTTTTAGGAGCGCGCATCCGGATCCATCAAACCAATCAAGAAAAAGCGGCATTTCACCTCACGCCACACGCTGGATCCAAACGCATTCACGCGTTATCCAACCGAACCACCCTCAGATCTGGGCGAGACGAGAGAGCTAGACAGATACAGACCTGAAATGTGGGATGGATCGACGCCCTTCTTCTTGGCGAGCCCGGCGGCGCCGGGTCCCGCCCCGCTGGTGCCGTCGGAGGCGGCGGCGACGACGACGATCTCCTTGACGAGGAAGACAGAGGACCCCGCGGGGCCGGCGTCGCCGAGCCTGCGGAGCACGCGGAAGCGGTAGTCGTTGACCCAGACGTCGCTGCCGCCGCCGCCGACGGTGTCGTACAGCGCGTTCAGCCCGGAGAACGAGCACCCCATCGCCGCCGCCTCTGCCTCCCCCTCCTCGAGCTCGTCCGGTTCAGCAGGGAACTAGACCAGTTTACAATTGCATTCGCACGCGCGCCGCGTGTGTTCGTGTGTTCGGGTGGAGGTAGATCTGGTGGTCTCGTGGTGTTGGCGCTTTCGCAAGCAGATCTCGCCTAAAAAGTAGGTCGCGGGGCACTATTTTAATCGCTTACGGGTCAGCGGGGCGCGGCCTCGCGGGAGAGACGACGAGAGGCTCCGCTCGGGCCATGTAAAAAGGCTACACTGCGAGTCGAGTGGGGTCATTTGTGTCCACAGTAAACTCAGCAGAAATTATCATGGAATAGAATAATACGTGGATAGGCAAATAAGATATCTCTAATAGTTAGAGATAACATTTTATCTAATATATACTATATCATTTTTAAAAACAACAATCTAATAGATAGTCTCTAGTACACTCTTCAACATTTATATTTTATAATTTTTCTTTCAAACAGGTTAACATGTCAACTAAAGTAGATTAATGTATCATATTTTGTTTCACGTGCACGACAGTCTCTTCAGGAGGAGACGATATGTGCTCTCTCTCCTCCCTCTCTCATTCACGTAGGATTTTATTGACGTAGCATAGCTAAGAGACGACAATAAATACACTATTGAGGATGCCCTAAACAGATCAATAAGGAAGTGTTCGACGAGTGGAAGGATGGATGGGACATGCTCATTCAAGTTGGATGGTGTCGACGATCAAGACGTCGATCTTACGAAAATAGAAAGGAGAAAATGACGTGGGAAATCTCAGGGAATAATGGGACTGCTCTTTTATTAATATGAACTAGAATTTACAAGGTATATCCTAAGGACTCTGCTTGCCCTCTTGCTAACTCAGAACTATTATACGAATCTATGACTTGTGTTTTTTGTCTTCCTTCTTCTGTTGCCTTTTTCCTCTCTTGATCCGCCCAGGTTCTATCTTTAAATAGCCCTCGAAGAGGTGGCAGTTACTTCCGGAGAAGGCGTCGATGCGGCGTTATGTGCAGTCGAGTCAAGTGACGGTTGATAGAATCACCGTTTGGCGGTTATATGTCTATGAAACATATAACCGCACGGAGGTTGTTCACTGGTGTGTCTTGGATAAGATACATCGTATGGAATATGCACGTGTTCCATTCATCATATGGTAGAGAATATACCTTGGAATCAGTTTTTACCTTCTACGAGCAGTTCTCCTGGTCGGAAGCTTAGCTTGGGCCTTCGTCCGACCAGGGTACCCATTATGTAACATTTGGAATCTCTACGACCAGTGAGGTCGTGCACCTCAAAGGTTACGACCATGAAGACGTATGGTCTTTTATATATTAAAGATAATATATAGAGGTTTTAATCCTCGTCACCTAGCCCCCGAACTTTAAATGAATAGGTCGTGTGAACACCTTTCTTCCGATGAAATCGTATCGGGATGACGCTTATTAAATACAAGGGCATTTGAAGCGGTTTGTATTCACTTTAAAGTTGAGAATTTTGCCTTGGGATTTGAAGAGTTTCTGTGTCAGTTGGACTTTTTTGGGTAACTCCTTATTACGGTTTAGGATTTCTGAAGCTTATAAAACCCCTTTGTAAACTTAGGGTTTTTTTCACTTCCTCCTTTCTTTTCTCATCTTCCGAGTAAAAACTACCTCCGACCTCCTTTGCTTTTCTCACCCAAAAAGAACCTAACCATGTCGGACCAAATCACCAACCGGCCTGGTTCCACCTAAGTGAGAAAAAGTTGGAGAATCTGGAGAAGATCGGGATGCTCCCCAGCAAGGATGTGATTTCTTGGAGATCTGCGTTTGGGGAACATTCCCCAAGCAGTGAAGATGGAGAAATTCCTGTTTTTCTCGCATATATCGAATGCGGATTTCAGCTACCAATTCACTCCTTCCTTCCTCAAGTTTTGGAGTATTATGGAGTTGAATTGGTGAATCTGGCTCCCAATGCTATCGCCAATCTCAGTATTTTTATCTATCTCTACGAAGCGTACTTGGGATTCCAGCAGATCTGGATCTATTCAGGTACTACTACAGGATGACAAAGTCCGGAAAAGCGATTGGGACGCCTGGAGAGTGCACCTTGCGTCTCCATGATGGAAAAGCTGATGAGTACATTTTTATGTACTCAAAATCTTTGTGGTCGTCGTGGAAGAAGAGCTGGTTCTATATGAAGATCACGAAGAAAGACCGCCTTTATTATTCTCGTAAGAAGGCGATGAGAATTCGATATGGCGCTCCTCTACAGAGAAAGAGAGAAATGTAGGAAATGGGTGAAGCAATCAAGCTTTAGTGTCAAAGGTCTAACATCTTGGCATGTGGTGAAAGATTTTTCCACACGCTGGTTAGCCTTTGAAGGCCCGAGCACATAAGATGCTCGTACATTGGTCGTGATGATACGACCGGAGACTCTAAAGATGGTAAGCCATTTTAATGATTCCACCAGTTTACCTATTTCAGTTGATTATTTCTTAACTCTTTCATTTTACCTTTACTGACTCTATCATCGATGAGATTAGAAGCGGATCAAGATGATTCATACGGAGAGCTCAGCGACAAGGCTAGTTTTCTCGGATCTTAGCGGCCGTTTCACTGAAGAGAGGATTGAAAGACTTAAGGTAAAAACATCAAGCTGCCTTGTTATCGTACATATTATTTTTTATCGGTATACCATAAATCCTCTTTGATGTGTAGTCGGTTGGGTTGAGAATCAACGAGGTCACCGAAAGATGTGAGCCATTTGATGATCCAATCTCCTCTTCGACCACACAGATGTCGACCCTCGGTAGGTAACAGAACACAAATAATATTCGGATAAATTATGTTCATCGCCTAACTATCTTTGGTGATGAATTTAGGCGGTCGTCATACCTTCCAAAGAAGGTAATCGAGAACCCTCCGGTGCCCACCGAGGCCATCGTTGTGGAGGTAGACGAATCTACATCTACGACCCGTGAAAGGGGACCTCGACCAAATGGTCGTGGATATCGCTCCGATTTCCGATCGGTGGATGTGCAAGATCTAGTCAACCCTACCGGTTTAAAACCGGTGAGATCGCCAACAGAAGAGGAAGGCTAGCGCAACGAACTTTAGTTCGATGCGCTATAAGGGTAAATTCAGAAAATCAACAAGGTACATATATTAAATGAAGAGGTCATATTTATACATACCTTGGATCTTTCTTACCTTCTCTCTCTCGTTTTAGATTTTACGGTGTTCGGTGGTGTCAGATCAGAGCACCCTCAGAAAAAGTTCTGAGGTAGAGATGGTCGTGGAGGCTCCCGACTGTGATACTTCTAAAGCAAAACTACCGAGGATGAAGTAGCAAAGAAGCCCCGCGCGGTGTTTCACATCTGCTCAGATCCTCTAGTAATCCTTACTCCTTCTCCTGAGGTAGTCATCCCGAGACCCTCAACGAGTTCCACCTCCTCCAGAAATACTTCTCAGTTAACAAATTCCCTTTTTCTCCCGATTTATCGAGGATAAGGAACTTGATGAAGCTCGGGAAAGATATCGGACCATCAAGCCAAGATTGGTCGGATACCATCTTTTCCGAATATAATGATATAGCAATTCGGGTAAGTGTTCTCGACCATCCTTACAACTCTTTCTTTTGCGTTTCTTTGAAAGCTTGCTAAAGAAAGGAATTTTTGTTTTTGTAGCATTTGGTCGAAAACTATGCTGTGATCGGAGGACTGACCCAGCGAATAAAAACTTTGGAGCAAAAACACTCCGATCTAAGAGGTAAGTACATTTCTCTTTTTGATCTCCTAAGGTTTATTATCTTGATTCTCCTTATAGATTATCCTTCTCTTTCTATCATATTTGATAGATTTAGAGAAAATTAAAGAAGAGATCAAGGCCAAGGAAGCCATAATAATAAAGCTGAGGGAAGAAAATCAGAGTAAAGACCGGTCGATCGAGCATGCGATGACCAGGCAAAAAGAGGTTTTCGACTCTTGTGAGAAGAAAATCAAAGGTAACCGGTCGTAGACCTAACCAGTATTCCATAACTCCAATTGTAAAGAGTACATTAATTTTGTTTATCTACTCGTGCAGAAAAAACTGTAGCACTTGAACGAGCGGAGAAGACCCTCGATTTTGAGCGTGGCCAAAAGGAAGCTTTTGTATTTGGCCTTGATGAGAAGATCAAGGCTCTTAACAAGATGATCTTGATATGGGATCGAGGATCAAGCTTGCCTTCTTTAGGAGATCCAACGGAAAAGATGGACTACTTTGGTCAACTTTTGGAAGATCTCAAAGGTCCGCTCAAAACTACGAGGAAAACCATACCTGACAATGAAGGAAGCTATTGTAATCGGAGTTAGTGTTACTTTAGCAAAACTAAAGGCTTCCGATCCTCTGTTAACCTTAAAGTGTGGAAGAGGACTTGATCGCTCGAGAGTGAAGCAACAAAACTTCTCGAGGAAGTAAAACCTCTCGGAGAGAAAGTTGCAGGGGAAATGGAAGTCGGATCTCCATCTCATAGCGACCAGTCTGGAGGTCCTAATATGTAAACAGATGTAACATTAGACTATGTAAAATGAAAAACTTACCTTTTGTCAAAGAAGATCCTGCTTTGTCAATGTTGTTAAATACTCATATATCTCCTAGCCCCCGACTGCTTATGTTAGTAGATGAACGTTACTAAAAGAAAGCAGTAGACCAGGAAATTGAGTAATAACGATGACCATGGTAAGAGTGCTGATAATGTCTATGACAACGATCTAGGAAATACTAGGAAATCATGTGGTCGGAACCAGCTGACGATTTCAACTAGTCTAGATCTTGTCCATTATCGAAGTACTATGAAATACCACTTGTAGTCGGAAGACATAACAAAGACCGGATTTTGCTGATAAGAAGATATGCATTAAGAATGTATGCAAAGAAAAAGAAAAGAAGAGATAAGTACCGTTGTTTAGAAAATATTTAGATCTGGTCGTATCGAATCTCAAGAACTAAAGATTTGTTAAAATATGTCGCGAAACGTGCTCATGATCAAATCCGACTGGCAGCGAGGATCGTAGGAAAAGGACCGTCACTAGGAAGCTCCTTCCAGTGGGCAGGACCACGTGCAGAGAGGAGAGACTTCGACCAGGAGGCTTTCGTGTCCCGACCGATGCCAAACTTGATTAGAAATGCGAATGTTGAAATAAAATAACAATCTTCAAATTCAAGAAAGAAACGAAACCAAGTAAACCGTCCGAGTTGGTATTCCTTATACTCGTATGATTCTTTAAGAAAAGAATGTCTGTCGATGCGTGTGTATCATTGAAGCAATGATCACGTCTAAAACCGATATGGTCGGTGACATTCAAGTCGGCAACCATGAGTAGTGGAGATCCTATCGAAAGGAATATCGGAGAGAATGAGAGTCTTCTCCACCAACCAAAGAACGGAATAGCATACGACGGATCGACAAATAATAAGCATAAACAACCATACTTATCATTTTAAGGAAAAGCATCTTTATTGAAAAAGAATGTAAATGAAATACATGAAATTAAACATAGAACTTATGCAATTGATCAATATTCCAAGAATTAGACAAAACTTGCCCATCGGTCATAGCTAATCGTCGATCTGGCCGGTAACCGACCACGGTGTATGGACCTTCCCACTTAGGTGAAAGTTTGTTGCGACCGCTTGGTTCGAATTTTCTAAGAACCAAATCACCTACGCTAGGTCGCGAGGTTGCACCTTACGATCGTAATACCGACGCATGGCTTGGCGGTAGATCGATCGTAGCAAAGCTTGGTTTCGTCGTTCTTCAAGGAAATTGATGTCGTCAAGTCGCCGTTCACACCGATCACTTTCGAAAAGGAATCAGTTCGAGCAGAACCAATTTTAAGCTCTGGAGGAAGCATGGCTTCGGCTCCGTAAACCATAAAGAATGATGTTTCACCGGTCGCACGACTAGTCGTGGTACGAACGCCCATATCTGAAGGAAGTTCTTGAACCCAAGCTCGATCACGAATTAATCGATCGAATACTGTCGTTTGATCCCTTGCATTATGATACCATTGGCTCGCTCAACTGCTTCATTGCTCTGTGGATGAGCAACAGAAGCGAAATGTATCTTGATACCTTCTTCACAGAATTCCTGGAAATTGCTGCTTGAAAACTGGGGCACCGTTATCAGTGATTATACGACTGGGTACACCAAACCGTGCAATCACGCTTTTTGTTAGGAACCTCTTGGCGGCTTCAGTTGTAGTTTTTACAACCGGCTCGGCTTCGATCCATTTAGTGAATGTGTCAATCATAACGAACAGGAACTCAAAGCCCCCGGGTGCTCTTGGGAAAAGTCCCAGAATGTCCAGTCCCCAGGTTGCAAAAGGCCAAGAAAGAGGAATTGTTTGCAAAGCTTGAGACGGTGATGTACTTGTCGACTATGAAATCGACATTGTACGCGCCGTCACGAGCTCTTTTGCATCATGAAGGCGGTTGGCGAAGAGTATCCTTGCCTAAAGGCTTTACCAACCAAAGTTCAGAGGAATGATGTGCTCCATGAGACTCCTCCATGAATTTGGCTAGCAATTTAATGCCATCCGAGTGAGATATGCATCTCATCAACACTCCGTGAGATCCTCGCTTATACAAGGTACGTTCAATGAGAGTGTATGATTTGGCTTTTCGTGCAATGCGATCAGCCTCTACATCATCTTCTGGAATTAGGTCATGCTGAAGATAATTGTAGATCGATGTCATCCAATCTTTACCGTGATCGTGAT
This sequence comes from Ampelocalamus luodianensis, assembly GCA_036346255.1. NCBI lineage: Eukaryota > Viridiplantae > Streptophyta > Magnoliopsida > Poales > Poaceae > Ampelocalamus > Ampelocalamus luodianensis. The sequence continues at coordinate 54,671,967 of CM070634.1, read as the reverse complement.
GGCGCCAACCATCATCGACCTGTGGAGCTGTGAGGACCCCGATTTATTTGACTTGTAATGCTTAGCCTTCCATTGACCCTAGCATCACAATTCAAATAAACCAAGCCTCAGGATATGTATACTTCCCAGAAATGCAGTATACACACCCCGTTACAAAATCAAGCATCAATTCCATACACGAGAGATTACAATATCAAAACTTCATAATATACACAGCGGAAACAAAAGCCATAAGATGGCGATAAATAAAAGAGCCAATTAGTGTGCCTTTACCCACAAGGCAACCGACCGGGCCGCCAAGCTAGTCGTCAAACCCGTAGCACATCTCACAAAAGGGAAGACCTTGGGGCTCACTTTCTTCCTCTGCAACAAAAATATTAAGCAAAGCATCTGAGTACAAAAATTGTTTTTGTACTCGCAAGACTGACGTGTGGACTAGCAGACCTATACATATACTACATGCAGGCTTATCTGGTGGAGGCCATATGTTTCATTTGCACAAAGCTAACTTTATTTGCAATAATGTAATACAGTTTAAAGGCAAGTTTGCAATTCATTTTTACTGTTGAAATAACTACGAATTAAAGATAGATACAAGTAACCACTGGAAGTGACTATCCCAATAGTCACCACAACATAGCACGAATCCCGATTTGTACCACCCACAAATTTTAAATTAAAAGGTTGTAGTCTAACTCTTGAAAAGCTTACCCAAGCGTGTCCATAACCTAGGGCGAGGCTATTCGAATAGTTTTAACCTCGCAGGGTGTACCATCACACCACACTTGCATCGCCTTTAAGCCAAAACACACTTCCAAGGTATCTTTGTACGGCTAAGTCCTACGAGACGTTTTCCAATATTGTGTATTAACTTCGAGCCGCTCGTATGGATAGAAATCCATACGCTGACATGGTAAAGCCGAAAAGACAACTACTCACTCAGGATAAAGCTTTTCGGACAACTACCATGCTCCCAACACCATCCCTCCTACGACCTCCTGCGACCCGGAGTAAATACACGCCAAAGTACTAAGTCAAGAGAGGTCCCATATACTCTAGTGTGGTTAGCATGCAAAAATACCTGGATAAAAATTCACTCACAAGATGTTCGGTTCTTAATTGACCTGGGCACCATTCCAGTCACACCCAACAGATCACACCAACATACCGTTGTGCCCAAGTCTAAATCGTTTTTGTTTTCATTTTCAGTTTTGTAATTTAAACATAGCACAAGCTGGAACATAAGAACAATAATAATTTATGTGATCAAGATCATCGACTAAGTCGATGATCGCCCAATACTACCGTTAACTAAGCATGGCTAAGCAACTAGACTCGTAATCTACTAAGTGATAAGAGTTCATCCAACGAACTCTAATCACAGCTAATACCTATGCTCAGGTAGTAGAGAATAGGCATTTACCTACAGGTTATGCATCTAAAGGATTAACTAACCAATTTTAACACAAATTACGCGATGCATACATACAGTTGAAACAAAATATTAGACTTTAAAATACCGGATTAACATGATCAAATCGCTTGCCTAGCTGCTGCTCATAAAGATCAACTTGTTGCAGAGGTTCACTCTCAAACGCACCGGAATCGTGGCAATCTATCGATCGAGCAACAACAACGAATAAGAACAAATAACGCCGACAACAACCAAAATTTCAAAATATGCAAGGATCAAATAACACCGAAAATAGATCATTCAAATAGGATTAACAATTTAACCGATAGATAGGATTTCTCGCGATTGATCTTCCCAAACACACTTATTTCTCATGATAACCATAACGTCGAAATCAATCCTCTTATATGTTTTATTCTTTTGACAGACTTTGATGGTGATTGTGTGCACATCTATTAACTAAGCAGCAAATTACCACATTTTAATTTACTAGCTAATTTATACCACCTGAAGTTCATTTAGACCTAAAATTTTACTTATTGGAATACTGACTAGCTGAATAGTGAACTATCAATTGCTAAACACATTTCTTAACAACTTTGGCCTTATGACTAAAGAGAGACTCTTAACTACTAAATTTAGCGAAACATAACCTATCGTCATTTTTATTAGCTTCAGATTACTGGTTATACACCTGCAAAAGCAATACTTCTGTATTCATTTAACAGACCCAAGTTCTAACTCAATCATTTAACAGTGGAAAACTGCTTATGGTGAACTAGGACCGACTGGTAATACCCTATTTGGTGAGTTACCGACTACTCATTTCTATTAATCCTGACGTACTCATCAATTTGTCACAAATTAAGGATGCACCTAACTTTCTTGACTCATTCATTAACTAATATTATGTGAGCACATTCTCTGCTATACTAAAACTTACAAATAGAATGACATGTTGAGGCAATTCATCAAGAACTAGCCACTGAAGGTTACTATCTAAAAATACAAGTCACAATTGCATATCTATAAGCTAACTAACCTTGTATTTGCAATTTACTCTACAAATGCTTACTAACTAGTTTCCATTAGCCCACAACTCTGCTTAGTCTAACCTTACTACAATTGAATTTCTCCAGTCATTGTTATTTACTAATGGGGTTACTGCTAGTTTTATTCAAAAACTCACTTCTCTAATAGTTTTGATTCATCGACAACAGAGAATACTTGAGAGCTAAAGTCTAAATTTCTTTCAAAACTCAACTTCCAACTTGCTAATTCATTAAGAGTGACCTAATTATATTTGCATGGATGATTAGCGACAAATGGTTTGGATTAAGGAGTGGACCCCACATCGATCCACAGGAATCTTGAGAGGAGAAAGCAGGGAACACTGGGTCGGTTTGGGGTGTGGTGGTCGCGGCGGTGGAGATGCGGCGAGGAGGTGGCAAGGGCCAAAATGGGTCGCCTGAGGCTACGAAGCTAAGGGTGGCGACTTGGTGGCACAGCAGATGCTGTGTGGCGCGCGGCGGCGGCGGCGGCCATGGAGGTGAAAAGGGGGCGATAGCGGTGGAGAAGAAAGGGGTGAAAATAGTGCGCGCATGAGCACCAGTGATGTACCTGGAGCATGTCTGGGTGGTCGGCGTAGGCGGAGAGAGTCGCGGAGTGGTCCGGCGACGGCTGTGGCGCGGTGCTTCACCAACGGCGACACTGAGAGAAAGAGGGAGCGGGTGAGTGATGGGGTGAGGAAGAGAGATGTACAAGGATGCTCATGGTGAAGACAATCGAGCTTGGGCTCCTCAGAGGAGACGCGGCGGCGGAAGAAGCGGTTTCAGCCGGAGTCGGAGAAGAAGTCGTGCGCGCGGCTCCTCGGGTGATAAAATCTGAAATTGCTTGAGGGTTTCGTCTCCTGGGGAGGTGGAACACGCCGTGATGCAGTGGGCGGAGGTTGGAGATCGCCGGAGTAGCCGGGGAGCTTGGAGGCGACGTGCGGCGTTGTTCTCGGCTCTGGAGCTTGGTGGAGAACGATAGACAGAGTGGAGGGGAAGAGAAAACCGGGAAGGGGAAACTCTCGGCTGGCTTTTGTAGGGGAAGGCGGAGACAGCGAGGTGGAGGCGGTAGGGCGGCGAGGTGACCGGCGTGGTGTGGCACACACACGGCGACGGAGCTGGCGAGCTGGCGCGCGGGCGAGGGCGCGTGTGCGCTGCCGTGGAGGGGAAGGTCTGGCGAGCGGGGCCCTCAGGTAAGTGAGAGGGGGAGGAGGTGGCTCGGGCGAGTGGGTCTGGTGCGGTCAGGGTTCGGCTCGGGTCCGGTCGGAGGAACAGTGCGCGGGTTAGGTTTTAGAATTAGGGTTTTAGTATTTGACCGAAAATAAGCAAGTTTGACCTAGCCGTTTGAAATAGAAATAAAATTCTAAAAATCCTAAAAATTTTGTGGACACTCTGAGATTCACAAGGACTAAGGAAAATAATTTCAGACATTTTATATATGAAAATTTGTTAGAATTAAATTATTTTCAAATCTGCATTTGGGATTTCATTTGGATTTTAGTGAAGGTAAAATGACTTCTAAAAATTTGGTTAAAATAATTACAATTCAAAATAAATAATCTAGTATTTGAATAAATTATTTTTGGAAACTTTCATTCACACATTTTTCTGGAATTCAAATAGAAATGGAATTTAAGTTTAAGAATTTGAAATCTCCACACAAACTTTAATACCAACATCAAAAATTTAAAATTATGCACAAGTTTGTAGAAAACCAAGAGCATGACCAAGAGATACAACAAAAGTTTTAATCTTTAATATTTTTATACATTTAAAATACAAACCCTAATTTGGGGTTGTTACAAATCTACCCCCCTTAAACAGAATCTCGTCCCGAGATTCCGGTAGTTCGGAAGTCGGAACGAAAGGCTGGCGTAACCTAGGTGGGTCTGGTCACGAGGCCACTTTTCGGATTTCGACGCGAGCCGAACTCAAATCCGAAACCAGAGAGGTCCTTCAGAAGTTTTAGGTTCTAAAGTGGGAAGCTTTGTTGAAGGATTTCTAATGCCTTTCTGATAAGTGTTTCCTAAGTGGTTCTTTTCAACTCTAAACGAAATGCACCATCTGTTGTCTTGATTTCCTTCAAAGATAGTCTTTGAAAATCATGATGCAAGATATCCGACGTTCTTGCCACATTTTCCTTTCCATTACTTTGTTTAACCTTTCCTTTCTTGATTCAAGATAATTTGACATCATGCTTCACATCGTCTTACGGTAGTGTGGAAGACTCGGCTCCACTCGATCGATCAAAAAGGGCATCGATCGATAGAACGAAAAGATCGTTAGATGGTAATCTAGTATCAACACCGTGATTCAAGTAGAAAAGAGAAGTCAAGCAAGGATTTAAGGTGGTCTCGCTTAACCTCACTTATCTGGTTCTATTTGCTTGGTGGGACAGAATTGCACAGATGAATGCACGAGGATGCATGTGTGCAAATTAGTCCTAAGGCAAATTTTAAATTTTAAATTTTGGGTTAGTGAGAGTGCAAATGCTCACATGTATGCCTACATGCTTCTTGTGTTTATGCAACTTGAGAACATGACATGCTTAAGTTAATTTAGAAACTATATGCATGATCAAAGTATAAGAATCAAGATGCCTAACAAGTATTTTGAGGTATCTTCTACCCCCCTTAATATTTTGATGGATATAAGATGTGGTGAGGAGAGAATGAGCATAATGATGAGGGAACGGGAAATGGGTATGCAATCGTACTAATTATCTCAATATCACTAAAACGAGATTTGATTAACCAAAATTAGTTTTTCCGATGTAGTTGCTATACATGCCGCCTGTAGGCGATGCGCAACTATTTGGAACAAAGAGAGCAAATAGTTACAAAATCCTACGTCTACAAGCTAAGTAATATCATTACAGTGTACATATCCTAAGAGTAAACCCTAATTTACTCCTAATATTGCTATAAGGCATCGTCTAGAGGAAACAGACATTACCCTAACCCGATTGCAAACACATAACAAGCCAGAAATGAACTCCAAATGTTTGTATGAAAACATAAGACCAGCGCAAAACCACAAAGCAAAAGATTTGCTTCCCGGTACGACTAACTCGTATAGAAGAACGAGCAATCATTTAGGATGATAACATTTTAGAACACAACTCAAGTTCTAACGCATCTAAAAAGGCATGGCAAAAACCATATAAGGGTGCATTAGGCACTAGCCATCTAATATCACATCTTACCCTTTTAATCCCATGAATTTTAGTTGATTTAACATCTCATTTTATCCCTAACGATGAACTAAGTGCTCATGATCCAAACTTGTGCTTTGCTGTCCAGATTTTGTATCCGAGCTCCGAGATGAGTGCTTTAACTCCGAGTGCTTCAAATTTTCACTAAATAGCAACCAACACTTCATATTTTAAAATCTCATTATTCCCCAAACCGAATTTAATCGATAACCAACTAACTTTGAAAGGAGAAGAGAGGGAAACAACTTTTTCGAAAACTCAACAAGAATAAGGCGAGATGAGCAAGCTAAGATAGGTAAGGAGTAAAATCTGAGAACTTACTTAAGTTTTCACAAACCATTTGACATTTTGAAAATAAGTTTCTCAAAATATCCTAATGACGACCAAGCTAGGGGTTTCTACGGTCAGCACAGCTCTGATACCAACTTTGTGAGGACCCCGGTTTATTTGACTTGTAATGCTTAGCCTTCCATTGACCCTAGCATCACAATTCAAATAAACCAAGCCTTAGGATATGTATACTTCCCAGAAATGCAGTATACACACCCTGTTACAAAATCAAGCATCAATTCCATACACGAGAGATTACAATATCAAAACTTCATAATATACAACAGATTGAACTTACAAGATTAATAACAAACTACACAGCGGAAACAAAAGCCATAAGATGGCGATAAATAAAAGAGCCAATTAGTGTGCCTTTACCCACAAGGCAACCGACCGGGCCGCCAAGCTAGTCGTCAAACCCGTAGCACATCTCACAAAAGGGAAGCCCTTGGGGCTCACCTTCTTCCTCTACAACAAAAATATTAAGCAAAGCATCTGAGTACAAAAATTGTTTTTGTACTCACAAGACTGACGTGTGGACTAGCAGACCTATACATATACTACATGCAAGCTTATCTGGTGGAGGCCATATGTTTTATTTGCACAAAGCTAACTTTATTTGCAATAATGTAATACAGTTTAAAGGCAAGTTTGCAATTCATTTTTACTGTTGAAATAACTACGAATTAAAGATAGATACAAGTAACCACACAAGTGACTATCCCAATAGTCACCACAACATAGCACGAATCCCGCATTCGTACCACCCATCAAATTTTAAATTAAAAGGTTGTAGTCTAACTCTTGAAAAACTTACCCAAGCGTGTCCATAACCTAGGGCGAGGCTATTCGAATAGTTTTAACCTGCAGGTGTACCATCTGACCCACACTTCGCATCGCCTTTAAGCCAAAACACACTTCCGAAGGTATCTTTGTACGGCTAGGTCCTACGAGACGTTTTCCAATATTATGTATTAACTGAGCGCTCGTATGGATAGAAATCCATACGCCGACATGGTAAAGCCGAAAGACAACTACCCACTCGGGATAAAGCTTTTGGACAACTACCATGCTCCCAACACCATCCCTCCTGCGACCTCCTGCGACCCGGAGTCAATACACGCCAAAGTACTAAGTCAAGAGAGGTCCCATATACTCTAGTGTGGTTAGCACGCAAAAATACCTGGATAAAAATTCACTCACAAGATGTTCGGTCCTTAATTGACCTGGGCACCATTCCAGTCACACCCAACAGATCACACCAACATACCGTTGTGCCCAAGTCTAAATCGTTTTTGTTTTCATTTTCAGTTTTGTAATTTAAACATAGCACAAGCTGGAACATAAGAACAATAATAATTTATGTGATGAAGATCATCGACTAAGTCGATGATCGCCCAATACTATCGTTAACTAAGCATGGCTAAGCAACTGGACTCGTAATCTACTAAGTGACAAAAGTTCATCCAACGAACTCTAATCACAGCTAATACCTATGCTCAGGTAGTAGAGAATAGGCATTTACCTACAGGTTATGCATCTAAAGGATTAACTAACCAATTTTAACACAAATTACGCGATGCATACATACAGTTGAAACAAAATATTAGACTTTAAAATATCGAGATTAACATGATCAAACCGCTTGCACAGTGCTTGCTTTGCTCGTAAAGATCAACTTGTTGCGAGGTTCACTCTCAAACGCATCGAATCGCCGCAATCTATCGATCGAGCAACAACAACGAATAAGAACAAATAACGCCGACAACAACCAAAATTTCAAAATATGCAAGGATCAAATAACACGAAAATAGATCATTCAAATAGGAATAACAATTTAACCGATAGATAGGATTTCTCGATTGATCTTCCCAAACACACTTATTGCTCATGATAACCATAACGTCGAAATCAATCCTCTTATATGTTTTATTCTTTTGATGGACTTTGATGGTGATTGTGTGCACATCTATTAACTAAGCAAAGAAATTACCACATTTTAATTTACTAGCTAATTTATGCCACCAAGTTCATTTAGACCTAAAATTTTACTTATTGGAATCTTGACTAGTGAATAGTGAACTATCAATTGTTAAACAGATTTCTTAACAACTTTGGCCTTATGACTAAAGAGAGACTCTTAACTACTAGATTTAGCTAAACATAACCTATCGTCATTTTTATTAGCTTGATTCATCGGTTATACACTGCAAAAGCAATACTTCTCTATTCATTTAATGGACCCAAGTTCTAACTCAATCATTTAACAATGGAAAATCGCTTATGGTGAACTAGGACCGATGGTAATACCCTATTTGGTGAGTTACCGATCGCTCATTTCTATTAATCCTGACGTACTCATCAATTTGTCACAAATTAAGGATGCACCTAACTTTCTTGACTCATTCATTAACTAATATTATGTGAGCACATTCTCTGCTATACTACTGGCTTACAGCCGAATGACATGTTGAGGCAATTCATCAAGAACTAGCCATCAAGGTTACTATCTAAAAATACAAGTTTGTCAATTGCATATCTATAAGCTAACTAACCTTGTCTTTGCAATTTACTCTACAAATGCTTACTAACTAGTTTCCATTAGCCCACAACTCTGCTTAGTCTAACCTTACTACAATTGAATTTCTCTAGTCATTGTTATTTACTAATGGGGTTACTGCTAGTTTTATTCAAAAACTCACTTCTCTAATAGTTTTCAGATTACTGACAACAGAGAATACTTCAGAGAGCTAAAGTCTAAATTTCTTTCAAAACTCAACTTCCAACTTGCTAATTCATTAAGAGTGACCTAATTATATTTGCATGGATGATTAGCAGCAAATGGTTTGGATTAAGGGAGTGGACCCCACTATCAGTCACAGGAATCTTCAGAGGAGGAAACAGGGGAACGGCTCGGGTCGGTTTGGGGCTGTGGTGGTCGCCGGCGGTGGAGATGCGGCGAGGAGGTGGCAAGGGCCAAAATGGGTCGCCTGAGGCTCACCGGCTAAGGGTGGCGACTTGGTGGCACGGGCGGTACTGTGGTGGCGCGGCGACGGCGAGCGGCAGCCGGCCATGGAGGTGAAAAGGCGGCGACAGCGGTGGAGAAGAAAGGGGTGAAAATAGTGTGCGCATGTCTGGGTGGTCGGCGTAGGCGGAGAGCTGCCGGAGTGGTCCAGCGACGGAAGCCAGGGGCGGCGCGGGGTGCTTCACCGACGGCGGCGACCTGGAGAGAAAGAGGGAGCGGGTGAGTGATGGGGTGAGGAAGAGAGTTGTACAAGGATGCTCATGGTGAAGAGAATCGAGCTTGGGCTCGCCGGAGGAGACGCGGCGACGGAAGAAGCGGTTTTGGCCGGAGTCGGAGAAGAAGCCGTGCGCGCAGCTCCTCGGGTGATAAACTCTGAAATTGCTTGAGGGTTTCGTCTCCTGGGGAGGTGGAACACGCCATGACGCGGTGGGCGGAGGTTGGAGATCGCCGGAGTAGCCGGGGAGCTTGGAGGCGACGTGCGGCGTTGCTCTCGGCTCTGGAGCTTGGTGGAGAACGATGGACAGAGTGGAGGGGAAGAGAAAACCGGGAAGGGGAAACTCTCGGCTGGCTTTTGTAGGGGAAGGCGGAGATAGCGAGGTGGAGGCGGTAGGGCGGCGAGGTGACCGGCGTGGCGTGGCACGCACGCGGCGACGGAGTCGGCGGTAGCGCGCGAGCGAGGCGTGTCTTGCGCCGTGGAGGAAGGTGCGTGGCGGGGCCCTGATGAGGATATCCCTACTACTTATGAGGTTATTCGTGAAGCAGGAGCTAAACTTCTCAAACAACAGGTGCATTTGTTTCTTAATGAATTTCCTTTTGTTGCCAATGAGAATTGGTTACTACCTAAAGCAATACTTGGTGCATTCTCGTGTTTGACAAATTTAAAGACTTTGGAACCGAGAGGAGGAGAGGAGGCGGGAACAAATTCATGGAGGAGAAACACATGCGCCAACAAGGAGAAGAAACCCATGTGGCCAACGAGAGGGAACGTGCTCTCGTGGATAAAACCCTAGCACACGCGAGCGGTCAAGAAAGATATATGGTGACATGGCAACATGAGTTACATTGGCATAAAAGAAGCATCAAGTGCATCGAACAAATTCGCGCAAGCTAAGAGAAGGAAAGCTCACAATACAAGGGAAACCGAGAGGAGACTAGTTTAAATTTCCAAATTAAAGTAGGACGTTTTTTGAATCGGATTCTGTTCACGTGAAACGATGAATCGGACTCGACATCTTAGCGATGAACGATGTCGGACTCGGATTCTCAGAACACTCTTGCCATCGTTCATCCGAGTTTTGTGCTTGCGTGGGAGGCTATATAAACCCCCATGGCCGCACCATAGAGGTAGACCAGTTTATGCATAAGATTGAAACATAGCTATTGCTTGTTCTTTCGACACGAGTTCATGCGAGGACTTTGAGAGAGAATTAGGCGATCCATTTGTTTTGTTCGCAATCCAAGGTCAAGCCGTCGTTCCATTGGGAATTGGGACTTGGCGTTAAATCGTTCGTGGTCTCGCGACGAACAACTACCCGGTGTTTTGGGCGTATTCAAGAGTTGAGGTTCGTGCATTGGCGCGAGTGTTCAGCTAGCGACATCGCCTACTTCGCATCAACTATCCACGGTTCCTCATCGAGAAGATCGGGCCTCCCCGTATCATATGGTATCGATTCTAGGTTTACTCGGTGAGAATTTCTTTACCCGTAGTTAGATTCGTTTTCTATCCTATCGTCCAATAAACCAAAATTGCAATACCAAAACCGTAGTTTAATCTGTTATTTCTTGTGCGTTTAGTTGAGTTTTCATCCATTAGAGTTTTTGTTTTTAGTGCTGATCCATGTGTTCCTTTTTGCGTTGCTTAATCGTTGTGTTCACATAAACCGTACTAAATTGCTGATTGAACTCCTCAATTAGCACCCAAAAGAGATAGCCGATCAAAACACTTTGGGTTTCTTGAGCTTCACTTATATCCTTTCATCCTTGAGACTAGCTTTTGTACATTGCACTAGGGCTGTTCTTTGGTTTATTTACACGTTGTTGAATTGTGAGACTTGTGCAATCAAGAGGGGAGCAAACCCTATTTCGGCCATTGCAATAAGAAAAGAGGAAAAGGCAGCTGGTTACAAGAAAAAGCCACGGCTTGAAAAGGTATTAAAAAAAACAAAAGATCAAACCCGCAAATACCAGTACCAAATTTTTTCCTTTCGGTTTCCTTAATAGCCGAAGGGCGAAGAGCTTTGTTCATGCGGTTTTGAGAAAAAAACAAACAAACAAAAAGGGGCTGGCCGAAATTGGGAAGAGTAAACCTTAGTCCACAATTTCAGATTGTGTATTTAATCTATTTGAGCAATCTTGTGCCCTAACATTGATATCTTTGCAATTGGCTAGCGTCTCTCATAGTACTTGGTGCAAAAACGAGCTAGTTTTCATCTCAATTTCAGTTTGTCTCTCACTAGCTCATTCCTTTGTTTGCATTAAGTCACATTTATCTTTGTTTGTGCGTTCATACACTTCGCTTAAACCTTTTGGATCAGCACATAGGCAAAATACTCTAGCTTGGATCATTACTTAGCTTTACAATACCTTGAATATCAGATTGCATAGGATATACACATACCGTCCGAGCTCCACCTACACCCGCTTGTGTACTCCTTGCTCTTGGTTACGCTCATACATTACGGGTTAAGGTCGCTGTGTGTCACAACTGCCGATTTGCCATCCTTGATTCACTTTGGAACAGTAAGCTTGTCTTGTGTTCGGATGGTGAGTTGCGGCGTAGAGAGCAAGTTTTTTTACTAACCCGTATATAATTTCGTTTGCTATTTGTGAGTTGTATCCATGTCGGTCATCGGGAGAATCCACCGCTACGTGGACGGAGTATACACGGTTGTGTGGGGCGCTACAAAAGCAACTTCATGATCGTGATAATGGTGTGCGCGATGAGCTCGGGTCCGTTCGATCGGATTGAACAACCTCGGAGAGGAGGTTACGCAACTACGCACGGACATCAACAACAACTTCTTGGAGCTGCACGCCATGTTCAATCAACCAAACGTGCATCGTAAGGATTTTCACGATAAGCCCAAATTTTCTATCCCTATATTTTCCGGTCGCATGATGTACAAGAATATCTCACTTGGGAGCTAGAAATTGATACTCTATTTCGATGCACAACTATACCAATGAGAGGAAGCTCTTACTTGCGCCTAGTGGCTTGGCCGATTATGCCACACATTGGTGGGAGCGGTTTATTCAGAATCGTATGGAGCGCCATGAATTGCCGATTATCACGTGGAAGCGGATGAAGCGAAGATTTCGCACGCTTGTACCTCGCCACTACAAGCGCTCTCTACTTGACAAGTTGACTTGTCCACGAAAAGGTTTAAATGCCGCTAGTATATAACATGTGAAGGCGATCGAGCATGAGACATTCCCTCGGTACATGTTTCGTGTAGTGCTGCCCCATTGCTTCATGAAGAGTTTGTGGTTCTGTAATTGCTCAATTGTTGACCCACAATCTTTGGGGGACGGATGTATCCAAACCCATATGAGAATGAGTGCCACATAGCCAAATTGAGTGAGAATGATAAAGAGAGTGAGCTGTGTGATTCCACCATATGTGAGGTTGAGAGCATCTCTATTGAGTGTGAGAAAGATGCACCAACAGAAAAGAGAGAAGTAGATGATAGTCAAAAAAATGAGTTGAAAGTTGAACAACCGGCACCGTTGGACGTGAAAGACGAGGAGATAACCACGGTGGGGGATAGAGTGCTTGCGATCCAATGGTTTCATGATGATGATTTGATATCTACAACACCTACAACAACTGAGGAGGATGGTAAAGGTAACAGTAATGGTGTTGAATTGCATACTCATCAAGAAGAGGTACGTACGAGTTCGATCTCTAGTGTTCCTTTGAATATTCCATGTTCTGAAATTTGTATGCTCAATTTACATAATGTGGAATTGATTACCCAAAAGGACGTTCTTACTAAAATATCTTTTGATGATCTTTTATACTATATCATGTTCGATGTTCATAGAGAGCTATCTAGTGTGATTGAGAATCTTGCTAAAGTTTCATGTTTAAAATCACTGTTAGTACTTATGCCTACACATATACATTCAATTTGATTGGAGATTATGGTGTAGATGACAAGTTCTATGTTTATCGAATATGCATTACCCGTGATAATCTTGCTGATTTAAACTTGCATGTTTTGCAAAACCATCTATTGAGAAATATCATGATCATTTTGAGATAGATTTTAATACAAGTGCCTATTGTTTAGAACGCAATATGATGCCTACTTGTTTCTCCTATACATGTAAACAACGTAGTCGAGTTGAAGCGTGGAAGAAACTAAAATTTTTCTCTCCAATATTTGAACAACTTGATCTAGTGGGTCCCTCTTATATCTTGTCCATGTACTTACCAAAGTCGAGGACGATTTTTTCTCATGGGAGGAGAATGATGTGACCGAAAGTATCGCAATGTATATATCAAATACATCCAATGGCTGCTATGATCCTAATTATTTTGTGCGCAACAACGAGAATGTCACAACAATTGATGCATACATATACCACGTATATACGTTGTTCTTTTGTTTATTACACTTTCAGAAATCATCATGTGCTAAGCGAAAGGAGTTTGGATGACAAATATATATACCATGCATATACGTTGTATTTTTGTCTAGCACATCTTGAGTTATCAAAAGCCGAGGACGGCTTTTTTGAAGAAAGGGAGGATGATGAGGATATCCCTACTACTTATGAGGTTATTCGTGAAGCAGAGCTAAACTTCTCAAACAACAGTGCATTTGTTTCTTAATGAATTTCCTATTGTTGCCAATGAGAATTGGTTACTACCTAAAGCAATACTTGGTGCATTCTCGGGTTTGACAAATTTAAAGACTTTGGAACCGAGAGGAGGAGAGGAGGCCGGGAACAAATTCATGGAGGAGAAACACATGCGGCCAACAAGGAGAAGAAACCCATGTGGCTAACGAGAGGAACGTGCTCTCGTGATAAAACCCTAGCACACGCAAGCGGTCAAGAAAGATATATGGTGACATGGCAACATGGGTTACATTGGCATAAAAGAAGCATCAAGTGCATCGAACAAATTCGCGCAAGCTAAGAGAAGGAAAGCTCACAATACAAGGGAAACCGAGAGGGAGACTAGTTTAAATTTCCAAATTAAAGTAGGACGTTTTTTGAATCGGATTATCGTTCACGTGAACGATGAATCGGACTCGGATGCGCGGCGATGAGCGTGTCGGAATCGGATTCTTGTAGCACTCGATTCTCGCTCATCCGAGTTTTGTGCTTGCGTGGGAGGCTATATAAACCCCTATGGCCGCACCATAGAGGTAGACCAGTTTATGCATAAGATTGAAACATAGCTATTGCTTGTTCTTTCGACACCAGAGTTCATGTGAGGACTTTGAGAGAGAATTAGGCGTCCATTTGTTTTGTTCGCAATCCAAGGTCAAGCCGTCGCTCCATTGGGAATTGGGACTTGGCGTTAAATCGTTCGTGGTCTCGCGACGAACAACTACCCGGTGTGTTTTGGGCGATTCAAAGAGTTGAGGGTTCGTGCATTGGCGCGAGTGTTCAGCTAGCGACATCGTCTACTTCGCATCAACTATCCACGGTTCCTCACTGAGAAGATCGGGCCTCCCCCCGTATCAGGCCCTCAGGTAAGTGAGAGGGGTAGGAGGTGGCTCGGGCGAGTGGGTCTGGTGCGGTTAGGGTTCGGCTCGGGTCCGGTCGGAGGAACAGTGCGCGGGTTAGGTTTTAGAATTAGGGTTTTAGTATTTGACCGAAAATAAGCAAGTTTGACCTAGCCGTTTGAAATAGAAATAAAATTCTAAAAATCCTAAAAAATTTTGTGGACACTCTGAGATTCACAAGGGACTAAGGAAAAATAATTTCATACATTTTATATATGAAAATTTGTTAGAATTAAATTATTTTCAAATCTACATTTGGGATTTCATTTGGATTTTAGTGAAGGTAAAATGACTTCTAAAAATTTGGTAAAAATAATTACAATTCAAAATAAATAATCTAGTATTTGAATAAATTATTTTTGGAAACTTTCGTTCACACATTTTTCTGGAATTCAAATAGAAATGGAATTTAAGTTTAAGAATTTGAAATCTCCACACAAACTTTAATACCAACATCAAAAATTTAAAATTATGCACAAGTTTGTAGAAAACCAAGAGCATGACCAAGAGATACAAAAGAAGTTTTAATCTTTAATATTTTTATACATTTAAAATACAAACCCTAATTTGGGGTTGTTACAGGAGCATCCATGTTCGCAGAATCGAGGTGTGCAACCTCCTTGCTAACATCTATGTCCTCGGAAGGCTCGACTACCGAGGGTGAATCAGTTTCTCGAGAAAAACTCCGGCGGGACGGATGTCCGTGTGGAAGCCATCCGCCAATCTGTGCGCGAGAAAGTTTTCCTTTCTAGGAATGTGTTGGATCCGGAAACCAAGAAATGCTTTTGAGTTTCAGTACTTCGCGAGATATGATGACATCTTGGTACTAGAGCATTGATACTCTTTCCCTACTTGATTCGCTACTAGTTGAGAATCGCCTTTCACTAGCAATCTGCGAATCCCGAGCGAACGAGCTGCCTGAAGTCCGGCCAGTAAACCTTCATATTCTACCACATTGTTAGTAGCAGGAAAGTTAAACTGAATGACGTACTTTATTTGTTCGCCAGTAGGGGAAATCAAGACGACCCCAGCCCCCGAGCCATGCAACATCAAGGAACCATCGAAGTACATTGTCCACTCGTCGTGGTGCTCGTACTCGGGCCCTTGGGTGGGTTCAGGGTTTGTCCATTCGGCAATGAATTCTGCTATTGCCTGGGACTTGATTGCTGTTCGTGGGACAAAATGGAGATCGAACGCCCCAAGCTCAACCGCCCATTTTGATATTCGTCCTGATGACTCCCTGTTTCCTAGGACTTGACCAAGGGGATATCCAGTAGGTACGACCACTTTGTGGGCCTGAAAATAATACCTTAGTTTCCTTGAAGCCATAAGGAGACCATAGAGTCCTTGAAGCCTGCGGATACCTTTCTTTTGGTCCATGTAAGACTTCACTTACGTAATATATTGGTCGTTGAACATTGTCTCGTTCTACGACCAGTACACCACTAACCGTTTGTGGCATTGCAGCCACGTAAATTAGTAATGTTTCTCCCAATCTTGGAGAAACTAAGATTGGGGGACTCGTAAGGTACCGTTTTAATTCTTCAAAGGCGCTGCTTGCTTCTTTAGTCCATTCGAAACTCCTATGTTTCCGGAGAAGCTTAAAGAAAGGTAGTCCTTTTTCGCCTAACCGTGCTATGAAACGACTTAACGCTGCCATACAACCGGTTAACTTCTGGACTTCCTTCTTTGTGGTTGGATCGCGCATCTGATCGATGGCGGCGATTTTCGTTGGATTTGCTTCAATGCCTCTAGCTGAAACTAGGAACCCAAGAAGCTTTCCCGACGAAACTCCGAACACACATTTCTCTGGATTTAACTTAAGGTTATGACATCTTAAGTTATTGAAAGTCTCTTGCAGGTCTAGAATATGATCCCCAGCGTTGACGCTTTTAACGACCAGATCATCAACGTAGGCTTCAAGATTCCGACCCACCGAGGCTAAGGTCTTTTGCATCAACCTTTGGAATGTTGCACCAGCATTCTTGAGACCAAATGGCATTTTTACATAACAGTAAGTACCATATGGGGTGATAAAGGAAGTTTTCTCTTCATCTTGTTTACTCATATTGATCTGGTGGTACCCTGAATAAGCATCCAAAAAACTTAACAACTCACACCCAGAAGTAGAGTCTACAAGTTGATCAATGCGAGGAAGGGGAAAGTCATCCTTCGGACAAGCTTTATTAAGATTTGTAAAGTCAATACACATTCGTCATTTCCCGTTGGCTTTTCTAACCATTACAGGATTGGCGAGCCACTCTGGGTGGTCGACCTTACGAATGAACCCAGCTTTGAGAAGCTTGTTTATCTCCGACTGGATTGCTTCTTTTCGATCAAAGTAAAACGCCGTAGCCGCTTGACCGGTTTTTGTTAGGTCAGAGAGCTAGCCTATGCTCGATCACCTCCACGGGATCGCGGGCATGTCTGACGCCGCCATGCGAATACGTCCCGATTAGCTCGGAGGAAGGAGACGGCGACTCTTCCTATTTAGGTCGAGTCTGTCCCGACCAGATATCTTGGCACCCTCGGAGAAGCGCCCATCGAGTTGTACCTCTTTGAACTGGTCGGAAGGTTTTGGTGTCATCTTCGCCTTGAACTTTTGACCGCATGTTAACGGTGTTAGTTCCACGGTGGAAGTTCATCGACCACTCTAAACACTTCCGATCGCATCGTAGGCTATCTTCGATCACCTCGGATCGTGATTACACCCTTCGGTCCGGCATTTTCAAACTCGATAACCGTAATGCGTGGCTATCGTGAACTTTGCTAAAGCCGACGACCGAGAATTGCATTGTATGCGATCTCGAAGTTCACCACATCGAATGAAACTTTTACGTTCGGAAGTTGTCGGGTTTCCGAACGTAACTAGTAGGGACAAGTGCCCTATTGGTTTAGCGATGAGACCGTGCACTATGCCGTGAAAGGCATATTTCACCTGGTTTTACCTTGGATTTGGGAATCGCATATCTTCTAAAGCACTTGCAAATAGAATATTCAAAGAACTACCCCCATCTATCAAAACCCGATTAACCTTGCAGTTATTAATAGTAGGCTCAACGACAATTGAAAACCTACCTGGTCGAGTTGAAGGAATAGGGCAGTCTTCTTTGCTGAAGGAGATTATTGTCTCCGACCACCTTGAAGGTTTAACGGCGATCGAAGGTTCGGTAAGGTTGACCTCTCGCTCCATGGCTTTCAGGTGACGTCTGGACTCGTACGAAGAAGACCCGCCGAAGATCACATCAACGGTGTCTTTGAGGTTTTTGGTACTCCATCTTTTCGTCACCATTTTTGTCCTTCTTGGAGCTTGTTTCCCGGAGCTCTTGAATCGACGGAGTGGTCCTTTACCTGCATAATAATCTTCCGACTTCTTTTGCCAAGCGCGACAATTGCAAATCGTGTCCTCGCTGGCGATGAAGAGGACACCATTTTTGCTTTTCTTGTAACCATTAGTCGAGCTTTGGCCTTGCCACGACCAAGATAATCTTTTCTTCCTTTTGTAGATTTTTCAGAACAGTCGAACCTCTTTGTCGTTGGCTCGCCATGTTTCTTTTCTTGAGAGTCTTCTTTAGTTTCTTTTCCGCCTATCTAAGCCAGGTTGGGGATCTTATCCTTCGATCAACGACTTGCTCCACTCGACCGCTTCATCGGCGTGGCGCATTTGTCGACCATGTCGAAGAGCTCGATGGTTGTTCGTGGAGGATGTATAGCTAAATCCTCCGTAAACCTTCGATTTCTTAATCCCGCTTTGAAGGCTTGGATAACGGAAGATTCTGCGACCTCTGGTCTTGAGTTACGGACATGGCTAAACCTTTTAATATACTGCCGGAGAGTCTCGTTTGATTTTTGCCGTATCCTATGGAGATCGTCTTCCTTTCCAGGGCGATCATACGTACCTTGAAAATTTGCAATTAAAAGGTCGCAGAGTTGCTCCCAAGTATACACGGATCCGATCGGAAGGTTAAGCAACCAAGATCGGGCTGATCCTTCTAATACTGTAGGAAGATAATTCGCCATTACATTTTCATCACCACCTGCAGCTCGGATAGCGGTGGTGTATATCTGGAGAAATTCTAAGGGATTTTGGGTCCCATTGAATTTATCCATATTGGCCGGTCGGAACCTATTTGTTAACGTCTGACCGGAGCCCTCCTGAGAAAGCTCGACAGCCTGTGATAGTTTCGTGGCGCCTTCTTTGAAAAGGCGTTGGATTGTAATCGGTTGGAGATCGATTTCTAGGAACAGATTGTCGATGCTTCAATGTCCCGATCCGGTCGTGGACGTTAGTAAAACGCCGACCGCTTGCGCTCGGATGATGCCGAGATCACGAGTGTCAGCGATGGTTCGCCTCGACGGTGATGGTGAGATTCTTGAAATAATCTCCTCCTCGTGATGATTGGTCGGAATCGCCGAGGTGGTCGCAGATGTCAATTGATCCCCAACGCGACCATGTAGGCTTCGCTTGGGAAGAATATCGTGATGAAGTCATGGTCTGACTTTGCGGGTGCCTTCGTTCCCGATAAGCTTCTGTGCGCTGCATTGTCTGTTGGATAATCTCCGATACTTGACCTGCGAGTTGGGCAAAACCTGGAAATACAGTATACACACCCCGTTACAAAATCATGGATCAATCCCATACATCACAATATAACAAGTCTAGCAAAAGACATACATAAGATAAAGTGATTACAACAGATGGCCGACTGGCCAAATAACAACAAGGTTCATTATTAGCGGAAGCAAAAGTGCCATAAGATGGCTAAGACCAAAAGCCAACCGGTTAGCCACATAACCACAGGGCAACCGACTGGGCCGCCAAGCTAGTCGTCCATACCGAAGCAAAACTCACCCATGTCAATCCCTTGGGGATTAACCTTCTTCCTCTGCAACAATTAAGCAAAGCAAATGAGTACAAAATTGTACTCGTAAGACTTACGGGTAACAAACCTAGTTACTACTACATGCCGGCTTTAATCAAAGGATAAGGCTTAGGGTTAATTTTCAGCATAAAGCAAGTTTCATTTGCAATAGATAATAATTTGAAGGCACCTTTGACAATCTGAATTTTAATTGCAGAAATAACAGCGATACAATAAGTAATAACATATCAACATCCTAGAGATGACTAACCCAATAGCCATCCCAACCATAGCACGAATTACCCATTCGTACCACCCATGTCAAGTTTTAATTAAAATGTTGTAGTCTAACTCTTGAAAAGCTTACCCAAGCGTGTCCATAACCTAGGACGAGGCTATTCGAATAGTTTTAACCCTGCAGGGGTGTACCAATGTACCCACACTTCAGACCGCCTTTTTGCCACTAGATGAAGCACACTTCCGAAGGTATGCCGGCACGGATAAGTCCTACGAGACATTTCCAATATTGTGTATCAACTACGAGTCGCTCGTATGGACCGAAGTCCATACGCTTACATTGTAAAGCCGTAAAGACAACTACCCCTTGGGGTAAAGCTTTACGGACAACTACAATGCTCCTGTCACATACCCACTCATTTTACCACAACACAACACACGCACGCCCACCTGCGACCCGTAGCTAACACACGCTAAAGTACTAAGTCAAGAGAGGTCCCATTTCCCTCTAGTGTGGTTAGCACGCACCATAATGCTCGGATAACAGGTACTCACAAGTAGTTCGGTCCTTAATTGACTCGGGCACCATTCCAGTCACACCCACAAGCACACCATCTTACCATTGTGCCCAAGTCCAAATCATTTTGTTTTCAGTTTTTAGTTTTCGCAAGTAAACATGGCACAAGGCCGAAATCATAAGTCATAATAAGTTTCTTGTCGATAACCGCCCAATTCTACCGGTATCTAAGCATTCTAAGCATGACACCGTAAAGACAATAAAAGAACATAATTAAATCACCGGGCTCTAATTCACCAGCGATATTAATAACTTATGTTTTGTGGCAGGGGGTAAACAATTTAAGGGCAACCATGCATGTAACACCCCAACTCAGCACGAGCGTAGAATGCTACTATCCTAAGCTAAACCACAAAATTTCGACAGAACCTCTTTGGTATACGACGATACCGGAGGTTCTTCACAATAATTCATAAAACAATAATAAAATCAGTTATAAGTCTTATTCATAAATCCTAATTAACCAATTAAGGTAACACCTTGGCTATTCAGAAGCCAAGATGCTAACTACCAACTTAACATAAACCATACAACATAAATTTTCTCAACAACATCAATCAATCCTCAAAGATCATAAAAGAATGTCATCCATGACTAGATTTATTTATTACAATCTGAAAGTTAACATAATAGAGTCTTTAATCATTCTTGCAATAGAACTAAGGTGAAGTGCATTATTCGAGTAGTGCATGTCTACTCCCTCCCAAGAGAACCTCATCAACGATCACCTAGAAATAGATAAACAAAGCAAGGGTGAGTCCATGACCCAGCAAGTACAATGATTAATAAAACATTTATCAATATGAATAAGACCTACTCGGCATCAACATTGATCATAACACAAATGAGTAGTTATGAAGACATGAAATGAATGCTTAAAATCAAGGGAATGGACTGCACACACACATATACCGGTATAGTCAGTGAAACACCCGTCGGTGTTCACTCAAGCCCGCATCTTAACAAAAATGCGGGGATCCACTTCCCGTATGAAGAACGTTTCATACGGGTGTCCAACATTGCCCATCTTGGAATTAATGGGTCTTACTCAACCATCCTGGAATTGATGGTCTTCCTCATCCACTCCCGTGGACGGCAAATGATAATGAATGCATGAAACAACTTATTGAATATAACATTATCATCATTTCTATTCATGAATTCAACACAGAGACAAAACATGGATATTTCACTTCATACTACACAAGAGTTATCACAGCACGCTCATATCAATAACCACAATGCACAAACATTTAGATTAACAAAGTACTTGCCTTCCGCGTTGAGACGCGTTAGTAGTCGGGCAATGATGGCGTTCCTAAACTCAAAGCTCCGCGCCTAACCAATGAAATAAATTCAATAAGAACACCAAAATACTCATTTCTACTAACCGACGTTATACATTGCTTCCCGATGACTCTAGTCATTAATACAAAGCTTAAACTAAAATCAATGTTTTCAGCTATAAAGCGTCCCTCGACAGCAACACGACAATTAACGTATCTCGTGTCGGAAGTCAAAAAGTGGTAAACCCAATTTGTGTAGCTTCTTAACTGACTAATCTACAATACTCTAGTTGACGTGATAAACCAATTTGGCCAATTTAATAGGTTAATAATTGTTTGAACTTTCGGTCCAGATCTGTCCACAGAACGAACAGCAAAATTAAAAAGATCGTAACTTTTATTAGGTAACTCCAAATTGAACGTTCTTTACCAATCTGAAAAGGTCATCGAATCCTCTACAATAACCTAGTTGGGTGAACTTTCAGTTTCAACCAATTTCCCTTTCATAATTTAGGAAATAACCAGACAGTTTATTCTCGTCAGGTTTCTGGCAGCAGATACTAAAACATCCATAACTTTTGACTCAGACCTCGGAATCAAGTAAACTTGGTGGCCACTGAAACTTAAGAACGAGGCCTAGATATCTCTAGGAGACCAAACCTTCAGATTCTGCCTAAAAACAACCGAAACAACCCTCCAACATACTGGACAGAACTGAACGAAACGCGACAGACTGGAATTTAACAAAACTACTCGCTCACTTAACGAATGACTTCTAGAAATCCCAATAACACATCGTTACCCTTGACGACGTGGGAGATGATGCTGGCGAGCCTCGAAGAAGAAGTTGGTGGTGATTTCCTCTTCTTGTTCCACAGCCCACGATCGCCGTCCCGATCCTCGCGAAGACCGGCAATGGAGGGAGACCAACACCGCAGTGGGAAAACGTCTTGAGGGCAGCACCACGGAAGAAAAACCAGGGGAGGGGAGGAGGCGGGCGCACAGGGAGGGAGGCCAAAGGGCGCGCCAAGGGGGTGGGAGAGGCAAAAAGGAGGGAGGGCTAGGGTTTGCAAGGGAAAGAAAAGGGGTGGCGCCCCCTCCTTGGCGGCCACAAGGAGGCCTAATGGGCCTCTAGCCCGTGCCCAGTTGGCCAAAAATAGCGAAAAACCCCTCCGTTCTTTAGACTATTCACTGATTCCATTGATTCCTACGCCGATTAAACAAAAACCTTCTCAAAGATTAATTAGGAGTATTACACTCTACCCCGCTTACCAGGATTCGACCCTTAATCTAGACATTATCCTACAAGGAAGGTATCCGGAATTGAACTTAGGAATTAAGGATACACACCTGTCGAAACAAGTCTGGATACTGATCGCGCATGCGAGATTCCAGTTCCCAAGTGGCTTCTCTCTCAGTCTGATGGGACCAAAGTACCTTGACAAACTTCAGGGTTTTATTTCTCAGAACCCGCTCTGACTCCTCTAGAATCTTCTCTGGTCGTGACTCAAAAGTAAGGTCTTACTCAATGATCAAAGGCTCTAAGGGAATTGCATGCTCAGGGTCTCTTAAGAACTTTCTCAGCATAGACACATGAAACACATTATGAACTCCACGCATGGACTCTGGAAGATCCAAGCGATAAGCCAATTTCCCAATTTGTGCCACGATTGGGAATGGTCCAATGTACCTCGGACTAAGCTTTCCTTTGGTGCCAAACCGCACGACACCTCTGGTAGGCGATACCCTCAGAAGAACCTCGTTTCCCACTTCGAATTCCAACTCTCGCCTTCTCACATCTGCATAACTCTTCTGTCGGCTCTGAGCAGCTAGCAGATTCTTCCTGATCTCTGCTACTCTAGTCACAGTTTGCTGAACCAGTCCAGACCCAAAATAGCCCGCTCTCAATCGCATCCCAACACAATGGAGATCGCATCTCCGCCATAGAGAACCTCAAATGGTGCGGCTCAAATCTCGGCGTGATAGCTATTGTTATAGGCGAACTCGCCAAAGCCAAGTGATCTTCCCAACCACCCTTCCAGATAAAACACAACACTGAGCATATCTTCTAAGGTTTGGATTATGCGCTCATCGACCATCCATCTGTGGGTGGAATGCAAGATTAAGACGGAGTTGCGTGCCCAAAGCACTTTACAAGCTCTCCCAAAACTTGGAAACAAATTTGGCATCTCGGTGGAAACAATAGTCTTTGGCACCCGTGCAACCGCACTATCTCTCGTACATAGAGTGGAGCCAAATCGCTCGCATGAATTGGTTGTTCGAATGGGAATAAAATGTGCGACTTCTTGAATCGGTCCACTATAACCCAAATAGCATTCTTCCCTCGCTGAGTGCGAGGTAATCCAACTACAAAATCCATGGAGATGTCATCCCATGGCCACACCGGAACCTCTAAAGGTTGCAACAATCCTGCCGGTCGCTTATGTTCACCTTAACTCGCCGGGCGATTCCACACGAGGCCACATACTGCGCAATATCGACTTTCATTCTCTTCCACCAGAAACTCTTCTTCAAATCTTTGTACATTTTGGTCTCACCTGGATGTACTGTATACGGTGTACGGTGTGCTTCCTTTAGAATCTCATCTTTAACTTGTGCCCCCTGTGGCACACAAAGGCGACCTTTAAATCGCAAAGCACCAGAATCATCTATACCAAAATGGCCTTGCTTGCCTTCATCTAGGCGCTTCCTCACCCGCTGGAGCATCCGATCATCTTTGTTGTGCTTCCGTACTGCGTCGGAATGGTCGACTCAAGAAGCAAACGGGTCTCGGTCTCGACGGTACCGCAAAGCAAAAAGATATATCCATACGCTCAAAATCACCGACAAGACAATCGAGGGTAGGAGGGTCGCCTTACGACTTAGAGCATCTGCTACAACATTCGCCTCCCGGGTGATACTGAATAGTGAGATCATAGTATTTTATCAACTCTAACCACCTTCTCTGCCTCTGATTCAAATCTTTTGGGTAAAGATGTATTTCAAACTCTTGTGATCGGTGAAAATGTCACATGACTTGCCGTACAAATAATGGCGCGGATCTTTAAAGCAAGTACTATCGCGCAAGTTCTAGGTCATGAGTAGGATAGTTCTGCTCATGTTTCTTCAATCGCCACGATGCATAGGCAATCACCTTGCCATCCCGCATAAGTACACAACCAAGCCCAACTCTAGATGCATCTGAATAAATAGTGAACCACTTCCTCGGTTCAGAAGAGTGAGAATTGAGCGGTCACCAATCTATCCTTCAAAGTACAGAAACTTCGTTCACACGCGTCAGTCCACTGAAACTTGACCCCTTTCTGTGTCAACTGTGACATTGGTCTAGCAAGGGTAGAGAAACCCTCCACAAAACGCCGATAATAACCAGCTAAACCCAGAAAACTCCTCACTTCTTTTATATTAGTTGGTCTTTTCCATTCCACCACTGTTGAGATCTTACTTGGATCAACTGAAATGCCCTCTTGATTGATTACATGGCCCAGAAACCCAACTTCAGAAATCCAGAATTCACATTTCTTCAGTTTGGCATAAAATTGGTTCACTCTCAGGGTCTCAAGTACCAACCTCAGGTGCTGAGCATGATCTTCTTTCGTCTTGGAATAAATCAGATGTCATCAATGAATACTACGACGAAGTCATCAAGGTAAGGGTGCAACATACTATTCATGGCTTCCATGAAAACTGCAGGAGCATTGGTTAGCCCAAAAGACATAACCTTATACTCATAATGACCATACCTTGTAGAGAAAGCTGTCTTCTCAATATCTTGCTCTCGAACTCTAATCTGATTATAACCTGACTGAAGGTCAATTTTGGAGAATATTTTAGCTCCCTTCAACTGATCAAAGAGATCCTCAATACGGGCAAAGGATATTTATTCTTCACAGCTTGCTTGGTTAAGAGCCCTAAATCCACACACGTCGCCAGCTGCCGTCCTTCTTCTTAGTGAAAAGAACAGAGCTCCCACGGCGAAACACTACGCCGAATCAAACCTTTGGATAGCAAATCATCCAATTGCTTTTTCAACTCCTCCGAAAGGGACGCGCAAACGATATGGAGATATAGAAATAGGTCGGGTTCGGAACAAGATCTATCCTAACTCCACTTTACGCTCGGGAGGCATTCCAGAAGCTCTACCGAAAAACATCGGAAACTCATTCACTACCGAATATCTTCAATACGGTGGAGATTGAGACTTCTCGCTAAGGGACCAAAGCAACCCAATGGTTGAGGCTCGATGACTGGAAAATGCAGACTAGCCAACACGAACAAGGAATCAAACGACGCTACACCCGAAATACCGTTCTTCACCGATGGAGCTGCAAAGTCACCGCCTTCCAAAAGCAACAAATCTTGCACGATAATCTGAATAACCAGTCCACCCAAAATAACATCAAAGGTGATAATCGAATCACCATAAGGTTGGCGTGAAATTCTCATCTTCAATAGTGATAGTACAGCCAGGACACGTCAGAGAGCTAGAAATAAGACCCCGAGAACCGACCACCACGCACTCGGATATAAACCGCACACTCAAACTCGCCCTTCTAACAAACTCTAAGGACACAAAAGAATAAGTAGCTCCGAATCAAAAAGTACGAAAGCCTCATGTGAATCAACTAGCAAAGTACTGCTACCACGTCGGGGCGCCCACTCAGATCGAGTAGGCATGGCGTGAGACTCCCATGGGCACCGGAGCGGAGGACGCACCAACACTCTCGTGAAGGATGAGCAGGCCGCCGCAGAGAAGCATACGAAGGTGGTGCAGACGGGCGGGGTTCCAGTGAGAACCCGCAGAGGCGCAGGAGTAAAACTGCAGGAGGAACCCATCCTGAAGAAAACTGAGGCGCAGGAGGAGCAGCTAGAGTCTGAACTGAGCCCCGAGGTGCACCGAAGAAGACGCAATCGAATCGCTTCCCACTTAATGATGCTCGCTGGGTTCTCTTTGCAAACTGACGCTTTGTGGCCTTCCCGGCCACACTGACGACACGTCCCTCTGAAAGAACACTCTGAAGACCGGTGACCCTCTCCACATCTCAAACATTTCATACCTTGTCCGGGACGACGCAATGGTGGTGTGGATGACGGCGCGTGGCGCCGAGAAAGAAGGCGCCATCTTTGAATCGACGAGACTAGCGACTCCCTTGAAATCTCTTGGATGCAGGTCACTGAGAAGACCCGCCTCCACCACTAAAATTCCACTGCCACCGCGTAACCACCAACAGAATAGTGCCACTAGCGCTGCGTCGCAAAGGGAGATTCCTCACCAACTCCATTCCTCTAGCTTGCTCAACCACCGTACTGAAATCACGCAAGACAGATGCCCCCAGAATCTGGCGATACTCCTGAACGAGACCCTGACGGAACCTCTTGGCCTTCTCCATATCATCATTGGCTACCGCTGGTACAAAGCGCATCGGTCGTTGAACTCACCTCATACTCGACATCGACCTATGACCACGAGTCAACGCCGTGAGATCGCCCATCTTCTCAACGAAGGAATCTGGATAGTACTTGGCTCTAAATTGCCCCACAAAAACTTCCCAAGTAATCGGTCCTCGTGACCGGGTCCTAGCGATGTAACCCCTTCCCACCAGATATCAGCTTGGCCCTTCAGTTGAAAGGCCACAAAATGAACCCTTTGCACTGAGTTCATCCCCAACGCATCAAACTGTCGCTCCTTGTACCGGAGCCAATCTGCTGCTCGAATGGGTACCGCCATCAAAAGTGTAAAGTCGGCGACATCCACTCGCGAGACTTATCCTAGTCTCGGGTGGAACCGCTGCAACGACTGGACCTGCAACGGAGAAAGCAGCAGCAGCAGGAGCAGCAGAACAAAGAACAGAAATGAGAGCATGATGAGTCGCTCAGCATCCGCCGACGAGCTGCTCGCTCTCCTCCAAGATTCTGAATAATAATAGCCGACGCCGCTGGCATCCACGGTGGCGCGCAGCTTGAGCTCATGGCCGGGTGAGCAGCTGAGGTAACCTACTCAGCAGCTCCACCAGCAGCCTCTTCTGCGGATGTAATATCCCGAAAGTGAGATAAGCGAATCGTCGGGAGAGATTTAATTAATCGGGAGAGAATAAATTGAATCGGGAGAGTGTTTCTTTCAAAGAAATCACCAAATCGTAAAGTAAGAGGGGTTTTCCGCGTTTGTATGGCAACTCGGACCTGGGCCTTGGCCCATGTGGGCTGGCCGCCAAAAGGGGGAGGCGCCACCCTCCTCCAAACCCTAGCCGCCCTACTCCTCTCCCTCTCCCGCTCCTCCACCCTTTGGCCGCCACCTCCCTCACCTCCTCCTCTCTTGCGCTCCTCCTCCCGGCTGCCTCTCCCTTGCGCTCCTCCCAAGTTCCTCCAAGATCCTCCATTGTTGCCGGCCAAGAGAAGAAGAAAGGGCACCTTTGCACCGCCAAAGAAGAAGAAGGAGGGAAGAAAGAAGGAGAAGAGGAAAGGTGGGATCGCCATCCGGGTTCGCAATCTGCAGCGGCTTCAATGGTAACACATTGTTCTTGTTGGGTAATTAGTCTTGGAAGAGATATCGGTTAGTCTTTGGTTAGATTGCAATCTGCTCAGACAGTATTGCAGATTTTGTCCAAATCTTCTGCGCGGTCGATTTCATGTGGTTAGATGCAGAATTAGGAGTTTGGATCTCCTAGAGAGTTGTAGGTTATGTTCTTAGATTTCGTTGGCTACCAAGATCGCCCAAATCCGATTAACGGTCTGTGAGATATGAATTTTCTAGTGTTGCTGTCCCGTGGTTCTGTCGGTTTACGGCAGTCTGTGGTAATTTGGTTAAAGCTGCCATTTAAAAGGAGAATCAGGGATCTCAGAATAACGAAAAATGTGGGTAATTTCTGCACCTTTTCATAGAGATAAAGAACACGAGATTTGGACTTTTGTAGCAAAAGTTATGGTGGTTTAAGCGTACTGTCCAGAGAACCCGACGAGAATTCTGTCGTCTGATGTTTGGTTTGATAGGGAAGTTAAGGGCAGAATCAAGAGGGCTCCCAACTAGGTTTATTTAGGTAATTCAATTACCTTTTCAGAAAGTCTAAGAGCATCTCAATTGGACTCCTGAGCAGGAAGTTATGTATTTTAGAATTTGGCTGTTTCAGTAAGCACCAAAACGATCGCTAGAAATTGGGGGTTTTGTTAACACTTGAGAGTTAGCGAGTTTTGTTGTGTTATTATTTATGCTCTTGGTCCAGCGTGTTGGTCTTAGATTGGGATACCTTTATGTTCAGGTGGGAGCGCGGTTCCGGGCAGCACCTCTTCGCGTCCACCATTCTCGCACGGTTGAGGCAAGTGCATCGTTTGTATTTTGGTTGTGATTTGCTTGGATATGAATGCGTGTTGATGCATGTTAGTGTCGTATGGCTGTGAACAAGCGTGCATAACAAGAATAGTGAATGTTCAAAGTATGGCTTTGCATTATCCATAAATGTCGTTACTGCTTTTGGTACTTTGATGATGAATAGTATTGGTACATGTGCATATTGATATCATGTGGAGACCTGGTCTTGTGAGGACCAAGTATGCACAACTTTGAAGAATTTATTTGATGAAATGATTATGAGGAATGATATGGGTTGCAAGTATTCGGGTTATTATATATGTAAGCTTGCAAGATGGGATTGTGATGTATCTTGACAGTATAGCCTTGCTTGCCTGTGCCTTCTGGCACAGTGACCAAAAGCCTATACACCACATGTATAGGGATCTTTGCCCATCACTTTAATGATGGGGACCTCTTATATTCATAGCCCACATTCCACGAATGTGGGGACCTCAAGCCCGTCATCTATATGGCGGGGACCTCAACTGTATGTGCTTGGTCACCACGTGACCAGGGCACCTGTATGCTCTCAACATGCATATGCACCATGATAACATATGCATAAACAGGAATACATCATATTCTTATTATCATGTAAGCAATAACAACATGCGGTAGAACCATTTAACCATAACATATGCAGCGACGGTTGCATACTTCGCATTACCGGTAAAATGCAAAAGTTAAAGAGAAAGAGAAAGTGCACCTGAGCATCTTGCATCGCATGAGTATATGACAATTTTTTTATTTGAGATGGTATATGGATGTTGATGATTACAGTAGTCTATGTTTTTATTGCCATTTAATGTACTTGCTGGGTCTTTGGACTCACTCTTGCTGTTGTTGTGTTTTTAGGTACCCCCCTTTACAAGAACGGCATGCATGGGAGGGAATAGAAGTGGTTGCACAATGGCACGAACTACTCACATTTGGACTGATAGATTGATAAATTAGTAGTTGAGTAATGGCATGAAGGATTTCTTATGATTACTCACTATGCATGCTATAATTTGTAATAGAGTTGATTAGAGGATTATGATTGTCATTCTGTTTATGTTTTAGTTGTTTAGCATGCTATGGAAGTTGTAGTGACGATTAGCATAGTTTTGGCTATCTCTTGTTTATGCTGGAGGTTGGATTAACTAATTATGTTATATTTAAATGTTGGGACCTCTAGTTTAGTAACTAAACAAAGGAGGTTCTGACAGATTTTAGAGATTTGTTTTAATATTAAAAATGTTATTGTGTTGGTTTAGTAGCATTCCAGACTCATGTGGGGCTGGGGTGTTACAGTTGGTATCAGAGCCAGGTTGTAGGTCCGTGGTGATTGGATTTACAACTTAGGTAACTTAAAATTGCTAAAAGTTTGTAATGGTTAATGAACTTATAAACCTGACACACTGGTGCACAGTAGGATGGGATGGGTCAAGCATTGCATTTACGCTCGTTGAGTTGTATTAATGATTCTGTTATGAGATGATCTGATTTATCTATAGTATAATACTATGGTTATTATGTGTGGGGGTAACCCATGTTGAGAGGTGGAGGTAGTGGTTGTCGTCCTGGGCTATACCAGGTTACACCACCGATCGTGGTATAGTGTTAGCGAAGTGCCCACACTGGAGATCGTAGTACATGCGTTGATAGTGAGTTTATATAGAAGAGTTGTTCTCTCCTTTGAAATTTGTTTTGGTCAACTCCTATCTTGTGGTGATTGATGAGTTTTTTTTCTTTGGGCTTTAGTTCATTCCAGTTGATGGGTTGCTTTGAATTATGTTTCTATTGGCTTAATTTGTCCCGTAAAACAATCATTGTTTTTCCCAACTGATGAGTTATTCTTGCGGCTGGTGAACCGAGTTGATTGTCAAGTTTGACCTTTATTTTGGAGTTTTGTCCTTCTCATTGGAAAGCATGACCCATTTATCCGGTTGATGTTCTTGGATAATGAAAGTTTCCTTTTGCAAGTCCTGTAGTACGTGGAAGTTTTGATTCAATATATTTCTTTTGGGTATCTTGAGTGTTGAAGTTGAAAAGTTCTTTTATAAAAGAAAATGCTAAACCCTTTAGCGATGTCATCTCGTGGTTAAGTGGGAGGTTATAATCGGAGAAGTTAGTGAATATGATATGAGTTATCAAGTTGGGTCTGTAGTGTGTTGTATAATCGATCCTAACTAAGATCCCTGGAAGGAAAGTTGATTAATTTGATGGTGTCATGTAGTAGTTCTTGTTGAACTGTGATTAGGTGTATGGCTATACCTAATTGGAATCAATAGAGTTATTAACCATTGTGGAGCGATAGAACGGAGTGGTTGATCCTTGGAGTTGTTTAGTTTGCTAAACTAGTTAGACTATTTGATCTTAATGGATTAATCTAACTGTGCGAAAAGAGAAATATAAGATGTGTTCGACTGTCGTCTTGATAGATATTAATATAGAAATCTTCTTTAATTGGCTATTTGATGATCTTATTTATGCTCGTGGGAGTACAAATAGAAACAGGACCATCAATTCGTCCATGATTGAATAATCATCAAAAGTTTATGATAACCTCTAGATTGGAGTTAGTGTGTACTAAATAAGTATGAGCATTCCGAATATGTTGTGTTTCTGTTGGAAAGGTTTATGATGGGATTTAATAGGTGACATGTGTTTGCTTGATGGTGAGATTGTCAGATAATAGTATGTCTTTGATGAAAGGGTTTTGGTGTAACCTTGTAAATTGTGTAGTAGGTTCCTTGAAAAATATGGTGGTTGTTATAGTGAGGGTGTAAGAATTTGGTGTACCTTCATTTGAGGATGAGAGGATAAAGTGAAATGTAACAGTTTGGTCAGTTTTTGGGGACTTTATAAAGGAAGAGTTGATGATAACGAACCTTGCTAAGAGTGAAATATTCTTGATGTTAGTAATAAGGTCTACAAGAGATTGTGACGTGTTGGAGTGGTGATGATTCTTCTAGAGAGAAAGTAAGTTGATTGTTTTAATAACTGTTAAATGAAATATTTAGAGTTTTGTATTCGTGATCTTTTGGGGACTCATGATTTTTGCAGTAGATAAAATTAGTTGAGCAATGTGACATATGGAAAGGTTCCGTTGGTTCCGAAGTGATGAATGTGTTTTGGTATTAAAGACATCTCTTGTTTGGTTTGGCAAGTAATGTTGTAATCAAAGAGATTACTTTCGTTGTGTTAATGGAAAATGTTTACCATAAGTATTTGAGGTTGGAGCTAAAAAAAAAATGTAATCCGCAACTTTCTTGTTGTCTCAGCTTAAGAGTTTCTTGGGTTTGCATAGCAATGTTTTATTATGATTTATGGTGGTGGAAAATTTCTTCTTGTGGGACTTGTGCCCTCGACAGTGGGCTCGTACCTTGTTTTCTGAGATCCTACTATTTGACTGTCTCTCTTGGTCTCGTGCTCACTTCGAGGAGCCACGATTTCTTGTCTGTTGAACCTTCTATCTGTTTATTTCTTCCTTTTCAGTAAAGCATTAACCAAGTTGTGTTGCCAAGTGTTATAAAGAGTAATATGGTGATTGGTTGGAGGTTGTCAAGTATTTGGAACTGTTGAGATTTTTCAGGAACCAATCAATTTGAAGAGCAGTATAAAGTGAATTGGTTTCGATTTACAACACCCGGAGAGAATTCTATTTAAATGGAAAGTTGTCGATGAGATAAAAGTGATTAGTGTTACAACTAGTGGAACCTATTGCGAATTATGATCCAGTAACCTTTGTCCGTGTTGGAATATTGGGATTATCGAAATTATGGAGTCTTGATAAACTTATCAGAGTATCGCAATTGGATACTTAGCATGTTTGTGCAGAAGAATTGTGGTGGTGATGTTTAATGAAAGTAGCGGCGTGGAGAAACCTAAGCGTTGTGCTAATCAATGGGATAGCAGGAATAGTTGAGTATTGTCAAGTATATCTCGGTCACAGAGAGTAACTCTATGGGAGTTAGATTATCACTAAGGATAGCTTGGTCAAGAAATTATATATTCATTTATTGATGTTAGTGATTGAGTATGTTTGAATCCTGATCAATCAGTTAGGATATTGTGAGTGGGTATATTATGGACTAGTAGCTGCATTTGGTTGGTGTAGATTAGAGAAGGTCTAAGATTGGTAACATGAATCGCCTTGGGTGGTTACTTGATTAGTATGGAATGTTGACATTAATGAACTGAGATTATTGTTGAGCTGTGTGAAATTGTGGTCATCAGATTTGAGGGTTACATATCAAGTATACCGACCATTCATTGTAAGAGTCGTAGAGGTTGAATTGGGCTTTGTATTATTATGCTAGCATCTTGGTTCCCAGGATTAGGTTCCAAAAGTTATGGTGAACTCTGAAAGAATCCTTTGGAAGCAGTAAATGAGAGTGAATGTGGTGAATTTCAAGTTGATTATCCTTAAAAGAATGAGGAATGTGAAGGTGGGTGAAACCTACAATGAGTTGCGTTAGGATTGGTTTTGTCAAAGTAATTCATTTGGTAGAAAAGTTAGCTAGAGTGTGTGATCTTGGATAGTGATATATTCTCTTAGTTCTTGTTTGAACTATGTGTTGATGACTGACGTCAATTTCAATTTGAGTTGGTTCTTGTCAGTAAGTGTGAATCATTCCGGTTAAGAAAAAGAAAGGGGATGGTTAATCTGTCTACTTGAAAAGTGGAAAAGTTTTCTTGTTAAATCCATTGATTTTGGATTAGTCCCTTCTAAGGGAAGATGGTTTTGAGTTGGTTGCATTAAGACTCTTATGGTTTCAGTCGGGAATTTTTTGTGCGTCCCTGGTTAAAAGATGTGTTCATTGTCAAAGTGAAGAGATCGACTGATACGAAGATCAGGAGTTTGTGTGTTTGTGCAGGTTCGTAGCAATGTTAGTAAGAGTTTAGCGGTGATTTTAGTTCTTGGCGTAAGCGTGGTTAGAATTCGGGGTCGAATTCTGTTTAAGAGGGGTAGAATGTAATATCCCGAAAGTGAGATAAGCGAATCGCCGGGAGAGATTTAATTAATCGGGAGAGAATAAATTGAATCGGGAGAGTGTTTCTTTCAGCAAATCACCAAATCAGAAAGTAAGAGGGGGTTTTCTGCGTTTGTATGGCAACTCGGGCCCTGGGCCTTGGCCCATGTGGGCTAGCCGGCCAAAAAGGGGGAGGCGCCACCCTCCCCAAACCCTAGCCGCCCTACTCCTCTCTCTCTCCTCTCCCCTCCTCCACCCTTTGGCCGCCACCTCCCTCACCCCTCCCCTCCTCTCTTGCGCCCTCCTCCCTGGCTGCCTCTCCCCTTGCGCTCCTCCCAAGTTCCCCTCCAAGATCCCTATAACACCCCAGGACCCACATTACCCTGGGATACTACTTAACCACTCTACAGCTAGCCAATAATTTCATAATAATACAAAATTTCGGCAGCAACTCTAAGCAAGAATCAATAAGCGGAAGCATAAACCATTACGGGAATAAAGATAACAGTTACAAGTTCAATAAATAAACAACCTCTAGCAGATTAATCCAAGTGTAGTCCACAAATGCATCAATTATAAATCAACAGATCATTCGTGAATAACTAGTCAATAGGCTAAATTCCTCTCAACTTTATTACAGCATGAAACTATGAATTGAGTGCATTATTGTAGTGCCGCTCTACCCATCCCAGGAATGCTTAAGAATCACCTGAAAGGGGAAAAGAAACAACAAGAATGAGATAAAATCTCAGCAAGTAAGTTGAATAACAGGTTAATCAATTGACAAGCAAGCTACAACACAGGTTATATTATTGCATGACCACAACCACATTCCACTATCTCATTCAATAAACCACATGGACTAGCATGAGTCCTGCCTCATAAGAATTCAACCATTGTCAAAAGAATGCATGTTCTACATCCACAATGCTTAATGCAAATGCATGCCATGCTCCACTGCACTCTTACCCATCAAGGTAAGAGTGTGCATCATCTCTGACAATGTACGATCTTTGACTCAGACGGCCGATCGCGGCCATAAGCGGCGACATCCACAATGCAATGCGATGATATGTTATGAGTGATATGATAATCATAAACCACATATGTGACATCTCATAATGGCACCAACAAGATTAACTTGTACAACTACCACATATTCATTATGGAGAAATACATCCATGATCCACATTCGGCACATAAAGCAACCATTTCATGGCTACACACAAGATATCCAATGTAAATCATTAAATAATAATTACTGTCATCATCTCATAGGTAAGTCAACCAACCATGGCATAATACTTCAAAATACGAAACTCATAGGGATTGCAAGTAGTAGGGACAACCAATTAAACGGTAGTAACACTGCTACAATTACTTGCCTTCCACGATGTGACGCGTTAGCCGGCCAAGGTGATACTCCTAAACCTGAGGCTTCACCTCCTAAACAAGTAAAATAATTTCAGTAAGGTCATAATATACCCAGCGCTACTAAACGGCATTCTACAATGCTTACTAGACGACTCAAAACGAGTTTACAAAGCTGAAAACGAAAACAACGTTCGCCATAATCTGATTACGGACAGCAGCACGGTAAATGACATAACTCATGACCTGGAAGTCAAAAAGAGGTAAACCCAATTTCTATAGATTCTTAACTGACTAATCTACAATACTCTAGTTGACACGATACTCCAATTCGGCCAAAAAATTAGGCCAACCATAGTCTGAACTTTCAGCACGAAACTGTCTACACAAACGAACAGCAAAACTAAAATGACCATAACTTTTAATAGGTAACTCCGAATTGATCGTTCTTTATCAATCTGAAAAGGTTATCGAATTACCTACAATAACCTAGTTGGGTGAACTTTCAGATTCTACCAAAACCCCTTTCAAATTTTAGGAAATAACCAGA
Source organism: Ampelocalamus luodianensis (assembly GCA_036346255.1). NCBI lineage: Eukaryota > Viridiplantae > Streptophyta > Magnoliopsida > Poales > Poaceae > Ampelocalamus > Ampelocalamus luodianensis. The sequence goes on along the minus strand of CM070634.1, from coordinate 54,635,990 downwards.
CAGATTATTCTCGTCAGTTTTCTGGCAGCAGATACTAAATCGATCATAACTTTTTACTCAGACCTCGGAATCGAGTGATCTTCGCGGCCACTGAAAGCTAACGACAAAACCCACGCAAGGTTCTGGACAGAATTGCATCTACTGCAGCCCAACAATTAACCATCAATTCTAATCGGTTTTTGCATCTAATAAGGATTAAACAGCGGGGAGGGCATCTCGTTACCCTTGTAGAACCACTAGAAAACGCTGAACCAAACCCGGCACAAACTCTTCTTCTTCTTCTTCTCCTTCTTCTCCTTCTTCTCCTTCTTTTCTCCCTCTCTTTCTTCTTCCTTGCGCAAGGGGCAGCACCTTGGGATGGGGGGAGATGCAGGGGGCAGCACCTTGGGAGTGGGGAGGTGCAAGGGGAGGAGGAGTCGGCCAAGAGGAGGAAGGAGGGGGCGGCTGCCAAGTGGGAGGAGAAAAGGGGAAAGGGGCGGCTAGGGTTTGGGGAGGTGGCCCTCCCCCCCTTTGGCCGGCCACCACTAGCAAATGGGCCAAGGCCCAGCCCCAAAAAAATGAAGCGAAAACGATAGAAAAGCCCCTCTCTAAACTGGGTTTGACGAAAAAAAATAAAACTTCCCCGATTAAATTATTCTCTACCGATTGATTTTAATTTAATCCGATTCTTGACTTCTCACCCTTCCGGGGTATTACACTCTTCCCACCTTAAAAGGATTCGCCCTCGAATCCAATTCTACAGTCCACAAGGAACAGAACAACAAGCAAGCAAAGAACCCAACCAGAGTACTCACCACCTCGAAGAGCTCGGGGTACTTTTTCGCAAATGATCCTCCAGCTCCCACGTAGCCTCTCTCGGTCGATTCGTCCAAAGGACCTTCACATACTTGATGGTCTTATTCCTCAAGACCGCTCCGATTTATCCAAGATCTGAATCGGGCGACTCTCCACGGTGAGATCTGCTCCACTGTGACTGCTCCAGTCAATCTTGTGTTCTGGATCCCGCAAGTATTTCCTCAGCATAGACACATGGAAAACATTGTGCACACCACTCAATGAGTTTGGCAACTCCAAACGATAAGCCAAACTACCCACCCGGGCAACCACTGGAAAAGGGCCAATGTACCGCGGGCTAAGCTTCCCGGTGGTACCAAAACGAACAATACCCTTGGTTGGAGACACCCGAAGGAGCACAAGGCTACCCACCGCAAACTCCAACTCTCGGCGCCGAACATCCGCATAACTCTTTTGTCGGCTCGAGCGACCAACAAGTTCTGGCGAACCTCCCGCACTTTCTCCACGGTCTGCTGAACAAGATCCGGACCAAGCAACGACCTCTCACCCACTGCATCCCAACAAAGAGGGGAAACACACCTCCGACCATACAAAGCCTCAAAAGGAGGCATCTTGATACTCGCCTGATAACTATTGTTATAAGCGAACTCTGCCAAAGCCAGATAATCCTCCCAACTACCCTTCCAAGATAGCACGCAAGCACGAAGCATGTCCTCCAGGGTTTGAATGGTCCGCTCTGACTGACCATCCGTCTGAGGGTGAAAAGTCAGATCGAGGAAACTGTCGTGCCCAACGCACCAAGACTCTGCGTAACTTAGAGACGAACTTGGCATCTCGGTCAGAAACAATGGACTTGGGTACACCGTGCAGTCTCACCACCTCTCTGATGTACAACGGGGCTAGGTCCTGCGCTGTGTTGGTCGTTTTTATCGGTATGAAGTGTGCGGACTTGGTAAGCCTGTCCACCACGACCCAAATTGCATCTCGTCCTCGGGGCGAACGCGGCAACCCAACCACAAAGTCCATAGTGATATGCTCCCACTTCCACTCGGTACCTCCAAGGGGCGCAAACAAACCAGCAGGGCCGTTTGTGCTCGCCTTTACCTGTTGACAAACGCCACACGCAGCGACATATTTAGCAATATCCACCCTCATCCGCTTCCACCAAAAGATTTGTTTCAGATCACGATACATCTTGGTCTCTCTGGATGTACCAAATCACGGGTCCGGTGAGCCTCACGAAGAATATCATCCTTCACCGGTGATTTAAGGGTACACACACCGCCTTTGAATCGAACCGCACCGTGTTCATCCACACTAAAATCTCGAACGCCTTCGAGATCCTCTTCCGCACCTCTGAAAGGAGCCTATCGTCTTTGTTGAGCTTCAAGAACGCTCGGGGATGGCGGTCGGATGATCATTTGTGTCTCACCTGCGCAGAACCGATGAAGACGTAAAGATATACCCATCTTCTCAAACTCGAGACCAAGGACAACGCTACCGAGGTACCCCGTCCCGCTTAGGGCATCGGCCACCACATTAGCCTTACCGTGGTGATATTGGATAGTCGGTCATAATCCTTGATTAACTCCAACCACCTCCATTGCCTCAAATTTAGCTCTCATTGGTGAATATATACTTAAGGCTCTTGTGATCGGTGAAGATATCGCATGCTCCCCCATACAAGTAATGCCTCCAAGACTTCGTGAGCAAACACAATCGCGCCAACTCGAGATCATGAGTGGGATAATTCGCTCATGAGTCTTCAACTGTCTAGAAGCATAGGCGATTACTCGCCCTCTTGCATCAAGACACATCCGAGTCCAATCCGAGAAGCATCCGTGTACATCAGGAAGCGCTTGCCACTCTCGGGCAAGGATAGAATAGGTGCATTCACCGACTTGTCCTTCAAAGTCCGGAACCCACCTCAGGCGTCCGTCCACACAAAAGGAACCCCTTTGCGTGAGTCGGGTCATTGGTTTAGCAATGCTAGAAAAATCTGCACAAAACGCCAGTAATACCCGCAAGACCAAGGAAACTCGGATCTCGACACATTGGTTGGCCTCCGCCATCAACCACCGCCGCCACATTCTTGGATCCACCGTAATACCGTCTTGATGATGGTATGACCCAAAAATCCTACTTGGATAACGAAAGCACACTTCTTTAGCTTCGCATAGTATTTATTCTTCCAAGAGTATCGAGGACCGAGTTGAGGTGCGGTTCGTGGTCCTCCTCCGTTTTGGAATAAACCGGATGTCGTCGATGAAGACCACCACAAAAGAATCCGGTACTCATGGAGCATCCTGTTCATAGCTTCCATAAAGACAGCAGGAGCATTAGTCACCCAAAAGACATAACGACATATTCGTAATGCCCATACCTTGTGCTAAAAGTCTGTCTTCTCTATATCCTCCTCCACGATTCGCATTGATGGTAACGGATCGCAAATCAATCTTGGAAAATATTTTGGCACCTCTCAACCGATCGAAGAGATCTTCAATACGAGGCGAGGATACTTGTTCTTGATTGTCACTTGGTTGAGTGCTCGATAATCCACACAAAGCCTCTTGGTGCCATCCTTCTTTCCCACAAACAAAACCGGAGCAGCCCAAGGTGACGTGCTCGGTCTAATGAACCCTTAGCTAAGAGTTCATCCAATCGCTTCTTTAATTCAATCTGCTCAACCGGTGCCATCCGTCGACGGACTTATAAATAGGCGCGTGCAGAACAAGCTCAATACGAAGATCGACTCCCTCTCGGTGGCGGTCGGGAGCTCATCGGAAAAACATCCGGTACTTGCGGACTACGGTATGTTCTCTAACCTCAAGGCGCCTCGTGACCCTCCACCAAAGCCCACAACACCCGACTTCGCATCCGCCGATTAGGAAACAATCGCACAACAACGAGAGAGTATCATGAGCACTCCTTGAAAACAACTTCACGCCTGCATCGAGAACGCAAGGTGACCGTCTTCCGAAACAAGAGATAACGACTTGATACCGCGTGAGCCAATCCATGCCAAGGATCACATCGAAGGGCTCGGTATAACCACCAAATTCGCCACGAACTCCTCATCCGCTAGAACCACCACACAACCGGGGCAAACACGGAACTGGATATAAGCCCACTAGGAGAACTAACGACCACCGCCCTCCCAAATAATCAGACAAAGCCCCGCCCGCTCAACAAAATTCTCCGAGACAAAAGAGAAACTGCTCCGAGAATCAAAAATACGCGAGCATTGAAAGAGTCAATCGATAAGGTACTGTCACAACGTCTCCACGATCCTCGCCATCCGATGTCGGCATGGAGAATGCCGCAGGACACCAAGAAGAAGGATCTCCCACACCACGGTAGGTCGGCGCAGTGTCCACCGAGGTACGGGTCGATGGAGTAGGCTGCGAACCCAAGATCCTCGGTGGGGCGCCAAGACGATCGATGAAGGTGTTGGAGGCGCGGCAGTAACGCGTGTAGGAACCGCAGTAGGGATCGCGAGGTAGGAGCCACGACCATCATCCGAGCGGTGCCATCGGGGCGAGAGAATCCGCCAAGATGTAGGCGCCAACTCCCATCGTAGTTTCCCCTTGGGATTCTCGCCGCATACCACATCCTTGTGATTTTGACCACAGATAGCACACCCCTCCAAGAGCGATCCACTCGCTGTGCGGATCCCCACAACGAAACACACCAAGCCCATTCCGGTTTCGAGGTGGCACGATCGCAGAGAGCTCCTCCAGAGAGCTGGTCCGCCCCTTCTACCACTAGAGGGCCGGTGACGACGACCCTTGCCTTCTTAAACATAGGGCCCCTAGAATGGCCCCTCCTCTCGCTATGACCTCGAGGCCGATCTCCTCCGCAGGCCTTGCGAGTGTCCTCCGTGTACGCATCTTGCATCTCGATCCCCAATGCCCGCTCCACGAGTGCACGAAAATCTGTGATCGGAAAAGCACCAGTGGCGGATCGAAGGCCTAAGCCCACGACGCATCGCTCGGCCTTCTCCGCATCATCCCGAGCCACATGTGGGACGGCGGACTATCGATTGAAGCCCACCTCATACTCGCCACGCATCGCTTGTCTTGAGTGTATTTGCCCAAGTCAATTTTCATCTTGTCCGAAAGGTCTCTCGGATAGAACCGCCTCTCAAGCGCCGGACAAACTCCGCCACGATGGAGTCCATGGGCGGCCGTGCGAGCAGATCGCACTCCTTTCCACCAGATCTGGCCTCTCCCTTCAAAGCGAGCTTGCGCCACATAGCGCACGCGATCGGAAGCCACTACCTCAAAAGCCTCCATCTTGTCCTCCACGTGGGACGACTCATCGGCCACACAGACAGAGTGGCCGCGCCGAAGCCGCCCACCTCAACCCTACCCACTCACGAAGTGAGATGCCGCATACTTGCCCACCGCCGCAACCTCGGCACCGGGCAAGATCGCACTGGGCCACCGCCTCGCTTCAAAGCCCTCAACTCTTGCTGCATGGCCCTGACCACAGCCAACAGCTCCTCTTGGGTACCACCCACTGGCTGAGCATCCTCAGCCTCCTCAATCGCCGTTCTTGCCGCCGCGTAGCGAGACGAACACGGCCACTACCCTTAGGTGGCATTCTGCAACCACGCAACCCACAAACAAACAAACAATAATCTCAGACAAGTGAAGCACAAGCAATAAATTAAAGAATTCAACAAGGTATATGCAAGATATGCAAACCCTTCCCCATCCTACATGTGCAAGTGTGTCAATTTCCTTACTTCTCCTAGAACCTAAAGCCTAGGCTCTGATACCAACTGTAACACCCCAGGACCCACATTACCCTGGGATACTACTTAACCACTCTACAGCTAGCCAATAATTTCATAATAATACAAAATTTCGGCAGCAACTCTAGGCAAGAATCAATAAGCGGAAGCATAAACCATTACGGGAATAAAGATAACAGTTACAAGTTCAATAAATAAACAACCTCTAGCAGATTAATCCAAGTGTAGTCCACAAATGCATCAATTATAAATCAACAGATCATTCGTGAATAACTAGTCAATAGGCTAAATTCCTCTCAACTTTATTACAGCATGAAACTATGAATTGAGTGCATTATTGTAGTGCCGCTCTACCCATCCCAGGAATGCTTAAGAATCACCTGAAAGGGGAAAAGAAACAACAAGAATGAGATAAAATCTCAGCAAGTAAGTTGAATAACAGGTTAATCAATTGACAAGCAAGCTACAACACAGGTTATATTATTGCATGACCACAACCACATTCCACTATCTCATTCAATAAACCACATGGACTAGCATGAGTCCTGCCTCATAAGAATTCAACCATTGTCAAAAGAATGCATGTTCTACATCCACAATGCTTAATGCAAATGCATGCCATGCTCCACTGCACTCTTACCCATCAAGGTAAGAGTGTGCATCGTACTACGGCAATGTACGATGCTGTACCGGTACGGTCGCGGCCATAAGCGGCGACATCCACAATGCAATGCGATGATATGTTATGAGTGATATGATAATCATAAACCACATATGTGACATCTCATAATGGCACCAACAAGATTAACTTGTACAACTACCACATATTCATTATGGAGAAATACATCCATGATCCACATTCGGCACATAAAGCAACCATTTCATGGCTACACACAAGATATCCAATGTAAATCATTAAATAATAATTACTGTCATCATCTCATAGGTAAGTCAACCAACCATGGCATAATACTTCAAAATACTGAAACTCATAGGGATTGCAAGTAGTAGGGACAACCAATTAAACGGTAGTAACATGCTACAATTACTTGCCTTCCACGATGTGACGCGTTAGCGGCCAAGGTGATACTCCTAAACCTGAGGCTTCACCTCCTAAACAAGTAAAATAATTTCAGTAAGGTCATAATATACCCAGCGCTACTAAACGGCATTCTACAATGCTTACTAGACGACTCAAAACGAGTTTACAAAGCTGAAAACGAAAAACAACGCTTATCGCCATAATCTGATTCTGGACAGCAGCACGGTAAATGACATAACTCATGATCTGGAAGTCAAAAGAGGTAAACCCAATTTCTGTAGATTCTTAACTGACTAATCTACAATACTCTAGTTGACACGATACTCCAATTCGGCCAAAAAATTAGGCCAACCATAGTCTGAACTTTCAGTACAGAAACTGTCTACACAAACGAACAGCAAAACTAAAATGACCATAACTTTTAATAGGTAACTCCGAATTGATCGTTCTTTATCAATCTGAAAAGGTTATCGAATTACCTACAATAACCTAGTTGGGTGAACTTTCAGATTCTACCAAAACCCCTTTCAAATTTTAGGAAATAACCAGACAGATTATTCTCGTCAGTTTTCTGGCAGCAGATACTAAATCGATCATAACTTTTTACTCAGACCTCGGAATCGAGTGATCTTCGTGGCCACTGAAAGCTAACGACAAAACCCACATATCTCTAGGAGATGGAAACTTAAAATTCAGCCTCTAAACATACGAAAAAACCCACACAAGGTTCTGGACAGAATTGCATCTACTGCAGCCCAACAATTAACCATCAATTCTAATCGGTTTTTGCATCTAATAAGGATTAAACAGCGGGGAGGGCATCTCGTTACCCTTGTAGAACCACTAGAAAACGCTGAACCAAACCCGGCACAAACTCTTCTTCTTCTTCTTCTCCTTCTTCTCCTTCTTCTCCTTCTTTTCTCCTCTCTTTCTTCTTCCTTGCAAGGGCAGCACCTTGGGATGGGGAGATGCAGGGGCAGCACCTTGGGAGTGGGGAGGTGCAAGGGGAGGAGGAGTCGCCAAGAGGAGGAAGGAGGCGGCTGCCAAGTGGGAGGAGAAAAGGGAAAGGGGCGGCTAGGGTTTGGGAGGTGGCCCTCCCCTTTGGCCGGCCACCACTAGCAAATGGGCCAAGGCCCACCCCAAAAATGAAGCGAAAACGATAGAAAAGCCCCTCTCTAAACTGGGTTTGACGAAAACTGAAAAAATAAAACTTCCCCGATTAAATTATTCTCTACCGATTGATTTTAATTTAATCCGATTCTTGACTTCTCACCCTTCCGGGGTATTACAATCCCCTCCATTGTTGCCGGCCAAGAGAAGAAGAAAGGGCACCTTTGCAGCCGGCCAAAGAAGAAGAAGGGAGGGAAGAAAGAAGGGAGAAGAGGAAAAGGTGGGATCGCCATCCGGGGTTCGCAATCTGCAGCGGCTTCAATGGTAACACATTGTTCTTGTTGGGTAATTAGTCTTGGAAGAGATATCGGTTAGTCTTTGGTTAGATTGCAATCTGCCTGCTGTATTGCAGATTTTGTCCAGTATCTTGCGCGGTCAATTTCATGTGGTTAGATGCAGAATTAGGAGTTTGGATCTCCTAGAGAGTTGTAGGTTATGTTGTTAGCTTTCGTTGGCCACCAAGATCGCCCAAATCCGATTAACGGTCTGTGAGATATGAATTTTCTAGTGTTGCTGTCCTGTGGTTCTGTCAGTTTCTGGCAGTCTGTGGTAATTTGGTTAAAGCTGCCATTTAAAAGGAGAATCAGGGGATCTCAGAATAACGAAAAATGTGGGTAATTTCTGCACCTTTTCATAGAGATAAAGAACACGAGATTTGGACTTTTGTAGCAAAAGTTATGGTGGTTTAAGCGTACTGTCCAGAGAACCCGACGAGAATTCTGTCGTCTGATGTTTGGTTTGATAGGGAAGTTAAGGGCAGAATCAAGAGGGCTCCCAACTAGGTTTATTTAGGTAATTCAATTACCTTTTCAGAAAGTCTAAGAGCATCTCAATTGGACTCCTGAGCAGGAAGTTATGTATTTTAGAATTTGGCTATTTCAGATAAGCACCAAAACGATCGCTAGAAATTGGGGTTTTGTTAACACTTGAGAGTTAGCGAGTTTTGTTGTGTTATTATTTATGCTCTTGGTCCAGCGTGTTGGTCTTAGATTGGGATACCTTTATGTTCAGGTGGGAGCGCGGTTCCGAGGGCAGCACCTCTTCGCGTCCACCATTCTCGCACGGTTGAGTCAAGTGCATCGTTTGTATTTTGGTTGTGATTTGCTTGGATATGAATGCGTGTTGATGCATGTTAGTGTCGTATGGCTGTGAACAAGCGTGCATAACAAGAATGGTGAATGTTCAAAGTATGGCTTTGCATTATCCATAAATGTCGTTACTGCTTTTGGTACTTTGATGATGAATAGTATTGGTACATGTGCATATTGATATCATGTGGAGACCTGGTCTTGTGAGGACCAAGTATGCACAACTTTGAAGAATTTATTTGATGAAATGATTATGAGGAATGATCTGGGTTGCAAGTATTCGGGTTATTATATATGTAAGCTTGCAAGATGGGATTGTGATGTATCTTGACAGTATAGCCTTGCTTGCATGTTAATGAGATGATTTACTGTTTTATCTTGATGACTGTTAGTTATGGTTAAATGGTTCTACCGCATGTTGTTATTGCTTACATGATAATAAGAGTATGATGTATTCCTGCTTATGCATATGTTATCATGGTGCATATGCATGTTGAGAACATACAGGTGCCCTGGTCACGTGGTGACCAAGCACATCTGATTGAGTCCCCGCATATAGATGACGGGCTTGAGGTCCCCACATTCGTGGAATGTGGGCTATGAATATAAGAGGTCCCCATCATTAAAGTGATGGGCAAAGATCCCTATACATGTGGTGTATAGGCTTTTGGTCCCTGTGCCAGAAGGCACAGGCATGGGTATGCAGCGACGGTTGCATACTTCGCATTACCGGTAAAATGCAAAAGTTAAAGAGAAAGAGAAAGTGCACCTGAGCATCTTGCATCGCATGAGTATATGACATGTTTTTATTTGAGATGGTATATGGATGTTGATGATTACAGTAGTCTATATTTTTATTGCCATTTAATGTACTTGCTGGGTCTTTGGACTCACTCTTGCTGTTGGTGTGTTTTTAGGTACCCCCCTTTACAAGAACGGCATGCATGGGAGGGAATAGAAGTGGTTGCACAATGGCACGAACTACTCACATTTGGACTGATAGATTGATAAATTAGTAGTTGAGTAATGGCATGAAGGATTTCTTATGATTACTCACTATGCATGCTATAATTTGTAATAGAGTTGATTAGAGGATTATGATTGTCATTCTGTTTATGTTTTAGTTGTTTAGCATGCTATGGAAGTTGTAGTGATGATTAGCATAGTTTTGGCTATCTCTTGTTTATACTGGAGGTTGGATTAACTAATTATGTTATATTTAAATGTTGGGACCTCTAGTTTAGTAACTAAACAAAGGAGGTTCTGACAGATTTTAGAGATTTGTTTCAATATTAAAAATGTTATTGTGTTGGTTTAGTAGCATTCCAGACTCATGTGGGGCTGGGGTGTTACAGCGGAGGTTGCAGAAACAACCGGACCACGTCCATGACCGCGACCACGGCCCAGCAGACGACCACGTCCTCTACCTCTCGCCATCTAAGAACACCACAACCGAACAAAACTAAACACTTAACTTAGCAGTTCAGAAGAAGCACAGAACTAAACAACAATTGCACAACAAATAAAGCATAACAACAGAAATTGCGAAAACAATGAATTACCCAACCCAACCTATTGTGCACAGTGTGTCAATTTTAATAATTTTATTTTAACCACGGACCTAAAACCTCGCTCTGATACCAACTGTAACACCCCAACTCAGCACGAGCCTAGAATGCTACTATCCTAAGCTAAACCACAAAATTTCGACAGAACCTCTTTGGTATACGACGATACCGGAGGTTCTTCACAATAATTCATAAAACAATAATAAAATCAGTTTTAAGACTTATTCATAAATCCTAATTAACCAATTAAGGTAACACCTTGGCTATTCAGAAGCCAAGATGCTAACTACCAACTTAACATAAACCATACAGCATAAATTTTCTCAACAACATCAATCAATCCTCAAAGATCATAAAAGAATGCCATCCATGACTAGATTTATTTATTACAATCTGAAAGTTAACATAATAGAGTCTTTAATCATTCTTGCAATGGAACTAAGGTGAAGTGCATTATTCGAGTAGTGCATGTCTACTCCCTCCCAAGAGAACCTCATCAACGATCACCTAGAAATAGATAAACAAAGCAAGGGTGAGTCCATGACCCAGCAAGTACAATGATTAATAAAACATTTATCAATATGAATAAGACCTACTCGGCATCAACATTGATCATAACATAAATGAGTACTTATGAAGATATGAAATGAATGCTTAAAATCAAGGGAATGGACTGCACACACACATATACCGGTATAGTCAGTGAAACACCCGTCGGTGTTCACTCAAGCCCGCATCTTAACAAAAATGCGGGGATCCACTTCCCGTATGAAGAACGTTTCATACGGGTGTCCAACATTGCCCATCTTGGAATTAATGGGTCTTACTCAACCATCCTGGAATTGATGGTCTTCCTCATCCACTCCCGTGGACGGCAAATGATAATGAATGCATGAAACAACTTGTTGAATATAACATTATCATCATTTCTATTCATGAATTCAACACAGAGACAAAACATGGATATTTCACTTCATACTACACAAGAGTTATCACAGCACGCTCAAATCAATAACCACAATGCACAAACATTTAGATTAACAAAGTACTTGCCTTCCGCGTTGAGACGCGTTAGCTGGCAGCGATGGCGTTCCTAAACCCGAAGCTCCGCCGCCTAACCAATGAAATAAATTCAATAAGAACACCAAAAATACCCATTTCTACTAACCGACGTTATACATTGTGATGAGGGCATCCCTAACACTTATACATCTTTCCCTATTGGTGGTCATACACATACTGAGGTGGACGCCATACATGACGCTACAAATAATTCAAGTACAGAAGTGCATATTGGTCCACGGACGAGAGCAAGAGCTAAACTTCTAAATCAACTGGTGCTTTTGTTTCTTAATGAATCTTCTATTGTCATTGATGAGAATTGGGTATTACCTCATGCAAATGTTTTGTGCATTCTTAGGTTTGAATATTGTGAAGCCTTTGGAGGAGAGGGAGGCCGGGAACAAATTCATGGAGAAGAAACACATGTGGCCAACAAGGGTTACATTGGCATCAAAAGAAGCATCAAGTGTATCGAACAAATTCGCGCAAGCTAAGAGAAGGAAAGCTCACAATACAAGGGGAACCGAGAGGGAGACTAGTTTAAATTTCCAAATTAAAGTAAGACGTTTTTTTTGAATCGGATTACTGTTCATGTGAACAGTAATCGAACTCGGATTACTGTAGAAATGAACAGTGTCAGACTCGGATTACTGTAGCACTCGGTTACTGTTCATCTGAGTTTTGTGCTTACGTGGGAGGCTATATAAACCCCCCATGGCCGCACCATAGAGGCAGACCAGTTTATGCATAAGATTGAAACATAGCTATTGCTTGTTCTTTCGATACCAGAGTTCATGCGAGGACTTTGAGAGAGAATTAGGCGATCCATTTGTTTTGTTCTGCAATCCAAGGTCAAGTCGTCGTTCCATTGGGAATTGGGGACTTGGCGTTAAATGCTCGTGGTCTCGCGACGAACAACTACCCGGTGTGTTTTGGGCGTATTCCAAGAGTTGAGGGTTCGTGCATTGGCGCGAGTGTTCACTAGCGACATCGTCTACTTCGCATCAACTATCCACGGTTCCTCATCGAGAAGATCGGGCCTCCCCGTATCATATGGTATCGATTCTAGGTTTACTCGGTGAGAATTTCTTTACCGTAGTTAGATTCGTTTTCTATCCTATCGTCCAATAAACCGAAAATTGCAATACCAAAACCGTAGTTTAATCTGTTATTTCTTGTGCGTTTAGTTAAGTTTTCATCCATTAGAGTTTTTGTTTTTAGTGCTGATCCATGTGTTCCTTTTTGCGTTGCTTAATCGTTGTGTTCACATAAACCGTACCAAATTGCTGATTGAACTCCTCAATTAGCACCCAAAAAGAGATAGCTGACCGAAACACTTTAGGTTTCTTGAGCTTCACTTATATTCTTTCATCCTTGAGACTAGCTTTTGTACATTGCACTAGGGCTGTTCTTTGGTTTATTTACACGTTGTTGAATTGTGAGACTTGTGCAATCAAGAGGGGAGCAAACCCTATTTCGGCCATTGCAATAAGAAAAGAGGAAAAGGCAGCCACAAGAAAAAGCCACGGCTTGAAAAGGTATTAAAAAAAACAAAAAGATCAAACCCGCAAATACCAGTACCAAATTTTTTCCTTTCGGTTTCCTTAATAGCCGAAGGGCGAAGAGCTTTGTTCATGCGGTTTTGAGAAAAAAAAAAACAAAAGGGGCTGGCCGAAATTGGGAAGAGTAAACCTTAGTCCACAATTTCAGATTGTGTATTTAATCTATTTGAGCAATCTTGTGCCCTAACATTGATATCTTTGCAATTGGCTAGCGTCTCTCATAGTACTTGGTGCAAAAACGAGCTAGTTTTCATCTCAATTTCAGTTTGTCTCTCACTAGCTCATTCCTTTGTTTGCATTAAGTCACATTTATCTTTGTTTGTGCGTTCATACACTTCGCTTAAACCTTTTGGATCAGCACATAGGCAAAATACTCTAGCTTGGATCATTACTTAGCTTTACAATACCTTGAATATCAGATTGCATAGGATATACACATACCTGTCCGAGCTCCACCTACACCCGCTTGTGTACTCCCTTGCTCTTGGTTACGCTCATACATTACGGGTTAAGGTCGCTCATTGTCACAATCGTCGATTTGCCGTCCTTGATTCACTTTGGAACAGTAAGCTTGTCTTGTTTTCGTGATGGTGAGTTGCGGCGTAGTAGAGAGCGCTTTTGTTTTACTAACCCGATATAACCTCGTTTCTTGTTTGTGAGTTGTTGCCATGTCGTCACGAGGAGGATCCACCTAATCCAGAGGCACCGTTACGTGGGCGAGTACACTCGGTTGCGCGAGATGCTGCAAAAACAACTTCAAGATGGTGACAATGGCGTGCGCGATGAACTCGGGAAGTTCGATCGACTAAACACCCTCGGGAGGAGGTCACACACCGCGCACGGCCATCAACCATAACTTCCTGGAGCTACGCGCCATGTTCGCACAACACAATCTTCGTGGGGGTGCGCAAGCTGATGACACGAGTGTGCACGGCCCTCCGGCCGTTTTGCACAATGAGACCGAGGATGAGCGTGCTATTCGTGTGGATGAGGAGCGACGACAGCGGCAGGCGCGTCGCATGGCGGTGCCGCCAAACGTCAGGATGGCAGCCGCGGCATGCCCTCAGGCTCATGGGCGTGGCCGAGGCAACGGCGGCCAGGGTGGAGGCGCACCACAGGGTGTCCACGGAGGAGGTGTGCATCGTGCACCTCGTAGCATGGCTGATGAGGCCGAGCAATGGGATGACGATTTCCCCGTCGACGACTACGATGACCGACAGCGCCACCATCGCAACAACGTGCAGCGTCGACACGACGACGCCGACGATTTTGTCGCTAAGCCCAAATTTACTCTTCCTATATTTTCAGGTGGTACAGATGTGGAGCAATACCTCACTTGGGAGCTGAAGGTGGATAAGTTGTTTCGAATGAACAACTATTCCAATGAGAAGAAGTTGTTGCTTGCTTCCAATGGCTTGGATGATTATGCTACACATTGGTGGGAGCAGTTCATTCGTAAGCGCATGGAGCGCCATGAGTTGCCGACATCACCGGGAGCAGATGAAGCAGCATTTGCGGGCACGCTTTGTACCTCGCCACTACAAGCGCTCACTATTTGAGAAGTTGACAGGGCTGCGACAAGGTATGAGGTCAATTGATGAATATCATAAGGAGATGGAAACTATCATGATACATGCAGATGTCCGCGAGAATGAAGAATAGACCATGGCGAGATTTCTAGCTGGCATGAATCATGCTGTCAAGCGCATTGTCAATCACCATCCCTATAATGATATGATTGAGTTGTCGCACCAAGCACGCCGGCCGAGCGAGAAGTGATTGAAGATGCACGGTTCACGCCGTTCACGCCCTTCACCATCCAGACAGCCATATAACAACAAACACCAAACAAGAGCACTCCGCCAAGCAATTCGGCAATGTGCGCTCCGCAAGTAAGAAGTCGAGAGTACACCAAAGACCGGTGCGTCGACCATGGCTCCCGCCGCTAGTGTGACCTCGTCTATGGGGTCAACGGGGCGCTCACGTGACATCATTTGCCACAAGTGCAAGGGTGTTGGCCATTTTCGAGGGATCGCCCAAATGTCGAACTATGCTTATCACCGAGGATGGCGGTTATGTTTCAGCTAGTGATGACGAGTCGCCTGATGCGCAACCAGTCTTGCACACTGATGACATAGAACAATGTGAGTATGATCCTGAGTTTCCTAACACTGAGCAGTATTCCATTGTTTGCACGCCCAAGGTGCTTAGTGTGATGCCATCGCCGTCACTCGAACAGCGGTGCAATTTGTTTCAGACTTGGGCGAAGCTTGATAAGGGTAAGGTCTGCAAAGTGATCATTGATGGTGGAAGTTGTCACAATTTGGCTAGCAAGGATATGTGTCATAAGTTGGGTTTGAAGTACTTGCCGCATCCACGTCCTTATCATGTGCAATGGTTGAGCGACAAAGAGGAAGTGAAGGTGAACTATATGGTGCGAGTGACGCTTATTGGGAAGTACACCGACACCGTGGATCTGCGATGTTGTGCCTATGACGGTGTGTCACTTGCTTTGGGACGGCCATGGCAATATGACCGTTCTGCTTGTTCATGATGGGCGTACAAATCGCTACACATTTCGATGGAATAATATGGATATCATCTTGAAGCCCTTACACCGCAATGATTGTGAATTCTTCAATGCGAAAAAATTGAGATGCACGTTGAGACCGCCAAAGCGAGAGAAGAATTTAGTGATGTTAGCCACCAAATCGAAATGAGAGAATTCAGCGAAGATCCCAATTTGGTGCACTTTGTACTATTGTACAAAGACGCCTTGCTTTCGACTAACGACTTGTCTTCTCTTCCTAGTGGTGTTGCTTGTGTTTTGCAGGACTTCAGCGACGTCTTTCCAAACGAGGTACCAGCTGGGCTACCACCAATTCGTGGGATAGAACATAAGATCGACTTGATTCCAGGAGCGTCGCTGCCGAACCGACCACCGTACCGCACCAATCCCGAGGAAACAAAGGAAATTCGAAACAAGTACAAGAGCTTCTCTCAAAGGGTATGTACGTGAAAGCTTAAGCCCTTGCGCTGTTCCTGTTATTTTAGTTCCTAAGAAAGATGGTTCATGGCGTATGTGCGTAGATTGTCGAGCGATTAATAATATCACAATTCGATATCGTCATCCTATACCTCGCTTAGATGATATGCTAGACGAATTGAGTGGTGCTGTTATTTTTCCTAAGATAGATTGCGCAGGTGGTTACCATCAAATTAGGATGCATGAAGGGGATGAGTGGAAAACAGCATTTAAAACAAAATTTGGGTTGTATGAGTGGTTAGTCATGCCTTTTGGTTTAACTAATACACCTAGTACATTCATGCGCTTAATGAATCATGTTTTAAGGCATTTGATTGGTAAATTTGTGGTTGTGTACTTTGATGATATTCGATTTACATCAGATGAATCTGAACACATAGACCATCTTAGACAAGTTCTACAAGTGTTGCGTGAGGCTAGGTTATTCGGTAACTTAGAGAAGTGCACCTTTTGCAAAGATCGTGTCATCTTTTTGGGCTATGTTGTTTCTGCACAGGGAGTTGAAGTAGATGAGTCTAAAATTGAAGCGATTAAAAATTGGCCAACTCATGTGAACGTAAGTCAGATTAGAAGCTTTCATGGTCTTGCTGGTTTTTATCGGCGCTTTCTGAAGGACTTTAGCACCGTCGCTGCCCCTTTGAATGAACTCACTAAAAAGGGTGTTGAATTTGTGTGGGGGGTAGCGCAAGACAATGCTTTTGCTGAACTTAAGAAACGCTTGACAGAAGCACCGTTGCTTGTTTTACCTGATTTCACTTGAAATTTTGAAATTGAGTGTGATGCTAGTGGATTGGGTATTGGCGGTGTTTTAATGCAAGAGGGTAGACCGGTAGCATATTTTAGTGAGAAATTGAATGGTGCTCAATTGAATTATCCGGTCTATGACAAAGAGCTTTATGTGTTAGTGCGTGTGTTAGAAACTTGGCAACACTATTTATGGCCTAAAGAGTTTATTATTCATTCTGATCATGAGGCATTGAAGTATTTAAAGGGCCAATCAAACCTGAACCGTAGACATGCAAAATGGGTCGAATTCATTGAGTCGTTTCCTTACATTGTAAAATATAAGAAGGGAAAGGAAAATGTGGTAGCTGATGCTCTCTCTAGGAAAAGTGTGCTTTTAACTCAATTAGGAGTGCAAGTTCCTGGTTTAGAGAGTTTGCGTGATTTCTATGCTCATGACCATGATTTTTCCGTTCCTTATGCACATTGCAAAGAGGGGAAAGGCTGGGATAAATTTCACATCCATGATGGGGTTTTGTTTCGCAATAACAAATTATGCGTTCCAGACTCCTCCGTGCGTTTGCTATTACTGCAGGAATCACATGCAGGTGGGTTGATGGGACATTTTGGACGTGAGAAGACGTTATCTATGCTGAGCGATCACTTTTATTGGCCTAAGATGAGGCGAGATGTAGAGAGGTATGTGCAATGATGCATTACTTGCCACAAAGTGAAATCAAAATTGAATCCACACGGTTTGTATACCCCTCTACCTGTTCCCAATGCACCATGGGAGGATATTAGTATGGATTTTGTTTTAGGATTACCTAGAACTAAGAGGGCGAGTGATTCTGTTTTTGTCGTTGTGGATCGTTTTTCAAAGATGGCACACTTTATTCCGTGCCACAAGAGCGACGATGCGTCGCATATTGCTAACTTGTTTTTCAGGGAGATCGTGAGGCTACATGGCGTGCCACGCACTATTGTGTCAGATCGTGACGTGAAGTTCATGAGCTACTTTTGGAAGACACTTTGGGGTAAACTGGGGACGAAGTTGTTATTCAGCACGACTTGTCATCCCCAAACTAATGGTCAAACGGAGGTGGTGAACCGCACACTTTCGATGCTACTTCGGACCATGATCAAGAAGAATCTGCGCGAGTGGGAGGATTGTTTGCCGCACGTGGAATTCGCTTATAATCGGGCCGTGCACTCCACTACGCAGTTGTGTCCTTTTGAGGAGGTGTATGGTTTCAAACCCTTTACGCCGCTTGATTTGCTGCCACTTCCAAGTCAACACCGTGTTCATATGGAGGCATCCAAGCGAGTGAGTATGTGAAGAAATTGCATATCAAAACAAAAGAGGAGATAGAGCGCAAGGTCAAGTCCTATCTTTGAGAAGGCGAATAAGAAACGAAAGAAGATGATTTTTCAACCGGTGATTTGGTTTGGGTGCACTACCGCAAGGATCGTTTTCGTAACGCCGCAAGTCTAAATTGCTGCCACGAGGTGATGGACCTTTCAAGGTGCTTGAGAAGATCAACGACAATGCCTACAAGATAGAGCTTTCCACGATGACTATGGCGTGAGCTCTACTTTCAATGTTGCTGATTTATCACCTTTCTTTGGTGGTGATGATTTAGCGTCGAGGACGACGCCTTTTCAAGAGGGGAGGATGATGAGGGCATCCCTAACACTTATACATCTTTCCTATTGGTGGTCATACACATATCGAGGTGGACGCCATACATGACGCTACAAATAATTTAAGTACGTATGCATATTGGTCCACCGACGAGAGCAAGAGCTAAACTTCTAAATCAACAGTGCTTTTGTTTCTTAATGAATCTTCTATTGTCATTGATGAGAATTGGGTATTACCTCATGCAAATGTTTTGTGCATTCTTAGGTTTGAATATTGTGAAGCCTTTGGAGGAGAGGGAGGCCGGAACAAATTCATGGAGAAGAAACACATGTGGCCAACAAGGGTTACATTGGCATCAAAAGAAGCATCAAGTGTATCGAACAAATTCGCAAAGCTAAGAGAAGGAAAGCTCACAATACAAGGGAACCGAGAGGAGACTAGTTTAAATTTCCAAATTAAAGTAGGACGTTTTTTTGAATCGGATTACTGTTCACGTGAACAGTAATCGGATTCAGATTACTGTAGCAATGAACAGTGTCGGACTCGAATTACTGTAGCACTTGGTTACTGTTCATCCGAGTTTTGTGCTTACGTGGGAGGCTATATAAACCCCCCATGGCCGCACCATAGAGGCAGACCAGTTTATGCATAAGATTGAAACATAGCTATTGCTTGTTCTTTCGACGCCAGAGTTCATGCGAGGACTTTGAGAGAGAATTAGGCGATCCATTTGTTTTGTTCTGCAATCCAAGGTCAAGCCATCGTTCCATTGGGAATTGGGGACTTGGCGTTCGTCGTTCGTGGTCTCGCGACGAACAACTACCCGTGTGTTTTGGGCGATTCCGAAGAGTTGAGGGTTCGTGCATTGGCGCGAGTGTTCAGCTAGCGACATCGTCTACTTCGCATCAACTATCCACGGTTCCTCACTGAGAAGATCGGGCCTCCCCCCGTATCACATTGCTTCCCTGATGACTCTAGTCATTAATACAAAGCTTAAACTAAAATCAATGTTTTCAGCTATAAAACTGTCCCTGGACAGCAACACGACAATTAACGTATCTCAGTGTCAGGAAGTCAAAAAGTGGTAAACCCAATTTCTGTAACTTCTTAGCTGACTAATCTACAATACTCTAGTTGACGTGATAAACCAATTTGGCCAATTTAATAGGTTAATAATTGTTTGAACTTTCGGTCCAGAATCTGTCCACAGAACAAACAGCAAAATTAAAAAGATCGTAACTTTTATTAGGTAACTCCAAATTGAACGTTCTTTACCAATCTGAAAAGGTCATCGAATCCTCTACAATAACCTAGTTGGGTGAACTTTCAGTTTCAACCAATTTCCCTTTCATAATTTAGGAAATAACCAGACAGTTTATTCTCGTCAGGTTTCTGGCAGCAGGTACTAAAACATCCATAACTTTTGACTCAGACCTCGGAATCAAGTAAACTTGGTGGCCACTGAAACTTAAGAACGAGGCCTAGATATCTCTAGGAGACCAAACCTTCAGATTCTGCCTAAAAACAACCGAAACAACCCCTCCAACATACTGGACAGAACTGAACGAAACGCGGACAGACTGGAATTTAACAAAACTACTCGCTCACTTAACGAATGACTTCTAGAAATCCCAAGAACACATCGTTACCCTTGACGACGTGGGAGATGATGCTGAGCGAGCCTCGAAGAAGAAGTTGGTGGTGATTTCCTCTTCTTGTTCCACAGCCCACGATCGTCGTCCCCGATCCTCGCGAAGACCGGTAATGGAGGGAGACCAACACCGCAGCGGGGAAAACGTCTTGAGGGGCAGCACCACGGAAGAAAAACCAAGGAGGGGAGGAGGCAGGGCGCACAGGAGGGTGAGGCCAAAGGGGCGGCGGCCAAGGGGGTGGGAGAGGCAAAAAGGAGGGAGGGGCTAGGGTTTTCAAGGGGAAAGAAAAGGGGGTGGCGCCCCCCTCCTTGGCCGGCCACAAGGAGGCCTAATGGGCCTCTAGCCCAGGCCCAGGTTGGCCAAAAATAGCGAAAAACCCCTCCGTTCTTTAGACTATTCACTGATTCCATTGATTCCTACGCCGATTAAACAAAAACCTTCTCAAAGATTAATCAGGAGTATTACAATGCAATGGGATTAGCTACCTCTAATCGACAAAATAAATCTTGACACAAGAAGCATGCATACTTAGGTTTTGCAAACAAGATATTAGAATTTAAAAGTAGTAGGAGCAATATGATCAAATGATGTTACACTGCTTGCCTTGCTGTAGACCACTTTCTTGCTGCAGAGGATTCACTCACGTAATCAACAATTTCTCTGAAACCTAACGTGAAAAGACGATAAAACCAATAAGAACGAAGAACACCAAATAAAACTCAACCGCAAAAGTGCTCCAAATGCCATGAAATTTATACAGCAGCAAGATTAAGATTTTAGACAATTTTAGAAACAAGAATTACTTCATTTGGACTAAGTATGAAAAAGTTATGGCTAAAACAAATCCTATTAGCCTGATAATTCAATTTTAATTCCAATCTGTTACTGTTTATGGCATAAATTTCTGGAATGATCTGGAACCTACAATTGTCATGGCAGGTAGAATAGGTTATCCCAATCACAGCAAAGTTGAATTTACTAAAATTGGAGTTATAATGATTTAGTTATGATTTTTCTAAGTTGTAAAACTAGCACATTACATTTTTCAGAAATAAAAACAAGAGCAAAACCTATTTCATAATAAAGTATGCTAAAAGGGGAAATTTACAGGCTTGAATTTGCTCAGATTGGAACTACAGGGAAAAAGTTATGCATTTTACAAGTTTAATGTATTTCTAGACAATCTTCAATGTTGAGACAAGTTAATACAATTTAAATCAGTTTTTGCTACAGAAAAGTGCCCAAATTCAATCTCAGCTTGAAGTTCATTTTATGGCAGAGTTACTGCAACTTGAATCAATAAAAAAGGAGCTAAAATGACAAAGATATGCACTTTTGAAAATTCAAACAATTAAAAAGATATAAATAAAGACATTCGGGACTTTAACTTGAAAACCTACTAAAACTGGGGAGGTCGTGGCTGTAGATATTGGATCCAACGGCTCCGACCAGGACATGCACAGCGCACGCGGAACTACTCGCGCCTAATGGAGGTCGTGACCGTCAGATCAAGATCTGGCGGTCCCGAGCACTAGGGGAGGTTCTAGAACTTCAATCCAAGGGAGGAGGTCTGGACGGTCAGGATTTCTCGGGGGAGGTTGAAAGATCTAGACCCGCCATTATGTGTTAATGGAGTTTTGGTGATTAATGATAAATCTAATTAGGAGACTAACACTTTTTATTGATATACATATTGTGTAGTCTTATTTGGATATAAAGGTGAAAATCATGAAGGCATGCAAGTGTGAGACTAACACTCCTATTGTTATATCATGTTCAGTCTTAGCTTGAATATAAAAGCAAAAATCCAAACAGGTATGTATTCATTAATGACAAATCTATTTGTGAGACTAACAATTCTATTGATTATCAATTACTTAGTCTCGTTTGGATATAAAGATAAGAATACAAAAGGTATGCATTCTACTTCTTTTTATTGTACATTGTTGCATTCCTCGGATCCAAAATATAGGTTAAACTCCACCAAAAAGGTTAACTTGGATATGGGCATATGTTCCTTTACACATTTGTGTATGCACACATTTAGGGGGAGTTCATTCTATATTTTGTGGTTTCATTAGTATTGATCCATATTCTTTCTTCACATATATTTGGGATCCTTACTTTGAAACATATCCTTGAATATATTTAACTTGTGTAGTTAATATATTCATATGGGTATATGAGAATATATCTAACTTGCATAGTTAATATATTCATGTGAGTATATACAACTTGTGTAGTTTGTATACACTCATATTTGGTATATATAACTTGTGTAGTTCATATATACTCTTATGTGAGCATATGAGACTTGTGTAGTTCATATATGCTCATATATCATTGAATATATCTAACTTGCATAGTTAATATATTCATGTGAGTATATACAACTTGTGTAGTTTGTATACACTCATATTTGGTATATATAACTTGTGTAGTTCATATATACTCAAAGTATATACAACTTGTGTAGTTCGTATATACTCATGGTATATATAACATGTGTAGTTCATATATACTAATGACCTTGTTGTTTCATTAGTATTGATCTTTGTGATCTACTTTGAAACACAACTCTTGAGTGTATATATATAACTTCGTGTTTATATATACTCATACCAATTACGTTCAATTATCTGTAATTTTGTTGGTTGTCATCAATTACCAAAGAGGGAAAGATTGTGGTATCTTGTCCCACCATTATTGGTTAATGGTTTGTTGTGGTAATTAATGACAATCACCTTGTAGAACTAACATTTTTCAAGAGTTGGATGAATAGGTTATGTTCTAGGTGGTTGAAGACTTTGGATGACATCATGAGTTGATTGTCATCAAGTCAAGATTCTTGAAGAAGAAGAAATCATCATGCGTTGATGAGGTTCAAGAAGAGGAAGATCATCATGGGTTGATGATGTTGAAGAAGTGCTTGAAGTAAAGGATGCATCATGAGTTGATGCGTGTCAAGTTCAAGAAGATGAGATGATCATTGGTTGATCATCAAGTCGAGAGAAGAACCATCATGAGTTGATGGAAGTCAAGTGAAGATTGCATCATGGGTTGATGCATATCAAGACTCGGGATGGAAGATGTCATCATGTGTTGATGGACATCAAGTCGAGATCCGAAGCAAAGGAAATCATCATGTGTTGATGATTGTCAAGTCAGGACCGGACTTGAAGTGTGGATGTGCGTCATCAAGCTTCAAGAAAGTGTGCAAGGCAAAGGTATGACTAGCTAGGGCTAAGGATGTGTTTCTAGTTTTTTACCAGTCTTGGTGTTTGGTTGTAGACCGGATTGCTAGTATAGGTTGCCGTACTATTAAGAGGGGTCTTGACTAGTAGTTTGAGTTAGTCATGTGTTGATAGCTCATTGTGTTTGCTCTAGCTCAACTTAACATGGTGCCTATATTTGCGAATGCGTTTTGTAAATAGTTGAGGCTCATGGTTATTCCTTGTAGCATATGACTTGAGTTTGCAAATATGTTTTGCAAATGGTTTAAGTCCATGTACCTTATTCCTTGTGGCGTTGATTCTAAAAGTTGGCAAATGTGTTTTGCAACTTGTTGAGAATCTCGCTTTTATCGTTGTTTGCATCGCTTGTCAATTGTGCAAATGTGTTTTGCAAATTGAGTTGAAGCGAAGTGCAACTTGTGGCGTTGATTCTAAAAGTTGGCAAATGTGTTTTGCAACTTGTTGAGAATCTCGCTTTTATCGTTGTTCGCATAGCGCGTCAATTTGGCAAATGTGTTTTGCAAATTGAGTTGAAGCGAAGTGCATTTTGTGGTTTGATTCTAAAAGTTGGCAAATGTGTTTTGCAACTTGTTGAGAATCTTGCCTACATGCCTTGTTTCCATTTCATATCTTTTGCAAATGTGTTTTGCAAATTTGAGTTGAAAAAGAAATGCAAAATCCTGAGTTGATCTCTGATGCGGTCTGACCGACGTTGTATGGCCTGACTGACCGAACTCGCGGATAATCGCCGCGGTCAAGTTTTTCCACGAGCGGCGTTTTTGAAATTGGTGGCGGTCTGACCGGCGTTATGAGTGCGGTCTGACCGGACTCCCGGGTCAAGGACCCGGTCGATTTTTCGAGAGCTGATTTTACGGTTTTGGTGGTGCGGTCGGCCGAGTGTTACGCGCGTCGGCCGGCGGGACGATCCGACCGGCCATTAGTTGGCAGTCAGACCGGAGGCCCTCTAACGGCTAGTTTTCTGACCGTTGGAGGGGGTGCGGTCTGACCGGCCAAGTGCCTACGGTCAGACCGGCCCTGCTGTTTTTCGATAGAATCTTCTCCTAACGGCTAGTTTTTGTGTGTGGACTATAAATACCCACATTGGCCGTGTGAGGGGGAGGTAGCTGAGCCCCATTGAGTTCCCTTGAGCTAAGAGCAAGCCCTCTACTCCCATTTGTGCATGTGTTGCACTTAGTGAGGTTTGAGAGGCAAATCCTATTGCATGTGTTGCATTAGGTGGTGGATTTAGAGCGTGTTTGGCATGGCTCCACTCCAAAACTCTAGGGGGGAGTTGCCCAAAACCAGCCAAACACCAAAACTCCATAAATTGATCGAGCAGCTGCTCTTCGTGGAGTTGGTAGAGCTCTAGTTCATTTTGGTGGAGCACCTCTTTTCCCACTCCAGGAATCCTCGAAATGAACCTAGACACGGAGTTTCAAGGTAATTACCCACCTTTGCCACTGGTTATAGAGAAAAAAATGTTTCGATCTATTCCTCCGAACAGACTCGACTCCCCCACCGAGCGCCTTGGGATTTGAAGAGTTTCTGTGTCAGTTGGACTTTTTTGGGTAACTCCTTATTACGGTTTAGGATTTCTGAAGCTTATAAAACCCCTTTGTAAACTTAGGGTTTTTTCACTTCCTCCTTTCTTTTCTCATCTTAGAGTAAAACTACCTCAGACCTCCTTTGCTTTTCTCACCCAAAAAGAACCTAACCATGTCGGACCAAATCACCAACTGGTCGGTTTCCGACCTAAGTGAGAAAAAGTTGGAGAATCTGGAGAAGATCGGGATGCTCCCCAGCAAGGATGTGATTTCTTGGAGATCTGCGTTTGGGGAACATTCCCCAAGCAGTGAAGATGGAGAAATTCCTGTTTTTCTCGCATATATCGAATGCGGATTTCGGCTACCAATTCACTCATTCCTTCCTCAAGTTTTGGAGTATTATGGAGTTGAATTGGTGAATCTGGCTCCCAATGCTATCGTCAATCTCAGTATTTTTATCTATCTCTACGAAGCGTACTTGGGATTCCAGCAGATCTGGATCTATTCAGGTACTACTACAGGATGACAAAGTCCGGAAAAGCGATTGGGGCGCCTGGAGAGTGCACCTTGCGTCTCCATGATGGAAAAGCTGATGAGTACATTTTTATGTACTCAAAATCTTTGTGGTCGTCGTGGAAGAAGAGCTGGTTCTATATGAAGATCACGAAGAAAGACAGCCTTTATTATTCTGGTAAGAAGGCGGTCGAGAATTCGAGATGGCGCTCCTCTACAGAGAAAGAGAGAAATGTAGGGAAATGGGCTGAAGCAATCAAGCTTCTTAGTGTCAAAGGTCTAACATCTTGGCATGTGGTGAAAGATTTTTCCACACGCCGGGTTAGCCCTTTGAAGGCCCGAGCACATAAGATGCTCTGTACATTGGTGGTGATGATACGACCGAGAGACTCTAAAGATGGTAAGCCATTTTAATGATTCGACCAGTTTACCTATTTCATTGATTATTTCTTAACTCTTTCATTTTACCTTCTGACTCTATCTACGATGAGATTAGAAGACGGATCAAGATGATTCTGCGCGGAGAGCTCGCGACAAGGCTAGTTTTCTCGGATCTTAGCGGCGTTTCACTAAGAGAGGATTGAAAGACTTAAGGTAAAAACATCAACTGCTGTCTTGTTATCGTACATATTATTTTTTTATCGGTATACCATAAATCCTCTTTGATGTGTAGTCGGTTGGGTTGAGAATCAACGAGGTCACTGAAAGATGTGAGCCATTTGATGATCCAATCTCCTCTTCGACCACACAGGATGTCAGCCCTCCAGAGGTAGGTAACCGAACACAAATAATATTCTGGATAAATTATGTTCATCGTCTAACTATCTTTGGTGATGAATTTAGGCGGTCGTCATACCTTCCAGCAAGGTAACTGAGAACCCTCCAGTGCCCACTGAGACCACTGTTGTGGAGGTAGACGAATCTACATCTACTGACCCGGCGAGCAGGGACCTCGACCAAATGGTCGTGGATATCGCTTCCGATTTCCGATCAGTGGATGTGCAAGATCTAGTCAACCCTACTGGTTTAAAACCGGTGAGATCAGTTAACAGGAAGAGGAAGGCTAGCGCAACGAACTTTAGTTCGATGCGCTATAAGGGTAAATTCAGAAAATCAACAAGGTACATATATTAAATGAAGAGGTCATATTTATACATACCTTGGATCTTTCTTACCTTCTCTCTCTCTCTTTTTAGATTTTCTGGTGTTCCGGTCGTGTCCGACCAGAGCACCCCTCAGGAAAAAGTTCCTGAGGTAGAGATGGTCGTGGAGGCTCCTGACCAGGATACTTCTAAAGCAAAAACTACCGAGGATGAAGTAGCAAAGAAGCCCCGAGCGAGTTTCACATCTGCTCGGGATCCTCTAGTAATCCTTACTCCTTCTCGGAGGTAGTCATCCCAGAGACCCTCAACAGTTCCACCTCCTCCAGAAATACTTCTCAGTTAACAAATTCCCTTTTTCTCCCCGATTTATCGAGGATAAGGAACTTGATGAAGCCTGGGGAAAGATATCGGACCATCAAGCCAAGATTGGTCCAGATACCATCTTTTCCGAATATAATGATATAGCAATTCGGGTAAGTGTTCTACGACCATCCTTACAACTCTTTCTTTTGCAGTTTCTTTGAAAGCTTGCTAAAGAAAGGAATTTTTGTTTTTGTAGCATTTGGTCGAAAACTATGCTGTGATCGGAGGACTGACCCAGCGAATAAAAACTTTGGAGCAAAAACACTCCGATCTAAGAGGTAAGTACATTTCTCTTTTTGATCTCCTAAGGTTTATTATCTTGATTCTCCTTATAGATTATCCTTCTCTTTCTATCATATTTGATAGATTTAGAGAAAATTAAAGAAGAGATCAAGGCCAAGGAAGCCATAATAATAAAGTGAGGAAGAAAATCAGAGTAAAGACCGGTCGATCGAGCATGCGATGACCAGGCAAAAAGAGGTTTTCGACTCTTGTGAGAAGAAAATCAAAGGTAACTGGTCGTAGACCTAACCAGTATTCCATAACTCCAATTGTAAAGAGTACATTAATTTTGTTTATCTACTCGTGCAGAAAAAGCAGAGCACTTGAGCAGCGGAGAAGACCCTCGATTTTGGCGTGGCCAAAGGAAGCTTTTGTATTTGGCCTTGATGAGAAGATCAAGGCTCTTAACAAGATGATCTTCGATATGGGATCAGGATCAAGCTTGCCTTCTTTAGGAGATCCAACGGAAAAGATGGACTACTTTGGTCAACTTTTGGAAGATCTCAAAGGTCTGCTCAAAACTATGAGGGAAAACCATACCCAGACAATGAAGGAAGCTATTGTAACTGGAGTTAGTGTTACTTTAGCAAAACTAAAGGCTTCCGATCCCTCTGTTAACCTTAAAGCTGTGGAAGAGGACTTCGACTGCTCTGAGAGTGAAGCAACAAAACTTCTCGAGAGAAAGTTGCAGGGTAAATGGAAGTCGGATCTCCATCTCATAGCGACCAGTCTGGAGGTCCTAATATGTAAACAGATGTAACATTAGACTATGTAAAATGAAAAACTTACCTTTTGTCAAAGAAGATCCTGCTTTGTCAATGTTGTTAAATACTCATATATCTCCTAGCCCCCGACTGCTTATGTTAGTAGATGAGCGTTACTAAAAGAAAGCGATGACCAGAAATTGAGTAATAACGATGACCATGGTAAGAGTGCTGATAATGTCTATGACAACGATCTAGGAAATACTAGGAAATCATGTGGTCGGAACCAGCTGACGATTTCGACTAGTCTAGATCTTGTCCATTATCGAAGTACTATGAAATACCACTTGTAGTCGGAAGACATAACAAAGACCGGATTTTGCTGATAAGAAGATATGCATTAAGAATGTATGCAAAGAAAAAGAAAAGAAGAGATAAGTACCGTTGTTTAGAAAATATTTGGATCTGGTCGTATCGAATCTCAAGAACTAAAGATTTGTTAAAATATGTCGCGAAACGTGCTCATGATCAAATCCGACTGGCAGCGAGGATCGTAGGAAAAGGACCGTCACTAGGAAGCTCCTTCCAGTGGGCAGGACCACGTGCAGAGAGGAGAGACTTCGACCAGGAGGCTTTCTGTGTCCCGACCAGTAGCCAAACTTGATTAGAACAGAATGTTGAAATAAAATAACAATCTTCAAATTCAAGAAAGAAACGAAAACCAAGTAAACTGTCTGAGTTGGTATTCCTTATACTCGTATGATTCTTTAAGAAAAGAATGTCTGGTCGTGCGTGTGTATCATTGAAGCAATGATCACGTCTAAAACCAGTGTGGTCGGTGACATTCAAGTCAGCAACCATGAGTAGTGGAGATCCTACTGAAAGGAATATCGGAGAGAATGAGAGTCTTCTCCGACCAACCAGCAACGGGAATAGCATACGACCAGATGCGACAAATAATAAGCATAAACAACCATACTTATCATTTTTAAGGAAAAGCATCTTTATTGAAAAAAGAATGTAAATGAAATACATGAAATTAAACATAGAACTTACGCAATTGATCAATATTCCAAGAATTAGACAAAACTTGCCCATCGGTCATAGCTAATCGTACCGATCCTGGCCGGGTAACTTCGACCACAGTGTATGGACCTTCCCACTTAGGTGAAAGTTTGTTGCGACCTGCTTGGTTCTGAATTTTTCTAAGAACCAAATCACCTCTGATTAGGTGCGCGAGGTTGCACCTTACGATCGTAATACCGACGCATGGCTTGCGGGTAGATCGATCGTAGCAAAGCTTGGTTTCGTCGTTCTTCAAGGAAATTGATGTCGTCAAGTCGTCGTTCACACTGATCACTTTCGGAAAAGGAATCAGTTCGAGCAGAACCAATTTTAAGCTCTGGAGGAAGCATGGCTTCGGCTCCGTAAACCATAAAGAATGGTGTTTCACCGGTCGCACGACTAGTCGTGGTACGAACGGCCCATAATACAGAAGGAAGTTCTTGAACCCAAGCTCCTGACCGCTGAATTAACTGATCGAATACTCGTCGTTTGATCCCTTGCATTATGATACCATTGGCTCGCTCAACTGCTTCATTGCTCTGTGATGAGCAACAGAAGCGAAATGTATCTTGATACCTAGTTCTTCACAGAATTCCTGGAAATTGCTGCTTGAAAACTGGGGCACCGTTATCAGTGATTATACGACTGGGTACACCAAACCGTGCAATCACGCTTTTTGTTAGGAACCTCTTGGCGGCTTCAGTTGTAGTTTTTACAACCGGCTCGGCTTCGATCCATTTAGTGAATGTGTCAATCATAACGAACAGGAACTCAAAGCCCCCGGGTGCTCTTGGGAAAAGTCCCAGAATGTCCATCCCAGTTGCAAAAGGCCAAGAAAGAGGAATTGTTTGCAAAGCTTGAGGCGGCTGATGTACTTGTCGACTATGAAACCGACATTGTGCGCGCCGTCACGAGCTCTTTTGCATCATGAAGGCGCTTGCCCGAGTATCCTTACCTAAAGGCTTTACCAACCAAAGTTCTGTAGGAATGATGTGCTCCACAGACTCCTCCATGAATTTCGGCTAGCAATTTAATACCATCCGAGTGAGATATGCATCTCATCAACACTCCGTGAGATCCTCGCTTATACAAGGTACGTTCAATGAGAGTGTATGATTTGGCTTTTCGTGCAATGCGATCAGCCTCTACATCATCTTCTGGAATTATGATGAGGATATCCCTACTACTTATGAGGTTATTCGTGAAGCAGGAGCTAAACTTCTCAAACAACAGGTGCATTTGTTTCTTAATGAATTTCCTTTTATTGCCAATGAGAATTGGTTACTACCTAAAGCAATACTTGGTGCATTCTCAGGTTTGACAAATTTAAAGACTTTGGAACCGAGAGGGAGGAGAGGGAGCCGGGAACAAATTCATGGAGGAGAAACACATGCGGCCAACAAGGGAGAAGAAACCCATGTGGCCAACGAGAGGGAACGTGCTCTCAGGATAAAACCCTAGCACATGCGGGCGGTCAAGAAAGACATATGGTGACATGGCAACAAGGGTTACATTGGCATAAAAAGAAGCATCAAGTGCATCGAACAAATTCGTGCAAGCTAAGAGAAGGAAAGCTCACAATACAAGGGAAACCGAGAGGGAGACTAGTTTAAATTTCCAAATTAAAGTAGGACGTTTTTTGAATCGGATTACTGTTCATGCGAACAGTAATCGGTCTCAGATCACTGTAGCAATGAACAGTGTCGGACTTGGATTACTGTAGCACTCGGTTACTGTTCATCCGAGTTTTGTGCTTGCGTGGGAGGCTATATAAACCCCCCATGGCCGCACCATAGAGGTAGACCAGTTTATGCATAAGATTGAAACATAGCTATTGCTTGTTCTTTCGACACCAGAGTTCATGCGAGGACTTTGAGAGAGAATTAGGCGATCCATTTGTTTTGTTCTGCAATCCAAGGTCAAGCCGTAGTTCCATTGGGAATTGGGGACTTGGCGTTAAATGCGTTCGTGGTCTCGCGACGAACAACTACCCGGTGTGTTTTGGGCGTATTCCGAAGAGTTGAGGGTTCGTGCATTGGCGCGAGTGTTCAGCTAGCGACATCGTCTACTTCGCATCAACTATCCACGGTTTCTCACTGAGAAGATCGGGCCTCCCCCGTATCAAATTAGGTCATGCTGAAGATAATTGTAGATCGATGTCATCCAATCTCTACCGTGATCGTGATGGCGCCAACCATCATCGACCTGTGGAGCTGTGAGGACCCCGATTTATTTGACTTGTAATGCTTAGCCTTCCATTGACCCTAGCATCACAATTCAAATAAACCAAGCCTCAGGAGATGTATACTTCCCAGAAATGCAGTATACACACCCCGTTACAAAATCAAGCATCAATTCCATACACGAGAGATTACAATATCAAAACTTCATAATATACAACAGATTGAACTTACAAGATTAATAACA
Source organism: Ampelocalamus luodianensis (assembly GCA_036346255.1). Lineage (NCBI taxonomy): Eukaryota > Viridiplantae > Streptophyta > Magnoliopsida > Poales > Poaceae > Ampelocalamus > Ampelocalamus luodianensis. The sequence continues at coordinate 54,604,644 of CM070634.1, read as the reverse complement.
AACTACACAGCGGAAACAAAAGCCATAAGATGGCGATAAATAAAAGAGCCAATTAGTGTGCCTTTACACACAAGGCAACCGACCGCCGCCAAGCTAGTCGTCAAACCCAGTAGCACATCTCACAAAAGGGAAGACCTTGGGGCTCACCTTCTTCCTCTGCAACAAAAATATTAAGCAAAGCATCTGAGTACAAAAATTGTTTTTGTACTCGCAAGACTGACGTGTGGACTAGCAGACCTATACATATACTACATGCAGGCTTATCTGGTGGAGGCCATATGTTTCATTTGCACAAAGCTAACTTTATTTGCAATAATGTAATACAGTTTAAAGGCAAGTTTGCAATTCATTTTTACTGTTGAAATAACTACGAATTAAAGATAGATACAAGTAACCACCTGGAAGTGACTATCCCAATAGTCACCACAACATAGCACGAATCCCAGATTTGTACCACCCGTCAAATTTTAAATTAAAAGGTTGTAGTCTAACTCTTGAAAAGCTTACCCAAGCGTGTCCATAACCTAGGACGAGGCTATTCGAATAGTTTTAACCCTGCAGGGGTGTACCACTGTACCCACACTTCAGACCGCCTTTAAGCCAAAACACACTTCCGAAGGTATGCTGGCACGGCTAAGTCCTACGAGACGTTTTCCAATATTGTGTATTAACTTCGAGCCGCTCGTATGGATAGAAATCCATACGCTGACATGGTAAAGCCGAAAAGACAACTACTCACTCAGGATAAAGCTTTTCGGACAACTACCATGCTCCCAACACCATCCCTCCTACGACCTTGTAATATCCTGAAATTAACCCTTAAAGGGCCTATGTGTAATTAGATAAAAGAGAATACGTGAAAACGAGATATTTTGGAGTTTTAGAGTGGAGTTGATTTGTACCGAGATAAAAGGATCGTGGAGAGAGTGGATTCTAAAAAAAAACCCTAAAGTCTTTTCTTTCTTTTTCCTCTGTGCGCCGTCATCTCCCGATCGCCTGGCCGCCTGCTGCCCGCATCCACCTGCTGCCGCACATCTGGCTGCTACCGAGTGCCATCGCCGCTGCCGCGCATTGCCTCCAGCTGCGCGTAGCTAGCCGCCTGCGCATGTACGTGGGTGATCACCCGACTCGTTTGCGTTGGTCCGCACGTGGAAGATCCGTTTTGCTGCCGCGTTGGTTTGTCTTCTTTTCTTTGGTTCATTGCACTGCTACGACTTGATAGGAGATGCATGCGTGTTTGGAGTTGTAGGGGAGAGAGAGAGATTTAATAGTGCTGCTTGCATGCGTTTCCAGAAGGCAGAAGGGAGATTGATGTACTATTGCTGTGTGGGTAGTTGTCTAGTTAATGGTGTACTACTATGTTTAGTCTTTAGTGCACTACTAGGATTATTTTAATGGGATCTGCATGCATGTTTCATTAATTGGAGTACGTAGCTAGTGCTGCATGCACATTTCACAAATTGGAGTAGTAAGAGAGAGGGTTGAATTAGATAATGCTAGTTATTAGTTTACTAGCTTTATCCTCGTAGCATTGCATGCATGTATGTTTAAACAGTAAATAGAGAGAGATTTAATTATAGATTTGAATACAGATTAATTAGAGAGGGGTTTTAGGATTTTATAGTCAAGGGGTTGAACAGTAGATCGGTTTAGTCTGCTATTCTATTGTACGATTTATTCGGATACCTTAATGGCGAATTTTAGGAATGTCATCTACTAATTAATTGTAGATAATTTCAGTATCTTTCCATAGAGTATTTAATCATGTCGAGCGGACAAGTAGTTTTCAAGTTATGAATTTAGTAAGGCTCGCTGTCCAGAAGATGACAGATCAGTCTTCTGGGATAAAAACGAGGGGTTGCATGATTTAATTAGAAATCGTGGTAATATAAGAAAATGTAAGGAATTTTGTGTAGATTCCAGAATGGAGTGGTTTGCCATAATCAGACTTGTGAGTCAAAAGTTACGCCATTCTTAGTACTAGGACAGCAAGGGGTGACTGTTCGGTATTGGGGAAGCGTTGTGGATTTGGGGGACATGTAGAAGCGTTGTCATTTAATTGTTGTTATTGTGATGTTGTAGCTTGTTTTGAAATTTGAGTGTTTAATGTAGGAGAGACGTCGTGCTTGTTGCCACCTTCTAGCCAGACCGTGCGTCGCAACTAGTAAAGGCAAGTGCATGGTAGACAGCGATCAATGATTGATCACTGTATTTCTTTATCTTTCATCACCATTATTGTTGTGCTTTTATTTTTATTTAACTGCAAGCAATGGAATGGTTATGAATATGTCCTGATGCTGGATATGAGAAAAGTTGGATATTGTCGAATATGATGAAATTATGCATCTTTGCATTCATAAGCATATTTGCATATGAGCAGGTGATCATGATTGATCACAACTCCACGGGAGTGGAGGAGGTCCCCGATCCTCGAGGAGGAGCGGGCTTGAGAGTGAACGTTGTCGCGAGCGTTCACTCATGCTATCTGCGATATCTGTGAAAGAAGTGCATGTGGACATGTAGAGTAGGGTTGCATGGAGATATGAGTTGAATGTATGTGAAAACAAAGAGAAGAGAATGGCATGAGAATAATAATAGCAGGACATGTGATGATAATGAAGTTATTGAATACTATTGATTTATCATTGCTCGTTGTATATTGATGTATTTCTTGAGTCGTGGACTCACCCTTGCTCTTTGTTGTCTTTAGGTGATCTTCGTAGCCCACGATGGGGAGGACTAGAGCACATGGAATAGTTTCATACTTCAGACACATAATTATTTGCCATGAAAACCATTTGATTCATTATTGCTGGACTACTTTTAGGATATGTTAGAAATTGAATAAGCTTAGGTGAATGCTTTGGGCTAGTCTGTTTTGTTCCAAGGTTTTGGACCTACTGGGTTGGTGTTGTTTTAGACTTTTTATCTTGCTATGTTTCCCTCGCTTATTTTATTCATGCTTGATCAGCCATTATTCATGTTCTATTGTGACCCGTGGATGGATTTTATCAATGCTTTGGTTGCTGAAATGTTATAGTGTGTTCAAGAATATTAGTTGAGAGGATAGTTTAGTGGCATTCTAGGCTAAGTGTTGGGCTGGGGTGTTACAGACCTCCTGCGACCCGGAGTAAATACACGCCAAAGTACTAAGTCAAGAGAGGTCCCATATACTCTAGTGTGGTTAGCATGCAAAAATACCTGGATAAAAATTTACTCACAAGATGTTCGGTCCTTAATTGACCTGGGCACTATTCCAGTCACACCCAACAGATCACACCAACATACCGTTGTGCCCAAGTCTAAATCGTTTTTGTTTTCATTTTCAGTTTTGTAATTTAAACATAGCACAAGCTGGAACATAAGAACAATAATAATTTATGTGATCAAGATCATCGACTAAATCGATGATCGCCCAATACTATCGTTAACTAAGCATGGCTAAGCAACTAGACTCGTAATCTACTAAGTGATAAGAGTTCATCCAACGAACTCTAATCACAGCTAATACCTATGCTCAGGTAGTAGAGAATAGGAATTTACCTACAGGTTATGCATCTAAAGGATTAACTAACCAATTTTAACACAAATTACGCGATGCATACATACAGTTGAAACAAAATATTAGACTTTAAAATACTGGGATTAACATGATCAAACTGCTTGCCTAGCTGCTGCTGCTCATAAAGATCAACTTGTTGCAGAGGTTCACTCTCAAACGCACCGGAATCGTCGCAATCTATCGATCGAGCAACAACAACGAATAAGAACAAATAACGCCGACAACAACCAAAATTTCAAAATAAGCAAGGATCAAATAACACCGAAAATAGATCATTCAAATAGGATTAACAATTTAACCGATAGATAGGATTTCTCGCGATTGATCTTCCCAAACACACTTATTTCTCATGATAACCATAACGTCGAAATCAATCCTCTTATATGTTTTATTCTTTTGACAGACTTTGATGGTGATTGTGTGCACATCTATTAACTAAGCAGCAAATTACCACATTTTAATTTACTAGCTAATTTATACCACCTGAAGTTCATTTAGACCTAAAATTTTACTTATTGGAATACTGACTAGCTGAATAGTGAACTATCAATTGCTAAACAGATTTCTTAACAACTTTGGCCTTATGACTAAAGAGAGACTCTTAACTACTAGATTTAGCGAAACATAACCTATCGTCATTTTTATTAGCTTGAGACATCGGTTATACACTGCAAAAGCAATATACGTATTCATTTAATGCACCCAAGTTCTAACTCAATCATTTAACAGTGGAAAACTGCTTATGGTGAACTAGGACCGACTGGTAATACCCTATTTGGTGAGTTACCGACTACTCATTTCTATTAATCCTAACGTACTCATCAATTTGTCACAAATTAAGGATGCACCTAACTTTCTTGACTCATTCATTAACTAATATTATGTGAGCACATTCTCTGCTATACTACTGGCTTACAGCCGAATGACATGTTGAGGCAATTCATCAAGAACTAGCCACTGAAGGTTACTATCTAAAAATACAAGCTGTCAATTGCATATCTATAAGCTAACTAACCTTGTCTTTGCAATTTACTCTACAAATGCTTACTAACTAGTTTCCATTAGCCCACAACTCTGCTTAGTCTAACCTTACTACAATTGAATTTCTCCAGTCATTGTTATTTACTAATGGGGTTACTGCTAGTTTTATTCAAAAACTCACTTCTCTAATAATTTTCAGATTACTGACAACAGAGAATACTTCAGAGAGTTAAAGTCTAAATTTCTTTCAAAACTCAACTTCCAACTTGCTAATTCATTAAGAGTGACCTAATTATATTTGCATGGATGATTAGCAGCAAATGGTTTGGATTAAGGGAGTGGACCCCACTGTCAGTCACAGGAATCTTCAGAGGAGGAAACAGGGGAACGGCTCGGGTCGGTTTGGGGCTGTGGTGGTCGCCGGCGGTGGAGATGCGGCGAGGAGGTGGCAAGGGCCAAAATGGGTCGCCCAGAGGCTACTGAAGCTAAGGGTGGCGACTTGGTGGCACAGGCGGTACTGTGGTGGCGCGGCGACGGCGAGCGACGGCCGGCCATGGAGGTGAAAAGGGGGCGACAGCGGTGGAGAAGAAAGGGGTGAAAATAGTGCGCGCATGAGCACCAGTGATGTACCTGGAGCATGTCTGGGTGGTCGGCGTAGGCGGAGAGCTGCCGGAGTGGTCCGGCGACGGAATCCAGGGGCGGCGCGGGGTGCTTCACCAATGGCGGCGACCTGGAGAGAAAGAGGGAGCGGGTGAGTGATGGGGTGAGGAAGAGAGATGTACAAGGATGCTCATGGTGAAGAGAATCGAGCTTGGGCTCGCCGGAGGAGACGCGGCGGCGGAAGAAGCGGTTTCGGCCGTAGTCGGAGAAGAAGTCGTGCGCGCGGCTCCTCGGGTGATAAAATCTGAAATTGCTTGAGGGTTTCGTCTCCTGGGGAGGTGGAACACGCCGTGACGCAGTGGGCGGAGGTTGGAGATCGCCGGAGTAGCCGGGGAGCTTGGAGGCGACGTGCGGCGTTGTTCTCGCTCTGGAGCTTGGTGGAGAACGATGGACGAGTGGAGGAAGAAAACCGGAAGGGGAAACTCTCGGTGGCTTTTGTAGGGAAGGCGAGACAGAGGTGGAGGCGGTAGGGCGGCGAGGTGACCGGCGTGGCGTGGCACACACACGGCGACGAGTCGGGCGGTGGCGCTTGGCGGCGAGCGTGTCTTGCTGCCGTGGAGGAAGGTCTCAGGCGGGGCCTCGGGTAAGTGAGAGGGGAGGAGGTGGCTCGGGCGAGTGGGTGCAGTGCGGTCGGGGTTCGGCTGGTCCCACGGAGGAACAGATCTTGCGGGTTAGGTTTTAGAATTAGGGTTTTAGTATTTGACCGAAAATAAGCAAGTTTGACCTAGCCGTTTGAAATAGAAATAAAATTCTAAAAATCCTAAAAAATTTTGTGGACACTCTGAGATTCACAAGGGACTAAGGAAAAATAATTTCAGACATTTTATATATGAAAATTTGTTAGAATTAAATTATTTTCAAATCTGCATTTGGGATTTCATTTGGATTTTAGTGAAGGTAAAATGACTTCTAAAAATTTGGTTAAAATAATTACAATTCAAAATAAATAATCTAGTATTTGAATAAATTATTTTTTGGAAACTTTCATTCACACATTTTTCTGGAATTCAAATAGAAATGGAATTTAAGTTTAAGAATTTGAAATCTCCACACAAACTTTAATACCAACATAAAAAATTTAAAATTATGCACAAGTTTGTAGAAAACCAAGAGCATGACCAAGAGATACAACAAAAGTTTTAATCTTTAACATTTTTATACATTTAAAATACAAAACCTAATTTGGGGTTGTTACAAATCTACCCCCCTTAAACAGAATCTCGTCCCGAGATTCCGGTAGTTCGGAAGTCGGAACGAAAGGCTGGCGTAACCTAGGTGGGTCTGGTCACGAGGCCACTTTTCGGATTTCGACGCGAGCCGAACTCAAATCCGAAACCAGAGAGGTCCTTCAGAAGTTTTAGGTTCTAAAGTGGGAAGCTTTGTTGAAGGATTTCTAATGCCTTTCTGATAAGTGTTTCCTAAGTGGTTCTTTTCAACTCTAAACGAAATGCACCATCTGTTGTCTTGATTTCCTTCAAAGATAGTGTTGGAAAATCATGATGCAGTATCCTGACGTTGCTGCCACATTTTCCTTTCCATTACTTTGTTTAACCTTTCCTTTCTTGATTCGAAGATAATTTGACATCATGCTTCACATCGTCTTCTGGTAGTGTGGAAGACTCGGCTCCACTCAGTCGACCGAAAAGGGCATCGATCGATAGAACGAAAAGACTGGTTAGATGGTAATCTAGTATCAACACCAGGATTCAGTGTAGAAAAGAGAAGTCAAGCAAGGATTTAAGGTGGTCTCGCTTAACCTCACTTATCTGGTTCTATTTGCTTGGCTGGGACAGGAATTGCACAGGATGAATGCACGAGGGGATGCATGTGTGCAAATTAGTCCTAAGGCAAATTTTAAATTTTAAATTTTGGGTTAGTGAGAGTGCAAATGCTCACATGTATGCCTACATGCTTCTTGTGTTTATGCAACTTGAGTAACATGACATGCTTAAGTTAATTTAGAAACTATATGCATGATCAAAGTATAAGAATCAAGATGCCTAACAAGTATTTTGAGGTATCTTCTACCCCCCTTAATATTTTGATGGATATAAGATGTGGTGAGGAGAGAATGAGCATAATGATGAGGGAACGGGAAATGGGTATGCAATCGTACTAATTATCTCAATATCACTAAAACGAGATTTGATTAACCAAAATTAGTTTTTCCGATGTAGTTGCTATACATGCCGCCTGTAGGCGATGCGCAACTATTTGGAACAAAGAGAGCAAATAGTTACAAAATCCTACGTCTACAAGCTAAGTAATATCATTACAGTGTACATATCCTAAGAGTAAACCCTAATTTACTCCTAATATTGCTATCAGGCATCGTCTAGAGGAAACAGACATTACCCTAACCCGATTGCAAACACATAACAAGCCAGAAATGAACTCCAAATGTTTGTATGAAAACATAAGACCAGCGCAAAACCACAAAGCAAAAGATTTGCTTCCCGGTACGACTAACTCGTATAGAAGAACGAGCAATCATTTAGGATGATAACATTTTAGAACACAACTCAAGTTCTAACGCTTCTAAAAAGGCATGGCAAAAACCATATAAGGGTGCATTAGGCACTAGCCATCTAATATCACATCTTACCCTTTTAATCCCATGAATTTTAGTTGATTTAACATCTCATTTTTATCCCTAACGATGAACTAAGTGCTCGCAGTCCGAAAATTGTGCTTTGCTGTCCAGATTTTGTATCCGAGCTCCGAGATGAGTGCTTTAACTCCGAGTGCTTCAAATTTTCACTAAATAGCAACCAACACTTCATATTTTCAAATCTCATTATTCCCCAAACCGAATTTAATCGATAACCAACTAACTTTGAAAGGAGAAGAGAGGGAAACAACTTTTTCGAAAACTCAACAAGAATAAGGCGAGATGAGCAAGCTAAGATAGGTAAGGAGTAAAATCTGAGAACTTACTTAAGTTTTCACAAACCATTTGACATTTTGAAAATAAGTTTCTCAAAATATCCTAATGACGACCAAGCTAGGGGTTTCTACGGTCAGCACAGCTCTGATACCAACTTTGTGAGGACCCCGGTTTATTTGACTTGTAATGCTTAGCCTTCCATTGACCCTAGCATCACAATTCAAATAAACCAAGCCTCAGGATATGTATACTTCCCAGAAATGCAGTATACACACCCTGTTACAAAATCAAGCATCAATTCCATACACGAGAGATTACAATATCAAAACTTCATAATATACAACAGATTGAACTTACAAGATTAATAACAAACTACACAGCGGAAACAAAAGCCATAAGATGGCGATAAATAAAAGAGCCAATTAGTGTGCCTTTACCCACAAGGCAACCGACCGGGCCGCCAAGCTAGTCGTCAAACCCGTAGCACATCTCACAAAAGGGAAGCCCTTGGGGCTCACCTTCTTCCTCTGCAACAAAAATTGTTTTTGTACTCACAAGACTGACGTGTGGACTAGCAGACCTATACATATACTACATGCAAGCTTATCTGGTGGAGGCCATATGTTTCATTTGCACAAAGCTAACTTTATTTGCAATAATGTAATACAGTTTAAAGGCAAGTTTGCAATTCATTTTTACTGTTGAAATAACTACGAATTAAAGATAGATACAAGTAACCACCTGGAAGTGACTATCCCAATAGTCACCACAACATAGCACGAATCCCAGATTCGTACCACCTGTCAAATTTTAAATTAAAAGGTTGTAGTCTAACTCTTGAAAAGCTTACCCAAGCGTGTCCATAACCTAGGACGAGGCTATTCGAATAGTTTTAACCCTGCAGGGGTGTACCACTGTACCCACACTTCAGACCGCCTTTAAGCCAAAACACACTTCCGAAGGTATGCTGGCACGACTAGGTCCTACGAGACGTTTTCCAATATTGTGTATTAACTTCGAGCCGCTCGTATGGATAGAAATCCATACGCTGACATGGTAAAGCCGAAAAGACAACTACCCACTCAGGATAAAGCTTTTCGGACAACTACCATGCTCCCAACACCATCCCTCCTGCGACCTCCTGCGACCCGGAGTCAATACACGCCAAAGTACTAAGTCAAGAGATGTCCCATATACTCTAGTGTGGTTAGCACGCAAAAATACCTGGATAAAAATTCACTCACAAGATGTTCGGTCCTTAATTGACCTGGGCACCATTCCAGTCACACCTAACAGATCACACCAACATACCGTTGTGCCCAAGTCTAAATCGTTTTTGTTTTCATTTTCAGTTTTGTAATTTAAACATAGCACAAGCTGGAACATAAGAACAATAATAATTTATGTGATCAAGATCATCGACTAAGTCGATGATCGCCCAATACTATCGTTAACTAAGCATGGCTAAGCAACTGGACTCGTAATCTACTAAGTGACAAGAGTTCATCCAACGAACTCTAATCACAGCTAATACCTATGCTCAGGTAGTAGAGAATAGGCATTTACCTACAGGTTATGCATCTAAAGGATTAACAAACCAATTTTAACACAAATTACGCGATGCATACATACAGTTGAAACAAAATATTAGACTTTAAAATACTGGGATTAACCTGATCAAAGCGCTTGCACAGCTGCTGCTGCCTCGTAAAGATCAACTTGTTGCAGAGGTTCACTCTCAAACGCACCGGAATCGTCGCAATCTATCGATCGAGCAACAACAACGAATAAGAACAAATAACGCCGACAACAACCAAAATTTCAAAATATGCAAGGATCAAATAACACCGAAAATAGATCATTCAAATAGGAATAACAATTTAACCGATAGATAGGATTTCTCGCGATTGATCTTCCCAAACACACTTATTGCTCATGATAACCATAACGTCGAAATCAATCCTCTTATATGTTTTATTCTTTTGACAGACTTTGATGGTGATTGTGTGCACATCTATTAACTAAGCAGCAAATTACCACATTTTAATTTACTAGCTAATTTAAGCCACCTGAAGTTCATTTAGACCTAAAATTTTACTTATTGGAATACTGACTAGCTGAATAGTGAACTGTCAATTGTTAAACAGATTTCTTAACAACTTTGGCCTTATGACTAAAGAGAGACTCTTAACTACTAGATTTAGCGAAACATAACCTATCGTCATTTTTATTAGCTTCAGATTACTGGTTATACACCTGCAAAAGCAATACTTCTCTATTCATTTAACAGACCCAAGTTCTAACTCAATCATTTAACAGTGGAAAACTGCTTATGGTGAACTAGGACCGACTGGTAATACCCTATTTGGTGAGTTACCGACTGCTCATTTCTATTAATCCTGACGTACTCATCAATTTGTCACAAATTAAGGATGCACCTAACTTTCTTGACTCATTCATTAACTAATATTATGTGAGCACATTCTCTGCTATACTACTGGCTTACAACCGAATGACATGTTGAGGCAATTCATCAAGAACTAGCCACTGAAGGTTACTATCTAAAAATACAAGCTGTCAATTGCATATCTATAAGCTAACTAACCTTGTCTTTGCAATTTACTCTGCAAATGCTTACTAACTAGTTTCCATTAGCCCACAACTCTGCTTAGTCTAACCTTACTACAATTGAATTTCTCTAGTCATTGTTATTTACTAATGGGGTTACTGCTAGTTTTATTCAAAAACTCACTTCTCTAATAGTTTTGATTCATCGACAGAGAGAATACTTCAGAGCTAAAGTCTAAATTTCTTTCAAAACTCAACTTCCAACTTGCTAATTCATTAAGAGTGACCTAATTATATTTGCATGGATGATTAGCAGCAAATGGTTTGGATTAAGGGAGTGGACCCCACTACCAGTCACAGGAATCTTCAGAGGAGGAAACAGGGGAACGGCTCGGGTCGGTTTGGGGCTGTGGTGGTCGCCGGCGGTGGAGATGCGGCGAGGAGGTGGCAAGGGCCAAAATGGGTCGCCCAGAGGCTACTGAAGCTAAGGGTGGCGACTTGGTGGCACGCAGGCGATGCGTGGGCGGCGCGCGGCGGCGGCAGCCGGCCATGGAGGTGAAAAGGCGGCGACAGCGGTGGAGAAGAAAGGGGTGAAAATAGTGTGCGCATGTCTGGGTGGTCGGCGTAGGCGGAGAGCTGCCGGAGTGGTCCAGCGACGGAAGCCAGGGGCGGCGCGGGGTGCTTCACCGACGGCGACACTGAGAGAAAGAGGAGCGGGTGAGTGATGGGGTGAGGAAGAGAGTTGTACAAGGATGCTCATGGTGAAGAGAATCGAGCTTGGGCTCGCGGAGAGACGCGCGACGGAAGAAGCGGTTTCGGCCGAGTCGGAGACGGCCGTCGCGCGCACTCCTCGGTGATAAAATCTGAAATTGCTTGAGGGTTTCGTCTCTGGGGAGGTGGAACACGCCATGACGCGTGGGCGGAGGTTGGAGATCGCCGAGTAGCCGGGAGCTTGGAGGCGACGTCTTGGCGTTGCTCTCGCTCTGGAGCTTGGTGGAGAACGATGGACCAGTGGAGGAAGAAAAACCGGAAGGGAAACTCTACCGGCTTTTGTAGGGGAAGCGAGACAACGAGGTGGAGGCGGTAGGCGGCGAGGTGACCGGCGTGGCGTGGCACGCACGCGGCGACGAGCGGGCGACGGCCTTGCGCGGCGCGTGTGTCGCCGCCGTGGAGGAAGGTCCGCGGCGGGGCCTCGGGTAAGTGGCGGGGTAGGAGGTGGCTCGGGCGAGTGGGTGCAGTGCGGTCGGGGTTCGCTCGGGTCCGTCGGAGGAACTTGTGAGTTAGGTTTTAGAATTAGGGTTTTAGTATTTGACCGAAAATAAGCAAGTTTGACCTAGCCGTTTGAAATAGAAATAAAATTCTAAAAATCCTAAAAAATTTTGTGGACACTCTGAGATTCACAAGGGACTAAGGAAAAATAATTTCATACATTTTATATATGAAAATTTGTTAGAATTAAATTATTTTCAAATCTGCATTTGGGATTTCATTTGGATTTTAGTGAAGGTAAAATGACTTCTAAAAATTTGGTAAAAATAATTAAAATTCAAAATAAATAATCTACAATTAAAAAGATATAAATAAAGACATTCGGGACTTTAACTTGAAAACCTACTAAAACTGGGGAGGTCGTGGCTGTAGATATTGGATCCAACGGCTCCGACCAGGACATGCACAGCGCACGCGGAGGAACTACTCGCGCCTAATGGAGGTCGTGACCGTCAGATCAAGATCTGGCGGTCCCGAGCACTAGGGGAGGTTCTAGAACTTCAATCCAAGGGAGGAGGTCTGGACGGTCAGGATTTCTCGGGGGAGGTTGAAAGATCTAGACCCGCCATTATGTGTTAATGGAGTTTTGGTGATTAATGATAAATCTAATTAGGAGACTAACACTTTTTATTGATATACATATTGTGTAGTCTTATTTGGATATAAAGGTGAAAATCATGAAGGCATGCAAGTGTGAGACTAACACTCCTATTGTTATATCATGTTCAGTCTTAGCTTGAATATAAAAGCAAAAATCCAAACAGGTATGTATTCATTAATGACAAATCTATTTGTGAGACTAACAATTCTATTGATTATCAATTACTTAGTCTCATTTGGATATAAAGATAAGAATACAAAGGTATGCATTCTACTTCTTTTATTGTACATTGTTGCATTCCTCGGATCCAAAATATAGGTTAAACTCCACCAAAAAGGTTAACTTGGATATGGGCATATGTTCCTTTACACATTTGTGTATGCACACATTTAGGGGGAGTTCATTCTATATTTTGTGGTTTCATTAGTATTGATCCATATTCTTTCTTCACATATATTTGGGATCCTTACTTTGAAACATATCCTTGAATATATTTAACTTGTGTAGTTAATATATTCATATGGGTATATGAGAATATATCTAACTTGCATAGTTAATATATTCATGTGAGTATATACAACTTGTGTAGTTTGTATACACTCATATTTGGTATATATAACTTGTGTAGTTCATATATACTCTTATGTGAGCATATGAGACTTGTGTAGTTCATATATGCTCATATATCATTGAATATATCTAACTTGCATAGTTAATATATTCATGTGAGTATATACAACTTGTGTAGTTTGTATACACTCATATTTGGTATATATAACTTGTGTAGTTCATATATACTCAAAGTATATACAACTTGTGTAGTTCGTATATACTCATGGTATATATAACATGTGTAGTTCATATATACTCATGACCTTGTTGTTTCATTAGTATTGATCTTTGTGATCTACTTTGAAACATAACTCTTGAGTGTATATATATAACTTCGTGTTTATATATACTCATACCAATTACATTCAATTATCTGTAATTTTGTTGGTTGTCATCAATTACCAAAGAGGGAAAGATTGTGGTATCTTGTCCCACCATTATTGGTTAATGGTTTGTTGTGGTAATTAATGACAATCACCTTGTAGAACTAACATTTTTCAAGAGTTGGATGAATAGGTTATGTTCTAGGTGGTTGAAGACTTTGGATGACATCATGAGTTGATTGTCATCAAGTCAAGATTCTTGAAGAAGAAGAAATCATCATGCGTTGATGAGGTTCAAGAAGAGGAAGATCATCATGGGTTGATGATGTTGAAGAAGTTTTGAAGTAAAGGATGCATCATGAGTTGATGCGTGTCAAGTTCAAGAAGATGAGATGATCATTGGTTGATCATCAAGTCGAGAGAAGAACCATCATGAGTTGATGGAAGTCAAGTGAAGATTGCATCATGGGTTGATGCATATCAAGACTCGGGATGGAAGATGTCATCATGTGTTGATGGACATCAAGTCGAGATCCCGAAGCAAAGGAAATCATCATGTGTTGATGATTGTCAAGTCAAGGACCCGGACTTGAAGTGTGGATGTGCGTCATCAAGCTTCAAGAAAGTGTGCAAGGCAAAGGTATGACTAGCTAGGGCTAAGGATGTGTTCCTAGTTTTTTACCAGTCTTGGTGTTTGGTTGTAGACCGGATTGCTAGTATAGGTTGCCGTACTATTAAGAGGGGTCTTGACTAGTAGTTTGAGTTAGTCATGTGTTGATAGCTCATTGTGTTTGCTCTAGCTCAACTTAACATGGTGCCTATATTTGCGAATGCGTTTTGTAAATAGTTGAGGCTCATGGTTATTCCTTGTAGCATGTGACTTGAGTTTGCAAATATGTTTTGCAAATGGTTTAAGTCCATGTACCTTATTCCTTGTGGCGTTGATTCTAAAAGTTGGCAAATGTGTTTTGCAACTTGTTGAGAATCTCGCTTTTATCGTTGTTTGCATCGCTTGTCAATTGTGCAAATGTGTTTTGCAAATTGAGTTGAAGCGAAGTGCAACTTGTGGCGTTGATTCTAAAAGTTGGCAAATGTTTTTTGCAACTTGTTGAGAATCCCGCTTTTATCGTTGTTCGCATAGCGCGTCAATTTGGCAAATGTGTTTTGCAAATTGAGTTGAAGCGAAGTGCATTTTGTGGTTTGATTCTAAAAGTTGGCAAATGTGTTTTGCAACTTGTTGAGAATCTTGCCTACATGCCTTGTTTCCATTTCATATCTTTTGCAAATGTGTTTTGCAAATTTGAGTTGAAAAAGAAATGCAAAATCCTGAGTTGATCTCGATGCGCCGACCGACGCGTTGTATGGCGGATCGACGAACTCGCGATAATCGCCGCGGTCAAGTTTTCCGAGAACGACGCTTTTACGAAATTGGCCGAGCGGTCCGACCGGCGTTATGAGTGCGGTCGACGACACCGTAAGACCCGTCGCTTTTTCCAGAGCTGATTTTCTGGTTTTGGCTAGTGCGGTCTGACCGGAGTGTTACGGGCGGTCTGACCGGCCTGGACGTTCTGACCGGCCATTAGTTGGCAGTCAGACCGGAGGCCCTCTAACGGCTAGTTTTCTGACCGTTGGAGGGGGTGCGGTCTGACCGGCCAAGTGCCTATGGTCAGACCGGCCCTGCTGTTTTTCGACAGAATCTTCTCCTAACGGCTAGTTTTTGTGTGTGGACTATAAATACCCACCTTGGCCGTGTGAGGGGGAGGTAGCTGAGCCCCATTGAGTTCCCTTGAGCTAAGAGCAAGCCCTCTACTCCCATTTGTGCATGTGTTGCACTTAGTGAGGTTTGAGAGGCAAATCCTATTGCATGTGTTGCATTAGGTGGTGGATTTAGAGCGTGTTTGGCATGGCTCCACTCCAAAACTCTAGGGGGGAGTTGCCCAAAACCAGCCAAACACCAAAACTCCATAAATTGATCGAGCAGCTGCTCTTCGTGGAGTTGGTAGAGCTCTAGTTCATTTTGGTGGAGCACCTGTTTTCCCACTCCAGGAATCCTCGAAATGAACCTAGACACGGAGTTTCAAGGTAATTACCCACCTTTGCCACTGGTTATAGAGAAAAAAACGTTTCGATCTATTCCTCCGAACAGACTCGACTCCCCCACCGAGCG
Organism: Ampelocalamus luodianensis; assembly: GCA_036346255.1. Lineage (NCBI taxonomy): Eukaryota > Viridiplantae > Streptophyta > Magnoliopsida > Poales > Poaceae > Ampelocalamus > Ampelocalamus luodianensis. The sequence goes on along the minus strand of CM070634.1, from coordinate 54,589,014 downwards.
CCTCTCTCCCTCCCCCACCGAGCGCCTCGCTTCCCTCCCACCGGCGCGGCCGAGCGCCCCACTCGCACTTTCTGCCGTGCACTGTTTCCCATCACCCGCCGAGCTACCTCGTCTCGCGCCACCGGATCTGGTACTCCGGCTGCGCAGCAACCCTCGTCCGCCTCTGCGCCGGTGGTGGTCGTCGACCGTCGGCGTCTTCCTCCCCCGTCCGGTGCCGCGTCGGAGTCCAGGTAAGGGTGCTGACCCCTCCCCTCTCCTACAGCTGCTGAAGCCGTCGTGCCGCGCCTATGCGCCCGTAGCGGCCTGCCTCCCACGAGCCGCGCTACCGAAGCTCGCATAAACGAGCTGCGCCCACCGCCCGCACGCGGCACTTTCCGACCACCTGCACACCGCCCTGTGCCGCTCGACCCCACATGGGCGAGGGCGAGCCATCGCCGGAACCTGCCATCGCATGTCGCCACCGCACCTTCACGCGCGCGCGTCAAGCCGAGCGCCCGTCACGCCAAGGATGATTAGTTGGTGCGCAAAGTGTATGTAAAGTGCATAGATCACATACACATGTTCCATAGTCACTCTCTTCTGAACCTCAGATTATAATTATATGTGTTTGTTTCGAATCTTCATTCTCTAGTTTTCTCTATTCGATGGTAATGTTCCAACACCACATTGTCAGCAATGTATCCCAATTCCCAAAGGAAGTTCGGAAACTTCGGGGAATGAGATCTTCACCTTAGTATATGCCAGATTTTGTGCAAATAACAAACCAAGATTCTCCTGGGAAATTAATGACTAATAGATCATATCAAAATTGTCAAACTGATACTATCTACACCTAAATTATTTGAAGATATCTACATCTAAATTATTCGCAGAAACTAGACCATGATGTCATTTCCAAACCAATATGAGCATTTATAACTTATGCCACACAATGACAAACTAATTGCGCCAACTAATCTTAACTGTATGATTCAATTTGGAAATATATCATCACCTTCAAAACTTGATTAGGAAAAAAGTGAGTTTCAATCTGAATTTCACAATATCTAACCTTGCAGATCCGATAATCCATACATAATCTGAGTACCAGCTTGCATAGTGCTTTTTCTAACTTCCATTATCATTTAGATCCGATGCAGTACTCCCTTTTTGTGCTTTCATCTATCTTCTAAATTATAACCACTATACCTACATAAGATCGCTAATTTTGATCTTCAAAGGGAAGCCAGCCCAAGATTCATCAGGGTGTTCAAGTTTCATGCATTTCACGATAGTTGACAATTAGCATGTTAGTCTGATAGTTGACAATTAGCATGTTTTTCCCATGTGTTGCATACTTTTCCATCTGTTTTATTTGTCGATGACTGCATCTAATTCGAATTCGTGTCAGCAATTGGATAATATCATCATCGGACGTGGTTCGTTCGCTGTACCGATTGCCCGATCTGCCCCACCCGCATCCTCTCCTTGCAGACCAGCCAGCTCCTTCAGTGCTGCAAGGTACCGATTTGTTCTGTATATTTCTGTTACTCCTGCCATTTGTTCAGATTTCAGTGGAATTGCATGCATTAGGTAGTATCCTAAATCAAATGTGTTGAGTTTTTGTTGTGAGTTCGATTATAGATGTCAGAAATTGATTGGAACCTTGAGGCCACTCGGGTCCTTTGCCAACTATTTGCTGAACAAGTTGGGAGAGGCAACCGTCCCAATACTCATTTAAACAGTGTTGGGTATGCTGAGGTTGAAAAGGGTTTGAAAGATAGACTGGGTTTGGTGGCGACCAAGGGCCAGATAAAAAACAAATGGGACAAGTTGAAAGAAGATTACAAGGTATGGAAAAAATTGATGTTGAGGCAGACAGGAACCGGTTGGTGCCCTGTAAAGGGGACCATTGTTATGGATGATGAGTGGTGGAAGAAAGCTAGAGCTGTAAGTGGTTCATTTTATCTCAAATTGTTTGATTATAAATTACAATTGCTTTTTCTCATAATCATGTGGCTATGTTGCATCTTTTTTAGGATATTCCAGGTTGTGGTAAATTCAGAAAATTAGGCCTTCAAAATGAAGATGACATCCAAAAGTGCTTTGCAGATATCACTAGTATTGGTGTGGATCATTGGTCTCCACATATGGCCAATGCTCCATCGAACGTTGCTCCTTCTAATGATGATGGTGGTGAAACACAAGAAGATGCATTCATTTATCAGACCCTAGAGGAAGAAGGTGGTAATGAGTATTTTGACACCAATGAGTTGGAGCAGATTTCTCCTGTCAATGCTAATGGTAAGAGGCCACCAAGGGCTGTCCAAGATAAAGGAAAGAAGCCTAAGACAGGGACAGCAATACTAATCAAAGAAGCAATGTCAAGTATTGCTACTTCAGCCAACTCATATGCTTCTAGTAAGGAAGGGAAGTTCTCTATTAAAGAAGTGATGGAGCATGTGGTTGCCTATGGTGCCGGCTATGAAACCAATGAACATTTCATTGCAACTGAATTGTTTGTGAAAAATGATCAGAGGGAGATGTTCATGACCTTGCCTACTGACAATAGGTTTAACTGGCTTACTAGGAAGTACGTGGCCAAGTATGGAAACTAGTGATTTTCATGGCTGTGATGCTATGGCTTGTATCCTCTTATTATTGTTGAACCTATGTAATATTGTCATCTTTTTTTTATCTATTTGAATCAGATTTGTTATTGTTGACCCTATGTAATATTGTCACCTTTTTTATCTATTTGTCTCAGATGCACTATTATTGACATATCTATTAATTTTTATGTTTGTACAGATGTCTGATTCTGAGAGTGATACTTCTAGTGATGACGGTGATCATTTTTTTGCCATGGTAACTACAGGTGCAAAGCTTGCAGACATCTATTGTGATTTGTATTTGGATAAAGAACCACCCAGGGTTTCAATACAGAGCGGAATGGGCTGGTTGAATGAGACCATGAATACACCCGGAGAATGCCATAGGATATTGCGGATGAACAAAGAAATATTTCTTGATCTTCATGATGTCTTGGTTGAGAAGTATGGACTGAAAGAATCCAAACATATGAGGTGTTATCTTGTTTGATTGCAATGGCCGAGGAGTATTTGAGACCAACAGATCCTAATTTCCGCACTGTTCACAAGAGGATTATGAATGATAAAAGAGCATATGCACACTTCAAGGATTGCATTGGTGCTCTAGATGGGACACATATTCGTGTGTCTCTCTCACCTGAAGAACAAGTGAGATACATTGGAAAGACAGGCATGGCAACTCAAAATGTGCTTGCTGTTTGTGATTTTGATATGTGCTTCACTTATGTTGCTGCTGGTCAGCCGGGGTCTACTCATGACACAAGTGTATTGTACCATGCATTTGCAGCCGATGAAAAAGACTTCCCACATCCACCATGTAACATCCCCATTTTCAGCTTGTGTTTCAAATGTAAGAAATTGAGGGTAAATTAAAACTTTTTCTACATCGTTGTGCTTTTGAACTTTTCTGAAAATTCTTGTAAAAGAATTTTGGAAAATTCAAAATCAAAACCCTCATTTATCAAGTCAACAACCTCCTTTGTCAAATCTTATGTCAAACCCTTGGTAATAATTTTTCCCTGGGTTCTAGGGTTGCTTGGTAACACCTCTGAATTATTTCATAATTTTTGGAAATTATTTGAAATATGTTAGAGGCAAGTCAAACCTTGGTCAAACCTCTGAAATCACATTCTGGAATTTCTTGAGAAAATTTCATTGCACAAAAACCTCTGGAAATTTTATGGGAGGTAAACCCCAAGGTAAGCAAGCTCCAGTTAAAATTTCATAAATTTTGGAGTTGATTTGATGCCTCAATTAAATCCCCAAAGTTTCAGTTCAAAAATCAAACCCTAACTGGTTTGCACTGTTCCTCGGGTGCGAGTCAGACTCAGGCTCGAGCCAACTGACTCGGCCGAGTCAACTAACCGTACCGAGCGGCTCGTGAGGCGCGCGGGCGATGGGGACCGTTGGATCTCCATCGAACGGCTCGCATCCGTGTAGGCATTCGGACCCCTCCGATTGCCCTCTGATTCTCGGCCGTTGGATCAAAATCGGACGCCGTTCCCGTCATCTCCTTCCTCGCTCCCGCTCGCACGTGTGCTGCGCCATGGCGAGCGCAGAGAAGGAGACAGCGATGCGCCTCGTCACCTTCGGCTTCGTCAACGGCTCTCTGCAGGCCAATTAAATGCCCGTCACTCCACCGCCCCGATTAATCGTCGTCTCAACTGCTCCCGTCGCTCACGGCGACTGTAGTGGTAGTGAGAACCCGAGGCGGCCAACGGTACCCTCCTCGCTCCACAGGCCTACTTAAGCTCCCCGCTTCCTCCCTGAACATCTTTTCGCCATCCCTCACCTCTTGGTTACCTTCTCTGAGCTCGAGCGAGTTCCGAGCGCCCCAGCACTCATCTCTGCCATTGCCGGCCGCGGAGCTTTTGGCGCCGACGGTGTTCGAGTGGCTCTCTTGCTTCCCCCTCGTTCCCTCACCTTCGCCTCACTTCAGCGGAGTTTAACCCCCACTCCATTTCAGGTTCCGTCGGGAGGAGCTGCTGAAATCGGAGTTTTCCCCAAATTTGCCGCAAATCTCCATCTTCTTCCCGCACCGTAAGACTCCCATTTCCCAATCCATTCCTCCGGAGTTTCTCGTGGCATTGCGGCTCATGGTACCACCGGTGTTGCTAGTTTGGCCCAGTTGGCCCCTCGCGTTGAGGCATCCTCGCATGCCACGATCCTCGTCGCGGGCTGCTCCGTTCATCCTCCGCCCACCCCAACCCGTCATCATCTTCGGAACCCGTGAGCTTAAGCTCTTCCCGCTTAGCTTTTGCTGCACCGTGGCCGTGGTTCCTGTTTGGTCGCGCTGCCGCCGTTAGCCTCGGCTCGCCGCGGCTACCGTATGGACTCGGTTGGTCGCATTAAGTCCATAGGACCCGTCATAGCTTTGCACCCGTCCATTTGCGCGTAGCTTAGCCATGTCATCGTTTCGTTTTGGTAGTAGCACTCCTCCGCCTCGCCGCGCGCCGCGCCAGTCAGTCGCCATTGGCCTCGCCGCTGGTGCCATCTGGTGCGCAATAGCAGTAGGTTTCCGTTTTAGCTCCTTCCGGGCCTCGCCCTGAGCTCCCTCGCCGGCGAGCCCGGCGAGCTCGAGTTTTGCTCGGCTCTGTTGTCGGACGGAGCTCCAGGTCGGGGGCGACGTGGCTCATTAGTGGTCGTCCGATCTACAAATCTACGGCCCTCAGCTCTCCACGTCGCCGCCCTCTTCTGCGCGCTCAGTGCTTGTGTCGCTCGGGTTCAACCGGGGACGTTCGATCTGAGATCGACGGCTCTCAATCGTCCACGTCTCCGGGTGTTAGGAAAATCCCCGAAAATGCTAAGTCCAAAAACTGAAGAACTTTAGGGTCTTGTCATTTTTGTATCTCTCTAACTATAGATCCAAATTAGATGATTCCAATTTTGTTAGCTTCCTTATACCTTGAACTTAAATATAAAAATAATTGTAGACCACGATCAACCCTGGAAAACCGTTTTAAAAAATAGTAAACAAGTGAACTTAATACTGTTTTTCAGAACTTTTAGCAAACTTGTAAAATGCATATCTTTTTATCTATAGCTCTTTTTTGTATGAATCCAATTGGATTAGCTTCCACTGCTAGTGTATTTGCTAGGAAAATTGGTTTCACAAATTTTACTATTTTAAAAAAAATCATAAGGATCATATTTTAGTTTAATACCCTAAACAATTTAGACAAATCATAACTCTTTCAATATAACTCCAAATGACCTGAAATTTTATATGGCTTATCACTATACCAGTAGCTAACTACCATAAAATTTTCAGCTTCAAAATCGCTGCAGAAAATATTTTATGAACAGTACTATTTAAGTGTAGCATTTTGGCCGAAAATGAGTATTTAGATCATATCTTTTTCTTCACTAATCCTTTTTAGTTAGTTCTTGTTCCTAAGGTTAGATAGGACCTTAGACTACCTTGTGTATAAATTTCGTCGCATTTGGATAATTTTTGCTTTCTCTTTTGGTTAAGTGTTGCTCGTCTTATGGGTTGTTCTCGCTTCTTTTTGCTTTTCGCTTAGGCTTCGACATTTGCGGTAACCCCGAGAACGATCCTCCGCAACAGTTTGAGCAACAGCAAGCATGCAAGCAGTTTGATCATTTCCCATTTGATCCCATTACTTTTAAAGTCTAATATTTTGTTTAACTTCTATGTATGCATTGCTATTTTGTTGTTAAATTGATTAGTTAATCCTCTAGTTGCATAATCTGTAGGTAAATGATTATCCTCTACTACCTGAGCCTAGGTTATTTGCTGTGATTAGAGTTCATTGGATGAGCTCTTGTCACTTAGTAGATTTTCGAATAAATATTGCTTAGCCATGCCTAGTATCGGTAGTATTGGGCGATCATCGACCTAGTCGGTGATCTTGATCACACAAATGCTATTATTATTCCATTATGTCCAACCCTTGTGTTTTACCAATTTGCAAATCAAAAACTGAAAACAAAACTATATCTTGACTTGGGCACAATGGTATGTTGATGTGATCTATTGGGTGTGTTTGGAATGGTTCCTAAGTCCCCAAGGACCGAGTTCCTTGTGTCACTAAGCCAAGCGCTTATTGCGTGCTAACCACACGAGGGGGATATGGAACCTCTCTTGACTAAGTACTCGGGGAGGTGTTAATTATGAGCTGGTTGGTGGGTGTGTTCTTGTGTGTGTGTGTTTGTGGTGTTGGAGGGGAGCATTAGCAGACCGGTTAGGCTGTCTAATGTGTCCTTCTTCTGTGGGTTGCGGCTCTTAATTAGCATCGTCCATTGGAAAGCGTCTTGTTAGACTTAGCCATGCCTGCATACCAAAGGAAGTGTGCTAACCGTGGCTGGTGGAAAGGCGGTCTATCGTGTGGGTACATTGGTACACCCCTGCAGGGTTAAAACTGTTCGAATAGCCTCGTCCTAGGTTATGGACATGCTTGGTAAGGTCGTGCAAGAACTAGACTATAACCTTTTAAAAACTTAAACTTGACCTGGGTGGTATGAAGGGGTACTTAATGCTATTGTTGTGGTGACTATGGGTTAGTCACTTCTAGGTTGGTGTTGTCATCTATCTATTGTTATAATTGTCTGTCTTTTATTTGAACAATAAAAGTTAATTGCAAACTTGCTTTGAATCTATTACCTTATTGCAAATGAAAACTTGCTTTATGCTGAAAATAAGTCCAGAGTCTCATCCACTTAAATAAAGCTTGCATGTAGTTAATTATAGTTCTGTTATCTCACACGTCAGTCTTGCGAGTACAAAAACAAGTTTTGTACTCATCTGCTTTGCTTAATATTAATTGTTGCAGAGGAAGAAGGTGAGCCCCAAGGGCCTCACTTTTGTGAGCTGTGTTGCGGCGCTGTTTGGGACGATTAGCTTGGCGGTCCGGTTGGTTGCCTTGTGGGTAAAGGCACACCGATTGGCTTTTGTTTATCGCCATCTTATGGCCATTTTGCTTCCGCTGTTTAAATTAGTTACTTATGTGTTATTTGGTCGGTCGGCCTCTCTTTTGTAATAACTCTCTTTATATTATCTATGTCTTTCAATTGTTGCTTTTGCTTCGGCTCTATGTGTATGAATGGAATTGATGCATGATTTTGTAACGGTGTGTATCTGCACTGGAAGTATACATATCTCGAGGCTTGGTTTATTTGAGTTGTACTGTTAGGACCAAGTGGATGGTTAAACAGTACAAGCCGAATAAACCGAGGTCCTCACACACCTGTTGTGAATAATGTGTTAATCTATTCAAGGGGCCCAATGGGTAATATATATAGGGAGTACAACAGGGGTAGCCATATACAGATAAGGAAACTACAAGAGTCCTATTCTAACACCCCCCTTCAAACTCATGGTGGATCACACACACTGAGTTTGGAGAGAAAATACAAATGTTGTGCCCTAGTCTGTGGCTTCGTGAAGAAGTCAGCAACCTGTAACTCGGATGGCACAAACTGTAAAGCAAGTACTCCCTCCTGCACCTGTGAGCGAGTGAATGAAGCATCGACACCAATGTGTTTGGTGAGCTCATGCTTCACTGGGTCCCGCACATCCGATAGCACTGCATCGCCGATAAAGAGTCGAGGTCCCATCACGGCACTCCAAAATCGCAAGTAACCACCTCGGCCAAGCAATCTCTGTCATCGCTGCCATAGCTCTCAACTCACCTCTGCACTCGAACGGAATCGCGATGCGCTTTTAGTCTTCCGTGCAATCGGGAGGAGCCAAGAAAACACAAGAAGCGTAAAGAGAACGACGATCGGAAGGATCACTAGCCCAGTCGCATCGAGTACGCTGAAGCAGTAGTGAGGTGGAGCTAGGGAAAACAAGCGACGAGAGATGGTCCCACGCAAGTAGCGAAGAACACGAAGAAGGTGATCAGAGTGAAGATGGGTAGGACGAGCCATGAACTGACTCAAGATATGAACAGCATAAGCAATATCAGGACGAGTGCTTACAAGGTACACCAAACTCCCAACAAGATGACGATATCGAGTAGGATCCTCAAGAGGATCGCCATCAGTGACACGAAGCTGGAGGGACAGCTCCATGGGAGTCTCGGTGCGGTATCGGTCGCACTGCACTGCCAAGAAGATCCCGGACATACTTACTGGGAGAGGTAATAGCCCTCAGGCATGGAAGAGACCTCAATCCCAAGAAAGTATGTAAGAGAACCAAGATCACTCATCAAAAATTGCTCACTGAGGTGCTGCTTCACATATGTGAGAAAAGAGGAATCATCACCAGTGATGAGCATGTCATCAACATATAGAAGAAGCAGTGTCCTACCCCGAGATGAGGTATGGACAAAAAGAGCAGGATCGTGGGAACTGACAGTGAAACCAACAGCAGTAATCACTGAGGTAAAACGCGCAAACCAGGCACGAGGAGCCTGTTTGAGGCCATAAAGAGCACGACGAAGACGACAGACATGCCCATCAGGAACAGAATACCCAGGTGGTGGTTGCATGTAGACCTCCTCATGCAAAACACCATTAAGAAAAGCATTCTTAACATCAAGCTGAGAGATAGACCACCGGCGAACAGAAGCAACCGCAACAAGAGTGCGAACAGTGGTCATATGGGCAACAGGGGCAAAAGTCTCGTCGTAGTCACGACCGTACTCCTGCTGAAAGCCGCGAGCCACAAGACGAGCCTTGTAGCGCTCGATAGTACCATCAGACCGAGTCTTAATCTTGTACACCCACTTGCACGTGATCGGACGAGCATGCACAGGTGTCGGTACAATATCCCAAGTCTCCGTACGTCGAAGAGCATCAAGCTCCTCTGCCATAGCGAGCTGCCACTCAGAATGAGGAGCAGCCTCACGATAAGAATTAGGCTCAGTGACAGAGAGAGCATGAGCTATCGGAGCAAATCCAAGACGATTAGGAGGTCGAAGGGATGTCCGGTCACGAAGGACGTAACGAGGAGCATCATCAGGAGGATCGGATGTGGGTGTCGGCAAGATACCAGGAGAGGAGACTGGTAAAGGACAAGGACGTCTGGAGTAGTGAATACCAGAGAAACGAGACTGTGGTGGTGCAGGAACAACAAGATGCGGTGTCGCAGAGACAAAGACCGAGGCGAGGTACGTATGAACCACCGGGGATGGACTGTGGAAGACGTGATAGTGGAGAAATGGGTGAAGAGTCCGAAAGAGACAACCACGAAATCGACTCAACGGTGGAAACAGGAGGAGCCGAATCTCGATAGAAGAAAGGTCGAGATTCGTCAAAGACAACGTCTCGTGAAACCCTAATCCGTCGAGCGTATGATCCCAACAAATATAACCCTTATGCTCGTAACTATAACCAAGAAACACACACTCAACCGATCGGGTGACAGCTTTAGTGCGCCACGAGGCTGCAATGAACAAAACAAGTACAACCAAAACACGAAGGTGAGTGTACTTTGGGGCTCGAGTAGAGACGCTCTATAGGGCGATACCCTTAAGAGCGGTGGAAGGCTGCATATTGATGAGATATGCACGTGAAACAAATTTCACCTCGTAATCGTGGTGGAACGTGAGAGGCAAGGAGAAGAGTGCGGGCGCCTCAATCGGATGGCGATGTTTGCGCCAAGCAATCCCATTACGAGCATGGGCACCGGGACAAGAAGATCGGTAAAGAGTGCCTCGCCGTAAAGAAACCGTCTAAAAGCGCCAGCAGTGCTCGCGGCGTAATCACAAATAAAAGTACGGATGGGAGAATCAAACTGAGTACGAACCATCGTTGCAAAGCTACGATAGATCGCAAGAAACTGACCTCGATTAGACATAGGGAAAATCCATGTAAAACGGGAATAATCATCAATGAAGATCACATAAAGTTTATGCCCGCCTTTAGAGATAATAGGCGCAGGTCCCCATACATCTGAATGAACTAAGTCAAAAGAACGAGAAGACAATGACTCACTAGAATGATAAGGAAGCTGTAGCTGCTTGCCCAGCTTACAACCCCGACAAAACATGGTCGTGTCAACAGTAACACGTCCAAGAACACCCTTACGAACTAATGAAGAAAGACGGGACCCACATAAGTGACCTAAACGGTGATGCCACTGCGTAAAAACTCCAGAGGTGGTGGCAGCAGTGGCGGTGGAAGTAGTCGTAGAGGTGATAGGAGCAACTGAAGTGGACGGAAGGTGGAGGCGATCAAGAATGTAGAGACCCTGACGATCTCTACGGCGCGGCCGATCCCAAAGTACCGCCCCTCGTCACATGGGTCCCGAACAAAACAGAGGAGAGTCAAAACCAACCCTACAGCCGAGATCGGTGAGCTGACCCACCGAGAGAAGCTGCATGGTAAGCTGGGGAACATGAGAAACAGCTGGAACAGAAAAATCAGTGGACAAAAGAGTGCCCTGACAGCTGACAGACAAAGGAGTACCGTCAGCTGTCTGCACAGAGATAGGAAAAACAGGAGGTCCAACTGACATGAGAGATGTGGAGTCCGGTGTCATGTGGAAAGAGGCACCAGAATCCAGAACCCAAGAAGTACCTGGAGGAGACGTCTGAGCTAGACCGGCGAACTCGCCGAGCCGTGAGAGAGCCGCCAAGTAGAGCTCGACAAAATTGCTGAACAGCAGTCACCTCGCCGAGAAGGTCCCGACATGCCGATCGTCCTCCCGCCGAGGAAGGGCCTCCTCGCTTCTTTGATCGTCCACGCGTCTTGTTCTCGCTTTTTACCGCACAACGCCGTAGTCGTGCGAAGTTCTTGCAATAATTGCACCAACCCGCTTGGTGCAAAAGCGAGAGCGTAAATGATAACCGAGAAGATCTCGTAGTCGGGCGTAAACCGGCGGTGTAGTCGAAGCGAAGGGTAGCAAGCACGCCGGAACAAACGGGCCGCTAACCCGCGCAAGCTCCTCAAGACGAAGAGTCGAAGAGCCTCGAATCGCTTGGCCGTGGTGAGCGGCCAGAGGCCGAGCCCCGACGAGCTCAAACTCGGGCGCAGACGGCAGACAAAATCATAAAGGCGGGCGATCACGATCCGCCTACGCGCTTTATGACACTCGACAGAGCGAGAAGCGAGCTCGCTCACCGGCGCCAGACGGCGAGGCTCGGAAGAAGTCGCCGACGGAGGAGTCGCCCCGCGGCGTTCCAACTCACGCTGCGAAAAAGAACGAGCATCGCCGCTCACGTATCGCTCGCGCAAGTACTCCCAGATCCGACGAGTGGCACGCAGACCAACAATATCCGCCGATGGAGTCGCCGACGCGACCACCGTGATGGCTCGAACACGGGCCTCGTCAAGACACCAGCGCCAAAGCGTCTATGGCATACGAAGGCCTCATCGCAAAGATCGCAGCCGGCCGCGGCAACCTCTCGCCTCCGTCTTGGCGCCTCATCTTCGTAGAAGGAGCGGTAGGTCATGCGAGAGGAGGCGAACCGCGACGGCGACAAGCTCGAGCACCGGTGACATGTCCCAGGCGGAGACCATCGAGGTGATCTCCATGAGCGAAGACCACAACTCGTAGTTCGCCCCATTAAGCTTGGTTCCGAGAATGGGATCGCAATGATGGAACGGAAGCCATTGGTAGGCGCTGGGACGCGCGCGACCAAGGCAACGGTCTAACAGCGCGCCGGCGCGCGCGTCGTAACAACGCACTTTTTTTTTTTTTTTTTTTTGAAGGCTCAAGAAGGAAAACTGTTAAGGCTCACGCCCGTTAAAAAACCGGCGCTAGGTTATCCGGCGCCCGACGACACCAAGCGCTAGGTCGTGAGGCGGCGGCGCGCGGTTCACCAACAGGTGCGGCGGCGTCGGCCGACCAACGAAGCGGCGCGCGACCGACGAGCGAGGAGGCGAGCGCGGCGGCGGGATCCTTGCGGTAGCCTTGCCGCGGCGGACGACGACGGCTCGTGGTGACCGCGGCGATCCAAAGAATGGCCAACGGATCCGGCGCGGAAGGCCTCGGATCGGCGGCGGAAGGCCTCGGATCGGCGGCCTCGCGTCGGGTTCCTGGCAGCGCGTCGAGTGACGGCGGCGCTAACGAGCGGCGGCGTCGGGTTCCTTTGCCGGGTAGCCTTGCAGCGGCGGGACGACGACGATTCGGTGGCGGCCGACGGATCGGCAATGATGCTTGGCGTCGTCGGGGCGCCGGATCCAGGCGGCGCCAACGGGCGGCGTCGGGGCCTTGAGGATCCAGGCGGGAGTGCGTCGCAATGATGCTTGGCGTCGTCGGGGCGCCGGATCCAGGCGGCGCCAACGGGCGGCGTCGGGGCCTCGAAGATCCAGGCGGGAGTGCGTCGGATGACCGGAACACGGCGGCGGCGACGCGAATGAGCGGAAGGCGAGCTAGGTTAGAACCCGCTCTGATACCATGTTGTGAATAATGTGTTAATCTATTCAAGGGGCCCAATGGGTAATATATATAGGGAGTACAACAGGGGTAGCCATATACAGATAAGGAAACTACAAGAGTCCTATTCTAACAACCACTAGGTACAAAGATTTCTACTATGGTTATTTGAATATATGACATTGCTTACTGAATCATTTTGTAACTATTCTACTTTCCATGTGTAGGTAAGTACTACGTTGTAGATGCGGGCTATCCTAACCGTCCGGGATACCTAGCTCCATACAAGGGAGAAAGGTATCACTTACCCGAGTGGCATAGAGGTATGGAACCTAATACTCCAAGAGAGAGGTTCAATCGTGTGCATTCATCTATTCGTAATGTTATTGAGCGATCATTTGGGCTATGGAAGATGAAATGGCAAATCCTTTACAAGATGCCTGGGTATTCAATGCTCACACAAAAAAAAATTGTAGCGGCAACCATGGTTCTCCATAATTTCATTCGTGAGCATTCAAGTGGTGATCTGAACTTTGCTAATTTTGATCAAGATCCTAACTTTGTGCCTACAATTCCTGATAGATACAACAAATATGCGGTATCACAGCATGCATCCGATGCTACAACTTCTGAATCAAGTGTTGTTACAATGGACACATTCCGTGATAATATGGCAACATCTCTCTCGCTTGCATGGAATGTGTGAACAAGTCATGTAGTATTTTTTAGATAATTCGAACTTGTGGTTTATTTGAACGTGCACCATGGACATGTAATATTTTGGGTATGACATTTTTTGCACTTGAATATTTTGGCCTTCAAACGCTTTTTACTTGAATTTATACTTAGAGAAATAATTATAGTATCGTCAGTAATATAATAGGGGCAAGCATGTCATTGTATCCTCCGAACCATGTTTTCTCGAGCTGAGAAGAATCTTCCAGCCAAACACACCTAAACCCAGCTCCAACTCCCTATCAGAGCGGCTGCTCCCTGGAGTTCTAGAGTGGAGCTGCTCTGCTGTGGAGCAGAGCCATGCCAAACACGCCCTTAGTATCCACGAGAGCGTTGACACTTGATTGGTTCAAGTGAGAGTTGAGACTTGTTACTCTTGGTGTTTGCCGACACCTAGACGGCGTGGAGGCGTCGTGCGTCGGTGATCTTCTCAAGTGAAGCTTGTGAGAAGACCCGGACGTTTGTGAGTGGCTTGGTGCTCGCCATCTCCGTAGTGGAGTAAGAGCAACCCTAGTGGAGCAAGGTGGTTGATACCTCAGAGGAAGGCTTGATTGGTGGAGCCGGCCCAATAGGTTTGGGTTTCCCTCAACATGGATTATGGGAGACCGGCAAGTCTCCGACCACCACGGTAAAACATCATTGTGTTACGTGTGCTTCTTGTGATTAGCTTTCATATGCTTTACATTGTGCAATTTACATTCATTGCATAATTGCTTATTCATTTGTATGATTGCTATCTTCTATGTGCTTGATTGATCATATCATTAGTTGATAGCTTGCAAGTCTTTGCTAATTGCTATATTTATTATTGACTTGTATTGTTGGTGCACTTAGTTGAACCTAGGGTTTTAGGTCTTAATTGTGCAAAACCGTATTTGTATTTAGCTTCCGCATTAGAAAACAGTTTTAGGACGTAGAAGTTTTAAATTGACTATTCACCCCCCCTCTAGTCGCCCTACTCGATCTTACAGAGGTCCTGACGGTCTAGATCTCCAGGGGGAGGTCCTACGGCTTAAGTCCACCGATGAGGTCCTGACGGCTAAGATCACACAAGGGAGGTCTTAACGGTCACGATCAAGCGAAGGAGGTATGAACGGTGAGATCTAAAGAAGGGGGGGTCTTGACGGCTAAGATTTACCGAGAAGGTCTTAACAGCCAAGATCTCTACCGACAGATCTAAAGCGCTGAGGAGGTCTAGGACGTTAGATGGAGATCCAACGGTCCAGAGCTACGGGGAGGTCCTCAAGCGAAGGATCTAATCGGAGGAGGTCGGGACGGTCAAGATCTACCAGGGGAGGTCTTGAACGATCCAGATCAACTCGAGGGAGGTCCGATGTGGCGGGGTTTTAGCGAGAGGAGATCTAGACGGCTCAGATGGAACTGAGGAAGTCCTGGGCGGTCCAGATCGAGGCGAAGGGTGGTCTAAAGCGATAAGGTTTTAAAGTGAGAGGTCTGGACGACTAAGATCTCCAGGGGAGGTCTTCAACGGTCCAGATCTGCCCAAAAGAGGTCCTGAGACTTAGCTTCTTCGAACACAGGACCAGAGGGAGGTCTTGAGGTGGTCCTTGCAATAATGACCAGGGGAGGTCTTTTTGCAAAGAGGACCCTGAAGTGGTCCTGGGGTGGTCTTTGCAAAAATGACCAGGGGAGGTCTTTTTGCAAAGAGGACACCGAGGGAGGTCCTGCGGCCCTGATTGACTCTAAGGAGGTCCTAAACGGTGGAGATCAAATTGGGAGGTCGTGAGGGTGGTCTGAGCGGTGTCTTAGATTCCGACACAGTAGGTTGAGGCCCACGTGTCAGTGGCCTCGAAGACTTTTCCGACAGCACTAACGGCGAGAACACAATAAATGCTGGTCCTAAACATTAATTGAGCGCGGGAATTGCCGCGGGGTTTTCAAGACTCGGGCCACGAGACAGTGGCTCACGGGCACTGCTTTAAGACCCCATTAATACTCCAAATGATTAACAATCACAGCGCCATTAGCTAGAGAACACCGGCGGGTTAGTCCGCTGAAAGTCAGCAAGCACATGGTGGCCTCCTGCCCTGACAGCTGGTGCAACAGGGGAAGAAGTGTTGCGCGCAATCTGCTCCAAGATGCGCGTTTGATCCATTCGATTGCGCTCGATTTGCATGAGCACATCGGCCATCGAAGGTGGTGGAGGAAGCTCCTCTTCCTGGGGACCACCTTGCGGACCCTGAGAGCTGGAAGGTTCAGTCGGCCCTCCCTGAGAATGGGGCACGGGAGTCGACATGCCCTTCCCTTGTTGCGCTTGCGCACGAGTAGTAGGTCCTATCATCCTGTTACCACACCATGGTTAACAACATAACAAGGATATACTCGGCAAGCACAAACAAGGTTACAATTAAGAAAGAAACAAACACTGTACATATAATGCATCATGTTATGTTATGCATTTAAATTAACACCAAAACCAAAAACTTCATATATACAACAAAATATTCGGTTCCAGTCTTACATCATAGTCGGCCATAGAGGTCAGATTACAAACCAAAGATTAAACTTACATATTCGGTACAAAACACCACTGCCCTATTACATACATTTTATTTAAGGGCAACTACTGAACCTAAAGACACCTATCCACGAGGATTCATCGTCGAAGTACTAGCATAAAGATCCCGATTAAAGTTCACCGGAAACTCATTCAAAAAATGAGCTCTAGGGGAACCCGTGTCAACAGGATCCAAAGGGCTAATGAGACGCCTCAGGGAACCCAACAGTGGCTGATGACCTCTAGGAGGTGCAGTCCGCAGAGTGCGAGGAAAACCTGCAGTCATCCGGGTTTAGCGCACTTGTCCATAAACAGGCACGCACCCGGCCACTTCTGGAAGTCGATAAAGAGGTGGTGCAGCAGCAGCGGGAGAGGTCTCGTTGTCACCATAAAGCACGTTGCGAGGAACGTGGTTCATGTTGACTCCAAGAAGCAGGTACTCCTGGGCCTCATTAAGACGATGTCGAGTTTCCCACAACTCCCTCACAATGCAGCGATGGATTTGGTCCATGATGCGGACCATCCTCGCCAACTGTCGCACCTGAGGGTCTTCGCCAAACTGTATCTCATCGAACATGCTCACTTGGAGGTAGGACCTTGATTCGGAAGTGGTCATAGGGTGGTTGAGACAATTCCGTCAAATCATGACGAAGAAGGCTCATCATCCTACTTGCGCCTTCTGAACCGCCATAGCCTCGAGGTGGCAAGTGCTTGACACGAGGGAACACCGCCAGGTACATGCCTATCGATGACGTTGATGAAGGCACGGTACTCCTCCATCCCTGGGCCTCGGTCCCGTCGATAGATGGCATACTCCGGCTGATAGGTGAAATTGGATCGCCACATCATGTCCCGCAGTAAAGCTGGAAACCCATCAACATCCTCGGCTCGGGTCTCCTTGACCAAGTACCACCCACTCATCTATAGACAAAAAGACAAGATAAGAAACAATTCACTTTTAGAAAAACCAACAGAAAGTTGGGGCAAGAATTGACATTAAGGAAGATAAGAAATAAAAGATGTCATACTTAAGCTTTCAAAATTATACTACTGCTTGAAAATAATTTTTATTAGAAGACTCTCTAATATCTTCGGTCATGCTACTTCTAACCTACAGGCAACGTATGCTCTGATACCAACGCTGTGGGCGCCCCGGGTTATTGGAAATGTACTTAATTAAATTCATACTGTAGCACAATTATTAATGAAGGAACAGTACTGTCCCTTTATTAAAGATCATGCTAAAGATATAAATTTAATAAGTGACAATTCCAATAAACAGGATTCCCGGATATATATATCTCACAATGGTTCCCAGGATCAACGACCATTGCATATATATCCTTCATCAACATTGCATGAAATACATACAAGTCATACATTTGCATAATTAAACATAAGTTTACATCATTCGGTTTAGTACCACAATATTAAGTGACTTGGTCACTTCAAAAGTCTAACAGCGGAAGCAAAAACAAAATATTAAAATCCACCAATGGCCTCATCCACCCGCAAGCAATTGCGTGGAGGAAAGAAGTAGCTCTACTCGTTAGCGTCACCCTGATCGACGCTAACGGGTACTTCATAAAGGTAACCATCCTCACCTGCAACAATAGGTAATAGCACCTTGAGTACAGAAGGTACTCAGCAAGTCTTACACAAACTAATAAAATAAAGTGTTTATTAGAGCCTATTCAAAGGAGTAGAATTTATGGATGCATAAGGTTGCAACAGGAAGGTAAAATGGTTAAGTTTTGCATAAAGCAGGACATCTTAACCTACAAAGACTAAATTTTGATAAGGCAGTTTAATAAATCAAATTTGGACCAGAACAGTAAGTAAAGACATTAAATGTAAACAGTATAGTGCATGAATCCCTCATACAAAGTCAAAAACCGAAACCAGTTTTGTAAATCAAAACTTCTATACAGGTGACATCAACTCAAGTTATCGTCCATGACCGTGGACACGGCTATTCGAACAGTTTATACCCTGCAGGGGTGTACATCTTTACCCACATGACTTAGCGCTATCCGTTGCCTTCGGATGCCTCCGAATGATAACATACTTCCTTTGGTATGCCGACCGGGGAAACTAAGATTTGGTATTTTTCAACAAGCTAACACTATTGAGTTGGACCTCCATGTGTGAACTGATCTCGCTTAAACAACGACTGATAGCATTGCTTAACCGGGGCACACATGTTGCGTCGGTAATGCCGATCCAAACAATTAAATGCGAACTGGGCTCACTACCCATATTAGGATGCAATCGGCACCATTAAGGTACGTATATGCTACGGAGCACATATACGCCCTCACCCTTCTAAGAACATCTGATACTGACATACAAGCTCACATGGCATACAACGCAGTCATAAGACCTAAGCATCTATGCCATACAAGGTCAATACACATATTCTTACCTTCCTGTTTCCAACCCAATAGTCTTAACATTTTACTTAACCAAACAGCGTCCATACACTGCATGTGGAAGTACGTGGGGGACTTGAATTGAATAGTCAGAGTTCGGTCCTTAATTAACCCGGACAAGTCCACCACAAATCCCAATCTCGTGCACAAAAGCACCATCACTAGCTTCCTCTTGTCCAAATCAAGTTAAATATAAAACTCATTTCTGAAATAAGTAAACTGGACCAAGAGTTTCAAATAACAGAAAGCCATTTGTGATTCCCATGTTTGACAAGGTATTCTTGTCAAACTCTAAAGTTTCTAGACTACATATCTAAGCCAAATCTGAAAATATATTATAGTATACATTACTATGCTAAGGTTGAGTGTATGGTGGCAATTGAGGTAATCCATCATGTTTGGTCATAGCTAACTACTAACAGATCACAATGTGTATTTTCAGAAAAATAGCATGCACAGTTGTCACTGGATTTAGAAAATCTATTGTATAAAATTTGGGATCAACATGGTGCAAAGAGGAAGCTTGCCTTGATAATAGTATACTTCTGTTGCAGGCTCAGGATGTTCAGAAATAAATTCACCCACTTCAGCAAAACCAGATTCTAAAAGAAGCAATAAGATCCAATAAATGCCAAAATCGACAATAAGCACAAAATGGAAGAAATATGCATGATCAATCTGGAAATGCATGATTGACAATATGCTTAAGCCATAACTACCCATAATAGTGAGAATAACCCATATTATAACCTATTGTTTTCAAATGGCAGAAACTAAGGCTTAGTTCAAAGTTTCAGTTTTCATATTTTGAAAAGAACCGAAAACAGGACAGATAGCAGATTTTTGGGAAAATGAAGATAGATCAAGCAAAGGTTCAGAAATGAAACTTAGCATGATCTTTTAGGGTAATTAATATCACAAGCTAACCCTATTCTAACCCTAATCGATTAGATTACATCAACTAAAAAGAAACCTATTTTTGTCGGTTGAGCCGACAAGAGAGAACAGAGACATATCTTTGCTATGAGGCAAAATAGATGATGACAAGAATTGAAAGATCAACTTGTTATGCTACTAGGGTTTAGCTGAGACCTAACTAGGATAACAAGTCAACAGAAGAAACCCTAGGTCTTGAAAATGACATAAAAGACCGAAAAGCTAGAATAGCAACTTTTCAGTTTACAGCAAGTTGAAGCTACTGCTATTTAAAAGAATGATTCATATGATCTCCTAAGGTCCCTAAGATGCCCCAGTTTACCAGAATAGGAAAGGCACCACAGACTCTGAAAACCGAAGTGGATTGACAGAGAAATAAACTCTGGATTTAACCTACAAAGATATCCAATCTTTAATGCAAGGTAAAACCAGTGCTTAAGGTGGATAAGCAATGGACAAGAGCAAGAAACTCCACTGGACAACAATGGAGGATGAACTTCAGTGGTCAACAATGGTAACAGCAAAAGCTAGGGTTTATATATATAGAGGTTGAGCTACAGGGCAAGATGGAAAGGTCTAGAGTTGATGAGGTGTCCATTTAGGGCTAATTATCCCAAAATTAGTTGCAAAAGTTTTGGGATAAACCTCTCTTCTGTTCACAAAGAGAGCTGCACGCAGAGAGACAAGGAAGATGATAAAAAATCATCTGACATATGGGTCCTCTACACGACCATAGCCGTGGCGCGCTCCTAAAGCCTCAAAAGAATATCAGCCGTCCGATTAGAAATGGGCGGCTGTGATAAATAGAGAGGTTAAAAGGTTTTAATCGGTATCTTTTAATATGGACCATGCGATCTATATCGGTCGATCGAGGTTAAAACAGAGCCCAAAAGGATTTCGGGGTTTTAAGTTCAAATAGGGGCGTTGGATTGAAATCCAACGGCCCAGCTCAAAAGATACACATCATCCCTTAGATGCACTGATGCAGCACCGTCCGATTAAACTTCTACGGTCAGGATTGACGCGGAATCCGGATGGTCCGATTGCATACACTCATCTGGACCCTACGATTAAAATCCAACGGCCCACTAAATTTGGGCCTTAAATGCGCTTGGTCAAAAAGGAGCGCCGTGGGATTTAAATCCAAATGCCCCGATAAAAGCGCGCCTATGATTTCAAAATGAAACGAGCGACGCGGTTAGATCAAGAATGGACGGCGGAGATCGTGAGGGGATCCGGAGTCGTCCGAATGCATACACCGCTCTGGACCACACGATGAAGATCTAACGGCCCAGAGGAGCACAGGCCTTAATAGCACGCGGTAAAAAGGAAAGTCGTAGGATTTGAATCGGTCGGCCTTAATAAAAGCGCGCCTTTAAGTTTAAAACGAAAAGGGAGGCGCTGTTGGATCGGAAATGAACGGTGGAGATCGAGAAGGGCTCCGGAGTTGTCCGATTGCATACACTGATCTCGATCGTTAGATCAAGATCCAACGGCGGAGATCAAGTCGCACGCGTGGACAGCTCGCGTAGCGTCAAAGCCTCACCCGTTCGATTGAAAATCAACGGCTCACATCACGTATAGGGTTTGGGCTCGCGCCCGAGCGTGACAGAGCCGGACCAAGTTGATTGGGTTGGAACCAGACACATGGCTCGAGTCGCTACAGTGCTAGAGTTTGGATTCAAACCGGTTTAGTTGACCAGAACCTATTCAAATGCTTAAAAGGTTTGACTGGGATTTTAAAAATAGCAAATAAATTTATAAAATCATGAAATTTTTACTGGAGGCTACTGGGATGATATATTTCCCAGATAAATTTTAAAAATCACATAATCACTTTGTAAAATACATAAATATTTATTTTAGCCTGAAAATATTCATTTAAAGACAATTATTTTTCTTTAAGCCAAAATAATTTCTAAAAATGCAACAAAAATATTTTCAGCCAAGATAATTTATCTAGGCTTTAATAAAAATACTTCCCAGTCATAATACAAGTTTTATCTTGTATTTCCTTGAAAACTTTTAGATAAGTTTTTGGTCTTTGGCTAAAAAGGAAGGTTTTACTTGGTAACAGCAACTCCCAACTGGTGATTAAGAACAGTAATGCTATGAACAGTGTCCCATTACTGTTCATAATACTGATTATTACTGTTTATAGAATTGGGGTTGTTACACATTTAATTGTTTGGATCGGCATTACTGACGCAACATGTATGCCCCGGTTAAGCAGATGCTATCAGTCGTTGTTTAAGCGAGATCAGTTCACACATGGGGGTCCAACTCAATAGTATTAGCTTGTTGAAAAATACCAAATCTTAGTTTCCCCGGTCGGCATACCAAAGGAAGTATGTCATCATTCGGAGGCATCCGAAGGCAACGGGCTAGCTAAGTCATGTGGGTAAAGATGTACACCCCTGCAGGGTATAAACTGTTCGAATAGCCGTGTCCACGGTCATGGACGATAACTTGAGTTGATGTCACCTGTATAGAAGTTTTGATTTACAAATCTAGTTTCGGTTTTTGGTTTAGCATGAGGGATTCATGCACTTTACTGTTTACATTTAATGTCTTTACTTATTGTTCTGGTCCAACTTTGATTTATTAAATTGCTTTATCAAAATTTAGCATATGCAAATCTGAGCCTTTATACCTTCCTGTTGTAACTTTATGCATGTAAAAATTCTATTCCTTTGATTAGGTTCTAATAAACACTTTATTTTATTAGTTTGTGTAAGACTTGCTGAGTACCTTCCGTACTCAAGGTGCTATCACCTATTGTTGCAGGTGAGGACGGTTTTCCTTATGAAGTACCCGTTAGCGCCGATCAGGGTGACGCTAACGAGTAAAGCTACTTCTTTCCTCCACGCAATTGCCTGCGGGTGGATGAGGCCATTGGTGGATTTTAATATTTTGTTTTTGCTTCCGCTGTTAGACTTTTGAAGTGACCAAGTCACTTAATATTGTAGTACTAATCCGAATGATGTAAACTTATGTTTAATTATGCAAATGTATGACGTGTATGTATTTGATGCAATGTTGATGAAGGATATATATGCAATGGTCGTTGATCCTGGGAACCATTGTGAGATATATATATATCCGGGAATCCTATTTATTGGATTTGTCACTTGTTAAATTTATACATTTAGCATGATCTTTAATAAAGGGGCAGTACTGTTCCTTCATTAACAATTGTGCTACAGTATGAATTTAATTAAGTACATTTCCAATACCCGGGGCGCCCACAAAATCCATACCGATCTATTCCCACTTCCACTGGGGAATAGGCAGAGGTTGAAGGGTACCGGCTGGCTTTAGATGTTCAGCTTTAACCCTTTGGCAAATATCACATTCAGCAACATACTGAGCAATCTGCCTTTTCATTTGGCTCCACCAAAATGTCTTCTTCAAATCCTTATACATTTTGGTACTCCCAGGATGTAAAGAAAACTTGGAATTATGAGCCTCTTTAAGAATTAGACCCTTCAGTTGAGGATCTGCAGGCACTACCAAACGATTGCGATATCGAATCATACCGCGATCATCTTCAGAAAATTCGTTGGCTTTGCCTGCCTTCAAATTTTCCTTGATCTCAGTTACTTCGGCATCAATTTTCTGGGCCTCCTGAATCTGAGTTTCTAACGTGGGCTCCACTTCTAAAGCAGCGAGAAAACCTTCTCTTACCACTTCGAGACTTAGGCGCTGAAAGTCAGCACATAAGCTCTTGGCCGCAGGTAGAGAGGATATGCAGTTGCATTGTGACTTTCTGCTTAAAGCGTCCGCCACAACATTGGCTTTGCCACGATGATAATGAATACCCATATCATAGTCCTTAATCAATTCAAGCCATCTTCTCTGCCTCATATTCAAATCAGCTTGAGTGAATAGGTACTTAAGGCTTTTATGATCAGTATAGATCTCACAACGACTACCGAGAATGTAATGTCGCCAAATCTTCAATGCATGGACTACGGCAGCCAATTCCGAATCATGAGTACGATAATTGACTTCATGAGGTCGCAACTACCGAGATGCATTTGCCACAACTCGGCCTTCTTGCATAAGCACACAGCCAAGTGATACGGGGGAGGCCCGATCTTCTCAGTGAGTAACCGTGGATAGTTGATGCGAAGTAGACGATGTCCCTAGCTGAACACTCGCGCCAACGCACGAACCCTCAACTCTTCGGAATACGCCCAAAACACACCGGGTAGTTGTTCGTCGCGAGACCACGAACGACGAACGCCAAGTCCCCAATTCCCAATGGAACGACGGTTGACCTACTTTTTTTTCCTTTCGGTTTCCTTAATAGCCGAAGGGCGAAGAGCTTTGTTCATGCGGTTTTGAGAAAAAAAAACCAAAAAAAAGGGGCTGGCCGAAATTGGGAAGAGTAAACCTTAGTCCATAATGTCAGATTGTGTATTTAATCTATTTGAGCAATCTTGTGCCCTAACATTGATATCTTTGCAATTGGCTAGCGTCTCTCATAGTACTTGGTGCAAAAACGAGCTAGTTTTCATCTCAATTTCAGTTTGTCTCTCACTAGCTCATTCCTTTGTTTGCATTAAGTCACATTTATCTTTGTTTGTGCGTTCATACACTTCGCTTAAACCTTTTGGATCAGCACATAGGCAAAATACTCTAGCTTGGATCATTACTTAGCTTTACAATACCTTGAATATCAGATTGCATAGGATATACACATACCTGTCCGAGCTCCACCTACACCCGTTTGTGTACTCCCTTGCTCTTGGTTACGCTCATACATTGCCAGTTAAGGTCGCTCATTGTCACAATCTGCCGATTTGCCGTCCTTGATTCACTTTGGAACAGTAAGCTTGTCTTGTGTTCGTGATGGTGAGTTCTGAGCGTGAGAGCAAGTTTTTTTACTAACCGGATATAATTTCGTTTGCTATTTGTGAGTTGTATCCATGTCGTCATCGGGAGAATCCACCGTTACGTGGGCGGAGTATACACGGTTGTGTGGGGCGCTACAAAAGCAACTTCATGATCGTGATAATGGTGTGCGCGATGAGCTCGGGTCCGTTCGATTGGATTGAACAACCTCGGAGAGGAGGTTACGCAACTACGTGCGGATATCAACAACGCTTCTTGGAGCTGCACGCCATGTTCAATCAACCAAACGTGCATCGTAAGGATTTTCACGATAAACCCAAATTTTCTATCCCTATATTTTACGGTCGCATGGATGTACAAGAATATCTCACTTGGGAGCTAGAAATTGATACTCTATTTCGGATGCACAACTATACCAATGAGAGGAAGCTCTTACTTGCGTCTAGTGGCTTGGCTGATTATGCCACACATTGGTGGGAGCAGTTTATTCGTAAGCGTATGGAGCGCCATGAATTGCCGATTATCACGTGGGAGCGGATGAAGCGACATTTCGCACGCGTTTGTACCTCGCCACTACAAGCGTTCTCTACTTGACAAGTTGACTTGTCCACGAAAAGGTTTAAATGCCGCTAGTATATCGCATGTGAAGGCGACCAAGCATGGGACATTCCCTTCGGTACATGTTTCGTGTAGTGCTGCCCCATTGCTTCATGAAGAGTTTGTGGTTCTGGTAATTGCTCAATTGTCGACCCACAATCTTTGGGGGCGGGATGTATCCAAACCCATATGAGAATGAGTGCCACATAGCCAAATTGAGTGAGAATGATAAAGAGAGTGAGCTGTGTGATTCCACCATATGTGAGGTTGAGAGCATCTCTATTGAGTGTGAAAGATGCACCAACAGAAAGAGAGAAGTAGATGATAGTGAAAGTGAGGTTACTACTGAAATTCACGATTTATTTTCTACTTCTAGTGTTGTTTCTCACATTGTGCAGGTTGATATTAAAGAAAATGAGTTGAAAGTTGAACAACCGGCACCGTTGGACGTGAAAGACGAGGAGATAACCACGGTAGGGGATAGAGTGCTTGCGATCCAATGGTTTCATGATGATGATTTGATATCTACAACACCTACAACAAGCGAGGAGGATGGTAAAGGTAACAGATAATGGTGTTGAATTGCATACTCATCAAGAAGAGGTACGCGTCTGAGTTCGATCTCTAGTGTTCCTTTGAATATTCCATGTTCTGAAATTTGTACGCTCAATTTACATAATGTGGAATTGATTACCCATAAGGACGTTCTTACTAAAATATCTTTTGATGATCTTTTATACTATATCATGTTCGATGTTCATAGAGAGCTATCTAGTGTGATTGAGAATCTTGCTAAAGTTTCATGTTTAAAATCACTCGTTAGTACTTATGCCTACACATATACATTCAATTTGATTGGAGATTATGATGTAGATGACAAGTTCTATGTTTATCGAATATGCATTACCCGTGATAATCTTGCTGATTTAAACTTGCATGTTTTGCAAACCATCTATTGAGAAATATCATGATCATTTTGAGATGGATTTTAATACAAGTGCCTATTGTTTAGAACGCAATATGATGCCTACTTGTTTCTCCTATCCATGTAAACAACGTAGTCGAGTTGAAGCATGGAAGAAACTAAAATTTTCTCTCCAATATTTGAACAACTTGATCTAGTGGGTCCCTCTTATATCTTGTCCAAGTACTTACCAAAGTCGAGGACGATTTTTTCTCATGGGAGGAGAATGATGTGACCGAAAGTATCGCAATGTATATATCAAATACATCCTATGGCTGCTATGATCCTAATTATTTTGTGCGCAACAACGAGAATGTCACAACAATTGATGCATACATATACCACGTATATACGTTGTTCTTTTGTTTATTACACTTTCAAAGAAATCATCATGTGCTAAGCGAAAGGAGTTTGGATGACAAATATATATACCATGCATATATGTTGTATTTTTGTCTAGCACATCTTCAGTTATCAAAAGCCGAGGACGGCTTTTTGAAGAAAGGGAGGATGATGAGGATATCCTACTACTTATGAGGTTATTTGTGAAGCAGAGCTAAACTTCTCAAACAACAGATGCATTTGTTTCTTAATGAATTTCCTTTTGTTGCCAATGAGAATTGGTTACTACCTAAAGCAATACTTGGTGCATTCTCAGGTTTGACAAATTTAAAGACTTTGGAACCGAGAGGGAGGAGAGGAGGCCAGAACAAATTAATGGAGGAGAAACACATGCGGCCAACAAGGAGAAGAAACCCATGTGGCCAACGAGAGGAACGTGCTCTCGTGATAAAACCCTAGCACATGCGGGCGGTCAAGAAAGACATATGGTGACATGGCAACAAGGGTTACATTGGCATAAAAAGAAGCATCAAGTGCATCGAACAAATTCACGCAAGCTAAGAGAAGGAAAGCTCACAATACAAGGGAAACCGAGAGGGAGACTAGTTTAAATTTCCAAATTAAAGTAGGACGTTTTTTCAATCAGATACTGTTCACGTGAACAGTAATCGGACTCGGATTACTGTAGCAGTGAACAGTGTCGGACTCGGATTACTGTAGCACTCGGTTGCTGTTCATCCGAGTTTTGTGCTTGCGTGGGAGGCTATATAAACCCCCCATGGCCGCACCATTGAGGTAGACCAGTTTATGCATAGATTGAAACATAGCTATTGCTTGTTCTTTCGACACCAGAGTTCATGCGAGGACTTTGAGAGAGAATTAGGCGATCCATTTGTTTGGTTCTGCAATCCAAGGTCAAGCCGGCGTTCCATTGGGAATTGGGGACTTGGCGTTCGTCGTTCGTGGTCTCGCGACGAACAACTACCCGGTGTGTTTTGGGCGTATTCCGAAGAGTTGAGGGTTCGTGCATTGGCGCGAGTGTTCAGCTAGCGACATCGTCTACTTCGCATCAACTATCCACGGTTCCTCACTGAGAAGATCGGGCCTCCCCCATATCAGTAAGAAAATGAGTAGAAATTAAAACTTTTTCTTACATCATGTATTTCCTGTGTGTACTAAACAATTATTGTACAAGAGCCAGGGATATACAAAGTCACAAGTCTTTGATCCAAATCTTGATCTTTCAAAAACAATCTTGTCAAACCTCTTGATCATCTCCTAGAAATATTTTTCCAGAGTTCTTGGGATGGTATGTGGCCCCTCTGAAAAAGTTCGCAATTTTTAGAAATTGTTTGAATAATTTTAGAGGGCAGTCAAACCTGTTTGACTCTAAGTTAAACCTTGTACCAGTACCTTGTAGAATTTTTGGAGAAAAATGCATAGCACAAAAACCTCTGAAAATTTTACACAAGGTCAATATCTAAGTCAGCAAGCTCCTGTAAAACTTTTAGAATTTTTGGAGTTAAATTGCTACCTCTAATAAATCCTCAAAATCCTCTGTCTTTTAAAGAGTCCAAAACCTGGTTCACTGTTCTTTGGGTTTGAGTCGGACTCGGGCTCGAGCCACTTGACTCGGTCGAACCACCTAACTGCACCGAGTCGCGTTTTAAAACGCACGTGCGATATCAGCCGTTGGATTCAAATCGCGCGGCCCGCATTGATGGTGTCATTCGGACCGTGCGGTTGCACAATTCAATTTGGACCGTTGGATCTCAATCCAACCGCCCAGATTTCCGACAGCAATCGGACTGTCCGACGGACCTTTTAAATCGCAGCCGTCCATCTCAAATCCAACGGTCGTGGCTTGTCTTCTCTGTTCTTCTTCTTCCTTGGGTTAGCCGTGCGGTGCATGCAGGCAATGGCAGAAAGAGAGAGAGTGCGAGGGCGGCTTCGATGTGTCACTTCAAGTTTGCTTTCGTCAACGTCTCTCTGCGGGGCATTAAATGCGCATCAGGCTTTCTCCTCCATTGTCACCATGCTCACTTGCTCCCATCATTTCTTGGTCCATGGCCGGAGCATGAACCGAGCCCACCATGGACTCATGTTCTTGCTCGAACCCTAATCCCTTCCCTGTATATTGCCCCTCTAGGTCCTCCTGGTGTTCCTTTACACCACACCTAGCTCCCCTCTGTGTTTGAGCTCAAAACCACTTCAAACCTTCAAACCACCATTGTTGACCCGAGAGCTCCAATGGCGATCTTGATGTCCAATGGTTCACCTTCAATCTTTCTTCTACCCTTTTGAGCTCCTCAACATCCTTTATATTTCCCCTAACTTAATTTTGGGTTGCATTCATAGGAATGAATCAATTTGAAGTTTGGAGATTTTCGGTTGATTTCACCCCCTTTCTTCTCCAACTCCGGTAAGTGGTTCTTTTTGCAATTACATACTTGTGGAGCTTATGGGAACCTTTATGAAGCTATTTTGATCACCCAGTGGTGTTCATGTTGCTCAGGTTGCAATTTTCTTCTTCATCTTCCTCGGCTCCGGTGAACTCCATCGTGTCCAAGCTTCTCCGACCATCTTTTGAAGCTCATCTTGGCTCAGGTAGCTTCTATTTAGTCCCTAGAAGTGTTGGCACTCGCTTTCGTGGACCGCAGCGGAGCATTTTGCTATTTTCACGTTTGCGAAATGGCTTCTTCGTGTTTTCGGCTCACGGCGTTCTAGACCCCACCGCGGCGAGGTCATCACCATTGGGTCCGCATCGCTATTGCGAACCCATTTTGGTGTTTTGTGGCGCCGCCATCGAGTTGCCGCGACAAGCCGTGGGTTGCGCCGATTTTGCCGTGTAGCTTAGTTGTCGTCATTTTATTAGGACACAGTTAATACCCAATCATTAGTAGTATTAATGGTGTCTTAATCTGGCCGGATGTCTCACTGACATGTGGGCTCGTAAGCCTAAAACCGAGAACCAGAAGTCATCAGGGCTGATTTTGGGTTTATTTATTGCTAATCATTGTTAGCAATAAATGTGTCCGAAGCCGCCAGCCTGTGCCACTGCCAGGTGAGCCCTCAGTCCCTAAGTCCATCTCTGTGTAAATCGTTAGGACACATTAATTTCTAATCATCACTAGTCATTGGTCATTAGTAATTAATTACATGTCCTAAAATATTCTTGTGTCTCGCTGCCATGTGGCCCCGAGCCCTGTGCACGTGTGTTAAAGCTCGCGTGTGTGACTTACAGTCACTAACATGCGGCCCCACGTGTCAGCGCTCCAGATTGCACTTCGATCTTGGACCGCCGTCCATTTTGCGATCTGCGGCCCAGATCTGGTATGCGTTCGGACCATCCGGTTCCCCTCTTCACTCTGGACCATCCATCTCACGATCTGCGGCTTAGATCGTGTGTGCAATCGGACTCTCCAATTAGATATGTGCTCAGAGCCGTTCATCTTTAGATCTGCAGTCGTGGTTAATCGAGGCAACCGCACCGTCCGGTTGCATCCTTCCTCGTGAGTCGTTGAATCTTGATCCAACGGTGGGCTCCTTTTTAAGATCGCGCGCGTGCGCTGTTTCCCGGCGCGCGTGGGCCGTAGGATGTTAGATCGAGGGCTCTCGAGCGTCCACGTCGTTTATTTTCGTTTAAGTTGGATTTCATTTCTGTAAGCAATTATTTATCAACTCATAATTGTATCAAAATTTTAGAAAATTCATAACTAAATCATTTTAACTCCTTTTTAGATGTTTCCAGCTGTAAAAAATTTCTATGCCTCTGTAGTTTAATATAAAAATGCATTTGGGCATGTTCCTGTCACAGAAAATTGTGCAACTCATATATCTTGATTTCTGCCAATTTTGAATATCCCAAAAATAGAATTAAACTTGTAAAATGCATATCTTTTTCTGTACAACTCCAAAATGTGCAAAATCAGTTTTGTTAAATTCCTCTGTTAGTGTACCTTAATATGAAATAGGTTTTGAGCATGTTTATGATTCTGGAAAATGTAATGTGCTAGGATTACAACTTAGAAAAATCATAAGTAAATCATTATAGCTCCAAATTTAGTAAGCTCAACTTTGCTGTTACTAGGATGTCATAATATACCTGTTATAAAAATTTTGGACCTTAGATCATTCTAGAAATTTTCACCATGAACAGTACCTATAATTAATTTAGTTGATTTATAGAGGCTGAGAAAGAGTAAATTGACTGTAACTTTTGCATCATAGATCCAAATTGCATGATTCTTGTTCCTAAAATTGTATAAAATCAACCTCTAGCTGCTATGTAAGTTTCATTAGATTTGGATGTCTTTTGCTGTTGAGTTTTGTTTGGTTTTCTTCGTTCTTATTGGTGTTATCGTATTTTCGCGTTAGGTTCCGAAGAGTTTATTGAACCTGAGAATCCTCCTCTGCAGCAAGAGCAATTCCAGCAAGGCAAGCAGTTTGATCATGTTAATCCCAATATTTTAAGTATTTATGTTGATTACAAATTCTATGTATGCATTGCTACTTTGTGTTAAACTATTGTCGTTAGTTGACCTAGTAGATGCATTTCCTTAGCAAATGATTATCCTCTACTACCATGAACCTAGGTATTGCTGTGATTTAGAGTTCGCGGATGAGCTCTTGTCACTTAGTAGTTCACGAATTAATTCCTTAGCCATGCTTAGTTTCCGGTAGAAATGGGCGGTTATCGATTTGTCGATAACCTTGATCATATAAAACTTATTATGATTTATGATTTCAGCCTTGTGCCATGTCTACTTATGAAAACTAAAACTGAAAACAAAATGATTTAGACTTGGGCACAATGGTAAGATGGTGTGATCCTGGGTGTGACTGGAATGGTGCCCGAGTCAATTAAGGACCGAACATCTTGTGAGTACCTGTTATCCAGGCAATTTGTGCGTGCTAACCACACTAGAGGGTATGGGACCTCTCTTGACTTAGTATTTTGGCGTGTATTGGCTTCGGGTTGCAGGGAGTCGCAGGAGGGATGGTGCTGGGAGCATTGTAGTGTCCGAAAGGCTTCCCCCGTGATGGTTGGTTGTCTTTCGGCTTGCAATGTAAGCGTATGGGTTTCTACCCATACGAGCGGCTCGTAGTCAATGCACAATATTGGAAAGCGTCTCGTAGGACTTAGCCGTGCCGACATACCTTCGGAAGTGTGCTTTGTGGCTTAAAGGCAGTCTGAAGTGTGGGTATATTGGTACACCCCTGCAGGGTTAAAACTATTCGAATAGCCTCGTCCTAGGTTATGGACACGCTTGGGTAAGCTTTCAAGAGTTAGACTACAACCTTTTAATTAAAACTTGATGGGTGGTACGAATCGGGGATTCGCGCTATGTTGTGGTGGCTATTGGGATAGTCACTTCCAGGTGGTTACTTGTATTTATTATTTAATTCGCTGTTATATTCAACATCAAAACAGGTTTGCAAACTTGCTTTTAAATGTATTACATAATTGCAAATAAAGTTGGCTTTGTGCAAAATGAGACATATAACCTGATGAGGATATCCCTACTACTTATGAGGTTATTCGTGAAGCAGGAGCTAAACTTCTCAAACAACAGGTGCATTTCTTTCTTAATGAATTTCCTTTTGTTGCCAATGAGAATTGGCTACTACCTAAAGCAATACTTGGTGCATTCTCAGGTTTGACAAATTTAAAGACTTTGGAACCGAGAGGGAGGAGAGGGAGGCCGGGAACAAATTCATGGAGGAGAAACACATGCGGCCAACAAGGGAGAAGAAACCCATGTGGCCAACGAGAGGAACGTGCTCTCGTGGATAAAACCCTAGCACACGCGCGGTCAAGAAAGATATATGGTGACATGGCAACAAGGGTTATATTGGCATAAAAAGAAGCATCAAGTGCATCGAACAAATTCGCGCAAGCTAAGAGAAGGAAAGCTCACAATACAAGGGAAACCGAGAGGGAGACTAGTTTAAATTTCCAAATTAAAGTAGGACGTTTTTTTGAATCGGATTACTGTTCACGTGAACAGTAATCGGACTCGGATACTGTAGCAGTGAACAGTGTCGGACTCGGATTACTGTAGCACTCGGTTACTGTTCATCTGAGTTTTGTGCTTGCGTGGGAGGCTATATAAACCCCCCATGGCCGCACCATAGAGGTTGACCAGTTTATGCATAAGATTGAAACATAGCTATTGCTTGTTCTTTCGACACCAGAGTTCATGCGAGGACTTTGAGAGAGAATTAGGCGATCCATTGTTTGTTACGCAACTCGAGGTCAAGCCGTCGTTCCATTGGGAATTGGGGACTTGGCGTTAAATCGTTCGTGGTCTCGCGACGAACAACTACCCGGTGTGTTTTGGGCGTATTCAAGAGTTGAGGGTTCGTGCATTGGCGCTAGTGTTCAGCTAGCGACATCGTCTACTTCGCATCAACTATCCACGGTTCCTCATCGAGAAGATCGGGCCTTCCCGTATCATATGGTATCGATTCTAGGTTTACTCGGTGAGAATTTCTTTACCGTAGTTAGATTCGTTTTCTATCCTATCGTCCAATAAACCAAAATTGCAATACCAAAACCGTAGTTTAATCTGTTATTTCTTGTGCGTTTAGTTAAGTTTTCATCCATTAGAGTTTTTGTTTTTAGTGCTGATCCATGTGTTCCTTTTGCGTTGCTTAATCGTTGTGTTCACATAAACCGTACCAAATTGCTGATTGAACTCCTCAATTAGCACCCAAAAGAGATAGTGACCAAACACTTTGGGTTTCTTGAGCTTCACTTATATCCTTTCATCCTTGAGACTAGCTTTTGTACATTGCACTAGGGCTGTTCTTTGGTTTATTTACACGTTGTTGAATTGTGAGACTTGTGCAATCAAGAGGAGCAAACCCTATTTCGGCCATTGCAATAAGAAAAGAGGAAAAGGCAGCGGTTACAAGAAAAATCCACGGCTTGAAAAGGTATTTAAAAAAACAAAAGATCAAACCCGCAAATACCAGTACCAAATTTTTCCTTTCGGTTTCCTTAATAGCCGAAGGCGAAGAGCTTTGTTCATGCGGTTTTGAGAAAAAAACAAACAAAAAGGGGCTGGCCGAAATTGGGAAGAGTAAACCTTAGTCCACAATTTCAGATTGTGTATTTAATCTATTTGAGCAATCTTGTGCCCTAACATTGATATCTTTGCAATTGGCTAGCGTCTCTCATAGTACTTGGTGCAAAAACGAGCTAGTTTTCATCTCCATTTCAGTTTGTCTCTCACTAGCTCATTCCTTTGTTTGCATTAAGTCACATTTATCTTTGTTTGTGCGTTCATACACTTCGCTTAAACCTTTTGGATCAGCACATAGGCAAAATACTCTAGCTTGGATCATTACTTAGCTTTACAATACCTTGAATATCAGATTGCATAGGATATACACATACCTATCCGGGCTCCACCTACACCCGTTTGTGTACTCCCTTGCTCTTGGTTACGCTCATACATTACAAGGTTAACGTCGCTCGTCACAATTGTCGATTTGTTGTCTTTGACTCACTTTGGAGCAGTAAGCTTGTCTTGTGTTCGGGATGTTGAGTTGCGGCGTAGAGAGCAAGTTTTTTTACTAACCCGATATAATTTCGTTTGCTATTTGTGAGTTGTATCCATGTCGTCATCGGAGAATCCACCGTTACGTGGGCGGAGTATACACGATTGTGTGGGGCGCTACAAAAGCAACTTCATGATCGTGATAATGGTGTGCGCGATGAGCTCGGGTCCGTTCGGATGGATTGAACAACCTCGGAGAGGAGGTTACGCAACTACGTGCGGACATCAACAACAACTTCTTGAGCCGCACGCCATGTTCAATCAACCAAACGTGCATCGTAAGGATTTTCATGATAAGCCCAAATTTTCTATCCCTATATTTTACGGTCGTGCATGATGTACAAGAATATCTCACTTGGGAGCTAGAAATTGATACTCTATTTCGGATGCACAACTATACCAATGAGAGGAAGCTCTTACTTGCGTCTAGTGGCTTGGCTGATTATGCCACACATTGGTGGGAGCAGTTTATTTGTAAGCGTATGGAGCGCCATGAATTGCCGATTATCACGTGGGAGCAGATGAAGCAGCATTTCCGGGCACGTTTTGTACCTCGCCACTACAAGTGCTCTCTACTTGACAAGTTGACTTGTCCACGAAAAGGTTTAAATGCCGCTAGTATATCACATGTGAAGGCGGCCATCGAGCATGGGGCATTCCTTCGGTACATGTTTCGTGTAGTGCTGCCCCATTGCTTCATGAAGAGTTTGTGGTTCTTGGTAATTGCTCAATTGTGACCCACAATCTTTGGGGACGGGATGTATCCAAACCCATATGAGAATGAGTGCCACATAGCCAAATTGAGTGAGAATGATAAAGAGAGTGAGCTGTGTGATTCCACCATATGTGAGGTTGAGAGCATCTCTATTGAGTGTGAGAAAGATGCACCAACAGAAAAGAGAGAAGTAGATGATAGTCAAAAAATGAGTTGAAAGTTGAACAACCAAGCACCGTTGGACGTGAAAGACGAGGAGATAACCATGGTGGGGATAGAGTGCTTGCGATCCAATGGTTTCATGATGATGATTTGATATCTACAACACCTACAACAACCGAGGAGGATGGTAAAGGTAATTGATAATGGTGTTGAATTGCATACTCATCAAGAAGAGGTGCGTCTGAGTTCGATCTCTAGTGTTCCTTTGAATATTCCATGTTCTGAAATTTGTATGCTCAATTTACATAATGTGGAATTGATTACCCATAAGGACGTTCTTACTAAAATATCTTTTGATGATCTTTTATACTATATCATGTTCGATGTTCATAGAGAGCTATCTAGTGTGATTGAGAATCTTGCTAAAGTTTCATGTTTAAAATCACTCGTTAGTACTTATGCCTACACATATACATTCAATTTGATTGGAGATTATGGTGTAGATGACAAGTTCTATGTTTATCGAATATGCATTACCTGTGATAATCTTGCTGATTTAAACTTGCATGTTTTGCGCAAACCATCTATTGAGAAATATCATGATCATTTTGAGATGGATTTTAATACAAGTGCCTATTGTTTAGAACGCAATATGATGCCTAGTTGTTTCTCCTATACATGTAAACAACGTAGTCGAGTTGAAGCATGGAAGAAACTAAAATTTTCTCTCAATATTTGAACAACTTGATCTAGTGGGTCCCTCTTATATCTTGTCCATGTACTTACCAAAGTCGAGGACGATTTTTTCTCATGGGAGGGAGAATGATGTGACTGAAAGTATCACAATGTATATATCAAATACATCCTATGGCTGCTATGATCCTAATTATTTTGTGCGCAACAACGAGAATGTCACAACAATTGATGCATACATATACCACGTATATACGTTGTTCTTTTGTTTATTACACTTTCAAAGAAATCATCATGTGCTAAGCGAAAGGAGTTTGGATGACAAATATATATACCATGCATATCGTTGTATTTTTGTCTACCACATCTTGAGCTATCAAAAGCCGAGGACGACTTTTGAAGAAAGGGAGGATGATGAGGATATCCCTACTACTTATGAGGTTATTCGTGAAGCAGAGCTAAACTTCTCAAACAACAGTGCATTTGTTTCTTAATGAATTTCCTTTTGTTGCCAATGAGAATTGGTTACTACCTAAAGCAATACTTGGTGCATTCTCGGGTTTGACAAATTTAAAGACTTTGGAACCGAGAGGGAGGAGAGGGAGGCGGGAACAAATTCATGGAGGAGAAACACATGCGGCCAACAAGGGAGAAGAAACCCATGTGGCTAACGAGAGGAACGTGCTCTCGGGATAAAACCCTAGCACACGCGGCGGGTCAAGAAAGATATATGGTGACATGGCAACAAGGGTTACATTGGCATAAAAGAAGCATCAATCGCATCGAACAAATTCGCGCAAGCTAAGAGAAGGAAAGCTCACAATACAAGGGAAACCGAGAGGGAGACTAGTTTAAATTTCCAAATTAAAGTAGGACGTTTTTTTGAATCGGATTACTGTTCACGTGAACAGTAATCGGACTCGGATTACTGTAGCAGTGAACAGTGTCGGACTCGGATTACTGTAGCACTCGGTTACTGTTCATCCGAGTTTTGTGCTTGCGTGGGAGGCTATATAAACCCCCCATGGCCGCACCATAGAGGTAGACCAGTTTATGCATAAGATTGAAACATAGCTATTGCTTGTTCTTTCGACACCAGAGTTCATGCGAGGACTTTGAGAGAGAATTAGGCGATCCATTGTTTGTTCTGCAACTCAGGGTCAAGCCGTCGTTCCATTGGGAATTGGGGACTTGGCGTTCGTCGTTCGTGGTCTCGCGACGAACAACTACCCGGTGTGTTTTGGGCGTATTCCGAAGAGTTGAGGGTTCGTGCATTGGCGCTAGTGTTCAGCTAGCGACATCGTCTACTTCGCATCAACTATCCATGGTTCCTCACTGAGAAGATCGGGCCTTCCCCCCGTATCATAACCTCCACTTAAATGAGCCTGCATGTAGCATATGAATAGGTCTGCTATTCCACACATCAGTCTTGCGAGTACCTTTGTGTACTGAGTTATCTTGCTTAAATGTATTTGTTGCAGAGGAAGAAGGTGAGCTTGGTGGGCCTCACTTTTGTGAGCTATGTTGTGGTAGCTTGCGGGGCGACTAGCTTGGCGGCCCTGTCGGTTGCCTTGTGGGTTGTGTGGCTAACCGGTCGACTTTTGTTCTAGCCATCTTATGGCACTTTTTGCTTCCGCTATCATTTTTGTATATTGTTCTTTTTGGCCGGTCGGCTCTTTTGTAATAACTTTACCTTTTCGTATGTCGTTGTTGATCTTAGTGATAATTGTTGTATGGAAATGATGTGTAATTTTGTGATGATGTGCATATGCTGCAATTCTGGGAAGCATATGTCCACCGAGGCTTAGAATGTTCAATTAGTATTGCTAGAACCATTTGGAGGTTAAGTGTTACTAGTTAAATATTCTGGATCCTCACAGAGTTGGTATCAGAGCCATACTGACCGTAGAAACCCCTAGCTTGGTCGCCTTTAGGATATTTTCAAAACTTACTTTCAAATAGTTTATAAAAACTTAAGTAAGTTCTCAGATTTTACTCCTCATCTATCCTAGCTTGCTCATCTCACCTTATTCTTGGTTAAATTTGGAAAATTGTTTTCTCTCTCATCTTCTTTCAAAGATAGTTGTTAAATCGATTAAATTGGTTTTGGGAGAACCATGAGTGTTGTCATTAAAAGGGTGGTTGTCCATTAGTGAAATTGGGAGTTTCTGGAACAGGAAGTTTCGGCCAAGAGCTTGGAGAAAGAAATTCTGGACAGCTAGCTCTTAATTAGTAAATAGTGTTAAAAATGAGAGGTTAATCCAACTAAAACTTGTGGGAATAAAAGGGTAAGAAGTGATATGAGTTAGCTAAGTGTCTGACCCTCATTTATGTGATTTTCACCTTGCTTTTTAGCTGTGTTAAGCCAAGGGATGATTTCTGAAATTTTAGCTTCCTAAAACTGATTGCTCGTTCTCCCATACGAGTTAGTCAGACCAGGGAGTTGCTTTTGTAAATTGAGCCCTTGCGTTGGTCTTACATAGTTTTTAAGCTTCTGGAGTTCAATTGGTAGAGTTATTAATTGTGTTTCCTTGCCTTCAGTTTCGGGCTTGTCCCTTGTCCATTTTAGTACCTATCCCCACCCAACTTTCAGTAGGACTCCTTAGTCCTTGGTTTTCGTTCGCGTCGTTCAGCTTCTAATTTTCGGGTTGCGTTGTTAACCCATCTCTTCATACCAGGATGTCTGGACAACCTAGCAGCGGACTAGGTCAGCAAGCTGGTTGGGATGAAGATCTCCCCAGTTCCGACCATCCGGACAAGACTCGCTTGCGCCTCGATTCAGGCGATTGTGACGGAGTTTGTTCCCATTGCCCCGTGGAGCGGCGATTGCCTCCCTTTTTCTTTGGTTTCGGTAAAGAGAGCCATGGCGCCGAAGGTTGCAAACTGGGGAAAGTCAAAGTCTGCCAGCGCTGTGGTGAGGAAGGACACTACAAGAACGAGTGTGCGACATCTTGTCCAAACTGTGACAGAGACCACCTACCCGGAAACTGCCCGACTGCCAAAGTCACTTGTTTCCTCTGCGAGGGAAGCAATCACTATCCCAAGGAGTGTAGTATGAACCGGGTAATCTCCAGGTCGTTAGAACTTCAACGATTGCTTCTTCAGTCATCCGTAAGCACCGCGACCGCCAATGCCTCCAAACCAGAAAAGTTCCTCGATGATTTGTCTGGGGAACTGCGGGACAAATTACCAATTTATACCTTTCCCAACTTTCAGATTGTGGTCGAAAATCCCATTGTTGCTGGAGCTAGAAAGGGAAAGCCAAAGGATCATCGCAAGCGTCAACGGATAGCTGATGTCACTTGTTTCTTCTGCAACAACAAGGGTCACTATGCGCATAATTGTCCTAAGGAGAGTGCGGCCACCCCTCGTCCTCTGCAGGTCGTGCACCATCAACCTTAGAACCTAGAAATGTAATATCCCGTTTGTCGTTAGTGGATGTAATAAAAAAATTAGAGAGGGAATTAAGATAATTAAAAGAGAAAAAAATCAGAAATGGAGAGAGTAATGGGCCACGCAGCCCATAGTCAAGTGGAGGAAAAACAGACTTAGTGGCCCATGGCCCATGAGGAAACCAGAAACCAACTAAAGAAGGAGGGGGAACCCTAGGGTGCTACAGTACCCGCGCTGCCTCTGTAGCACGGTACTGTAGCAACCCATCTCCTCCATGGTGGTGCCCCTCTCCTCTGATGCCTCTTCATTGTGATGGCCGGCCAAGAAAAAAAGAAGAAGAAGGAAGAAAGGAGAAGGGAAGAAGAGAGGGAAGGGGAAGATTCGCGGATTGCATCGCGTTCTACAGAGGTTCGTCAAGGGTAACCCCGGTTTGCCCCCGAATAGATGCATATTTGATTGTTGTAGCAATGTCGGTATTTCTATCTCCTCAGGACAGATCGCGTTAGACAGATGTTTTGATATAGTTAAGTGCGGATTCGGTCTTGGGCTTCTCCTAGAGAGTTGTAGAAGACGTCAATAGCTTTCGATGAAGTGCTAGATCGTATTATTTGGACCTATGTAGCAAAAGTTATGAATTTATTAGTGCGATTGTTGCGAATCACAAGATTCGACAGGTTTTAGTAATCTGACTTGAGAGATCAGTTAAATGGAGAATTAGAGGATCTCAGTATAACTAAAGTTGTAGATAATTGTCGTAGCTTTCTGGGAAGCCCAAGAACGTGATATTTGGACAAACGAGCTGAAAGTTATGATTGTTTTAGTGTACTGTACAGAGAACCTGATGCGAAATCGATGTTTTGTTAATCAGCATAAAAGTGATTTTAGATGGCCGAATCAGGAAGGCCCACCAACTAGGTTTAGTTGGGTAATTTTATAACCTTTAAATGAAGTCTAAGAACACCTCATTTGGACTCTTGTACTAAAAGATACGAATTTTAGAACATGACTGGTTACAGAGGGGACAGATCAGCTTTTAGGAATTTGGAGTCGGGGTCGCGTTACAAGCTATTGCTAGATTGTGGTTGCTTATATTGTTTGTTCGGTCCATTACCATTGGCTTAGTATGCCTTTAAATGAATTTTAGGTGGTGGATTGGTCCCGGAGGCAGCGTCTTCTTCGCATCCTCCGTTCTCACGCGGTTAAGGCAAGTGCATCGTTTGTACCTTGTTTGTGATTGCTTGGACATGAATGCGGGTTTGATGCTTGTTAATGACGTATGGCTGTTGATAAGTGTGCATAATAAAAATGGTGAGTGATCAAAGTATGGATATGCTTTATTCATGAATGTTGTTATTGCCTTCATTCATGAATGTTGTTATTGTTTTTATTCATGAATATTGTTATTGCCTTTCTTAATGAATGTTGTTATCGCCTTTATTCATGAATGTCGTTATTGCCTTTATTCATGAAGCCATTGGTGCTTGGTAATGAAAAGATATGGTGCATATGCATATTGATATCATGTTGAGGCCTGGTCTTGTGATGACCAAGCATGCACATCTTTGAGGTCCCCGTCATGAATGTGACGGGCTTGAGATCCCCACACTTGTGGAGTGTGGGCTTGAGGTCCCCAATACTTGCGGAGTATTGGGCAATTGGTCCCTGTGCGTGCGCGCACAGGCATGGGTATGCAGCGACGGTTGCATACTTTGCATTACCGGTAAAATGCAAAAAAAGAGATAAAGAAAAGGAATCCTTGAGCATTGCGTATGCATGTGGCATGATTTAATGATGTGCTCCTAAATGTGGATGCTGATGTTATGGTTCGAATCATGTGTCTTTTTATTTATGTACTTGCTGAGTCTGTGGACTCACTCTTGCTTTCTTGTTGTTTTAGGTACCCAATCCAAAGACGACATGCATGGGAGGCAGTAGCTTAATGTTCACACATACACTACCATGAACCTTCTAAAGTTGAATAAACTTCAGACCATGCTTAAATAAATGAGCGAGTTGCTTAAAGGATTTATTATGATTATGCCTCATGCATTGGGTTAAGTGAAATAATGATGAGTAGTGTACTACAGATTTCTTTGGATATACTAGTTGCTTAGCATACTTTGAATACCTAATGATGATTCTGGTTGTCGGATTATTTATTTATGATTCATCTATGTGTTGGAACCCCCGTGTAGTTAACTTTACAAGGAGGTTCATGAAATTTGGTAGTTTGCCTTGGTTTAGAATTATTTAATGTTAGTTTAATAGCATTCCAGGCTCATGTCGGGCTGGGGTGTTACAGTTGGTATCAGAGCCAGGTTGTAGGTCCATGGTGATTGGATTTACAACTTAGGCAACTTAAATTGCTAAAATTTTGTAATGGTTAATGAACTTAAAAACCTGACACACTGGTGCACAGTTGGATGGGATGGGTCAAGCATTGCATTTACGCTTCCGTTATATTGTATTGATGATTCCTATTATGAGATGACCTTATATACCTATAATATGATTCTATGATTAGTATGAGTGATGGTAGCGCATGTTGAGAGGTTGAGGTCGTGGTTGTGGCCCTGGGCTTTACCAGGTCACACCATCTTTCGTGGTAGGAAGACAGGGAAGTGGTTATCTCAGATGTCTTAGTACGAGCATCGATAGTGAGTATCTTTAGAAATTTGTTCTCTTCCTTGAGTTCGAATTTGGTCAACTCTTCTCCAGTTGTGGTTGATGGATTTCTATGGGTCAGTAGTTCATTGCAGTTGATGAGTTTCTTTGATAAAGGTTGATATGTTTTATTGGCTTAACTTATTCCCTAAAGTAATTATTGTTTTTTTTCTATTGTTAAGTTATTCTCGTGGCTGGTGGACTTGGATAGTTGTCAATACTGACTTTTGTATTGGAGTTTCGTTTTTCTTACTGGAAAGCATAACCCATTTATTTCACTTGATGATTTGGATAATGAAAGTTTCCTTTTGCAAGTCTTGTAGTACGTGGAAGTTTTGATTTAATATATCACTTTTGGGTATCTTGAGTGTTGAAGTTGAAATGTTCTTTTATGGAAGAAAAATGCTAAACCCTTTAACGATGTCGTCTCATGGTTAAGTGAGAGGTTATAATCGGAGAAATTAGTGGATATGATATGGGTTATCAAGTTGGGTCTGTAGTGTGGTGTATAATCGATCCTAACTAAGACCCCTGGAAGGAAAGTTGATTAATTTGATGGTGCCATGTAGTAGTTCTTGTTGAACTGTGATTAAGGGTATGGCTATACCTAATTGGAATCAATCGAGTTATTAAAAAGTGTGGAACTTTGACGAAAATGTTGATCATTAGAATTGATTAGTTTGCTAA
Organism: Ampelocalamus luodianensis; assembly: GCA_036346255.1. Classification (NCBI taxonomy): domain Eukaryota; kingdom Viridiplantae; phylum Streptophyta; class Magnoliopsida; order Poales; family Poaceae; genus Ampelocalamus; species Ampelocalamus luodianensis. The sequence goes on along the minus strand of CM070634.1, from coordinate 54,546,872 downwards.
ACTTGTTAGATTATTTGGTCTCAATGGATTAATCTAACTGATGGAGGCGGGGTTCCCGATCTTTCGATGAGATTGATAAATATCAATTTTGGTGGAGGTGACTCTCACGATCCGACTACAACCGTACGACGACGCTTGCGCCTTAGCAATCGTTGAACCAACTCCGCGACGTTATTGACCGTGCTGGAAACGCGATCAACCTGACCACGAAGGCCTATTCCTGCATGCAATCGAAGAACACGCAAGAACAAGATAAAACGCAATCTGAAATTGCAAATATGGATTGAAATATTTATAAATTGGGATTCCGAAAGCTGTCTTGACAGGTGGTCATCCGACACAACTGAAGAACAGGAGTTTGCACAATGGCTAAACCTTAACTCAACGAAATCCAAGAAAACTAGAGGGGGTGTGGCCTCCTTAAATAGGGGATGAGGAGCCACACAACTAATAGAACTAGCGGGGTGGGATTAAACTCGCGGGTTACTGTTCACGTGAACAGTACCGTGCCCCCTAGTGGCCCAATGTCAGATGGGCCAAGTTCAGTATGATTACAAAGCCCAGATTGGCCCAAACAATTGATATGACGTATTCTTTTGATGATTGTGATCAGTCCAGAAGGAATTTGAAGATGAGGATGGATCCGTTAGAAAGAGGATGAAATAAGCTTTCAATCAAGTACTTGTGGACCTTAAACGGACACCGTATGAGAAAGTTATGTCTGTTTTAAGTTGATGTTGTCAAGCTGATTTTGGAGGCCGAACAGGATTCCAAAACAAGTCCAGCTCGAACTGTTTGCTTCTCTTGGACCAAAAGTGACATGGTGCTGCACATATATACATTTCATCATTAGGTAGCATCATATAGTTCATATAATATAAAGACACTCCTAAAAACGAGCTCACCTTATAATTTAAGTGAAGCGTACGAGCTCTTATACTTAGAACATTAAACATAGCAAATATGGTTGTATCCATAGAGGTCAAGTCCTCATCATCCTCCCTTTCTTGAAAACAAAGCCGTCCTCGGCTTTTGATAAGCTGAAAATAGGGTAACAAAGAAGCCAAAGTGTATGCATGATATATGTATATGTCATCTTGATACGGGGGAGGCCCGATCTTCTCAATGAGAAACCGTGGATAGTTGATGCGAAGTAGACGATGTCGCTAGCTGGAACACTCGCGCCAATGCACGAACCCTCAACTCTTCGGAATACGCCCACAACACACCGGGTAGTTGTTCGTCGCGAGACCACGAACGACGAACGCCAAGTCCCCGATTCCCAATGGAACGACGGCTTGACCTTGAATTGCAGAACGAACAATGGATCGCCTAATTCTCTCTCAAAGTCCTCGCATGAACTCTGGTGTCGAAAGAATAAGCAATAGCTATGTTTCAATCTTATGCATAAACTGGTCTACCTCTATGGTGCGGCCATGGGGGGTTTATATAGCCTCCCACGCAAGCACAAAGCTCGGATGAACAGTAACCGAGTGCTACAGAAATTCGAGTTCGACACTGTTCACGTGAACAGTAATCCGATTCAAAAAACGTCCTATTTTAATTTGGAAATTTAAACTAGTCTCCCTCTCGGTTTCCCTTGTATTGTGAGCTTTCCTTCTCTTAGCTTGCGCGAATTTGTTCGATGCACTTGATGCTTCTTTTGATGCCAATGTAACCCTTGTTGCCATGTCACCATATGTCTTTCTTGACCGCCCGCATGTGCTAGGGTTTTATCCTGAGAGCACGTTCCCTCTCGTTGGCCACATGGGTTTCTTCTCCCTTGTTGGCCGCATATGTTTCTCCTCTATGAATTTGTTCCTGGCCTCCCTCTCCTCCCTCTCGGTTCCAAAGTCTTTAAATTTGTCAAACCTGAGAATGCACCAAGTATTGCTTTAGGTAGTAACCAATTCTCATTGGCAACAAAAGGAAATTCATTAAGAAACAAATGCACCTGTTGTTTGAGAAGTTTAGCTCCTGCTTCACGAATAACCTCATAAGTAGTAGGGATATCCTCATCACATCTGTTTTAACAGTTCTTCGTTGTTGCACCATTAATGTTAGAAGACAGCAACAATCATATATGTGAATGATCAAAACAAAAGTTCTCACACAACAATTATTGCAACTAGTTTTGCAAATGTAAGTGAAGCGTTTATGCAATTCAAATATCTGAAGTTGTAAACTTGCAGTGGTAGCATATATGGGCAAATCTACAACTTTTGGAATCAAACAAAATTCACCCATATAATCATATGTCAGACGAGTAATAGCAAATTCATCTAGCAGTGGTGAAAAGATTTGTAAGTTCTTCCATAATTCAACATCTGCATTCAGATTGTCCTTACTAGATGGTGCCATAAAAGGTGAACACATAGGCATGGGATGAGCACTAAATTTTATTTGACTCTCATATTGAACAAGATTCAGCACACAAGAATTGTTGTTCGAAACAACATGCTTCAATTCATCGATGTGATCACAAGTTATGCATATTCGATATACAAGAAATTGATTGTCTACACCATAATCTCCAATCAAATTAAACTTATATCCAGGGGTGTAGGTGCTAAACAAGAATTTCGAACATGCAATTACAGAAATTTCTTCCAAGGCATGTGACAATTTCATAGGTGAATCCAACATAATATAACATAAAGAATCAGCAGGAGAAATTTTAGTCAAAACGTCTTTATGTCTAACCAATTCCACATGATCATTGTATGCGATTAAATCATCACATGAATCATTTAAAACAGCAGGCAATTCAATTACTTCAGCATATGGTGCACTCAAGTTAACAGGTAAATCAACAAGTTTATCACATGGTGCACTCAACTTAGCTGGCAAATCAATCAAATTATCACAGGATTCATGCAAATTCTTAATAATATCAGATTCTGTAGCTAGGAAATGAATTTCTACCTTCTCAGCACTAGGTTCATCCACCTCATGTGATGCAGTGGTTTCTACTACAATCTGATTTTCCCTTTGCTCAATGATACTAGGCATGAAATCATGGTTATTGTTCTTAGATTGAGTGTTCAAATCAGTACCTTTTGTATTACCTTGTAGGCTCGACTCGGATGATGTAGGCGCTTCCATCTCCTCATCTTCCTTCTCAACCAATGGAGTAGGTGGTGCAATCAACTCATTCTCCTCTTCGGCATGGTTCTCAACTTCCTGCAAGTCATTAGTCACAGAAAAAGACACAAACATGGGTTTGTTCTGATGTTTCCTATCATCGTGTTTTCTTAATTTCTCCTCAATCTGACTTTCAACCTTACAGGCAAGTATAAACAAATGAGAGAGAGAATTATATTCTTTATGAACAAGAAGGTCCTGAATTCCCTGATTAAGCCCACTTAAGAATCTATTTTCTGTAGCTTCAGCATGTTCCTCTAAACCACAACGCAACAAACGAGTTTTCAATACATGATAGTATTCCTTTACAGTTCTACTACCTTGATTTACACGTTGCAATCTAGCTAGTAAATAATCAGCATGATATTTAGGAACGAATTCATCTCTCAAAAGTTTCTTTAATGCATTCCAAGTTTGAGGCACTCTTCCATGTCTATTTAAATACTTCCACCAAAGTATTGCATCCTCAACAAAAACACTAGTGGCAGCTCTAATCTTTTGCCTATCAGACCAATCATAATATTCAAATTCTTTCTCTAATGCTATTTCCCAGTCAACATAGGCATCAGGATCAAAGTTACCAGCAAAGGATGGAAATGCATACTTAAATTTACCTCGTTCAGGCACAGGAGATGAGTCAATGGTGTTGTTGATCTCACGAAACTCCCTACTATGTGATCTTGAACCTGTCATAGTTAGTAGAAAACAAGCATATGTCCCTAGCAACTACTAGGATGTGATGGTTCAAAAGTCGCTCACACTCAAGCTTTCTATCGAATTCTTACCAATTCTTACCAAGCAAACAGGGGTGATCGGCAACCAGCGGTATCAACGTATCTTCGAAAATTGGATGGAGCGATTGCTAGGAGAAGTTCAGCCTGTACGGTGTAGAAGAGGTGTAGCTGGGAAGGCTCAAGGATGGTAGCAAGGATTAGCAACAATCAATTCAGCAACTGCAAGTTGAATAAATGTTCAAAGTACTAGTCAATATTGCTGATCCTAGCCTAATCAAAGCTAGCTAATCAAAGCCTATCAAGAGAAGTGTATGCACACACACGCAAATATTAATGTGACTTGATGCAAGCAAATGAAATTCTCACACCAAGTGCTAGGAGAGACGCTAGCCAAGTACTCAAATCTCTGTGTAGGGGCACAAGATTGTTCACACGATGTAGAGCACAAAGATACAATAACGTGCAATGTAAACAGCCCTCTAGATTGAGCAGAAACAATAGCTAGTCTCAAATGATGAAAAGAACAAAGTTTTATATAGCTTATATATGCTTGTTTGAAAGGTTTCGACGAGATCTACAACTTTGCAGTTGAGGCGAACTCCAAATTCCGAAAGGAAGATAGAAGGAAATAGCAAAAATAGAACCCGAAAACTTGCGACGTAAATTCAGGGCCCAAGATGGCCGATTTTGGGGCACCTGGAGGGCAACAAGTGGCTTAGGTAGAAAAGATGCGCCTCGTCATTAGCTTCGAAACGAGCACAAGAACGTCCAAAACGGACGCGGTATGTAAAAGTTATGCCCGTTTTACTGAAGGTGTCTCGGAAACGGAATCCTACTCGGACTCAAAACCGTCTCGTGTTCAATCTTGAAATGACTATATCTTTTGATTCCATGGGCCAAACTTGCTGAATTTTTTTATGGAAGCTTGTGGCTGTACGTAGAAGGTCTCGACTAATTTTTATGCACTTTTTTTTTACCGCGGCTTTTTTTTTTTTTTTTTTGCGGTTGCCTCTTTCTCCTTCTACTATTTGACCGACCCTAGGATTTGCCGCAAGTCGCAAATAACATCAATTCTCCCAAAAGATCACAACAATCCTCTCTCTTTTTTTTGGATTAACAACAATACAAATTTTCTATTTTTGGTGCGGATTAGAGGAGTTCTGACCCACGAATTTTCTGTTTTAGATGCAAAAACTAAGAACCCTAAAAGAACGATCAAGCGACGCAAAGGAAACACGAGATGCAACTAGGCAAAGACTAACTAGACAATAACTAGAACTAGAAATCAGCAACTAGACACGACGATGCAACCAATGATTCAACAAGCAAAATACCGAAAAGAAAATTGCAATGGCTCAAAGGGGCTCGGTACAGATGATAGGTGCAATAATTTTTTGGGCAATTTTCTGGACTCTAGGTATGAAAAACGAATCTACTACTAGAAAACTGAAAAATCTCACCGATCAACTGAAGCTCTGATACCACCTGATGGAGGCGGGGTTCCCGATCTTTCGATGAGATTGATAAATATCGATTTTGGTGGAGGTGACTCTCGCGATCCGACTACAACCGTACGACGACGCTTGCGCCTTAGCAATCGTTGAACCAACTCCGCGACGTTATTGGCCGTCTTTGAAACGCGATCAACCTGACCACGAAGGCCTATTCCTGCATGCAATCGAAGAACACGCAAGAACAAGATAAAACGCAATCTGAAATTGCAAATATGGATTGAAATATTTATAAATTGGGATTCCGAAAGCTGTCTTGACAGGTGGTCATCCGACACAACTGAAGAACAGGAGTTTGCACAATGGCTAAACCTTAACTCAACGAAATCCAAGAAAACTAGAGGGGGTGTGGCCTCCTTAAATAGGGGATGAGGAGCCACACAACTAATAGAACTAGCGGGGTGGGATTAAACTCGCGGGTACTGTTCACATGAACAGTAACCGCGCCCCCAAGTGGCCCAATGGCAGATGGGCCAAGTTCAGTATGATTACAAAGCCCAGATTGGCCCAAACAATTGATATGACGTATTCTTTTGATGATTGTGATCAGTCCAGAAGGAATTTGAAGATGAGGCCGGATCCGTTAGAAAGAGGATGAAATAAGCTTTCAATCAAGTACTTGTGGACCTTAAACGGACACCGTATGAGAAAGGTATGCCTGTTTTAAGTTGATGCTGTCAGGCTGATTTTGGAGGCCGAACAGGATTCCAAAACAAGTCCAGCTCGAACTGTTTGCTTCTCTTGGACCAAAAGTGACATGGTGCTGCACATATATATATTTCATCATTAGGTAGCATAAAACATAGCAAATATGGTTGTATCCATAGTTCATATAATATAAAGACACTCCTAAAAACGAGCTCACCTTATAATTTAAGTGAAGCGTACGAGCTCTTATACTTAGAACATTAAACATAGCAAATATGGTTGTATCCATAGAGGTCATGTCCTCATCACTAACTGTGTAGAAAGGGGAAATATAAGGATGTGTTTCATCGTTGTCTTAATAGATGATAATATGGAATTTTCTTTAATTGGCGATTTGATGATCTTATTTTTGCTCGTGGGAAAACAAATAAAGAAAGGACCATCAATTTTGTCCATGATTGAATAATCATCAATGGTTTATGATGGGATTTAATAAGTGACCTGTGTTTGCATGATGGTGAAATTGTCAGATAATAGTATGTCTTTGATGAAAGGGTTTTTGTGTAACCTTTTAAATTGTGTAGTAGGTTCCCTCTAAAAAAATAAAGTGGTTGCTGTAGTGAGGTTGTAGGAATTTGGTGTACTCTCAATCGAGGATGAGATGATAAAGTGATATGTAACAGTTTGGTTAGCTTTTGGGGACTTTATAAAGGAAGAGTGGATGATAACAAACCTTGTTAAGAGTGAATTATTCTTGATGTTAGTAATAAGGTCTACAAGAGATTGTGACGCGTTGGAGTGGTGAGGATTCTTCTAGATAGAAAGTAAGTTGATTATTTTAATAACGGTTAAATGAAATGTTTGGAGTTTTGTATTCGTGATCTTTTGGGGGTTCATGATTTATGTAGTAGATGAAATTAGTTGAGCAATGTGACATATGGAAAGGTTCCGTTTGGTTCCGATGTGATTAATGTGATTTGGTATTAAAGACATTTCTTGTTTAGTTTGACAAGTAATATTGTAATCAAAGAGATTGCTTTCGTTGTGTTAACGAAAAATGTTTGCCATAAGTATTTGAGGTTGGAGCTAAAAATCGTAATCTGCAACTTTCCTGTTGTCACAGCTTAAGAGTTTCTTGGGTTTGCATAGCAATGTTTTATTATGATTTATGGACGTGGAAAATTTCTTCTTGTGGGACTTGTGCCCTCGACTGTGGACTCGTATTTTGTTTTCCGAGATCATTTCTATTTGACTATTTCTCTTGGTCTCGTGCTCACTTCGAGGAGCCACGATTTCTTGTGCGTCGAACCTTGTGTCTGTCTATTTCTTTCTTTTGAGTAAGGAATTAACCAAGTTGTGATGCCAAGTGTTATAAAGAGTTGTATGGTGATTGGTTGGTGGTGGTCAAGTAAACGATAGCGGTAAGAATTTTGGAGACCAAGCTATTTGAAGAACAGCAGAAAGTAAATTGGTCTTGACCTATAATTCTTGGAGAATTTGATTTAAATGGAATGATTGTCGTTGAAATAAAATTGATTAGTGTTACAACTAGCGGAACCCATAGCGAATTATAATCCAAGAACCTTCATTCATGCTAGAATGTTGGGTTTATCGAAAGTATGGGAAACTCAATCATGTGTTAGAGTATCGCGATTGGGTAATTTTGAGAGGTTGTGTAGGTGATCTATGGCGATGTAGTTTAACAGAGTGGGGACTAGCAAAATAATCCAATTGTTATGCTAATTAATGAGATAGCAGGGATTGTTGAGCTATTATTAGGAATGTTTTGGCGTTAGCGAGTAACCCTCTAGGAGTTAGAATCTTTATAAAGATAATTTGGTCAAGAATATGTTTACATGCTGAAGTAATGATTGAGTATGTTTGGATTGTGGGAATTTCAGTCACCGGATCTGAGGATTTTTAACAGTTACACGAAATACACTTATAGAGTCTTGGAGGTGGAAATTGGGTTTGGTGTTCTATGCTAGATCCTTAGTTGCTCAATGATTATGTATAGAACTAGAAGAATAACAATGGATTTCGAATAGTATGACGATCATTAATAGAACTCTTTTAATGAAGTAAATGAGAGTGTGTGTTGTGGATTTCAAGTTGATTATTCCTTACGGATTGGAGCGATGCGATTTTGGGTGAAATATTTGTTGAGGAGCATTGAAAATTATCTATCAAAGTAAGTCTATCGATAAGAGAATTATCTAGAGTATGTTATTGTAGAGTCAGTAGAGTCTCTCTATAAGGGTATGGACGATGTTTGCGGTTTGAGCATAGCTTGAGGTTGCCAACTTAAGAGTAATGAGTTAGCGTGTGATACAATGATTTGGAATCCCATAGTTTAGAGGAAGTTAAATTCTTAAAAGAAAGATTGTGGAAAAAGGGTGTTACAGTTGTGTGATCTTGGATAGTGAGATATTCTCTTAGTTCTTACTTGAACTATGTGGTTATGACGGATGTTAATTACAGATTGAGTTGGTTCTTGTCGGTATGTGTGATTCCTTCCAGTTAAGACAAAAAAATAGTTAATATGGTTTTTTTTCGAGTGATTTCGTTTTTGGCCTGTGTGGCATTTATTTCTAAACTACCTATTTCAAAAGTGGAAACAAATTTCATGGTAATCTATTGATTTTGGATTGGGCTCTTCTAAGGGAAGATGGCTTTGAGTTGGATGCATTTTGACTCCTTTGTTCTCAGTTGAGTTCTTCGGATAAGTGAGTTGGTAGGCGAGTTCTTTGTGCGTCCCTTGGTAAAGGAGATGCTGCTTGCATAGGTAAAGTGATCGGCTGAGAGTTGGAACAAGAGTTCTATGTGTTTTGTGTAGACGGTGTACTTGATGCGAAGGAAGTTTAACCAAAGGTGTGTTGGATAGATTCCTGTCACGGAATTTGTAGATTGGCGTATCACTAGGACCGTCTCGAGTACTTGCGCGAGTACGCAATGTCTTGTGTTTTTCGGTCTTTGAGAGAGCACATGAGAGGTCGGAGCTTGAGATTTTGTTAGAGCTGTTGGCTAAGAAGTAAGACCTTACCTTTGAGTCCGTGTGTTGAGTGTACTGTAAAGGTCGAGACTAGTGTTGAGGTGAAAGACGTGATATCCGTCAAGGTGATATGATCCCATAAGCCCAAGAGGGAAGCGACTTGTGAATTGTGGTCTCGCATGCGGCAATGACTGAGTGGTTCACGTTGGGTATCGTTAAAGATTGTTGATTTGGTTCCTTTCAAGTAGATTGGTGAAAGTAGAATTCGGGTCGAATTCTTTTTAAGGGGTAGAATGTAACATCCCGTTTGTCGTTAGTGGATGTAATAAAAAATTAGAGAGGGAATTAAGATAATTAAAGAGAAAAAATCAGAAATTGAGAGAGTAATGGGCCACGCCCATAGTCAAGTGGAGGAAAACAGCTTAGTGGCCCATGGCCCATGAGGAAACCAGAAACCAACTAAAGAAGGAGGGGGAACCCTAGGGTGCTACAGTACCCGTGCCGCCACTGTAGCACGGTACTGTAGCAACCCATCTCCTCCGTGGTGTTGTCCCTCTCCTCCGATGCCTCTTCATTGTGATGGCTGGCCAAGAAAAAAAGAAGAAGAAGGAAGAAAGGAGAAGGGAAGAAGAGAGGGAAGGGGAAGATTCGCGGATTGCATCGCAGTCTACAGCGGTTCGTCAAGGGTGACCCCGGTTTGCCCCCGAATAGATGCATATTTGATTGTTGTAGCAATGTCGGTATTTCTATCTCCTCAGGACAGATCGCGTTAGACAGACGTTTTGATATTGTTAGGTGCGGATTCGGTCTTGGGCTTCTCCTAGAGAGTTGTAGAAGACGTCAATAGCTTTCGATGAAGTGCTAGATCGTATCATTTGGACCTATGTAGCAAAAGTTATGAATTTATTAGTGCGATTGTTCTGCGAATCTGTCAGTATTCTGACAGGTTTTAGTAATCTGACTTGAGAGATCAGTTAAATGGAGAATTAGAGGATCTCAGTATAACGAAAGTTGTAGATAATTGTCGTAGCTTTCAGGGAAGCCCAAGAACGTGATATTTGGACAAACGAACTGAAAGTTATGATTGTTTTAGTGTACTGTCCAGAGAACCTGACGCGAAATCGATGTTTTGTTAATCAGCATAAAAGGGATTTTAGATGGCCGAATCAGGAAGGCCCACCAACTAGGTTTAGTTGGGTAATTTGATAAACTTTAAATGAAGTCTAAGAACACCTCATTTGGACTCCTATACTAAAAGATACGAATTTTAGAACATGACTGGTTACAGAGGGGACAGATCAGCTTTTAGGAATTTGGAGTCGGGGTCGCGTTACAAGCTATTGCTAGATTGTGGTTGCTTATATTGTTTGTTCGGTCCATTACCATTGGCTTAGTATGCATTTAAATGAATTTTAGGTGGTGGATTGGTCCCGGAGGCAGCGTCTTCTTCGCATCCTCCGTTCTCACGCGGTTAAGGCAAGTGCATCGTTTGTACCTTGTTTGTGATTGTTTGGACATGAATGCGGGTTTGATGCTTGTTAATGACGTATGGCTGTTGATAAGTGTGCATAATAAAAATGGTGAGTGATCAAAGTATGGATATGCTTTATTCATGAATGTTGTTATTGCCTTCATTCATGAATGTTGTTATTGTCTTTATTCATGAATATTGTTATTGCCTTTCTTCATGAATGTTGTTATCGTCTTTATTCATGAATGTCGTTATTGCCTTTATTCATGAACATTGTTACTGCCATTGGTGCTTGATAATGAAAAGATATGGTGCATATGCATATTGATATCATGTTGAGGCCTGGTCTTGTGATGACCAAGCATGCACATCTTTGAGGTCCCCGTCAAGAATGTGACGGGCTTGAGATCCCCACACTTGTGGAGTGTGGGCTTGAGGTCCCCAATACTTGCGGAGTATTGGGCAATTGGTCCCTGTGCGTGCGCGCACAGGTATGGGTATGCAGCGACGGTTGCATACTTTGCATTACCGGTAAAATGCAAAAAAAGAGATAAAGAAAAGGAATCCTTGAGCATTGCGTATGCATGTGGCATGATTTAATGATGTGCTCCTAAATGTGGATGCTGATGTTATGGTTCGAATCATGTGTCTTTTTATTTATGTACTTGCTGAGTCTGTGGACTCACTCTTGCTTTCTTGTTGTTTTAGGTACCCAATCCAAAGACGACATGCATGGGAGGGAGTAACTTAATGTTCACACACACACTACCATGAACCATCTAAAGTTGAATAAACTTCAGACCATGCTTAAATAAATGAACGAGTTGCTTAAAGGATTTATTATGATTATGCCTCATTCATTGGGTTAAGTGAAATAATGATGAGTAGTGTACTTTAGATTTATTTGGATATACTAGTTGCTTAGCATACTTTGAATACCTAATGATGATTCTGGTTGTCGGTTTATTTATTTATGATTCATCTATGTGTTGGAACCCTCGTGTAGTTAACTTTACAAGGGAGGTTCTATCAAAATTTGGTAGTTTGCCTTGGTTTAGAATTATTTAATGTTAGTTTAATAGCATTCCAGGCTCATGTCGGGCTGGGGTGTTACAAAAAAGATCTCTCAGTCTGTCAATCCTTGGTATATCTGGACCTGGTAAGTTTCCCTGTGTCGGATAAAGTGACACGTTTTCTACCAGTCGAAACCAAGATTCGTGCGGTCGATTGGCTAAGTATGCGTCTCAAGAATCGTAGCTTGCAAGGCACCGATGGTGCTCTGTGCCCATGTTCAGACTACCCCTCTTTCTTTTCCGAGTGAGCTAAATCTCGGGACGAGATTTTTGTAAGGGGGGGAGAGTTGTAACATCCCAATTTCAGGCTTGTGTTTCAAATGTAAGAAAATGAGTATAAATTAAAACTTTTTCTTACATCATGTATTTCCTGTGTGTACTAAACAATTATTGTACAAGAGCCAGGGATATACAAAGTCACAAGTCTTTGATCCAAATCTTGATCTTTCAAAAACAATCTTGTCAAACCTCTTGATCATCTCCTGGAAATATTTTTCCAGAGTTCTTGGGATGGTATGTGGCCCCTCTGAAAAAGTTCGCAATTTTTAGAAATTGTTTGAATAATTTTAGAGGGCAGTCAAACCTGTTGGACTCTCAGTCAAACCTTGTACCAGTACCTTGTAGAATTTTTGGAGAATTTTACACAAGGTCAATATCTAAGTCAGCAAGCTCCTGTAAAAATTTCAGAATTTTTGGAGTTAAATTGCTACCTCTAATAAAACCTCAAAAGCCTCTATCTTTGAAAGAGTCCAAAACCTGGTTCACTGTTCTTTGGGTTTGAGTCGGACTCGGGCTCGAGCCACTTGACTCGGTCGAACCACCTAACTGCACCGAGTCGCGTTTTAAAACGCGCTTGCGATATCAGCCGTTGGATTCAAATCGCGCGGCCCGCATTGATGGTGTCATTCGGACCGTGCGGTTGCACTATTTAATTTGGACCGTTGGATCTCAATCTAACCGCCCAGATTTCCGAGAGCAATCGGACTGTCCGGCGGACCTTTTAAATCGCAGCTGTCCATCTCAAATCCAACGGTCGTGGCTTGTCTTCTCTGTTCTTCTTCTTCCTTGGGTTAGCCGTGCGGTGCATGCTGGCAATGGCAGAAAGAGAGAGAGAGTGCGAGGGCGGCTTCGATGTGTCACTTCAAGTTTGCTTTCGTCAACGTCTCTCTGCGGGGCATTAAATGTGCATCAGGCTTTCTCCTCCATTGTCACTATGCTCACTTGCTCCCATCATTTCTTGGTCCATGGTCGTAGCATGAACCGAGCCCACCATGGACTCATGTTCTTACTCGAACCCTAATCCCTTCCCTATATATTGCCCCTCTAGGTCCTCCTGGTGTTCCTTTACACCACACCTAGCTCCCCTCTGCGTTTGAGCTCAAAACCACTTCAAACCTTCAAACCACCATTGTTGACCCGAGAGCTCCAATGGCGATCTTGGTGTCCAATGGTTCACCTTCAATCTTTCTTGTACCCTTTTGAGCTCCTCAACATCCTTTATATTTCCCCTAACTTAATTTTGGGTTGCATTCATAGAAATGAATCAATTTTAAGTTTGGAGATTTTCGGTTGATTTCACCCTCTTTCTTCTCCAACTCCGGTAAGTGGTTCTTTTAGCAATTACTTACTTGTGGAGCTTATGGGAACCTTTATGAAGCTATTTTGATCACCCATTGGTGTTCATGTTGCTCAGGTTGCCATTTTCTTCTTCATCTTCCTCGGCTCCGGTGAACTCCATCGTGTCCAAGCTTCTCCGACCATTTTTTGAAGCTCATCTTGGCTCAGGTAGCTTCTATTTAGTCCCTAGAAGTGTTGGCACTCGCTTTCGTGGACCGCAGCGGAGCATTTTGCTATTTTCACGTTTGCCGAAATGGCTTCTTCGTGTTTTCGGCTCACGGCGTTCTAGACCCCCACCGCCGGCGAGGTCATCACCGTTGGGTCCGCATCGCTATTGCGAACCCATTTTGGTGTTTTGTGGGCGCCGCCGCGACCGGAGTCGCCGGCGACAAGCCGTGGGTTGCGCTCGGGATTTTGCCGGCCGTAGCTTCCGTTGTCGTCATTTTATTAGGACATAGTTAATACCCAATCATTTGTAGTATTAATGGTGTCTTAATCTGGCCAGTTGTCTCACTGACATGTGGGCTCGTAAGCCTAAAACCGAGAACCAGAAGTCATCAGGGCTGATTTTGGGTTTATTTATTGCTAATCATTGTTAGCAATAAATGTGTCCGAAGCCGCCAGCCTGTGCCACTGCCAGGTGAGCCCTCAGTCCCTAAGTCCATCTCTGTGTAAATCGTTAGGACATATTAATTTCTAATCATCACTAATCATTGGTCATTAGTAATTAATTACCTGTCCTAAAATATTCTTGTGTCTCGCTGCCATGTGGGCCCGAGCCCTGTGCACGTGTGTTAAAGCTCGCGTGTGTGACTTACAGTCACTGACATGCGGCCCCACGTGTCAGCGCTCCAGATTGCACTTCGATCTTGGACCGCCGTCCATTTTGCGATCTGCGGCCCAGATCTGGTATGCGTTCGGACCATCCGGTTCCCCTGTTCACTCTGGACCGTCCATCTCACGATCTGCGGCTGAGATCGTGTGTGCAATCGGACTCTCCAATTAGATATGTGCTCAGAGCCGTTCATCTTTAGATCTGCAGTCGCGGTTAGTCGAGGCAACCGCACCGTCCGGTTGCATCCTTCCTCGTGAGTCGTTGGATCTTGATCCAACGGTGGGCTCCTTTTTAAGATCGCGCGCGTGGGCTGTTTCCCAGCGCGCGTGGGCCGTAGGATGTTAGATCGAGGGCTCTCGAGCGTCCACATCGTTTATTTTCGTTTAAGTTGGATTTCATTTCTGTAAGCAATTATTTATCAACTGATAATTGTATCAAATTTTAGAAAATTCATAACTAAATCATTTTAACTCCTTTTTAGATGTTTGCAACTGTAATAAATTTCTATGCCTCCGTATTTTAATATAAAAATGCATTTGGGCATGTTCCTGTCACAGAAAATTGTGCAACTCATATATCTTGATTTCTGCCAATTTTGAATATCCCAAAAATAGAATTAAACTTGTAAAATGCATATCTTTTTCTCTACAACTCCAAAATGTGCAAAATCAATTTTGTTAAATTCCTCTGTTAGTGTACCTTAATATGAAATAGGTTTTGAGCATGTTTATGATTCTGAAAAATGTAATGTGCTAGGCTTACAACTTAGAAAAATCATAAGTAAATCATTATAGCTCCAAATTTAGTATGCTCAACTTTGCTGTTATTAGGATGTCATAATATACCTGCTATAAAAATTTTGGACCTTAGATCATTCTAGAAATTTTCACCATGAACAGTACTATAATTAATTTAGTTGATTTATAGAGGTTGAGAAAGAGTAAATTGACTGTAACTTTTGCATCATAGATCCAAATTGCATGATTCTTGTTCGTAAAATTGTATAAAATCAACCTCTAGCTGCTGTGTAAGTTTCATTAGATTTGGATGTCTTTTGCTGTTGAGTTTTGTTTGGTGTTCTTCGTTCTTATTGGTGTTATCGTATTTTCGCGTTAGGTTCCGAAGAGTTTATTGAACCTGAGAATCCTCCTCTGCAGCAAGAGCAATTCCAGCAAGGCAAGCAGTTTGATCATGTTAATCCCAATATTTTAAGTATGTATGTTGATTACAAATTCTATGTATGCATTGCTACTTTGTGTTAAACTATTGTCGTTAGTTTACCTAGTAGATGCATTTCCTTAGCAAATGATTATCCTCTACTACCATGAACCTAGGTATTGCTGTGATTTAGAGTTCGCGGATGAGCTCTTGTCACTTAGTAGATCACGAATTAATTGCTTAGCCATGCTTAGCTTCCGGTAGAAATGGGCGGTTATCGACTTGTCGATAACCTTGATCATATAAAACTTATTATGATTTATGATTTCAGCCTTGTGCCATGTCTACTTATGAAAACTAAAACTAAAAATAAAATGATTTAGACTTGGGCACAATGGTAAGATGGTGTGATCCTGGGTGTGACTGGAATGGTGCCCGAGTCAATTAAGGACCGAACATCTTGTGAGTACCTGTTATCCAGGCAATTTGTGAGTCCCTCTCTTGACTTAGTACTTTGGCATGTATTGGCTTCGGGTCGCAGGGAGTCACAGGAGGGATGGTGCTGGGAGCATTGTAGTGTCCGAAAGGCTTCCCCCGTGATGGCTGGTTGTCTTTCGGCTTGCAATGTAAGCGTATGGGTTTCTACCCATACGAGCGGCTCGTAGTCAATGCACAATATTGGAAAGCGTCTCGTAGGACTTAGCTGTGCCGGCATACCTTCAGAGGTGTGCTTTGTTGTAACACCCCAGGACCCACATTACCATGGAATGCCACTAACCACTCTACAACTGAACATAAGCGGAAGCAAAAACAACTAATGGACACAATAACAACGAATAGAGTTCAATAAATTAAAACAACTACTAGCAATTTAATCCAAGAGTAGTCCACAAATTCATCATTAATAAATCAAAAGAACACTCGCGAATAGCTAGTCATTAGGCTAGTTTCCTCTCAACTTTATTACAGCATAAATCTATGAATTGAGTGCATTATTGTAGTGCCGCTCTACCCATCCCAGGAATGCTCAAGAATCACCTGAAAGGGGGAAAGAAGCGACAAGGGTGAGATAAAATCTCAGCAAGTAAATTGAGTAACAGGTTAATCAAATATCAAGCAAGCTGCATCACAATTTATATTATTGCATGACCGCAACCACATTCCACTTTCTCATTCAATAAACCACATGGACTAACATGAGTCCTACCTCATAAGATTTCAAACATTGGCATAAGTATGCAATTCCTCCATCCACAATTTTAATGCAAATGCATGCCATGCTCCACTGCACTTGATACGGGGGAGGCCCGATCTTCTCAGTGAGGAACCGTGGATAGTTGATGTGAAGTAGACGATGTCGCTAGCTGAACACTCGCACCAATGCACGAACCCTCAACTCTTCGGAATACGCCCAAAACACACCGGGTAGTTGTTCGTCGCGAGACCACGAACGATGAACGCCAAGTCCCCAATTCCCAATGGAGCAGCGGCTTGACCTTGGATTGCGAACAAAACAAATGGATCGCCTAATTCTCTCTCAAAGTCCTCGCATGAACTCTGGTGTCGAAAGAACAAGCAATAGCTATGTTTCAATCTTATGCATAAACTGGTCTACCTCTATGGTGCGGCCATGGGGGGTTTATATAGCCTCCCACGCAAGCACAAAACTCGGATGAACAGTAACCGAGTGCAACAGTAATCCGAGTTCAACACTGTTCATTGCTACAGTAATCCGAGTCCGATTACTGTTCACATGAACAGTATTTTGATTCAAAAAACGTCCTACTTTAATTTGGAAATTTAAACTAGTCTCCCTCTCGGTTTCCCTTGTATTGTGAGCTTTCCTTCTCTTAGCTTGCGCGAATTTGTTCGATGCACTTGATGCTTCTTTTTATGCCAATGTAACCCTTGTTGCCATGTCACCATATGTCTTTCTTGACCGCCCGCATGTGCTAGGGTTTTATCCTGAGAGCACGTTCCCTCTCGTTGGCCACATGGGTTTCTTCTCCCTTGTTGGCCGCATGTGTTTCTCCTCCATGAATTTGTTCCCGGCCTCCCTCTCCTCCTCTCGGTTCCAAAGTCTTTAAATTTGTCAAACACGAGAATGCACCAAGTATTGCTTTAGGTAGTAACCAATTCTCATTGGCAACAAAGGAAATTCATTAAGAAACAAATGCACTGTTGTTTGAGAAGTTTAGCTCCTGCTTCACGAATAACCTCATAAGTAGTAGGGATATCCTCAACATCCTCCCTTTCTTCAAGAAAAGCCGTCCTCGGCTTTTGATAGCCTGAAGATGTGCTAGACAAATAATACAACGTATATGCATGGTATATATATTTGTCATCCAAACTACTTTCGCTTAGCACATGATGATTTGCTGAAAGTGTAATAAACAAAAAGAACAACGTATATACGTGGTATATGTATGCATCAATTGTTGTGACATTCTCGTTGTTTCGCACAAAATAATTAGACAACCTGAAAATATAGGAAGAGTAAATTTGGGCTTAGCGACAAAATCGTCGGCGTCGTCGTGTCGACGCTGCACATTGTTGCGATGGTGGCGCTGTCGGTCATCGTAGTCGTCGACGGGGAAATCGTCATCCCATTGCTCGGCCTCATCAGCCATGCTACGAGGTGCACGATGCACACCTCCTCCGTGGACACCCTGTGGTGCGCCTCCACCCTGGCCGCCATTGCCTCGCCACGCCCATGTGCTCGAGGCGTGCGCGCCGCCATCCCGACGTTTGGCGGCACCGCCATGCGACGCGCGCTGCCGCCGTCGTCGCTCCTCATCCACACGAATAGCACGCTCATCCTCGGTCTCATTGTGCAAAACGGCCGAGGGCGTGCACACTCGTGTCATCGACTTGCACACCACGTGGGTGTGTTGAGCGAACATGGCGCGTAGCTCGGTGAAGTTATTGTTGATGGTCGTGCGCAATTGTGTGACCTCCTCCCGAGGGTGTTGATCGATCCAACTTCCCGAGTTCATCGCGCACGCCATTATCACCATCTTGAAGTTGTTTTTGTAGCATCTCGCGCAGCCGAGTGTACTCTGTCACGTGAATCCGCGCCTCGGATTAGGTGGATCCTCCTCGTGACTCGACATAGCAACAACTCACAAACAAGAAACGAGGTTATATCTGGGTTAGTAAAACAAAAGCTCTCGCTACTACGCTCGCAACTCACTGTCCTAAAAACAAGACAAACTTACCGTTCCAAAGTGAATCAAGGACGGCAAAACGACAGTTGTGACAGCGAACGAGCTTAACCCGGTAATTTACGAGCGTAACCAAGAGCAAGGGAGTACACAAACGGGTGTAGGTGGAGCTTGGACAGGTATGTGTATATCCTATGCAATCTGATATTCAAGGTATTGTAAAGCTAAGTAATGATCCAAGCTAGAGTATTTTGCCTATGTGCTGATCCAACAGGTTTAAGCGAAGTGTATGAACGCACACGTAAAGATAAATGAGACTTAATGCAAACAAAGGACTGGGCTAGCGAGCAGAAAAAGAGATGAAACCAGCTCGTTTTGCACCAAGTACAGGGATAGATGCTAGCCAATTGCAAAGGAATATACTAGGGCACAAGATTGCTCAAACAAAATTGAAAAACACAAGCTAAAAAGATGACCCGGTACTGTAGTAGCTAAAAGTATGCGCGGATCAACTCGAAAAGGGATGCCGTCTTCACGGGGTACCTTAGAATCACCTGGAGGGGGGCTCTATCAATTTTGAGCGAAATCTGAGAAACTGGAATTTTTCTCGGTTTGCGGGCCCGTTTTGAGGCCCTAAACGACCTTTTTTGGGGTCGAAGTTTTCCGCACACGTGTGCCTGGTGGCTTACGCGGATGTAAAACCCCCAGATTTCCCAGATTTTTTACTCTATTTTCCTGTTTCCTTTCCAACGGATCAAGAAACGCTCCAATCAGAGGTCGTATGCAAAAGTTAGCGTTTATTTTATTTATTATTTTTTTTATGCCGCGGCTCTTTCTATATGCGGCTGCCTTTTCCTTCTTTTCCCTCTACTTTGCTCCCCGTGGAACTGCGCAACCCTCACAAAATAGCAACGTGTAATCAACTTGAATGAGCAGCCCTAGGTGCAATATTAATAGCTAGTCTTAAGATGAAAGGATATAAAAGGACACCAAATGTGGTTCGGCCGGCTATGATGTAGTGGCCGAAACTCAAGATGGAGCAATTGGACTCGGATTGTGTTTGAGCTAGAGGTTGATTAGAACTCTAGTCCCACCACGGATTTCGGATAAGGAAACAACACCGTCTCGGATTGTGTTGGCAAGACAGCGCACGGACAGATCGGATGATGGTTTTTGGGTGCTAATTGAGGGAGTTCAATCAGCAATTTTTTTTTTATAAAGATTAAGCTACGCAATGGAAACACAAGGATCAGCACTAAAACAAAACTCTAATGAATGAAAACTTAACTAAACGCACAAGAAATAACAGATTAAACTACGGTTTTGGTAATCGCAATTTTGGTTTATTATGCGATAGGAAAGAAAACGAATCTAACTACGGGTAAAGAAGTTCTCACCGAGTAAACCTAGAATCTGATACCACATGATACGGGAGGCCCGATCTTCTCGAGAAACCGTGGATAGTTGATGCGAAGTAGGCGATGTCGCTAAGTGAACACTCGCGCCAATGCACGAACCCTCAACTCTTGGAATACGCCCACAACACACGGGTAGTTGTTCGTCGCGAGACCACGAGCGATTTAACGCCAAGTCCCCGATTCCCAATGGAGCGACGGCTTGATCTTGAATTGCGAGCGAACAATTGGATCGCCGATCCTCTCTCAAAGTCCTCGCATGAACTCTGGGGTCGAAAGAGCAAGCAATAGCTATGTTTCAATCTTATGAATAAACTGGTCTAATGGATACAAGGGAGGGGCAAGGGTATTTAAGGCACCCTCCACGACTCACGCACGGCCTAGGGCCGGCCACACATGCCGAATCAAACTCTAACTCGGCTAAGACCTAAAAACACACAAAAAGGAAAACCTAACTTAAGTCCGTCACATTGTTTCGGTCATAGCGGCGCGACCGTAAGTCTTCTGAAGCTGCGGCCAAAACCATTGTATGGGCCTTGGAATAAGCTTTCAAACAAGTCCAAGAACACTCCAATCGGACTCCGTATGCAAAAGTTATGGCCTTTTTATTACAGCCCTGTTGGGCTGTCCCGAACCGAATCCGAATTGAATTCTGAGTTGATTCCGAGATGAATTTCGGTTGCACTTGTGGAAGATCCGAATTGGGCTTGAATTCTTGGGCTTTTCTCCCCTTGGTTGACCCACATGAGCTTCTCCTCCATTGCTTTGACTCCGGCCTCCCTCTTGGTTCCAAAGGCTTCACAATGTTCAAACCTGAGAATGCACAAAACATTTGCATGAGGTAATACCCAATTCTCATCAATGACAATAGAAGATTCATTAAGAAACAAAAGCACCTGTTGATTTAGAAGTTTAGATCTTGCTCTCGTCAGTGGACCAATATGCACTTCTGTACTTGAATTATTTGTAGCGTCACGTATGGCGTCCACCTCAGTATGTGTATGACCACCAATAGGGAAAGATGTATAAGTGTTAGGGATGCCCTCATCAGGATGCTTGCCTTGATAATAATAAACTTCTGTTGCAGGTTCAGGTTGCTCAGAAATAGACTCAAAGACTTCAGAAGAACCAGATTCTAAAAAGATACAATAAAATCCAATAAATACTAAAGTCGACAACAAGTACAGAATGAAAGAAGCATGTATGATCAATATGAAAATGCATGCTTAACAGTATGCTTAAGTTATACATACCCCAATAAAGATAATAACCCATATTATCACCTACTGCTTTCAAATAACCGAAACTAGGATTTAGTTCAAAGTTACAGTTATCAGATTTTGAAAAGAACAGAAACAGGACAGACTACTGATTTCGGGAAAAAGGAAAATAGGTCAAGCAAAGATTCTGGAATGAAACTTAGCTTGATCTTTTAGGGTAATTAACATCCCAAGCTAACCCTAACCTAACCCTAATTGGTTAGATTACAGAAACTAAAGAAAAACCCATGTTGTCGGTTAGGCCGATAACGGAAGACAGAGGCAGACTTTTGCTACCAAGTTAAATAGATGACAACAAGAGTTAAAAGAATAGCTTATTATGCTACTAGGGTTCAGTTGAAATCTACACAGGATGATAAGTTGACAGGAGAAACCGTAGTTCTTGAAAACGATATGAAAGACCGAAAAGTTATAAAAACAACTTTTCAGTTTAAAGAAGATTGGAGCTAATGAGATACAAGTGAATGATTCATGTGAGCTACAGAGATCCTTAGTGTACTTAAGATGTCTAAAACTAGGGCCTTAACTTACCAGGATAAGAGAAACACCGAAAGTTGGGAAAGCCGATTCTGATCAACAGAGAGAGAAAAAAAACTTCCAGTTTTAACCTACAAAAGATGCTAAAACCTTATTGCAAGGTGAAAGGAATGTCTAAGATGGATAAGCAATGGACAGGAGCAAGAAACTCCACTGGGACGGCAATGGAGGATGAAGAGTTCCTTCGGTCAACAATGGCAGCAGCAAAAAGCTAGGGTTTATATATAGATGTTGAGCTACAGGGCAAAGTGGAAAGGTCTAGAGTTGATGTGGTGTCCACTTAGTGCTAAATATCCTAAAATTAGTTGCATAATTCTTGGATAACTCCTTTACTCTGTTTACAGAGCTAGTGGCTGCGCGCAGAGGCGAGGAGGAAGAGAGGCAAACCCTGACCTGTGGGTCCCTTTGTCAGCCACAGTCGTGCGCGCCTCTTAAAGCTTCAAGAATCGTCGACCGCTCGATCAGAGATGGACGGCCGTGATGGAAATAGGCATTAAGAAAAATCTAATCAGCACCATTTAATATGGGCCGTGCGATCTCAAACGGAGGATAGAGATTAAAAGGGGTCCTATGGGATATCGAGGGTTTACATTCAAATATGGGCGTTGGATTGAAATCCAACGATCAACCGCAAAGGATACACGTCACCATTAAAGGAGATGACGCGGCACCGTCAGATTAGCTTTCTACGGTCAGGATTGACGCGGGATCCGGATGGTCCGAATGCAATCTCAATATAGACCCTACAATTGAAATCCAACGGTCCATTGAATTTGGGCCCTAATTGCACGCGGTCAAAAAGGGGCACCGTAAGATTTGAATCTAACGGCCCAGATAACTGCGCGCCTTTAAGTTCAAAACGAAAAGAGCGGTGCGGTTGGATCGAGGATTGACGGTGGAGATCGAGAAGGTATCCGGATGGTCCGGTTGTTCTCGCGTCTCCCAGCCATACGATCAAGATCCAAGGGAGGATATTAATCTGTGCACGTGGACAGCCCACGTGATATCGCAACCCCGCCCGTTCGATTGAAGATCAACGGTTCGCATCACGTGTGGGAGTTGGGCTCGCGCCCGAGCGTGACTGAGCCGGACCGCATCGCACTGATTGGACTCAACCTCATGGGTTCGAGTCGCTACAGTGCTAGGGTTCAGGTTTAGACCGGAAGGGTTGACCAAACTGTAAATTTAAAGTTTGAAAGTTTGACTGGCTTTAGAAATAGTAAATAAATTTGTAAAATCATGATATTTTGCCAGGAGGCTACTGGGATGATATATTTCCCAAATAAAAGTTAAAATCCACTGTTTCACTTTTAAAATTCATAAATAATTAACAGAACCCAAATAGGTTCATTTAAAGCCAAATATTTTTCTCCAAAGCAAACTAATTTCTAAAAATCAACACATAATTTACCTATGCTTTGATAAAATTAATTCCCAGTCAAAATACAAGCGTTAACTTGTATTATCTTTGAAACTTCAAATAGGTTTTGGATTTTGTCTAGGAAAAAGAAGGTTTTAATTTGTAACATAATGCCTAATCTGTAAAAATTGAACAGTGATGCTATGAACAGTACCTCATTACTGTTCAGAAAATATTTAATTACTGTTCATAAAATTGGGGCTGTTACACCTTGGTTCAAAACAGCCAGAAAACAAGGTAAAGTCTCCTAATAAAAGGTTAGATACTTAGCTAATTCATATCACTTCTTACCCTTTTATCCCCACAAGTTTTAATTGAATTTACCTCTCATTTTCAGCACTTTTTACTAATTAAAAGCTAGCTGTCTAGAAATTCTTGCTTGCTGTCCAGATTTTCTTCATCAGGTGTGCAACCGAAATCTTCATCTTCAGGAGCTCCTAATCTTCACTCGAAAACAGCCAACACTTCAAATTATAACTCTCATGGGTTACCCAAAACCAATTTAATCGATTAAACAACTATATTTGAAAAGGAGATGAGAGGGAAAACAACTTTCCAAAGTCAATCAAGAATAAGGTGGGATGAGCAAGCTAGGATAGATGAGAAGTAAAATCTGAAACTCTACTTAAGCTTTCATAACCCATTTGACTCTTGAAAATAAGTTTTTCAAAATAGGCCAAAGACGACCATGCTAGGGGTTTCTACGGTCAGTATGGCTCTTATACCAACTTTGTGAGGACCCCGATTTATTTGACTTGTAATGCTTAGCCTTCCATTGACTCTAGCATCACAAAACAAATAAACCAAGCCTCGAGATATGTATACTTCCCAGAAATGCAGTATACACACCCTGTTACAAAATCATGGATCAATCCCATACATCACAATATAACAAGTCTAGCAAAAGACATACATAAGATAAAGTGATTACAACAGAGGGCCGACTGGCCAAATAACAACAAGGATCATTAGCAGCGGAAGCAAAAGCGCCATAAGATGGCTAAGACCAAAAGCCAACCGGTTAGCCACATAACCACAGGGCAACCGACCGGGCCGCCAAGCTAGTCGTCCATACCGAAGCAAAACTCACCCATGTCAATCCCTTGGGGATTAACCTTCTTCCTCTGCAACAATTAAGCAAAGCAAATGAGTATAAAATTGTACTCGCAAGACTTACGGGTAACAAACCTAGTTACTGTAACAACCCAAATTTCAATTTCCAGTTGAAAATAAAGTTTAATTATTTTATTGGATTTTTGTGGAATTTTTAAAGCTTTTCCTTAACCAAATGAAAGCTAAAACAAAATGATGTGCAAAATCTATTACCAGATAATAGCTGGAAATATTTTTCTTAAATCCTAAATGCTCCAGAGAATTTCTCTGAATTTTCTCATGATTTTTGGAATTATTTTGCTATATTCTAAAGCCTAAATGATTTATCAGCATTTAATTAAATCAGAAATCAAAAGAAAATCCTCAAATAGTGTTTGGGCCGAAACCTCTCTCGGTCCAGCCCATTCCGTCTTGCGCCAGACAAACTCTCGCCCAGCTCGCCGCCGCCTCCTCCCTCTCGGCGATGGCGAGGGTCCACCGTCGATCCTTTTCTCTCTCCCACCACACGGTGCATCCCAACCGTTGGATTAAAATCCAGCGGTCGAAGTCCCAAAGCATTGGAAGGTCCGAATGTTCTCATGCAATCGGGACCGTTAGATCTAAATCAACGGCCCGTGCATCGATCACTTAACGATTCACCGCAACCCCGTGTTCTATTTCAACCGTTAGATCGAGATCAAACGGCTACGGCCGATTACAGCTTACCGCTTCGCCCATCGTTTGTCCACCGTCCGATCAAAATCGCACGGCCCACCGTCATCGTCTCCGCGTCGTCTTCCCCACGAAGCTGCGCCAGAAACCGCCACCATTAAAGCCAACGCCCGAGCTTCCTCTCTGCCGTTTCTCTTCCCCACTCCCTTTGCCATCGTGCGCATTGAAGACCACTCATCACGCCGCCCCACTTCCGGCCGTTTTCCCCTTTCCTAGCGCCCACGATCGCCGGAACCTCGCCACTACCGCCGCCGTGCCCGCGCACACGATCTTCACCACCCGGCCTCCTCCGCCCCTATAAAAGGGAGCACGAGGTGCCCCTCGACTCAATGAAAACGTCGCCACCACCAGGTACCCTTCACCTCGCTCGTAGCGCCCAGATTTTGAGTTTCTTCGCCGGCGACCTCGGGAGCTTCTTCTCCGGTTCCGACGCCACCGGAGCTCCATCGACTCTCGCCGTCGGTACCATCAGCATCACCGCACCCGTGCGAAGCTGCTGCCACCACCCACTCCGCCAAAGGACCCCGGGAACGTCTTCTTCGTCGACGACCGTACGCCGCCGCCGCCAAACCCCGTCGCCAACGACCTTTCCGCTCCGCTCCGCCGCCGTTTTGGTAGTCCCTGAGTTCGCATTGTTCCCCTCTACATTATGCACACACTCATTCGACTCGCCGCGGCGTAGAACGCCGGCGAGCCCGAGCCCGCGCCATCGCCGCTCACCGGTCCTACGTGGCATGACCACGTAGGCGCCAGGTCAGCGCCACCTCGGCGCCAAAAGACGCGTGGCTGCCCACGTGGTGGCCACCTCAGCCACGTCCACCCCTACCTCGGAGCCGAAAGTTCATAGACCGGGTTCACGTGGACCAAGTCACTTACCAGTGGGGTCCACATGTTAGAAAAATTAATTCATTTCTTTTAATTCCCGGAAATTCATCGCTGCCGTCAGCATTGTGCAATAAATAGAATTTCCTTTAGAAAAATAATTCAGAGAATTCAATTAAATTCCAGATTTTGTATTAAACTTCTAAAAGTCATATCTTTTGCATTTGAACTCCAAATTGAGTGGTTCAAGTTGCAAAATTTGTCTAAATTCATAATCTAGCTAACTAAAGCAAAATATTTCAATTTGGAGTTAGTTTGATCTGAGTTTTTGAATTTATTTGAATTTGAGTTGAATTTGTCGTATTTTCACGTATAGACTTCGACGACTCCGGAGAGTTAGATCCTTCCGACGATTTAGAGTTCCAAGACTTCAACGAAGGCAAGTTACACTATTGATCATATTGTTCCTATTGTTTTAAAGTATTTATTTACTATTTACAATTTACTATTGCATGCATATGTTTATAAAAATATCTGAATATTCTGATTTCGTATATAGTTGTTCCAAACTCCTTGGTATGGCCAATTTGAATATCAAACCTGAATACCTTGACACCTTAGATAAAATTTGTCAAATGCTTAGCCTTGCTTAGATAACATTTACAAATTTGGGAGAATTTAGTCAAATCTTTACAATTTAATTTAAAATGTGTTTCTGTGGTATTGTTTTAACACGAAAGGTTTATGAAGGGGTTTTTACTCTAAATAAAATGAAATGGGTTTGGACTTGGGCGAGATGGATGGATGGTGGGTGCAGGTTCATGCACGGGTCTAATCTGGTTAGGATTACGACCAAGGGTTTTAAATTGGAAGTCGCCCGAGTCATTTAAGGACCGGTCTTTGAGCGTATTTTGCTACGCCTTACCGTACCACCACATGTCCTGTATGGGCAGGATTTGGCTAAATAATCTATAGTGTCTTAGTGTTATTTGTGCTATGTTGTATGTGTGGGCGTTGGTCAGACATTAGTCCCACCTGGCGCAAGAGGGGGCTTCCGGAGGATGGATAGTCCAAAGGTAGCGAAACCTTAGCGGGCATGAATACATTAGGACACTACTTTGTAACAGCCTCATGATAATTGCTTAGTCACACGCCTTCGGAAGCGTGCTTTGGCCGACATTAAAAGCATTTTATCTCGTGTTAGAATTGTTTTTGGTTTATAAAATGTGTTCAACAGATGTTTTAGGATGGATAGTCCTATGGTAAAAATTGGGTGGTTAGCCAAGTGTTAGGAGGATATCCTTCAATATTCAACTAATGGAGGTCATCCAATATTCGTTGTCAGTTTTGTCACTGTCTTTATTTGAATTATTAAAATTGGTCTTACAAAAGTATTAATAGTAATCTGAAAATGCTGTTTATGCAAAACAACCCTGCCATTACCTTTGTTTACCTTATGCATGCATTAAACTTTCTATATTGGGTGTGACTTGCGAGCACGGAAGTTGTGCTCACTCTTGCTGAATAAATCTTATTCAGGAGAAGACGTTTTCCCTGACGGTGAGGATCTTGACGAATAGGCTGCGTCCCCAGACGATTGCCTGTGGCAAGTCGTGTGGCCTACTACTACTACTTTTCCGCTGTGTTATTTCTTTTCTTTTGGCCGCAGGCCCTTTTGTAATAAACTTTGAATTATTATCAATAAACTCGTGATATGATTGTGCTATCACTTTTTGTTTAACTGTGTACACTAGAAATCCTGGACTAGTGTATGAACACAGAGAATTTGGGATCCTTCGTTCCCGGGTTCGACAAAAGTGGTATCAGAGCCATATCGACTGTAGGTCGTGGCCCCACAAGTGTCCTAAGGACTCATTTGCAAAAATTAAAAACTATTTTGAGTCTATCCAGAGTCATCTCTCAACCCTTCTCTTTAAAAACAGTTACTGACTTGTCTATTCCTCAAAATTGTAGATGGCCGAAGTACCGGACGCTATCTCTCACGGAATCATTGCCGGACACTGGACTGAACTTCTCTGGGAAGTGATGCAGCACTTGGACTACAAGAAGAGGCCAACGTTTCAAGGCTACCGGTACAAGGTGGGAGAACGACGTCTCTGGAGGGTGGAAGTACTGATCTACTCCGACCTGTCGCCAAACACCGTCTTCCACACCTTCCACGCCCCGATCCGACGCGACACCTTCGTTGATGGCATTCAGGATGTAGCGAGAGAAGCAGTCCGTCGACTCCGCCATACTTACGACCGCCACCTCAACGGCACCGGGT
This sequence comes from Ampelocalamus luodianensis, assembly GCA_036346255.1. Taxonomy (NCBI): domain Eukaryota; kingdom Viridiplantae; phylum Streptophyta; class Magnoliopsida; order Poales; family Poaceae; genus Ampelocalamus; species Ampelocalamus luodianensis. The sequence continues at coordinate 54,518,940 of CM070634.1, read as the reverse complement.
TTCACTATTTCCCGATGCATCTTCCAACCAGACTTGACAGTGTCTTCCGCACCACCGAGGAGGAAGATTCCCCTGAGTTGACGCGCCAGGTGGACCTGACGAAAGCACTGGACTACGCCTACGGAAACGCCTTGGACGACTTGCGTACCACACAGGATAGTTTAGAGTATACAGAAGCGAGACTAAAGGTAGTCGAAGAGGAGCTGGCTATCTACAAATCAGGCCAAGGCAGTACCAGCAATTCCCCCGAATACACCCCATCCACTCCATAGATATTTACTTTTTCTTTAGTCTGTACCTTAGCTACGCATTATGAGCTATCAACTACCCATGTGATAGCTATAATATATTAATAAGATAAATGAATAAAGGAACCATTTTGAAAAGTTGATTCTTTGTTTGTGTGCTTATTAGTTCTTGGGTTATTTTAGATTTATCCCCCATAGAATTCCTTGCTATCTCTTCTAAATCATTGGAGGATCCCGCAGATGGTGACCACCACGAAAACGGCAATGCGGCAGCGGTGCCAACGATAAGAAAACGATCAGGCGGATCACCAGGATAACCACGTTCCGCAGCCGCCACCACCGCCGACAGAAGGACCCGACTGGCGCCAGATGATGGCGAATCAGACCCATCTGATTGACCTTCTTGCCCAATCACTGCAGAACGTTCAGAACACTCAGGCCGCTACAGCAGCAGCAGCAGCTCCGGCTCCACCTCCGCATAACCAAAGGCTGACTATGTCTGAGTTTATGAGGATGCGCTCGCCGACATTCTCGAACAGTACAGAACCAATGGACCCGACGATCGGCGGGCTATTGGAAAGAAATCGGACATTAGTCGATGCTCGGCCGTGAGAGGGTCCTGTTTGCCTCTCACCAACTGAATGGCCCCGCATCAGAATGGTGGGACAACTACTGCATCGCACACAATGATGCTCAGTCCATCACATGGGCCGACTTCGTGCGAGCTTTTCGTCATGCGCATATCCCGGCAGGGATGATGACGCTCAAGAAGAAGGAGTTCCACGCGCTCCGACAAGGCAACCGTACGGTGAATGAGTACCTTCACCGCTTTAACCAACTTGCCCGCTATGCCCCAGCTGACGTAGCTAGAGATGAGGACAGACAGGAAAGGTTCCTGGAAGGCCTAAATGACGATATCTCTGTCCAACTCATTTCTCAGAATTTCACCGACTTTCAGCAGTTGGTGGACAAAGCAATCAGGCAGCGAGGCCAAACACGCAGAAATGGAGAACCGCAAGCGGAGGATGGCCGCTCAGAGGTTCAACGCAGGAGGTCTGCCCAAACCTCGCATCTCCACACCGCAGCCGCAACAACGTGGGAAGTTCCAATTTTCCACGTCTCGTACTCCAGCACCGCCACAGCGCTCCAACCCCTCCAACTTCCGAAACAATTCATCTGGAGGGCAGTTTCAGCAGAAGCACTCTACCTCCTCAGCTTCCGGAGTCACGTGCTTCCACTGTAACGAGACAGGGCATTATGCCAATAAATGTCCAAAGAAGCAACAAGGTATGGCACCGGCAAAGCCGACATCAGGAGTTCCAGCTACCGGCATCACCAGACCAGCAGGCCAGTTCACTAAGGGACGGGTGAACCATGTCACCGCCGAGGAAGCTCAGGCAGCACCAGATGTTGTTCTCGGTACGTTCCTCGTTAATTCAGTACCAGCATCTGTCTTATTTGATTCCGGAGCTTCACATTCTGATGAGGATATCCCTACTACTTATGAGGTTATTCGTGAAGCAGGAGCTAAACTTCTCAAACAACAGGTGCATTTGTTTCTTAATGAATTTCCTTTTGTTGCCAATGAGAATTGGTTACTACCTAAAGCAATACTTGGTGCATTCTCAGGTTTGACAAATTTAAAGATTTTGGAACCGAGAGGGAGGAGATGGAGGCAGGAACAAATTCATGGAGGAGAAACACATACGGCCAACAAGGAGAAGAAACCCATGTGGCCAACGAGAGGAACATGCTCTCAGGATAAAACCCTAGCACATGCGGGCGGTCAAGAAAGACATATGGTGACATGGCAACAAGGGTTACATTGGCATAAAAAGAAGCATCAAGTGCATCGAATAAATTGGCGCAAGCTAAGAGAAGGAAAGCTCACCATACAAGGGAAACCGAGAGGGAGACTAGTTTAAATTTCCAAATTAAAGTAGGACGTTTTTGAATTGGATTATCTGTTTCTGTGAGCGATGTCGGACTCGGATTACTGTAGCAGTGAACAGTGCCGGACTCGGATTACTGTAGCACTCGGTTACTGTTCATCCGAGTTTTGTGCTTGCGTGGGAGGTTATATAAACCCCCCATGGCCGCACCATAGAGATAGACCAGTTTATGCATAAGATTGAAACATAGCTATTGCTTGTTCTTTCGACACCAGAGTTCATGCGAGGACTTTGAGAGAGAATTAGGCGATCCATTTGTTTTGTTCTGCAAAAAGAGGTCAAGCCGTCGTTCCATTGGGAATTGGGGACTTGGCGTTCGTCGTTCGTGGTCTCGCGACGAACAACTACCCGGTGTGTTTTGGGCGTATTCCGAAGAGTTGAGGGTTCGTGCATTGGCGCGAGTGTTCAGCTAGCGACATCGTCTACTTCGCATCAACTATCCACGGTTCCTCACTGAGAAGATCGGGCCTCCCCCGTATCACATTCTTTTGTGTCAAATAAGTTTGTGGGAAAATATGGGTTACCTATATCCTCTTTAGCTACTCCCATGATAATTCATTCCCCGGGCTCGGAAATGAGAACCTATTCTCTATGCCCTAATCTCACTCTCGAGATATCCGGAGTAACTTTTCTAGCAGATCTGATAGTTTTACACTCCCAAGGTTTGGATGTAATACTTGGAATGGATAGCTAGCCAAAATCACAATCAAATAGATGCGCAATAGATCCATCACCCTCACTAATGAACAAGGTGTGTCTGTTGAATTCAAACCTGAGACTCGAACCGGAGGAAGTTCCATACTCACCAGATTGAAGGAAGTGAAACTTGAAGATATACCCGTGGCACGTGAGTATCCCGACGTCTTTCGGATGATCTACGGCATGCCACGGATAGGGACATCATGTTCCTAATTGATCTAGTCCCGGATGACTCCGATCTCGGCGACCCTATAGAATGCCAGCCAACGAGTTAGCAGAATTGAAGAAACAGATTGAAGAACTACGAGAAAAAGCGTACATTCGACCCAGTCCTCACCATGGGGAGCCCGAGTACTATTTGTCAAGAAGAAAGACAATAGCATGAGAATGTGCGTCGATTATGATCACTCAACGAAGTAACAATCAAGAACAAATACCCATTGCCCGAATTGATGATTTGTTTCATCGGTTAAAGGAGCAAGTATTTTCTCAAAGATCGATCGAGATCCGGTTATCACCAATTAAAGTTCGCACCGGAAGATATTAAAACCGCCTTCACCACGGATATGGACTACATGAGTTCACGATAATGTCATTTGGATTGACCAACGCCCGCCTATTTCATGAATATGATGAACAAGGTGTTCATGGAATTCTGGATAAATTCGTAGTCGTCTTTATTGACGATATTCTCATCTACTCGAAGAACGAAAAGAACATGAAGAGCATCTCCGATGATCCTAGACAAGCTCGTGGAGCACCAACTCTATGCCAAATTCAGCAAGAGTGAATTCGCTAAGTCAAGTTGCATTCCTTGGACATATTGTATCTGCGGGAGGAGTTGCAGAGACCCGCCAAGGTTGAAGCGGAATGGACCGAAACAACCCAAATCACCACCGAGGTGAGAAGTTTTACGGGACCGGCGGCTATTATCGTCGGTTTATTGAGGTTTCTCTAAACTTGCCAAACCCATGACTCGACACGAAGAAAGAAAAGAAGTTTGAATGGTCAGCGCTGTGAAGAAAGTTTCCAAGAAGCGAAAAAGAGGCTAGTCTCGGCACGGTGTTAATTTTACCGGACATCCGTAAAGATTTTGAGATCTTTTGTGGCGCCTCCGTCAAGGCCTCGGATGTGTCTTGATGCAGAAGGCAAAGTTGTAGCTTATGCATCCCGGCGCTTGAGGCCACACGAAGGAATTACCCACTCATGATCCAGAGTTAGCGGCAATTGTGCACGCTCTAAAAATCTGGCGGCATTATCTCATTGGTAACCACTGTGAGATTTTCACGGACCATAAAAGCCTGAAGTACATATTCACGCAGTCCGAGCTCAATCTCCGACAGAGGAGATGGTTGTAATTGATAAAAGATTACGATCTCAGAATCCATTATCATCCTGGCAAAGCCAATGTGGTAGCAGATGGCTTGAGCAGAAAAGCATATTGCAACACCATCATGGTTCAACAAAATCAGCCAGAGCTGTATGAAGAGCTGAAGCACCTGAATCTGGAGATTGTCAACCAAGGTTGTGTAAACGCTTTAGAAGTTCAACCAACTCTTCAGGATCAGATCAGAACAAAACAGTTGGAAGATGAAGATATCCAAGAAATCAAGAAAAATATGAGAAGAGGCAAAGCCCGGGTTTCTCTCAAAATGAGCAAGGGACGGTGTGGTTCGGAGACCGCATCTGTGTGCCTAACCAGCAGGAGATAAAAGACTCGATTTTGAAAGAAGCTCATGAGTCGCCATACTCCATTCATCCTGGTAGCACCAAAATGTATCAGGACTTAAAAGAAAGATATTGGTGGGTCAGCATGAAGCGTGAAATTGCTGATTTTGTCGCTCGTTGTGCGTCACAAAGAGTCAAGGCACAACACCAAAGACCCGCTGGTGCATTGCAACCATTACCAATCCTCGAGTGGAAGTGGGAAGAAGTTGGTATGGATTTCATTACGGACTCCCAGGGACCCAATCGGGATATGACTCCATCCGGGTGGTAATTGACCGGGTTAACTAAAGTCGCTCACTTTATTCTGTCAAGACCACCTACGAGTAGTAAACTAGCGAGAATTGTACATGGCGATCGATCGTGCACTGCACGAGTACCCAAAAGATTGTGTCGGACGAGGTTCCCAATTTACCTCTCGGTTTTAGAAAAGTCCGCATGAAGCCTTGGGAACGGACTCAATTTCAGACGGCGTATCATCCCAGCACCGATGGTCGAGACGACGCACCAATCAAATTCTTGAAGATATGCTTGAGCCCAGTGCCTTAGAATTCGGAAAAGATTGGGACAAGGATCGCCATATGCGAGTTCTCATACAATAATAGCTACCAAGCCGGTTTGCGGATGGCTCCATTTGAAGCTCAGTATGGCGGAAATGCCAACCCGCTCCTTTGGGATGAGGTAGAGAGCGTCGGCTCCTTGGACTGAGTTGATCAAGAAGGCGAGAGTAAAGTGAAAACTATTCAGAGGCGTCAAAGCGGCCCAATCCCGACAAAAGAGTTATGCCGATAATCACGGAGGGAATTAAGCTTTGAGGTAGGAGATGTTGTCTATCTCGAGTAACCCCACTCGAGGTGTGAAGAGATTAGGACAAAGGTAAACTCGCACCTGGTATATCGGGCCATACAAGATCTTGGCAAAGCGTGGAGAAGTAGCTTATCGGCTAGAGCCGCGAAGCCTGTCGGCGATGCATAACGTCTTCCACGTGTCGCAATTAAAGAATTACTGCGAGAACCGAAGACCATACCTTTCTCGAAAGCTTTGACCTTCAAGAAGATCTCACCTCGTGGGCGACCAATTAAAATTCTAGATGTCGCGAGCGTGTTACGAGCGAAATAATCGGATCGTACAAGGTGCGGTGGAGTCACCATCCGAGCGAAGCCACATGGGAGAATGAAGAAGAACTCAAGGCTAACTACCACGATCTTTTTGCTAATTCAAGTCGAATCTCGGGTCGAGATTCCCTTTAAGGGGGTAGGTTTGTAACAGCCCAAATTTCAATTTCGATTGAAAATAAAGTTTAATTATTTTATTGGATTTTTGTGGAATTTTAAAGCTTTTCCTTAACCAAATGAAAGCTAAAACAAAATGATGTGCAAAATCTATTACGGATAATAGCTGAAAATATTTTTCTTAAATCCTAAATGATTCAGAGAATTTCTGTGAATTTTCTCATGATTTTTGGAATTATTTTGCTATATTCTAAAGCCTAAATGATTTATCAGCATTTAATTAAATCAGAAATCAAAAGAAAATCCTCAAATAGTGTTTGGGCGAAACCTCTCTCGGTCCAAATTTTCCGTCTTGCGCCAAGACGGCCGCTCGGCCGCTCAGCCGCCGCCGCCTCCTCCTCTCGGCGGCCAGGGTCCACCGTCGATCCTTTTCTCTCTCCCACCACACGGTGCATCCCAACCGTTGGATTAAAATCGAGCGGTCGAATTCCCAAAGCATTGGAAGGTCCGAATGTTCTACGCAATCGGGGCCGTTAGATCTAAATCCAACGGCCACGTGCATCACCACTTAACGATTCACCGCAACCCGTTATATGACCCTAACTTAGGGTTTGTATTTCAAATGTAAAATTTTGAGGAGAAATAAAAACTTTTGTTGTCTCTTCAAATCATTTGAAAGTTTCTACATTTTCCTAGCAATTTCCATTTTCTAGAATTAAATTCTTGTGAATGGAAATTGTTGTCAAGAAATTCTTAGCTTTCAAACTTGTGATCATCCTCTGCAATTATTTTTCCTATCATCTTGATCATCCTATCTACCTCCTGAATTATTTCACAATTTTTAGATTTTGTTTGCTATTTCAAATGGCCAAGTCAACTCTGTTTGAAATCTGGTCAAACTCCTCAGACAGCAGCTTGTGAATTTTCTCTAGAACAATGCAGTGCATAAAAGTTCTGGAAAAATTATACAAGGTTGTTCTCTGTCTCTGGTAGCTACCATAAAAATTTCTGAAATTTTTGGAGCTCAGGAGCTACCTCTAAAATTCCCCAAACCTTCTCTGTCTTTTAAATCAAAATCTAAAAATCGCTGTTCCTCGGGCGAACCCAACTCGGGCTCGAGTCCGACCCGCGCCACTTGACTCGGTCGCGTCAACTATCTCACACTGCCGCGAGTCAATTGATCGTGACCGTCCGATGCAAATCGAACGATCCACGTCTTGCGCGTGCAACCGACTGTCGAATGCATACATCAATCTCGGTAGCCCATTCCGGATCCAGCGGTCGGTGCGTTACGAACCGAGCCAAACCTCCGGTTCGCACCGCTTCGTCGTCGTGGCGGTGGACCCTACTGTCGAGTCCACCTCGTCTTCTCCGCACCTCACCGGAGTTCGCGCCGTCGCGCGCGCATGCTTGCCACGTACCTCGCCACGCCACCTATTTGCCCTCGTGTTCGTCCGTGGAGCATCGCGAGCTTCATAACCTCACCGCACTCATTCGGCCATCGTTTCGCGCTCCTCACCTTCTCGCCCAAATTTTCCTCTCGTAGGAGAAGAACTCGGCGTAGCGCCGCCGTTCGAGCCGCCCTTGAGCGGCGATCGCCGGTCGTGTTCCTCTCGCCTCGCGCCTCCATTTTGCCTATTCCGGGTCCTTGGCGTCGATGGATCACCGGGCGGTATCGTCGTCTCGCCTCCGCGATCTCGGCCCGCGAGCTTGCTAGCGTTCGGTGAGTCTCAAGCCTCGGCGTTTGGTTCCACTTGATCGCAATGCTCCACCGATGCTCACGGTGGGTTCGTTTACGTCTTTGGTGCATCGTGGAAGCCGTGCGACCGATTTTTCTCGAGCTCGGTGTTTCGCGCGTGGTGATTCCGGCCGTCTCGAACCTCCTTCGTCGCCATCATCTTGTGCTTATTGTTCACAGGATCAAGGCGGGCCGTGGCGCACCTTCAGAGTCTTCGAAGCCCGTAGCGTCTTCTCGCGAGCACCGCATCTTCTTCTCGCCTCCGTTCGCCGCCCGACTCGCCGCGGCATTCCGTGACTCGCGTCACCGTCATCGAGTTCGCGAGGTCCTGCGAACCCGAAGGTACCACTCACTCGTCTTGAAACTCACTGGTTTGCTAGATCACCTGCGCGGCCGCACCGCCGTGCCAGTGCTCGCCGGTGAACCGCCGGTGAAGATTAGTTTAACTCTAATCATGTCTTCTTTGAGTCACCGATTTGTGGGCCTCTCTGTAATCGCATTTAGAAATCCTTTAATCCAGCCCGTTATTTGTTCTCTGAGTCACTGCCATGTGGGTCCATGTTGTCAGTTAGGTTTGTGTAGTTCTGGTTAAACGTTTTCTCTGATGGGAAGCGTATTTCTCTGTGTGAGTGTTTTAGGTTTGCACCTTAGTGAGCCGAAGACGTATTCTTTGAATACGCCTTCGCCACTTTAGGCGAGTCTTATTGTCTGAGTCGTTGTTCGCATGGCCCATTGTCGATGGTGGGACTTCTTGTTCGGTAGAAAAAGTATTAAGTGCTTTAGTATTTCAAATGCTTTTGCCTTAATCGTTAAATCATTTAAACTTGTAAAATGCATAACTAATTCAATTTTTATCCAAATTGCATGAAACCAGTGCTGTTATTTTTCATTTTAAATGTATTCTCTGTTTCTAAAATTCTGTTATTTCATGCTTAGGCTGCTGTGTGAGTTTTGGCTTGTTTGTTGTTGTTGTATGTTTGAGTTTTGTCGGTGTTATTCGTTCTTATTTGCTGTTATGTTCAAATCGTTAGGCTTCGATATTTGCGGCAACCCTGAGGACGATCCTCCGCACCTTATTGAGCAACAGCATCCAGGCAAGCAGTTTGATCATGTTTATCCCAGTATTTTAAAGTCTAATATTTTGTTTCAGCTGTATGTATGCATCGCTTAATTTGTGTTAAATTGATTAGTTAAATCCGTAGCTGCATATCCTGTAGATAAAATATTGATCTCTACTACCTGAGCCTAGGTTATTTGCTGTGATTAGAGGTCGCTGGATGATCTCTTATCACTTAGTAGATCAGTCAACTTGCTTAGACATGCTTAGCTATCGGTAGAATTGGGCGGTTATCGACTTTAGTCAGTAACCTTGATCACACAAAATCTACTATAACTTTATGTTTCACACTTTTGCTATGTTATTTGCAAAATTAAAAATGAAAACAAAAATGATTTAGACTTGGGCACAATGGTAAGACTGGTGTGATCTGTTGGGTGTGATCGAAAGGTGCCCGAGTCGATTAAGGACCGAGTTACTTGCGCCACCGTCTTGAGCATTTTGCGTGCTAACCACACTAGAGTATATGGGACCTCTCTTGACCTAGTACTTTGGCGTGTATTGGCTCGGGTCGCGGGAGGTCGCAGGAGGGACGGAGGTGGGAGCATGGTAGTTGTCCAAAAGCTTTATCCTGAGTGGGTAGTTGTCTTTTCGGCTTTACCATGTAAGCGTATGGTGTTTCTACCCATCTGAGCGGCTCGTAGTTAATACACAATATTGGAAAAAGTCTCGTAGGACTTAGCGTGCTTGCCACATACCTACGGAAGTGTGTTTTGGCTTAAAGCGGTCGAAGTGTGGGTACATTGGTACACCTGCGCAGGTTAAAACTATTCGAATAGCCTCGTCCTAGGTTATGGACACGCTGGATCGCCCCAAGAACTAGACTACAACATTTAAATTAAAACTTGATGGGTGAGTGCGAATGCGGGGATTCGTGCTATTGTTGTGGTGACTATTGGGATAGTCACTTCAAGGTTGTTTATCTTTGGCTTTTGTTATTAATATCCGTCTGCTATTTCAATCTTAAAAATGAATTGCAAACTTGCCTTTAAATCAGTATTACCTTATTGCAAATGAAAATTTGGCTTTATGCAAATGAAACATATGACCTCCACCAAATAAGCTGCATGTAGCATATGAACAGTGCGCTAGTTCACACGTCGAGCCTTGCGGGTACAAAGACAATCTTTGTACTCGGTGCTTTGCTTAATGTTTTTGTTGCAGAGGAAGGAGGTGAGCCTCGGGGCCTCACTACGTGAGTCTTTGTCGCTTAAGTGGGTGACGACTAGGCTTGGCGGTCCTGTCGGATGCCTTGTGGGTTGAAGGCACACCGATTGGCTTTGTTTATAGCCATCTTATGGCACTTTTGCTTCATTTGTCTTTTTGTTGTTATTTGTGTATCTTGTGGCGATCGGCCATTATCATAATATTGTTACTATTTGTTTATCTTCCGTTTGGAAGTGTGGTGTTTGGACTCTATGTGTGGAATGGAGTTGATGTCTAATTTTGTACCGGGGTGTATATCGCTCGGGAAGTATACATATCTCGAGGATCAGTTTATTTGATTTGTGATGCTAGGACCAGGTGGTTGGTTAAGCATTACAAACCAAATAAACTGGGGTCCTCACAAAGTTGGTATCAGAGCCATTCTGACCGTAGTAACCCAAGCATAGTCGTCCTTAGGATATTTTAGAAAAGCTTATTTTCAAAGTATAAAAAGGGTTTGTGAAAACCTAGGCAGATTCTCAGATTTTATTCCTTACCTATCTTAGCTTTCTACTCTCATCTTACTCTAATTTAAGCTTTGAAACTTGGTTTCTCTCTTTACCTTTCAAAAGATAGTCACTCTGGGTGGAATTAGTGCAGGAGAACCATGAAGTTTAATCCAACTAAAACTTGTGGGGATAATAGGGTAAGATGTAAAGGGAGTGGTTATGTGTCTGATTTTTGCTGGTCGAACTTCATCCTGCCTTGTGTTTGTTTCTGGACTGCTTTCATGAATTTTGGCTTTCTTGCTCTTAAATTTGTTGTTAACTTGTCTTAGTGAAACAGGATGGCCGGGAGAACGCGTGGCGATCAGCAGTGGTCATGATGAGGAGCTTCCCCTCCTCCGACCATGGTGAGGTTCTCGCTCGAATCGGCGAAACCGCATGGACCGACAGCGCATCTTGGAGGTTATTGCTAGGAATACCTCCACTCCTGCCGGTGGTGGCGGCCACCGGACTCGCGGGGACTTGCAGAGTTCCTCCGCACACAACCGCCGACTTTCTCCCGCTCACGAGGACCCTCGATGCGGACGATTGGCTCGCGCATGGTTGGCGAAAACTCAACATAGCTCGGTGCGAGCGCGGACAAGGCACTTTTTCGCGTCCCACCGGCTGAGGGCGCGGCACTCTCATGGTGGGAGAACTATCTCGCCATGCACCGCGGCCATGTGGTCGCGTGGGAGGAGTTCGATCGACTTTCGTCGGGCCCACATCCCGGATGGCCTTGATGAAGTCAAGAAAAGGAGTTCCTCGCGCTCAAGCAAGGGCGCAAATCGTGACTGAGTACCTTTACGAGTTCAATCATCGGCTCATTATGCTCGGGTGAGGTGGCCTCGGATGAGGCTAGCGGAGAAGTTTATGGATGGCTTGTCAGGAGGCTGCAGGACAAGCTATCTATTGTGGACTTCTCGCACTTTCGTGCCTTGGTAGATAAGGCCATCGTTGCGAGCATAAGGCAAAGCGCTGGCGAGTCCATAGCGCAAATGGGAGGCGATCGGTCTACTCACACCACCTCGTTCGTCCTCGGTGGGCGGCACCAGTGGCCCGTTCTTTTGCTCCACCGTGCCGAGACCATCTGCACCGGCTCCTCGCCCACCGCAGCCGTGTTTGACCACGTGCGCTGCGATCCAAAGACAGAGCGGTCTCGCAATCCGGCGGCCGAGGTGACTTGTTTTTTGCCACGGCAAAGAAGGGCCATTATGCGAATACCCCTCGAGTGTTGCGGCAGCCTCGCCCTAATGGAGGGCGCGGCGGGAGTGGTCACCGCGACGGAAGATTATTGAAGACCGAGTGCGGCGGTGGTCGGGTGAACCACCTTTCAGCTGAGGAGGCTCAGGAGGCGCGAGATGTCGTGATGGGTACACTTCTTGTTAATTCTCGTCTGCTGCGGTATTATTTGATTACGGAGCATCGCATTCTTTATTTCAAGATCATTTCTCTGCTGTTAGTGGTCTTCACTGTGTTCCTTTGGAAGTTCCTTTGCTCATCCGCTCTCCGGGGTCGGAAATGAGAGCTGATTTACATTGTCGGGATGTTCCTATCATAGTTGAAGGAGTGGGATTTTTGGCAAATCTCATTACGCTTTCGATTCAGTGAGTCCGATGTGATTCTTGGCATGGATTGGTTGTCCCAACATTTGGGGCAAATCGATTGTGCGAGGAAGATTGTCTATCTTACCAGCCCTTCGGGTGAGCAAGCCGGGTTTTCGCCACAGCTTCAGGAGCCACATCTATGTGCATTAGAGGCGAAGCCAGCCTTGCAAATTCAAGATGTTGCCATAGTATCTGACTTTGTGGATGTCTTTCCGAAGATTTGCAGGATGCCTCGGTTCGAGATCCGAGTTTGTCATCGAGTTGTTGCGTCATCTCCCGATTTCAAGGCGCGTGATCGGATGCCTCCCAATGAGCTAGAAGAATTGAAGAAGCAGCTTGGTGAGCTCCAAGCAAAGGGTTTCATCCGTCCCAGCCATCTCCTTGGGGTTGTCAGGTGATCTTTGTGAAGAAGAAGGACAAGACTTTGCGCATGTGTGTTGACTACCGTCCTCTCAATGAAGTGACGGTGAAGAACAAATATCCTCTCGCCCGTATTGATGATCTTTTGACCGCTTGTGCGGGCTCGGTGTTCTCCAAGATTGATCCGAGGTCGGGCTATCATCAAGTCCGGATCGTATGAGGATATTCAAGACGGCTTTCACTACTCGTTATGGCCTGCACGAGTACACCGTCATGTCTTTTGGTTTGACCAATGCTCCAAATTGTTCATGAACCTTATGAATTCCGTATTCATGGAGTATTTGGACAAATTTGTGGTGGTCTTTATTGATGACATTCTTATCTATTCCAAGATCAAGCAGAGCATCTTGAGCATCCAAGATTGTTTTGGGCAAGTTATGGGAGCATCACCGTATGCAAAGTTCAAAGAAATGTGAGTTCGTTGAAGGAAGTGGCATTCTTGGGCCATGTTCTTTCACCGGAGGCATAGTCAGGATCCCAAAAAGTCGTGATGTTCTATCTTGGGGCCACCAAGTCGATCCATCGATGTGCGGAGTTTTCTTGGTTTAGCGGGCTACTATCGCCGCTTTATCGAGAACTTCTCCAAAATCGCAAAGCCGATGACTGAATTGCTTAAGAAGGACAAGAAGTTTGTATGGTCCTCTGCTTGTGATGAGAGCTTTCAGGAGCTCAAACAGCGATTGACTTCAGCTCCAGTCCTCACTCTTCCTGATATCCGCAAGAGCTTCGATATTTATTGCGATGCCTCTCGTCGGGGACTTGGGTGTGTTCTTATGCAGGAAGGCAAGGCAGTTGCCTATGCATCCAGGCAGTTGAGACCTCACGAGCTCAACTATCCCACCCATGATTTAGAGCTTGCTGCGGTGGTTCATGCACTCAAGATTTGGCGGCATTATTTGATCGGTAACCGCTGTGAGGTGTATTCCGATCACAAGAGTTTGAAATACTTATTCACTCAGCCAGATCTGAACCTCAGGCAGAGGAGATGGCTAGAATTGATCAAAGATTATGATATGGGTATTCAGTATCATCCTGGCAAGGCCAATGTGGTTGCTGATGCGCTTAGCCGAAAGGTGTATTGCAATACTTTGATGGTCCAAGAGCAGCAACCTGCACTTCTTGCAGAATTTCAGCGTCTCAACTTGGGTTTGGTTGAGCATGGTTCCCTTGCTGCCTTGGTTGTGCAACCAACCTTGGTGGATCAGATCAAGGCAACCTGACAATCGATGATGGCGTGGGTAAAATCAAGCAGAACATCGGGAATGGTTCAGCAAAGTGTTTCACAGAGGATGAGCACGGTGTTGTGTGGTTTGGGCAGCGTCTCGTGGTCCCAAAGATCCCCGAGTTGCGGGATTTGATCCTTCAGGAAGCCCATGATTCGCCTTTGTCCATCCATCCCGGGGCTACCAAGATGTACCAAGATCTGCGTCAGAGATTCTGGTGGACTCGCATGAAGCGCGAGATTGCCAGGTTCGTGGCCAGATGTGACATATGTTGTCGTGTCAAGGCCGAGCATCGGCGTCAGTGGTCTTCTTGACCCTTACCTATACCGTAATGGAAGTGGGATTAGAGGCATGGATTTTATCACCGGTCTACCCTGCTCTGCGCAGGAAGGATGCATTATGGGTTATCGTTGATCGATTGACGAAGGTGGCTCATTTCCTTCGGTGCGATCGAAGATTGATGTGAATCGATTAGCGGATCTTTACATATCCCGTATTGAGTCTGCATGGTGTGCCACGAACAATTGTGTCGATCGTGGTTCTCTGCTCACCTCTCGGTTTTGGCATAGTCTGCAGAAGCCATGGGGACCGTCTTTCTTTCAGCTCACCTATCATCCTCGGATGATGGTCGACGAGCGGTCAACCAAGTTCTTGAAGATATGCTCAGTGCTTGTGTTCTTTCCTATGGGAAGAATTGGGAGAAGTGTCTACCGCTTGCGAAGTTCTCCTACAACAACGACTTCGAGGCTAGTCTCGGTATGGCACCGCTTGAGGCTTTGTATGGGAGGCGCCAGAACCCCATTGAACTGGTCGGCGGGAGAGCAGTTCTTTGGCCCGATTCCATCAATGAGGCCGAAAGTCAAGTGCGCTTGATTCGTGAGCACTTGCGCGTGGCTCACCCAGCGTAAGAGTTATGCGGATCGGCGTCGCCGTGAGTTGAGTTCCACCCAATGACTTTGTGTATCTCAAAGTTTCACTTTGAAGGGACACCGCCGTTTGATGTCAAGGGCAACCGCTCCTCGATATGCTCGGCCGACGCATCATCAAGAAAGTGGGAGCTGTTGCTTACAAGTTAGACTTGCCGCTACACTTGAGGGGGTGCATGATGTGTTCCACGTATCGCAATTGAAAAAGTGCCTTCGTGTTCTGTGGAGGAAACGCCATTGGAAAATATCGATGTGCGGGAAGATCATCTTATCGAGCGCCCGCTCGTATCCTCAAGAAGTCGAACGCAGAACAAGGAACCGTGTGATCAAGTTCCTTAAAGTTCATGGTCGAACCACTCCGAGGATGAAGCCACTTGGGAGCGGGAAGATCGTCTCCGAGCAGATTACCCATCCTTCTTCTCTCCATGAATCGAATCTGGGTGAGATTCTGTAAGGGGGAGATTTGTAACAGCCCTAACTTAGGTTTGTATTTCAAATGTAAAATTTTGAGGAGAAATAAAAACTTTTGTTGTCTCTTCAAATCATTTGAAAGTTTCTACATTTTTCCCTAGCAATTTCCATTTTCTAGAATTAAATTCTTGTGAATGGAAATTGTTGTCAGCAAATTCTTAGCTTTCAAACTTGTGATCATCCTCTGCAATTATTTTTCCTATCATCTTGATCATCCTATCTACCTCCCTGAATTATTTCACAATTTTTAGATTTTGTTTGCTATTTCAAATGGCCAAGTCAACTCTGTTTGAAATCTGGTCAAACTCCTCAGACAAACAGCTTGTGAATTTTCTCTAGAACAATGCAGTGCATAAAAAGTTCTGGAAAAATTATACAAGGTTGTTCTCTGTCTCTGGTAGCTACCATAAAAATTTCGAAATTTTTGGAGCTCAGGAGCTACCTCTAAAAATTCCCCAAACCTTCTCTGTCTTTTAAATCAAAATCTAAAAGTACTGTTCCTCGGGCCCGAACCCAACTCAGGCTCGAGTCCGACCCGCGCCACTTGACTCGGTCGCGTCAACTATCTGCACCGCGCGCGAGTCCAATTGATCGTGACCGTCCGATGCAAATCGAACGATCCACGTGCGCGCGTGCAACCGACCTGTCCGAATGCATACATCAATCTCACCGCCCATTCCGGATCCAACGGTCGGTGCGTTTCGAACCGAGCCAAACCTCGGTTCGCACCGCCGTCCGTCGGTCGGCGGTGGACCCTACCGCGAGTCCACCTCGTCTTCTCCGCACTCACCGGAGTTCGCGGCCGCGCGCGCATGCTTGCCACGTACCTCGCCGCGCCACCTATTTGCCTCGTGTGCGTCCGTGGAGCATCGCGAGCTTCATAACCTCACCGCACTCATTCGGTCATCGCTTCTTTCGCTCTCTCACCTTCTCGCCCAAATTTTCCTCTCGAGAAGAACTCGAGCGTAGCGCCGCCGTTCGAGCCGCCAGGCGCCGACGCACGTCGTGTTCCTCTCGCCTCGCCGCCCCATTTTGCCTATTCCGGTCCTTGGCGTCCGGTGGATCACCAGGCGGTATCGTGCCTCCGCCTCCGGCGATCTCGGCCCGCGAGCTTGCTAGCGTTCGGTGAGTCTCAAGCCTCGGCGTTTGGTTCCACTTGATCGCAATGCTCCACCGATGCTCACGGTGGGTTCGTTTACGTCTTTGGTGCATCGTGGAAGCCGTGGCGACCGATTTTTCTCCGAGCTCGATGTTTACGCCGTGGTGATTCCGCCGTCTCGAACCTCCTTCGCCGCCATCATCTTGTGCTTATTGTTCCGGGATCAAGGCGAGCGTGGCGCACCTTCGAGTCTTCTCGGCCCGTAGCGCCTTCTCCGCGAGCACCGCATCTTCTTCTCGCCTCCGTTCGCGCCGCCGCCACGGCATTCCGTGACTCGCCACCGTCATCGAAGTTCGCGAGGTCCTTGCGAACCCGGCGGTACCACTCACTCGCCTTGAAACTCATCGGTTTGCTAGATCACTGCGCGCGCCGCACCGCTGCGCGCGCTCGCCGCGGAACCGCCGGTGAAGATTAGTTTAACTCTAATCATGTCTTCTTTGAGTCACCGATTTGTGGGCCTCTCGTAATCGCATTTAGAAATCCTTTAATCCAGCCCGTTATTTGTTCTCGAGTCACCGCCATGTGGGTCCATGTTGTCGCTAGGTTTGTGTAGTTCGTTAAACGTTTTCTCGATGGGAAGCGATTTCTCGTGTGAGTGTTTTAGGTTTGCACCTTAGTGAGCCAAGACGTATTTTTGAATACGCCTTCGACGTCACTTTAGGCGTGTCGCTGTCTCCGGTCGTTATTGCCAGCCACAAGGCCCGCCGCTGGTGGGGCTTCTCGATCGCGGTAGAAAAGTATTAAGTGCTTTAGTATTTCAAATGCTTTTACATTTGCCTTCATTAAATCATTTAAACTTGTAAAATGCATAACTAATTCAATTTTTATCCAAATTGCATGAAACCAGTGCTGTTATTTTTCATTTTAAATGTATTATTTACTAAAATTAGTTTCATCCATGTCTCTGTAGCAAAAATCTGTTATCTAATAAAATGATGTCTTATGTATCTTCTAAATTAGAAAATGCTTATCTTTTCCAATAATTGTCCAAATTCAATGAACCCAGTTTTGTAAAATTTCATTTTCAGTATACTAACTGTTAGGATAGGTTTTATACACTGTTTCTGTTTATGAAAAGTTGTTAAGTAACTAACTAGTGGCATGTTGTGTTTTTAGCTTAGAAAATTCATAGAAAATTATTAGCATCTTAAAATAATTTGTTCTCTGTTTCTAAAATTCTGTTATTTCATGCTTAGGCTGCTGTGTGAGTTTTGGCTTGTTTGTTGTTGTTGTATGTTTGAGTTTTGTCGGTGTTATTCGTTCTTATTTGCTGTTATGTTCAAATCGTTAGGCTTCGATATTTGCGGCAACCCTGAGGACGATCCTCCGCACCTTATTGAGCAACGAAGATCCGTGCAAGCGCTTTGATCATGTTTATCCCAAGATTTTAAAGTCTAATATTTTGTTTCAATTGTATGTATGCATCGCTTAATTTGTGTTAAATTGATTAGTTAAATCCGTAGCTGCATATCCTGTAGATAAAATATTGATCTCTACTACCTGAGCCTAGGTTATTTGCTGTGATTAGAGGTCGCTGGATGATCTCTTATCACTTAGTAGATTCGGTCAACTTGCTTAGACATGCTTAGCTATCGGTAGAATTGGGCGGTTATCGACTTTAGTCAGAACCTTGATCACACAAAATCTACTATAACTTTATGTTTCAAACTTTTGCTATGTTATTTGCAAAATTAAAAATGAAAACAAAATGATTTAGACTTGGGCACAATGGTAAGACTGGTGTGATCTGTTGGGTGTGATTGAAAGGTGCCCGAGTCGCTTAAGGACCGAGTTACTTGCGCCACCGTCTCGAGCATTTTGCGTGCTAACCACACTAGAGTATATGGGACCTCTCTTGACCTAGTACTTTGGCGTGTATTGGCTCCGGTCGCAGGAGGTCGCAGAGGGACGGAGGTGGGAGCATGGTAGTTGTCCAAAAGCTTTATCCCGAGTGGGTAGTTGTCTTTTCGGCTTTACCATGTAAGCGCATGGTGTTTCTACCCATACGAGCGGCTCGTAGTTAATACACAATATTGGAAAAAGTCTCGTAGGACTTAGCCGTGCGACATACCTACTAAGTGTGTTTTGGCTTAAAGGCGATCCAAGTGTGGGTACATTGGTACACCCCGCAGGTTAAAACTATTCGAATAGCCTCGCCCTAGGTTATGGACACGCTGGATCGCCCCAAGAACTAGACTACAACATTTAAATTAAAACTTGATGGGTGGTACGAACTGGGATTCGTGCTATTGTTGTGGTGACTATTGGGATAGTCACTTCTAGGTTGTTTTATCTTTGGCTTTTGTTATTAATATCCGTCTCGCTATTTCAATCTTAAAAATGAATTGCAAACTTGCCTTTAAATCAGATTACCTTATTGCAAATGAAAATTTGGCTTTATGCAAATGAAACATATGACCTCCACCAAATAAGCTGCATGTAGCATATGAACAGTGCGCTAGTTCACACATCGCCTTTGCGGGTACAAAGACAATCTTTGTACTCGGTGCTTTGCTTAATGTTTTTGTTGCAGAGGAAGGAGGTGAGCCTCGGGGCCTCACTTACGTGAGTCAGGCTTTGTCGCCGTGGGTGACGACTAGGCTTGGCGGTCCTGTCGGATGCCTTGTGGGTTGAAGGCACACCGATTGGCTTTGTTTATAGCCATCTTATGGCACTTTTGCTTCATTCTTTTTGTTGTTATTTGTGTATCTTGTGGCGATCGGCCATTGTCCATAATATTGTTACTATTTGTTTATCTTCCGCTTGGAAGTGTGGTGTTTGGACTCTATGTGTGGAATGGAGTTGATGTCTAATTTTGTACCGGGGTGTATATCGCTCGGGAAGTATACATATCTCGAGGATCAGTTTATTTGATTTGTGATGCTAGGACCAGGTGGTTGGTTAAGCATTACAAACCAAATAAACTGGGGTCCTCACACCCGTGATCTATTTCAACCGTTAGATCGAGATCAAACGGCTACGGCCGATTACAGCTTACCGCTTCGCCCATCGTTTGTCCACCGTCCGATCAAAATCGCACGGCCCACCGTCATCGTCTTCGCGTCGTCTTCCCCACGAAGCTGCGCCAGAAACCGCCGCCATTAAAGCCAACGCCGGAGCTTCCTCTCTGCCGTTTCTCTTCCCCACTCCCTTCGCCATCGTGCGCATTGAAGACCACTCATCACGCCGCCCCACTTCCGGCCGTTTTCCCCTCTCCTAGCGCCCACGATCGCCGGAACCTCGCCACTACCGCCGCCGCGCCCGCGCACACGATCTTCACCACCCGGCCTCCTCCGCCCCTATAAAAGGGAGCACGAGGTGCCCCTCGACTCACTGAACATGTCGCCATCACCCGGTACCCTTCACCTCGCTCGTAGCACCCAGATTTTGAGTTTCTTCGCCGGCGACCTCGGGAGCTTCTTCTCCGGTTCCGACGCCACCGGAGCTCCATCGACTCTCGCCGTCGGTACCATCCGCTCCACTCCGCCGCCGTTTTTGGGAGTCCCTGAGTTCGCATTGTTCCCCTCTACATTATGCACACACTCATTCGACTCGCCGCGGCGTAGAACGCCGGCGAGCCCGAGCCCGCGCCATCGCGCCACCGACCCACGTGGCATGACCACGAGGCGCTGTGTCAGCGCCACCTCGGCGCCAAAAGCGTGCAGAGCGCCACGTGGTGGCCACCTCACCACGCCCACCCCTTCCTGAGGCGAAAGTTCATAGACCGGGTTCACGTGGACCAAGTCACTTACCAGTGGGGTCCACATGTCAGAAAAATTAATTCATTTCTTTTAATTCCCGGAAATTCATCGCTGGCGTCAGCATTGCGCAATAAATAGAATTTCCTTTACAAAAATAATTCAGAGAATTCAATTAAATTCCAGATTTTGTATTAAACTTCTAAAATTCATATCTTTTGCATTTGAACTCCAAATTGAGTGGTTCAAGTTGCAAAATTTGTCTAAATTCATAATCTAGCTAACTAAAGCAAAATATTTCAATTTGGAGTTAGTTTGATCTGAGTTTTTGAATTTATTTGAATTTGAGTTGAATTTGTCGATTTTCACGTATAGACTTCACGACTCGGAGAGTTAGATCCTTCCGACGATTTAGACTTCCAAGACTTCAACGAAGGCAAGTTACACTATTGATCATATTGTTCCTATTGTTTTAAAGTATTTATTTACTATTTACAATTTACTATTGCATGCATATGTTTATAAAAATATCTGAATATTCTGATTTCGTATATAGTTGTTCCAAACTCCTTGGTATGGCGAATTTGAATATCAAACCTGAATACCTTGACACCTTAGATAAAATTTGTCAAATGCTTAGCCTTGCTTAGATAACATTTACAAATTTGGGAGAATTTAGTCAAATGTTTACAATTTAATTTAAAATGTGTTTCTGTGGTATTGTTTTAACACGAAAGGTTTATGAAGGGGTTTTTACTCTAAATAAAATGAAATGGGTTTGGACTTAAGCGAGATGGATGGATGGTGGGTGCGTGTTCATGCACGGTCTAATCAGTTAGGATTACGACCTGTGGTTTTAAATTGAAGTCGCTCGAGTCGCTTAAGGACCGGTCTTTGAGCGTATTTTGCTACGCTTACCGCACCACTACATGTCCTGTATGGGCAGGATTTGGCTAAATAATCTGTAGTGTCTTAGTGTTATTTGTGCTATGTTGTATGTGTGGGCGTTGGTCGACATTAGTCCCACCGCGCAAGAGGGGCTTCCGGAGGATGGATAGTCCAAAGGTAGCGAAACCTTAGCGCATGAATACATTAGGACACCGCTTGTAACAACCTCATGATAATTGCTTAGTCACACGCCTTCGAAGCGTGCTTTGGCCGACATTAAAAGCATTTTATCTCGTGTGGGTAAAGTCAGTACAACCTCTGCAGAGTGTAAAACTATTCAATAGCGCGTCATGGCCATGGACATGCTAGCAAAGCCACTCTAAGTTAGAATTATTTTTGGTTTATAAAATGTGTTCAACAGATGTTTTAGGATGGATAGTCCTATGGTAAAATTGGGTGGTTAGCCAAGTGTTAGGAGGATATCCTTCAATATTCAACTAATGGAGGTCATCCAATATTCGTTGTCGGGCTTTGTCATTTGTCTTTATTTGAATTATTAAAATTGGTCTTACAAAAGTATTAATAGTAATCTGAAAATGTTGTTTATGCAGAACAACCCTGCCATTACCTTTGTTTACCTTATGCATGCATTAAACTTTCTATATTTGGTGTGACTTGCGAGCACGGAAGTTGTGCTCACTCTTGCTGAATAAATCTTATTCAGGAGAAGACGTTTTCCCTGACGGTGAGGATCTTGACGAATAGGTTGCGTCCCCAGACGATTGCCTGTGGCAAGTCGTGTGGCCTACTACTACTACTTTTCCATTGTTATTTCTTTTCTTTTGGCACAGCCCTTTGTAATAAACTTTGAATTATTATCAATAAACTCGTGATATGATTGTGCTATCACTTTTTGTTTAACTGTGTACACTAGAAATCCTGGACTAGTGTATGAACACAGAGAATTTGGGATCCTTCGTTCTCGGGTTCGACAGTTACTACTACATGCAGGCTTTAATGAAAGGATAAGGCTTAGGGTTAATTTTCAGCATAAAGCAAGTTTCATTTGCAATAGATAATAATTTGAAGGCACCTTTGACAATCTGAATTTTAATTGCAGAAATAACAGCGATACAATAAGTAATAACATATCAACATCCTGGAGATGACTAACCAAATAGCCATCCCAACCATAGCACGAATTACCCATTCGTACCACCCATGTCAAGTTTTAATTAAATAGCCATCCCAACCATAGTTTTAACCCTGCAGGGGTGTACCAATGTGTGAGGACCCCGATTTATTTGGCTTGTAATGCTTAACCACCCATTGGTCCTAGCATCACAAATCAGATAAACCAAGCCTCGAGATATGTATACTTTCCAGAATTGCAGTATACACACCCCGTTACAAAATCATGCATCAATTTCATTCATTCACATAGAACCGAACAAGCAACGAGCTGAAAGACATATTTAATATAAAGAGTTATTACAAAAGAGAGGCCGACCAGCCAAAAGACATACAACTAGATAAGTACACAGCGGAAGCAAAAGTGCCATAAGATGGCGATAAATAAAAGCCAATCAGTGTGCCTTTACCCACAAGGCAACCAACCGGACCGCCAAGCTAGTCGTCCCAGAACCCGCACATCTCACAAAAGTAAGGCCCTTGGGGCTCACCTTCTTCCTCCGCAACAAAACAATTAAGCATAGCATCTGAGTACAAAAATTGTTTTTGTACTCGCAAGACTGACGTGTGAGATAACAGAACTATAATTAGCTACATGCAAGCTTTATTTAAGTGGATGAGGCTCTGGACCTATTTTCAGGATAAAGCAAGTTTTATTTGCAATAATGTAGTACATTTAAAAGCAAGTTTACAATTAATTCTTATTGTTCAAATAAGAGAGAAACAAATATAACAATAGGTAGATGACAACATCCTGGAAGTGACTAACCCAATAGCCACCACAACAATAGCATGAAGTACCCCTTCATACCACCCATGTCAACTTTTATTTTTTAAAGGTTGTAGTCTAGTTCTTGCACGACCTTACCAACCATGTCCATAACCTAGGACGAGGCTATTCGAATAGTTTTAATCCTGCAGGGGTGTACCAATGTACCAACACGATAGACCGCCTTTCCACCAGCCACGGTTAGCATACTTCCTTTGGTATGCGAGCACGGCTAAGTCTAACAAGACGCTTTCCAATGCACGATGCTAATTAAGAGCCGCAACCCACGGGAGAAGGACACATTAGACAGCCTAACCGACCTGCTAATGCTCCCCTCCAACACCACACATACCCACACAGTTTCAACACACCCACCGACCAGCTCATAATTAACACCTCCCAAAGTACTTAGTCAAGAGAGGTCCCATATCCCCCTCGTGTGGTTAGCACGCAATAAGCGCTTGGCTTAGTGACACAAGTAACTCGGTCCTTGGGGACTTAGGCACCATTCCATTCACACCCAACAGATCACACCAACATACCATTGTGCCCAAGTCAAGATATAGTTTTGTTTTCAGTTTTTGATTTGTAAATCAATAAAACACAAGGATGGGACATAATGGAATAGTATAAGTATTTGTGTGATCAAGATCATCGACTAAGTCGATGATCGCCCAATACTACCGATAACTAGGCATGGCTAAGCAATATTTATTCGAAATCTACTAAGTGACAAGAGCTCATCCAACGAACTCTAATCACAGCAAATAACCTAGGCTCAGGTAGTAAAGGATAATTATTTACCAACAGATTATGCAACTAGAGGATTAACTAATCAATTTAACAACAAAATAGCAATGCATACATAGAAGTTAAACAAAATATTAGACTTTAAAAGTAATGGGATTAAATGGGAATGATCAAACTGCTTGCCTGGCTGCTGTTGCTCACTATGCTGCACGGATCACACTTAAGGATGGCACAATCGTCGGAACCTACCGAAAGAGCGGAAAAGAACCGATAAGAACAAAGAAAACGAAAAAACTCTAAAACCAAAGTTCTCCAAGTGCTCTGAAAATTTTACAACAGCAAGAGCAAGATGTATAACAAATTTAGAAACAAGAACCAACTGATTCGGACTTTCTATGCAAAAGATATGCTCAAAACAATGCAGTTCGGCCGAAATAATTGCAATCTATTACTATTCATATAATTAAATTGTTTGGTGAAAATTTCTAGAAAGGTGGTGTAGCTGAAATTTTTATGGTAGGTAGCTACTGACATTTTAAGGCTAACACAAGTGGTTTCATCTTAATTGGAGTTAAAATGATTTAGTTATGATTTTTCTAAGTTATAAATCTAAGGCATGTTTAATTTCGGGATTAAAGACTACTGTAAAACCTATACTATGCTAAAGTACTTTAACAGATGCAATTATAGAACTTTAGTTTGTTAAATTTGGAACTACAGAGAAAAAGATATGCATTTTTGAAGTTTAAAACAATTAATAAGTGCAAATAAAAGCTCTCGGGAACTAAATATGAAAAACCAACGAAAACTGGAGAGGTCGTGGGCCGTTGATCAAAGATCGCATGGCTCACGAGTTCAGATGCCAAAACCCACACGAGCACCTGGGCGCAAAGACCTCATCGCGCCTAGGGGAGGTCTTAGCCGTTAGATCTAGACTTGACAGTCTGGATCTAACGAGGAGGTCCTAGACGGCAAGATCTGAAGGAGGGAGATCTTTGACGGCTAAGATCTACAGAGGAGGTCTTAACTGCCAACGACTCCACCGACGGATTTTGATCCGATGGCCCACGATCAAGATCGCATCCGGAGTGGTCCGAATGTTCTCCAGATCTGAGCCGTAGATCTAAAGATGAACGACAAAGAGAGAAACTAAGTGATAGAGTTGAAAATAGACTGAGGAGGTCTAGCCCGTTAGATCTAAATCTAACGGTCCAGAGCTGACGGGGAGGTCCTAAGGCTACGGATCTAATGGAGGAGGTCCTAGACGGTCACGATATCCAGAGGGAGGTCATGAACAGCTAAGATGAAAACGAGGGAGGTCGGGACGGCTAGGATCTCACCGAGGAGGTCATGGATGGCCATGATCTTCGCGGGGAGGTCCTATGAGACAGGTGTTTAACAGAGAGAGGTCTGGACGGTTCAGATCTCCGCGAGGAGGTCCTGAACGGTCCAGATCTGAGCGGAGGGAGGTCTTGCGGCCTTCTTCACAAAGGACCATAGGTGGTCTTTTTGTAAAGACGACCCCGGAGGTAGTTTTGAAGGTTCTCTTTACAAAAGACCAGGGGTGGTCTTTTGCAAAGAGGACCTCGGTGCGGTGGCTCAGGGGTGGTTTTTATTAAACGACTAAGGGAGGTCTTTTCGCATAGAGGACCTCAAGGAGGTCTTTTGCAAAGAGGACCCCAATGCGGCGGGTAATCCTAGCGGCTGGGATTTAACCTACGGAGGTCTTTAACGGCCAGGATTTCAGCGGGAAGGTCCTGGCAGCTAGAGATTTATACAAGGAGATCTAACGGTTGAGATCTGGGCCGGGGCCTAAATGGCCACGATTGAAACTAAGAGGTCGGGGACACTAACTACACCCACGGCTTGCCGACAAGAACAACATTTAACCCTAATGATTAGGCTCTCGGACAACTTAAATGCTAATCATTGGGCTACAGCACTTGTCCGAGTAAGGCACGACAAAAACATGAACGCGGTTTTTAGCTCGCCACCGGCGACGGGGACTTCGCCGGCGAAAACCAAAAGCACGGCTAGGCTCCAAATAGTGAGAAGAACCTAAAGGTGCCAACAGCTAGGGCTAAAGCGCACCCTACCGGCAGCTAGCCGGAGATGACCGAGGGAGACCAAATACGGCAAAACGAAAAGCTAACGAGGTCTAAAAGAACCAGGTTTTCAACACTACAGTACTAACCTGGGAATGAAGAAGGTCCAAGAATGGTCGCAGAAGCTCCGGTGATGATGTCGCCGCCGCGAGTTGGGGAAGACGACTAATCCGGACTCGACGAACAGTTCCCAATTTGTCAACCTCTGTAAAGGTTAAACAAAACAAGTTAGGGAGACTGAGTTGACCAAGATGACAAGGTGGCAACCAATATTGCAATATTGAACCACTGGAGCTCGAAGGTCGCCTGGGAGCTCGAAGGTCCGGCAATGGTGGCAAAGACTTTTGGGTGTTTTGAGCACAAGAGCAGAGAAAGAAGTTAGAGGTGCAAGAATGGATCCAAAGAAGCTTAAGGCAGAAGCTCGGGCTCAATATATAGCCGGAGAGGAAGAACAAGGCAATGTCCATAGTTTCAACAAGCTAGGACACTCGACATGATGGGAGTAGGTTGTCAGAGAGACTTTTGAGCAAAAAGGGCTGCGGACATTTAATGTTGGCAAGACATAGCCGTCGTCACCCTAGAGTTGACAAGGCACCGCTCTCACTTGCCATGCACAAAATTTGATAATGACCAGGCCCCACCAGTCAGTGAGAGAACCAGGGAGGACCGATCAAAGAGCTCAACGGCTAAAATCAGCACAGAGCTCCAACTAGGGAGGTCATGAGCTGTTGGATCGAAATCTAAGGGCTCAGATTTAGAACTATGTGTTAGAGGTCCTAACACTTAGGGAGGTCCGAGCCACGATCTCAAGATGGACGCCCACGATCACCCAAGTGCTAGGGGTGGTCGTGGAGGGTCGAGGAGGTCGCCTGGGTGGTCTTTGCAAAGGTGCAAAGGAGGTCCTAGGGAGGTCCTCGAGGTTGTCGCGCAAAGGTGCAAATAGAACAGAGGAGGTCGCGGGTGGAAGTCTTTACAAAGACCGAGGAGGTCTTTGCGGTTGGACCGAGATCCAAGGGCTGCGGTCGGTGCTCTTAATTGGTTTGACTGAGCCAGTTGGCACGAGCGACTCAGCGCACTGAGGAACAAAGAATCCCAGCTTGAGTTTGAAATTAAAAGTCGAGACTTGGGATTTATTTGAGGTAGCAAACTAACTCCAAATTTTATGAAATTTTGACATTAGCTTGCTAACCTTGAGATGGACCTTGTGTAAAATTTCCAGAGGTTTTTATGCTGAGCATTTTTCTCCAGAAATTATACAATGCTTTGAGCTAGGGTTTGACGGCAGGTCAAACAAGTTTGACTGACCCTTAAAAATATTCGAACAATTTCTAAAAATTGTGAAATTTTTCAGAGGGGTCACATATCAACCCTAGGACTTAGGAAAAATATTTCCCCGAGAAGGATCACAAGATTGGACAAGATCATTTTTGAAGGATCAAGATTTGGATCAAAAGACTTGTGACT
Organism: Ampelocalamus luodianensis; assembly: GCA_036346255.1. NCBI lineage: Eukaryota > Viridiplantae > Streptophyta > Magnoliopsida > Poales > Poaceae > Ampelocalamus > Ampelocalamus luodianensis. Next base: position 54,491,867 of record CM070634.1, on the reverse strand, counting down.
TTGTATTTCCATACTCTGGTACAATAATTGTTTAGTACACACAGGAAATACATGATGTAAGAAAAAGTTTTAAATTCTACTCATTTTCTTATACTTGAAACACAAGTACAGAATTTGGGATGTTACAAAACCTCCCCCCCTTACAAAAATCTCGTCCCGAGATTTGTCTCACTCGGAAAAGAAAGAGGGGTAGTCTGCACGGAGACGATCTTTTCGCTCCCAAGTAGCTTCATCCTCAGAATGATTCTACCACTGAACCTTAAGGAACTTGATGGTCTTATTCCTCGTTCTTCGTTCAGCTTCTTCAAGGATGCGAACAGGATGCTCGCGGTAGGTCAAATCCTCCTGGACATCAAGAGTTTCCAATGGAGCTTCTTCAGTTGGAACACGAAGGCACTTCTTTAGCTGGGACACATGGAACACATCATGTACCCACGCCAGTGCAGTAGGTAAGTCCAGCTTGTAGGCGACAGCTCCCTTCTTTTCGATGACACGGTACGGACCGACATATCGAGGAGCTAACTTGCCTCAGACGCCGAAACGTTGATGGCCCTTCAAAGGGGAGACCTTGAGATAAACAAAGTCATTGGGCTCAAAACTCAACTCACGACGACGGCGATCCGCATAGCTTTTTTGCCTGGATTGAGCCGTGCGCAAACGATCACGAACCAGCTGGACTTGACTCTCGGCTTCATTGATCGAGTCCGGGCCAAAGAAAGGTCTTTCGCTGGTCTCAGACCAATACAACGGGGTTCTACACTTTCTCCTGTATAAGGCCTCGAATGGTGCCATGCCGAGACTGGCTTGGAAGCTGTTGTTGTAAGAAAACTCGGCGAATGGCAAGCACTTCTCCCAATGCTTCCCATAGGAAAGGACACAAGCCCGAAGCATGTCCTCTAAAACTTGGTTGACCCTTTGGGTCTGACCATCAGTTTGGGGGTGATACGCTGAGCTGAAGGAAAGGTGAGTTCCTATAGCCTCTTGTAGGCTATGCCAAAATCGAGAAGTGAACAACGAACCACGATCGGACACAATCGTCTTTGGCATACCATGCAAACTCACGATGCGGGCTATGTAGAGATCTGCCAGGAGACCCACTCGAAGGTCAGTCTTGACAGGGAGGAAATGAGCCACTTTAGTTAATCGATCGATGATAACCCAGATGGCATCATTCTTCTTTGGAGATCGGGGTAGACCAGTGATAAAGTCCATCCTGACCGAATCTCACTTCCACTCCGGAATTGGCAAGGGTCGGCGATCGGCCGACGCCGATGTTCGGCCTTGACACGACGACACACGCCGCACTCGAAGAACGAACCTTGCGATCTCCTCTTCATTCGGTCCACCAAAATCGCTGCAGAGATCCCGATACATCTTTGTGGCCCCGGATGAATGGATAAAGGAGAATCGTGGGCTTCCGGAGAATCAAACCCGCAATTCCATGTCCTTTGAACCACAAGGCGCTGTTCGAACCGCACAACACCGAGCTCATCTTCCGAGAAACACTTGGTCGTTCGTTTTGACATTTTCCTTGATGCGGTTCACTCCAACATCCGATCGTTGAGCGGACTTGATCCGATCCACCAAGGTTGGTCGTACAACCAAGGCGGCGAGGAACCATGCTCAACCAAACCCAAGTTGAGACGCCAAACTCCTCCGTAGGGTGGGTCAGCTCTTGGAGCAACAATGCATTGCAATGCGCTTTGTGACTAAGCGCATCCGCAACGACGTTGGCCTTGCCCGGATGGTAGTGAATACACATGTCATAGTCCTTGATCAACTCCAACCATCTCCTTTTCCTGAGGTTCAGATCTGGTTGGGTAAACAAATACTTCAAGCTTTTGTGATCCGAATACACTTCACAACGACATCGATTAGGTAATGTCGCGAATCTTAAGTGCATGAATCACGGCGGCTAGCTCCAAATCATGGGTAGGGTAGTTGAGTTCATGAGGTCTCAATTGCCTTGATGCATAGGCCACTACCTTGCCTTCTTGCATAAGGACACAACCGAGGCACCGACGAGAAGCGTCGCAGAAGATATCGAAGCTTCGATGAATATCGGGGAGAACAAGAACAGGAGCGGTGGTCAACCGCTTCTTGAGTACTTGGAAACTTTCCTCGCAATCGCGCACCACGAGAACTTCTTGTCCTTCTTGAGCAACTCCGTCATTGGCTTCGCTATCTTGGAGAAGTTCTCGATAAAGCGACGATAATATCCCGCTAAACCAAGAAAACTCCGGACTTCGGTGACCGAAGAGGGCTGACTCCAGGAAAGCACATCGCTGATCTTGCTAGGATCCACAGCTATGCCTCCCGCTGAAAGGACATGGCCTAAGAAGGCCACTTCCTTAAACTGCACGCGCACTTGTCGAACTCTCGCGATACAACCGGTGCTCACGGCTTGCCCAACACAAGCCTCAGATGCCCAGTGTGTTCCTCATCGTTCTTGGAGTAGATAAGAATATCATCGATGAAGACCACAATAAACTTATCCAAATACTCCATAAACACCGAATTCATGAGATTCATGAACAAGGCAGAGCATTGGTTGCTTCGAACGACATGACGGTATACTCGCAAGCCATAACGAGTAGAGAAAGCCATCTTGGGAATATCCTCCGGTCGAATCCGAACTTGATGATATCCCACTCTCAAATCAATCTTAGAGAAGACTCGAGCTCCAGTCAATTGATCGAAGAGATCATCGATACGGGGAAAAGGATACTTGTTCTCGTACAAGCCATAACGAGTAGAGAAAGCCGTCTTGGGAATATCCTCCGGTCGAATCCGAACTTGATGATATCCCACTCTCAAATCAATCTTAGAGAAGACTCGAGCTCCAGTCAATTGATCGAAGAGATCATCGATACGGGGCAGAGGATACTTGTTCTTTACCGTCACTTCATTAAGTGGCCGGTAATCCACGCACATGCGTAGAGTGTTGTCCTTCTTCTTTACAAAGATTGCAGGACAACCCCACGGGGATGAGCTGGAACGGATGAAGCCCTTCTCCTGAAGCTCCCCCAGTTGCTTCTTCAACTCCACCAACTCGTTTGGAGCCATCCGGTAGTGCCTCTTCAAAATCGGAGCAGTACCGGGAACCAACTCAATGACGAACTCGAGGTCACGGACTGGCGGCATCCCTGGGAGATCTTCGGGGAAGACATCAGCGAAGTCACATACTGTAGGGACTTCACTAATATCTAGAGCTGGCTTCGCTTCGAGCACGAAGAGATGCAGACCTTGCAACTTCGGCGAAAAGTGAACCTGCTCGCCTGAAGGACTGGTGAGGTAGATGAGCCTCCGGGCGCAATCGATTTGTCCAATGTGCTGAGACAACCAATCCATGCCCAGAATTACATCTAAGCTTGCTGAATGGAGGAGGATAAGGTTTGCTAAAAATCCTACTCCCTCTATCTCAACAGGGACATCCCGACACTCAAGCTCAGCTCTCAACTCCGAACCTGGAGAGCGAATGAGAAAGGGGACCAACAAAGGAGCAAACCGAAGCTCACCAATAGCAGCAAATGATTCAGAAACAAAAGAATGAGATGCTCCTGAATCAAACAAAACGGTAGCAGGATGAGAGTTAACCGAAGTGTACCCAACACGACGTCAGCGCCTTGTGCCACTCTCCGCGGAGATGAGGTTGACGCGCCACTACCCACGCCTTGGGTAGCGGGTACAACCTTCTCGATCCCGGGAAGGACCACCTCCTTGCCCGCGTCTCCATTAGGGCGAGGGGTCTGCGCAGCTTTCTTAGGCATTGGTTCGCGTAATGCCCCTTCCGTCGCAGAAAAGCAAGCGACCACGGCAATGGATTGCGGGGCCACTTGGGCGACTCGCAGCGCCGTGATCGGGCACGGCTGCGAGGGCGAGGGCTGGTGCCGACGGCCTCGGCGGTGGTAAGGCCAAGGAACGGGCCTCGTGCGAGCCCAACACGAGGACGTGGAAGGCCGGCCGCATGCATCACCGGGCCTCCCACTTGCGCTATGGGACTCGCTTAGCGCCGCTTTGTGCTCAAGAACAATGGCCTTGTCCACCAAGGTCCAAAATCGGCAAAGTCCACAATAGATAGCTTGTCTTGCATCTCCTCGCACAAGCCTCCATGAACTTCTCCCGCTTGGCCTCATCGGTGGCCACCTCGATGGAGCATAACGAGCCAAGTGGTTGAACTCGTAAAGGTACTCCATCATTGACTTACGCCCTTGCTTGAGCGCGAGAAATTCCTTCTTCTTTAGCTTCATCAAGCCGGCAGGGATGTGAGCTCGACGGGCGCACCGAACTCCTCCCAAGAGACGGTGTGGCCGGCGGGCTGCATGGCCAAGAAGTTCTCCCCCCAAGAGAGTGCTGCCCCTGCAGCTGATGGGAGGCAAAGAGTGCCTTGTCGACATCCCGGCACTGGCAACGCCGAGCTTCGCCAACTCGACGCAGCTCCATCTCGCCCGTAAGGTCCTCGATCCGAAAACGGGGGCTGGGTGCGGAGAAACTCAGCAAGGCCTTCTGGACCCTCCTGCCCGGATCCTAAGGCACCGGCAAGGGCAGAGGTCCACCCCCTTGCCCGGATCCTAAGGCACCGGCAAGGGCAGAGGTGTTGCGCGCAATAACATCCAGCAGGACCCTCCTGTCCTCTGAACGGTTGTGCTCGATCTATAGAAGAACCTCAGCCATGGTCGGAGGAGGCAGGAGCTCCTCATCCAAACCAGGCTGCTGACCACGGCCGCTACGAGTACCACCAGCCATCCTGGGACAAGGAAATTTGGGTTAGCAACCAAAACCTTAAATCTAGAAGTTGATGAAAGCGAAAAGCTAACGATTAGGGGAATGAGGTATCACCCTAATCGAAAGCCAAAATAACAAGCATAAAAACTTTAAATGCTTCCACAGAGGCTCCAAAACAACAAGGGGAACACCAAACAAAATCCCAACTTCTCAATGCCATCAACCCGTATTGAAAGAACGAGCAATGAGTTGAGAAGATAAAATTTCAGCATACCACAACAAGCCTAACACTACTCAAGAACAAGGTTAAGGTGGCAAAATATTGCTAAATACTTAGCTAACTAGCGTCACATCTTACCCTTTTATTCCCACAAGTTTTAGTTGATTAACCTCTCGTTTTCTACCCTATTTAGGACCTTTGAGCTTGCTGTCCGGAAATTGACGCTCGCTGTCCAGATTTTGCATCCAAGCTTCTAAGCCGAAATCTTCAACTTCTGAAGCTTCAAAACCTTGTAGAGGGGCAGCTAACACTTCAATTTGCCAAACTCAATGGTTCCCAAAACCCAATTTAACCGATACAACTATCTTTTGAGAGAAGGAAAGGAGAACAACTTTTAAAACTCAAATTAGAGCAAGATGAGATAGAAAGCTAAGATAGGTAAGGAGTAAAATCTGATAACTTACTTAAGCTTTCATAAATCATTTGATACTTTGAAATTAAGTTTTCCAAAATATCCTAAAGACGAGCAAGCTTGGGTTACTACGGTCGGAATGGCTCGATACCAACTTTAGAGGACCCTGCTTATTTGGCTTGTAATGCTTAACCACCCATTGGTCCTAGCATCACAAATCAGATAAACCAAGCCTCGAGATATGTATACTTTCCAGAATTGCAGTATACACACCCCGTTAGAAAATCATGCATCAATTCCATTCATTCACATAGAACCGAACAAGCAACGAGCTGAAAGACATATTTAATATAAAGAGTTATTACAAAAGAGAGGCCGACCGGCCAAAAGACATACAACTAGATAAGTACACAGCAGAAGCAAAAGTGCCATAAGATGGCGATAAACAAAAGCCAATCAGGTGCCTTTACCCACAAGGCAACCAACCGACCGCCAATCTAGTCGTCCCGTAACCCGCACATCTCACAAAAGTAAGGCCCTTGGGGCTCACCTTCTTCCTCTGCAACAAAACAATTAAGATAGCATCCGAGTACAAAAATTGTTTTTGTACTGCAAGACTCGACGTGTGAGATAACGTAACTATAATTAGCTACATGCAAGCTTTATTTAAGTGGATGAGGCTCTAGACTTATTTTCAGCATAAAGCAAGTTTTATTTGCAATAATGTAGTACATTTAAAAGCAAGTTTGCAATTAATTCTTATTGTTCAAATAAGAGAGAAACAAATATAACAATAGGTAGATGACAACATCCTGGAAGTGACTAACCCAATAGCCACCAAAACAATAGCATGAATTACCCCTTCATACCACCATGTCAAGTTTAAGTTTTTAAAAGGTTGTAGTCTAGTTCTTGCACGACCTTACCAAGCATGTCCATAACCTAGGACGAGACTATTCGAATAGTTTTAACCCTGCAGGGGTGTACCAATGTACCCACACGATAGACCGCTTTTCCACCAGCCACGGTTAGCATAATTCCTTTGGTATGCGGGCACGGCTAAGTCTAACAAGACGCTTTCCAATGGACGATGCTAATTAAGAGCCGCAACCCACGGGAGAAGGACACATTAGACAGCCTAACCGGCCTACTAATGCTCCCCTCCAACACCACACACACACACAGTTTCAACACACCCACCGACCAGCTCATAATTAACACCTCCCAAAGTACTTAGTCAAGAGAGGTCCCATATCCCCCTCGTGTGGTTAGCACGCAATAAGCACCTGGCTTAGTGACACAAGTAACTCGGTCCTTGGGGACTTAGGCACCATTCCATTCACACCCAACAGATCACACCAACGTACCATTGTGCCCAAGTCAAGATATAGTTTTGTTTTCAGTTTTTGATTTGTAAATCAATAAAACACAAGGATGGGACATAATGGAATAGTATAAGTATTTGTGTGATCAAGATCATCGACTAAGTCGATGATCGCCCAATACTACCGATGAGTAGGCATGGCTAAGCAATATTTATTCGAAATCTACTAAGTGACAAGAGCTCATCCAACGAACTCTAATCACAACAAATAACCTAGGCTCAGGTAGTAATGGATAATTATTTACCTACAGATTATGTAACTAGAGGATTAACTAATCAATTTAACAACAAAATAGCAATGCATACATAGAAGTTAAACAAAATATTAGACTTTAAAAGTAATGGGATCAAATGGGAAT